>OY987305.1:38330494-39066070 GCA_963920635.1 Pseudeuparius sepicola
CAAGCCCACAAATTACTCCTATTGGTTTCACTGTGACTGTTGCGACATCATTACCAAACATTATAGGTATTCTTGCCCTGAGTGCCGTTCAGTTTCAGAACCTTCTGACAAATCTGAATTATCGAACATCCTAGAAAATGTATTAAAATGTCATAAATTCGACAGACTGGAACAATAAAATGTACCTTCTATTTTTATTTTGCCCGATTTTCAACTCAAATGACTTTCGAACAATCTTCTAACGAAGAAGTTTCTAAAACTGACTGGATGTTAGAATTATTATCGTTCCCTCTGGAAAGTATATAAATTAGCTTTTATCATGCAGCGATTTGACACAATAATCGTATTACATAGGATATTATTCGTTTTCAAAAAATGCTTCACATGACCCATTTATTTGACAAAAATATTATCTACTTGTACCTATCACATTTTTAAAGTAAAAATCAAGCGCACAATTTGGTCTAGAATTTAAATTTACTCTTTTTGCACGACCAGGCCATTTTATGCCCTAGGGATTAAACCATTTTACACAAAAGCAAAAAGTACTTTGTGAATAATAATTATTTATTTATTATTCCTGGAGGAATAATAATAATGAGTATTGTTATATGCCAGTCGACATACATAATGTAATATTCAAAACAAGCGAAACACAAATCAGGGAGACTGAGACTAATAAAATGAAAAATGAAACATCTGATATCGATTGAAAGTTCCCCTGACGTGGTTCCCGAGCCCGGTGAGGTAGGCCGAAGTAGGGGGAGTAGGGGAACCACGAGTTCCAGCGAACGCCCGCCCGCTCGTCTATCTCCGTACGTCTAATTCCTGCTCGGATGGCCAATTCACGGATCATTTTATTGCCGGGCAATGGGTTCGTAGTTTTCAAATCATAGCCAAACGAACAAACATATCGACTTGAAAGTAGTCTTAAAATAATGTTATCGAATGCCTCAATCGTCGTTGTCTTTCGAATTATTTTTGAGCGGCGGAAATACTCGAAATTCTTAACCGAATATAGTCGAATTTCGGGTATGTTTGGCATTTTTTTTAACAGTGTCGTGTTAGTCCTGCACAGTTCGTGATACACGACGACGATTCTTCATAGTTTTATCTAAGCCACAAAAAAAATCAAGTGAAAATATTAAGAAATGCAAGTAGGAGATGTAAACTACGAAACCCTTGAAAATGGGGGGTATCGTAGCGCCTTAATAAATTTTTATTAAGAGCGGTTATAGGAAAACTCGTAGGTAGAGCCCTAATACTAGTAGGTTCACGTACAGAATTAACGACATGGAATGAAATTAGAGATTTATTAAGATTAACGTTTGGAGACAATAGTAACATCGAATGTTTAATCCAGGACTTAATAATTATGCGACCCAACAAAAACGAAACTCCACATCAATTTGGCGCTCGTATCCAAGATGCTTGTAGCCTAATAATTTCAAAATTAAATTCGATGAACTTTGCAAACCCTTTAGAAAAAGAATTAAGCTTAAGAAAGTACCGAGATCTTTCCCTAAAAACATATATACGCGGTTTAACCCCAAGATTACAGGACATTATTAGACTAAGAAACCCGACTAGCCTAGAGCAAGCTATCGCATTAACTATAGAAGAATAAAATTTCATATATGCTCAAAACCAATATAGACAATTTTCATCCCGACCTTTAACTACACAAAATACGATGAATATATCAAGACCCCAAAATATCCGTCCTAATATTCCCAATTTTCAGACAAACTATTCCTATCCCCAAAGACAGACCCAACAACCAATGAATTTCCAATATCCACAAAGGCAATATCAACCCCAAATTCCTTTTAAACCCCAAATGCAAGTACTTCGACCACAACCTCCTAGCCAGTTTCCAGGTCAAAGATTCCCATCAGTCCCAATAAATGTAACTCCGAAACAAAATATTCCCCCACAAAGTTTCTTTACTAATAACGAGGTTTTTGGAAATAAAGATCCCAAGAACACTAACGTTTTTAAACCTCAAGGTAAAACGCCAGATTATAAACCAACCCCAATGTCTACTACTTCTCGAAACCCAACTATTATCCCCAGAAATAGAATCCCAAATTATTTCCAATCAACTGGTCCTAGAAATTTCCATTCTGAAGAGTTATATCAAACTTGCTGTGACCCAAACATCCCAGATTTCGAAGATCATTATTTTAACAATTCTGACAATTCAATTGACCCTAATTACCACTACGAAAATTCATATTTACCCCAAGACGAATTTACCGAAAATTTAAAAATCCCCGAAATTCCCGAAAGTTCAGCGACAATCACGGAAATCACTGAAAATGAATTTTATTCTCCGGAAGACCAAAATTTTTATACAACGAGCCTCAACGAAAACTCGACTTAAATAACTCTAATACCCAATACGTAACTATAGACCTTAATATATCCGACAAAGACTCTTTACCCTACATACAAACCTTAAACCCCCCTTTAAAATTTCTTATTGATACAGGTGCAAGTAAATCAATCATAAATCCTTCCTTAGCTCAAACCCTCTTCCCAGAAAATATTTATCATGAACCTTTTTCTATAAAAACTTGTAATGGCAAAAATGAATGCAGATTCAAAGCAGATGTTAATTTAAAAAACTTACTTTCTTTAGATGAAATGATCACTTTCCATTTATTCTATTTTCACGCAGATTTTGATGGCTTAATAGGATCTGAAGATATTGTTACGGTTTTAAAATGCACAAAGTATTCCTAGGCAAATAATTGAAAGGCACACACTCCTACGATTAGCGATATATTCCGAACGCAACTAACGTGACAACTTTAGCAAAATAATTTACACTTCAAGTGTTACTTTGCCGGTGGTGGTCCTTTCACTCCAATATCCCTCTATCTACTGCTATATCGAAGACCTAGAAGAAGAAAAAGGTATCTTACAATTTTTGCTGGCAGTCGCCGAATGGTTTGTTTACCTTGTTCGCTTCTCGTCAGATCTATCATCGGATAGCATCAAACTGCGGTTTTGGTGCTCCAGGTGTTCCAGGGTCTCCTTTCTTAGATAGATTGGCAGTCTACAACAAATTAACAACAAATTATTCACCCGAACCAAACATTTCATACAAGAAGCAAAATGTAAACATAACCTATATCTGTCTTACCAAAACTTTTCTGAATACCTCTTTTGGCACATTAATTTATCTTGGCTAGGATTAAATACCAGAATAAATGCCTTTTATCAGTATTTGTTACAAACATCTTATGCAAAATTAAAATTTCGATATTTGATTTGTGACAGTGTTGACATTGACATTTTGATGACACCTGTCGATCACCTGTCATGACATCACTTCCTGGAACTTGGGAAATTGTGTCACTTTTTGGTGGGAACTTGCTAAGGTAGCATGCCTTTGCCTTAGGGGGCGATTCAAGAAAAGTGAGAAGGTGGTGAGTTAAGCAAGTTTTTTTGAGTGAAAGTTGTACCTTGGGGGTGCCCTTCACACTTACAACCGACGGTTGGATTCGAATTTGCACATTTAATTCACCTGAAGCCTTCTCGACACATTTTTTTTTATCGACTTTTTTTAGTCGCACAAGTGGCCACCCAACATCAAAGGTAAGCTTTTAATACCCATTTTCCATGGTGCACATGTCATTTTCTTTGAAATAATCACAGCCAAGTACAAAGTAAGCTAAGACAGATATCGGGTGTGTTCTAGGCAAAGTCCCTATCTTCAAGCCTTCACGTTTCAAGTACCTATCAGGTCTCGAAGCCTCAAGTTACCAGTGCTTTTACATCACCGCACACACACTGCGCCAACCACCAAACCACATTCGCACGTTCCACTACCACTACGACGGGTTCAGTCACTCGGACTTGGACTCAGCACGCATACCTGGTTCGGAGGCGTACGGGAAGCCACTAGGTCTACGGGGGGGCACCATCTCTAGTTTCGGACAGTCGTGAGGGACTCCAGATTGCGGCCTGCCCACCTGGAAGCCTCAGATAAGTGGGAACACTGCATTTTACGAACATTGCTTATTATCTCCGCAGGCTGTTATCTTGTGCCTACGCTAGTATTTTTTCTTGTGCCCGTAACCTAAAAAGGACATTTTTATGCTTCATTTTCATGCTGTTTGCACGCTTATGTTCGATTTGATTTATAGATGTTGTACCCTTTATTTGGCACTGCCGTAGAGTAGCTTTAAAGCTTGAATTGAAACCTACCTCGGGTGAAAGTTTATCTCGGCTTTTGCACACCTGGTATACCAAGGTATTAGGCTCCTTAGGGGTGATTGTACTTGATTTTGTCCCCATTATTTATTATTTCCAACAAATAGGTTTGCGGAGTAGATGTCAAAGCGAGGTTACAACCACAAAATATCAAAGGCGTTATACCACCAAAACATAAAAACCACAGAGCTCATAAAAACGCGGAGCCTCCAGGGCCACACCTAGGCGGAACCAACCCCGAGTGTTTAGATAATTTTCTTTGTGATAACTTCTAAATTGCTTTATTTACCTAGCTTATTCTGTGATTAACAATATAGCAATAAATATTCTAACTACCTGTGATACTTACCTAGTAAAAAGTTGCATATTATAATATATTATATTTCACTAAGAAAATATATTGCTTCTTTATTTACTTACACCTCCTGGTTGGTCATTAATTTGAGAGCAACCAAAAAGTGTAACAACTGGCGCCCAACGTTTGTTTAAATTTTATTTCTGTTTGTAGTTTTCGAAACTTTTTCTAGGTACAGTTTTTTTACATTTTTGCTGTTGGTCATTTTGGGTTGGTTTCTGTGTTTGGGTGTGGTACTGGTTTGAAAAATACAGCGCTAGCTAAGCAGATAGGTAGTCGGTACAGTAGCAGTTATACAGGGTGAGTACATCATTGTTATGCATTGAAAACTTTTTTAAAGTTTTCCAATGCCATATTAATGGTGTGATTGCTTTTAATTTGAGAGTTAATAGAGAGCACGATAGTTCTGAACTTTTTTTTTTAAGAGGAATGGAGAAATCAAATTTGTAGTAGTTTCCTTTTTTTTATTTTTGAGAAAGAAAGGTGTTGCCCGCAGGTGATTTAGAGCACAAAATTTTAGGTGTTAGAGGTAGGGATAGGTAAGTGATAGTTTTTTGTTTTAATTTGTTTTTGTTGTACTTTAGTGTCTTTATGTAGATGTTGGGTACACTTTCAAAAGAAAAAGTGGTACCTGGAAAATATTTTAAAGTACTTGTAGGTTAGTTAAAGTCTAAATGTTTTTAAAGGCTTTTATTTTGTAGTTAGGATAGCATTTAGTAGTTTTATTACAGGTTCTGAGTTTGTGTGCTCTTTGGTGAGTTACACATATTTGTGGCTGTTGAGGGGTAAGGCTGGTATACTTTCAGGTGCACTTCTCATTGGGGGCTTTTGTTTACGCCTCTTGATTTTGAGTCTTTTTTTGTTTTTTGGTAAGTTGGCGTGGGGTGCACGTGCCCGTGCTTTCATTATATACACGAACAACATTATTATAGAGTAGGTACTTGGTCCAACGGTTTCACTGGCAACAATGGTTGATATCAATCGGTTGACAAGTGATGACCTCACTTATGAAATTTTGGTTCGAGGTATGAGTTTGGATGAGGGGGAGACGGTCGCAGATAAACGTGAAAAGGTGAGAACGGTTTGGAGGTTAGAGCGTTTGGGTATGTCGGTTGTACCAGTGACTTGTCACTTGGATCCAGTGGAGGATCTCCAACAATGCCACAACAAATTGGTCGGTTTGGAGATCGAACTTCAGAGTTTCGACCCGGCCAACAGGAGAAACATATTTCTTCGTGTCCGGTCGAGGTTGTTACAACTGCAGATGCGTTTGGGTCGGATTGATGAAGGGTTGAGTTCAGAGCTTAGGTCAAGGAGAGTGGAGCTGTTTCGATGGAGTGACAGGTTGATGGGAGTCTTAAGTGGACTTTCGGAACCGGTGGAACCAGAGGGTGTGGACGGTGGGGATGCAGATCAGTCCATCATAGATGTGCAAAACCCATCCATGCCACAGGTCATTGAGCCTCCAGCATTTACCAGTAGTAGGATCGTAGGTTCTTCTCCCACTGGGTCGCAGGTCAATCCGGTGGACATGATAAGTCTTCATGACCCTGAGGACGGGCAACCAGTCACTACAATTCATACATTGCCTCGTGGGGATGACGTTCAGCACCCTTTAGATCAGACTGGGGGACGCAGTGCTTTCCACCTTTCTCCTATAGCCTATGAAGACGCTGTAAACTACCATCAAAATACAGGAGCTAATGCAGTCCGGTCAACCGATACTGCTCCGAATACAAGTCGTGGGTCATGTCCCAGCCACTCCTTCCGTCCTGCAGCGGCATCAACTTCACGAAGGTCCGATGGGGTTCCACGATTGCTTTCGAAGCATGGGGAACTTCCTGTAGATCAGACATACACCTATGCTGGGCCAGGGCCTGATGAGGGTCGTTCGGGTAAGGGACCAGGCTTATGTCCACGAGAGTCCACCAGCTGCCCAAGGTCACTCTTTCCCTCCCAATGTTGCTAACAACACCAGCATTGATTTGGCCACACTTTTGCAAGGTCTGAATTTGTCTCGGACACAGGCTGAGAGGAGTTATGTGGAGGATAGGTATGTTGATGTGGGATGTTGGAATGTGCGTTACGATGGCATCTCGAGTGTCAATAACTTTCTCCAACGTATAGAGGAGCTTAGAGTTTCCAGAGGGGTTTCCAAGGACAGACTTCTTCGCTCTGCCCCTGAATTGTTCACAAAAGACGCCTTGTTGTGGTATCGAATGGGTATATTCTCGACCTGGGATGAATTGGTAGGGCGGTTAAGGTCATCTTTTCAGCCCTATGATTACGAGAACTCCCTTTGGGAGGAAATTCGTAAGAGGACTCAAGGTGCCCAAGAACGGGTGATCAACTTTGTCTAGGTGATGGAGAATATGTTTTCCCGCCTCTCGGAGTTTTTGCCTGAAATCACCAGGGTCCAGATCATTCGTAGGAACCTCCTGCCAAGTATCCAAACTCAGCTTGCTTTGCATCACGTCACAACTATCGAGGAGCTTTTGAGACTGGCACGTCACGTAGAGGAGACAGAGATAAGGGTTCAAAGGTTCTGTCCTCCACCTACTAACCCTAAGTTTTTAGTGGAGCCGGACTTTGCGTATCGTCGGCCTAGCGGTGGTTCAGCTGCACCTCGTGTTGATGTGCATCCAGTTTCTGTCCCTTCAGCACCTGTCGATGTCGTTCAGGCATCAGAGATTGCCGCAACATGCTGGAACTGTGGAAAGAGTGAGTAGATATACTATGAGAGTTCCAACTCACGACCCCCATGTTAATCTCCATAAGGCCAGAAATGCGTGCATTTTGGCTACGTCACAGCCGAGGTCACGTGACGTCACAGCTTGACCTCAGTTGACCTTTACGTGTGATTCTTGGAAGCCGGCCCCCACTCTTGCCGCCGGTGGAGGGGTGACGCCTATATATTTGATGGAGCGCAGTTCCTGCACCATTCTCAAGCCAGTTGCAGTAAAAAAAAACAATTCCTCATAAGACCAGAAATGCCAGCATTTTTGCTACAGGGTGATCCCACTTGACGTTTAGACCGCCTGTCACCCCTAGTTCACCTCTAGATCCTACGATATTTCTAGACAACGACCACCGTGTAAATCTCATACATGACAGGAAAACGTGTGACCCCCCAGTTGACCCCTAGATCCTGAGAGAGTTCTAACTCAGTCCCCCATGTAAATCTCCATAAGGCCAAAAAGCTGCATTTTGACAGGTAGTCTGCAAGATTTTCTCAAAGTATGTCATTTTTAAAGTGGTCACTGTCGTAGCCACGAATTTCTGGGCCACTTGGCCGCCGCCTTTCGAGCGTGATTAGACCTGCGTGGGACTTGTTCCGACACGAAATTCATCGTCGCCGACACGTGTGACCCCCAGTCGACCCCTAGATCCCGAGAGAGTTCTAATTCAGATCCCCAAAATTTTTTAGACCACTCGCATGGCATCCATCGTCCTAACAAAGAATTTCTAGGAAATCGCCATGATGCAATAAAATACAACAGTAGTAATAACGCACGTGGAAAAAAACATCGGAGAGTCGCCTTGAAACGACCGACGGATCTGCGTGTGTGGCTATTCCATAGAACAATGGGTGTACACATTTCAATAGAAATACTAAAATATCTCCAAAAATCTGAGAAAATCCTCAACGCAAACGATTTTGATAAAAAAAAACAGACAACGTAGTTTATTTAAGGTACCTCAACGGCTAACAAAAATATAATTTCTTT
The DNA here is from genome assembly GCA_963920635.1 of Pseudeuparius sepicola. Classification (NCBI taxonomy): domain Eukaryota; kingdom Metazoa; phylum Arthropoda; class Insecta; order Coleoptera; family Anthribidae; genus Pseudeuparius; species Pseudeuparius sepicola. Next base: position 38,338,802 of record OY987305.1, read on the forward strand.
GTATTAGTGCATATAAAATTTTGCCTTAAGGTAAAATCAGACGCAAAAAAAATGTCAACCTACTTTGACCTGAAAATCGAAAATTTTTAATCATTAAAGTAATGAAATATTTTAGACACACTTTGAAAATAGTATGGCATAAGTCATGAAATTTTGATAATATGAAACTAAAAAACCTTGTAAAATATGAATTAACACACCGGGTGAGATTTCGATTCTGCAGTTTATTTAACGTACACGGCTTTAACTGCTACCAAAAAAAAAATCTGAGAAATTTCTATGTATATTAGCCAGGTGTCTCAAAAAAATTCGACTATACCTTGGAAAATCGAACATTTATTTAACTGTATACTACCTCATGGATGATAAAAAATCTAAGATATTTCTGTGTATTATCCTGGTGCAAAAAATTCGTTTTCGGGTAACTAAATGAAAACAAAAACATTTCAGTAGTATAGCTATGCCGGTACGAGCCCACTTTCCCCATGTATTTCTTATGGGAGCAAAATCCTGCACTTTTTTGACCAAACTTACCCCCTCCACTCCCAAACCACGCCCCCCCAGCCAATCGCACCGACTCTGAACCCTGCGATAGCCCGAGGGGTGCCGAAGATGTCCGAGTTCGCTGACCTTCGCCCCTGCCGCGACCTTAGACCGCTCGACAGCGAGGGGTGCCGAAGTGCCCGGCTTTCGCCGATCGTTGACCCAGCCGCGACGCCGCGACATGTCACGACTCGCAACTAATAAAAACCCTAAATCATAATTAAGCCATGACGTCCCCCTGTCGACCTTTAGCCGCGGCCATGCATGGATTTTTGCTACCACCTCTGCCTGTGTATTTTTGCGTCCGCGACGCCGAGACATGTCGAGACTCGCAACTAATAAAAACCTAACACCTATAGAAAAAATACCAGCTTGCAATATGTATGTTATATCCGACCTCAAGCATCACCTTGATCATAACCTTGTTTTTACCCTTGATTTTGTTTACTGTTGGATATTATGTTCTCATTCTCTATTGTTCAAGATGCTTACTACAAAGATATCATTTTCCATTGTATATTGTTCTAGAATGATTACTAGAACATATCATATTCCTTTTGAGTATTGTTAAAACTTGCTTACTGCAAGAATTGCAGAATTTGATCTTCCCTTTGTCTTTATATTCTTTTCCCATGAGAACCACAACACCTCAGCATAACAGATCTGTATAAATAGGACCTAGTAAAGTAAGAGTGTTAATTCTAGTCTTGTCTGTAGTCTAAGCCGAAACTCTGTAACTCGCGTTACTCGAATAAAAGTTTTTTAAAAAAGTCTTCGTCTTCACGTCGCCCGTAACATGTACGTGATGTAATTCCTCGGAAAAAAGTACTTTCTCTTTGTCGGAATAAGCGCCTATGAAACGAACACGCTGATCTCATCGGTACTGGCGATAAAAAATTTGTAGGAAAAGTGTAATAAAGAATAGATATGAGATACATATGAGTGTATACATTTTCTTGACTACATTACCTAAGGATGTATCAAAAATATATATTCGTATATTTAGAGACTGCTCAAAAGGAAAGTGGACATTAAATTTGGGGCATAAATTAACCAGTTTATAACCATCTAGGTAAGTAAATTTTAAAGAAGGTCCCGACTTCAATTCCGAGAAAGCCAGGCCCTGTTTTAAATTACTTGACTAAAATATAAGAGGTGCAAAGTTTACTAGTTTTTTAAAAATATCCCGTCACACGATTATCAAGTTGAAAGACTAGCTGCAAAATCGGATTTTGTACAACGCGTTTCCTGTTTAAAATTCCACCCAGCAACCCGTCCCCAAAACGTTGCAAATAGAGGTAGCTTGGTTATCTATAATGATGCCAGATAATATTAGTTTGGTAGTCAAAACCCTCCAACAATCACGCATGATAAATTTAGATTTCTTTCAATGGTATAAAATGCTAAAAAAACAGTTGAAAAATCATGAAAAAGAGGCCCCGTTAATTGGTTTAAGTGTCCACGAAAATTTGCTAGATTTCTATGGAAAAAGTACTGTGTCCGGAGCTGTTTACGCATTGAAATTTTAAGGTAAACGTGAAACGTCCCAGAAAGTTCAATTTGAACTGAACACATTTTTATAGAAAATATTGCGGAAATATAGTATCATGATAATAAAAATGCTAGACTGTTACTAGAGTTCTAATAAAACCAGGATATAAAAATCCAAAGTATGACGTCACACCGCCGGTTAAAAAAAAATGTGTCCCAACAACATCTCGTTTTCTGAGCTGCTATTAAATGCGAACTAAATATAAACTATTTAACAAAATTCTACCTTTTGATGAATTAGTTATCAACTAAATTACTAGTTTTTAATGAATACAGCTAATGCGTTCTGAAATATTGTAAACTGGACCTCATATTAATTAAAATCCATATATCAAAATTGTGAGCAACAAAAATTATTAAACACTTTTCATTCTTAAAATCAATTAATGGGTCGAGAATAAACGAGTTATAGCTAAGAAAAATCGAAAAGGCAATCCAGTGGAAGGTGTATGAAAGTTCAAAACTAGATACCCATTAGGATTTTACAATATTATTTTACTGTGGTACACACCTAAAAAATCCCCAATAACAGATCCATGAAATCTGATGGTAGCTTGTGTCAGATATTGGTAATATGAGCATCTAACAATTATGGCGTATTAAAATAAACTTTTAAGACAAAATCAAACTCAAAAATCTACTGCGCGTGAATGCGGCCTGGTCAAAATTTAGTTCAACATTTTTTATAATGTGTACTTAGGCAAGGCCCTGTATCGTTCAATTATTGTTGATGCTATGTTAGTAACTTTTTTGCTTAAAGTGACATTTTCTACCATGAGGATGAGATTTATGATATTTACAACTGGAACACCCTGTATGTTTGAATTTTAATACACGTATACGTATTTAAACAGTATATGTACAGCTTCGTCCAATTTCAACTTGCAATATCGTGTGAGAGGCCATTCGGCAACATTGCTATCCACGTAAACTCAAAGGCCGGTTTTTGGCGTATCGTAACTGAAAATTCCAATGAATAAAGAACCCCCAGGAAGAAGCATGTTGGGATTAACGCGCGACAGGGATAGTTCATTCTGTGGTTTCAACAAACTAATCGAGACAGAAATCCTCATTTTTCATAAAAACACTACCTACAATGCAGGCCAAAATTGTAAGGCACATTTATATCTTTAAGTTTAGGAATCCTTCATAATAATATAGCAATTTTAATTTTAAATTTTCAATTATGAAGAAGTAGGTAGGTATCTACACAAACGCCTATGCTACTTTGGTGCATGGCGTCAAAAGTTAATTTAAATTACAAAATTATTTACCGATTGGCAGTTTCCATTTAATTTTAAAGACTACTGTCCATCTGTGCTACTGTCAACTATCCGAAAAATCAGTTAATTGAAAATTATGACTTTTTTACATGGTTCATATGCATTAATTGAAGGTGGCTTCATGGTAAAATTCAAGGTGCGTTTCATTTTTATCTAAACGTAATTGTGATGATTTGCTGGGATAGTAACTCCAAAAATTAATTCATCAAAATGTCCACTAGTTTTAAGCTGAGGGTTTTTAGTAAAAATACGCTGCATTAAAAGCGGAAAAAATGTTTTTAGTTTCAGAGCTATAGCATTTATTTGATTCTCGAAACGAGATACTTTTATTTACAGTTAACTCCGGAAACTTGCTATATGCACGAGCACGTCTTAAGAAAAAATGCAAGTTTGCATAATTGCCTTGGATACAGACTTTTTTATGTATAGCCTTCAGTCTAAGCAGTGCGGTTCGGAGTGAAGGTGTTTTTTTGCGAAGACTACTAATTTAAATATTTTAGTGCGTTTTTGGAATATAGTTTGGAGTTTTAATTGTAAGTATCTACTTTATAACGGAGAGTTGAAATAGCTTCTTAAGGGTTATAAAATAAACTTTTGATTGGCTTAATAAGCTTGTTCTCGAAACTTCATGAATTATTTGTGGGAACCGGGTAGGCAGAGATCAAAGAACTTACTCGAGAAGCACATATGCACTGACGGTCTTCTATTTGTAAAAAATGGTACTTCATTGGATTTACCACCACTATTTTCTGCAAATATTAGTACTAATATAAACAAGTTATGACAAATTCCGAACTTATCGAAAAAATACCTATCAAAAAGACCTAAAAGGCGAAATTTTTGAAAACTGTAATTTTTTAACAACCCAAAAAATATTTCATGGGCAGGATTTTTGACCGTTTACCCTTATATAAATGGTTGAAAATATTTGCAAAACTACCCTTTTGCATTTTCTTCGATCGATTATCGTCTGTTTTTAGCAAGGATGTTCAAAAGGTACGAATTTGTGAAAAAAATTGCCGATCAAAAGCTACCCTAGAGAGCATTTTTTTTCGATTCCCATAGTATTTGCACCAGCAGGGTAATATCTACTCTCCTGTAAACCTTTAAAACAAATTATAACTCCATTGTTCGTGGTTGCAAAATGCATTAATTAGTGGTTGAAAAAATTTGCCAGCCCTAGAGAGATTTGTTCTTTGACTCGATTCTCACAGTTTTCTGAAACGTTCACTAAAACCATTGTTGTGCAATACGTGGCTGACAAAATAACAGGGAAAAAATACCCTTTGTACCTTTTTAAGGAAAAAATTATCGTTTCTTTACACAAATATCGTCCGTTTTTTAAACAAGGACGTTGAAAATGTATGAATCTATGTTTAATAAAAATTTGTAGATCAAAAAGTACCCCTAGAAAGCATTGTTTTTAGCTTCTCGCAGATTTTGCACCAGCAGGGTAATTTCTACTCTCCTGCAAACTTTTAAAATAAATTATAACTCCATTGTTCTTGGTTCGGTCCTAACAAGGGCGTTCAAAATGCATTAATTCGTGGTTGAAAAAATTTGTCAGCCGAAAAAAACTACTCCTAGAGAGAATTGTTTTTAGTTGGATTCCCATAGTTTTCTGAAACATTAACTAAAATCGGCGCAATCTGGGGAAAAAATTGACAGGGAAAAAACTACCCTTTGGTATCCTTTTAAGAAAAAATTTACGGATCTTCACCCCGTTTTTAACAAGGATGTTGAAAATGTATGAATCTATGTTAAACAAAAATTTGCAGGTCAAAAACTACCCTTTGCATTTTCTTCGATCGATTATCGTCTGTTTTTAGCAAGGATGTTCAAAATGTACGAATTTGTGTTTGAAAAAAATTTCAGGTCAAAAAGTATCCCTAGAGACCACAGATTTTGAAAACGCACTCTTTTACATATCCGCGGTACAAATTATACAGGGTGATTCACTTTTAAATACCGAAAATTTAAGAATCGATAAAACATGAAAAAATAATGCGAGTTTTCTATATAAACTTAGTTAAAAATGTTTGATGTGAATTAATTATTTTTACCAGTTTGTCCCAATAGTGTAATAAATCACAAACATTACAATTACGCCGAAACGACCAGATCTACGAAAAAATACCAAAAGACATTTTTTGCTTAGAATTGAGTGGCCTATTCAAAAATATGCTTCTTTTTTATTTCGTGCAGGGCCGTACTATTTTTTTGTCGAATTATTAATACTAATTACCCACATCTCCGCCACTGGTAAATTTTAAAACGTGACATTCTGTACTTTTATAGTCCTATGTTCGCATATCTTGTGTACGAAATTTAGTTTTGATATCTCTAATATTTACGTAGAAAAAAAATTAAAACCATTTTATTTTCAAAATTTGACCACCCTGTATCTTGAAAACTAAGGCCCAAACAAACTAAGTTTATATAGGAAACTAACGTTATTTTTTCATGTTCTATGGATTCATAAATTTTTAGTATTTAAAAGTGTATAATAAAAAAATAAAACTACCCTTCTGCATTCCTTTCAAAAATACTTTTACATTGTTGTTTCGGTCTTAGGAAAAGCATTTGAATAACCCCGGACGCATGAAATCGTTCTTGCAGACAAGAGAAAGTGATAATGGACAAGCACTCAAACTGAACAAAAAAATTAGTAACCATATGTACGTGTTTAATGATATTTGACAATCATCAGTATAGTGTAACGTTAACCAAACCAAAAAAACCTACAAATTAACATTGTTTGAGTCCATCATAGATCGTTTCAAGCAAGACAAAATAATGTCAGATGAATTCGTGGATAAAAAAATTGGCGGGTACAAACCACCAATCCAGACCCACAGAGAATTATTTTTGGTCCTATTTTCATAGTTTCCTGAAAGCGCATTAACTAAAAATTATTCTTACCCAATCTGTGAAAAAAAAGTTGACGCAGAAAAACCTACACTTTGCATCCCTTTAAGGAAAACAAGTTCATGATCAATAGAACTCCAAAGAAATTAATTAAAATCTTTCTTAAAAACACCCAAGGATATTTTAAGTTTTTGGCTTGTCAGGGCGGTTTAATATTTTGAAATACATCTTAATTTCTATTAATTAGTTTATATTTGAGTTAAAATCCTCGTGGAATATTGCGACACTATTTTTTTTCAGTCAACGCTATATTGTTAAATATTTTGAAAACACCTTAGTTATTTATTGTAGGAAATTTCTTTGTGGCGCAAACAGATCCATTTGATTTTTCACTGGGTTTTTCGCCACCGAACAGATTAAAAGTCAACTTTTTTAAGTTACCTGGAAAATTCAAAAATTCTTAGCTGTAAATGAACGAAACTTTGAACGTTTAACTCAAAAATAACTTCAACAAATTTGTTATCGGAACAGCATTTTAAAACCAAACAACACATTAAGATCAATGCTAGTTAAAACGAAAAAATTATAGAGATACAAGATACAAAGTTCAAAATTGCATTAAAAAATTCCTTGTGAATGTGGAAAGTTCTATGTTGGGGAGACTTGTGGGCCATTTAAAGTTCGCTTAAAAGAACATAAAAATTATATCAGACAAAATCAAATTTCGAAGTCAAAATACAAAAACACTCTTTTAATAACAATTATAGAATTTTGTGGGATAAGTCCAAACCAAATTCTCAAAAAAGAAGTAGACGAAAAATTAAAGAATCAGCATTTATTCTAGGAAATACTGACAACTTTGTTGCTGAATGTTCAGTGGGATTCAGTAAAATATTATTGCCAGATATCCAAAGAGAAGTTAGTATCTAAACTAATTATCTATAATTAGAACACTGGGTGCAATAGGTGTCTAGACTATTGTTTCTGTCATGACATTTAACTTGACATATATTAATCTATCATTTCACTTTGACCTGACATGATCTTTGAGAAAGATTTATCTTCTGAAAGTTCAGAAAAAAAGAAGTTTGTTGAAGTTGTTTTTGAGATAAACGTTCAAAGTTTCGTTCATTACAAAACCCCCGATAAGTTCGGAGAAATAGAATATTGGTGACAGTGTAGTCTTTACTTAATGCAGAAGAGTAACCAAATTTTTAACCACTGTAGGAAACCATGGGGCGTACTGAAAAATTGATAAAATAATGGAATCTACATCTAAATACTTACCACTATTTATAAAAATTATTCTCTTAACTCCATTATTTAATAGTAAATTCCAATATTGTCTAGAAATTCCGCTATATGCTGATATATTTTAATTTCCTCATGCCTGGTAACCACTCTCACTTATTTTGTTTCTACAAATTAATACCAAAATTCCTTCATAAAAAAAACATACAACGAGACATATCACTCACTATCATCCCCTTTTTATAAAATCAAAAATGCCATAAAATTTAGAATTTTTTTTCTGATTTACCTCTTTTTTTGCTTTATTACGCGCACATGTAATATCTATTAATTGTTCAGGATTACTTTGTTTCAAGGAGTTCCATGGCACTAATTATGACTGACATCTATAAAAACATACACATAATAGCAATAAATAGCAATAGCAATAAAAAAATACAACGAGACATATCACTCGCTATCACTCCCTTTTTATAAAATCAAAATGCCCTAAAATTAAGAAATTTTTTTCTGATTTACATCTTTTTTCTTGCTTTATTACGTGCACATGCAATATCTATTAATTGCTCAGGATAAAACAAGGAATTCCATGGCATTAATTATTACTGACATCCATAAAAACATACACACACTTTCGACCTGGTATTCAACTAACCACATTGTTAACAAGTCAAAAAAGTTAATATTTTATGTTTATTTCAATTTTAACTGAGTATATGACTCTAAGGTATAAAATTTTTCTTAAGAAACTGGGAAACTTCTTTACTTAGTAAGTAGTTTATAATTGTTTTGTTAGAAACTTGATGGGTGATAATCGTGTTCTAAAAAAATTATTAGTCCAGAAAAAGTTAATATTGTGTTTAGAAACGTGTAAAATTCTATCTAATAACCTTCCTGAGAAGCCTTAGTTAAAAGAATCCTTGATATATTCGGAAACTTTTATCCTTTTGTTCGATAGTTTATGACTGTTTTGGCTAAACATTTTTACTAAAAACTTAATAGGTGATAGTCGTGTTGTCGAAAATTATAGTCTAGGGAAAACGCTAATATTTTGTTTAAAAAATGGTAAAAAACGAGAACACCAAAGAATATGTTAACATTTTATGCTTTTCACAGTACCCAAAAACTAAGATTACCCCCAGAAGCAACTGGGCGGAGGGGTGACAATTACTATTACTTCGTTAGCATTTGTGTCTAGGACCGACTTTCCTTATAGAACTGGGATAGCATTTGCTCAAGTACTACAAGAAAACTCTAGTAATTGAAAAACATTTTGCATTGCAGATAAAAAAAAAACACTTTGCAATAATATATTTTCAAAACATTTTTGCTTTTTCGAACAAGGGTTTAAAATTGTATAATAGTTTTGAAAGAAAACACATCTTGGCGTACTTTCTTTATTGATGATTTTGGAAATGATTCATTTGAGAATACATTGTTTCCACCATTGAAGCGATTTGAAACCATAAATTGTTTAAACAAACACATTGACAAATTTTCTGTGAAACGTCTTGGTTAAAAACATTTGCTTGGAAACCTTCAAGATTTTTTTAATGTCTCGAATTGTCTTGGAAACCTTTAGTGAGGTGTTGATGATTCAAAACCTAACATCACTTTACCAAGTTTTCCGAGATATCTTTAGAATTTTCTTGGAAATTTTCTGATTTTTTTTTGTTAAAACCTAACATCACTTTACCAAGTTGTTCTGAGATATGTCTAGAATTTTCTTGGAAACTATCGGGGATTTTTCTTTTAGTGAGGTGTTGATGATTCGAAACCTAACATCACCTTGCCAAGGCTTCTGAGAACTGTCTCGAATTTTCTTGGAAACTTTCGGAGATTTTTCTTTTAATAAGGTGTTTGCGATTCTGGGCTTTCATTCACATGCTGAGAAATGCCCCGAATTTTCTTATAAACAACTTGAAATTTCTTGGAAAATTTCTAGATTGAAACTCTGAGTTTTATCATCACTTTGCCAATTTTTTTCGAGAAATTCCCCAAATTTTCTTGGAACTTTATACATTTTTATAACGTCATCAAGTTTCCAATATTTGTAAAAATTGCAAATTAGCATTGAGTCTTACGGAAAACACACACAAATTTCGTCTTATTGAGGGGCCTTTTCAGCCCTAGAAAATAAGCTTTGTTCTGATTGGTTGAGCATCTCAGGTGAGACTAGGGGGTGTTGATCACCAATTTTTTCAGTCGTGTTGATGCTGTTGTAAGGTGAAGTCGACTTTGTGAATTGGACAACGCATTTCCTAAAAGCAAACAGCAGCAGTTCAATTTTTTTCTGTCATCAAGCTTTCAATACCTGTAAAAGTTGCAAATTAGCATTGAGTCTTACGGAAAACACACAAATTTCATCTTATTGAGGGGTCTTTTCAACCCTAGAAAATAAGCTGTTCTGATTGGTTGAGCATATCAGGTGAGACTAGGGGGTGTTCATCCCCAATTTCTTCAGTCGTGTTGATGCTGTTGTAAGGTGAAGTCGACTTTGTGAATTAGACAACGCATGTCCTAAAAGCAAACAGTGGCAGTTCAATTTTTTTCTGTCATCAAGTTTCCAATATTTGTAAAAATTGCAAATTAGCATTGAGTCTTACGGAAAACACACAAATTTAGTCTTATTGGGGGGCCTTTTCAGCCCTAGAAAATAAGCTTTGTTCTGATTGGTTGAGCATCTCAGGTGAGACTAGGGGGTGTCCATCCCCAATTTCTTCAGTCGTTTTGATACTGTTGTAAAGTATAGTCGACTTTGTGAATTGGACATTTTTGACAAATTTTACGAGAAAACCTTTTTTGTTTGAATTAGCTTAACATTTTAAGTTTTGTGAGAATTGTAAACATTTTCTTGGAATTTCTTGAACGTATAAAAGTGAAAACCCATTTCCTCAGTCGTGCTGTTGCTCTTGAGGGGTGAAGTTGTGTTTGTGAATTGAACAACACATTTTGTGACAAGTTTTTCCGAGAAACGTAGTCTTTTTTCTTATAATTTGATGAATGGGTTTATAAAAAGGAGTTCCCTGTTGTGCTTGTCTAAGGTGAAGTCGATATTTTTGATTTGGACAACTTTTTTCATAAACGTAAGCAAATAGCGCATCAACGTATATATTCATATTTTTCTAGCGAGATATCAAAATTTAACACCTTTATTAATCGAACATAGTCCCCAGGTTGCAGCGTGCACAATTTTAGAAAATCATTCCTTTCTAGGTTGAGCTAAGGAGAAAAAAAGGACTACATCGGTTGGTGAGTAAGTAAAAATCAAAGAGGACACCTGTTGGTGAGTACGGATTGAAAGAAACCAAAATTTCGCCTTATCGTGAACTTCCTGGTATTTTCGTCTTATATAAGGAGGTGCTCATCACTCATTTCGTATCACTCTGCAATTGCTGTGTTTGGAACCATGCCTGCCACAGATGTATTAAAGTACTTGTACTTAAAGATAAGTGGTATATTGGGTCTACTTCAGTCATCATACAATAGTGAGACTGCCCAAGATGGCCTCCGTCGATGCACCAAGGCCGTTCGGCATATAAAGCACCAACTAAAATCTGCCAAGACCTTAGGTGAGAGGCAAAAACTAATGACAAATCTAGCCAATGTGAAAACACTACGTACCCAAATTAAACAAGAAATAAAACGTGGTGCTGGAGTAAAACCTAGAAAAGAAACCGCAGAAAAACGTGTAAGCTGGAGCGATTCGGAAACCGCATTTTCATGCCGTATTCGAACTGGTGTCATCTCTAATCTTAAGCACAAGGACCCAGGCGATTTTCTCGAAGACTGTTTTGCTTTGTTCAAGCGACGTGTTGCCAATGTCCTTAAAAAGGAAGAGGCGGTTAAAATCAATGCAGTGTTCTGCGGACTATTTGTGTTGCAAAAGGCTGACAGGATTATTGAGGAGTTGAAATATTTTACAACATCTAACGCACCGGTCTACCGAGACACAAACTTAATCCAATGGTTCGATCAGCACATAGCAACACCGATTTTAACTCAGCTTCAAGAATTCCAAGAAAGAGACTCTGGTTGGCCGCTGAAGGCTATAGTGAACTTGGGGATAAATATAAATAAATATACTCCCCTGTTAGGATCTTCATACATAGAGCTACCTGAACCAGTCATGGCAAAACAGGCATGTATTAACTTGAAGAACGAGGATGAGCTGTGCTTTGCCTGGGCTGTGACTTCCGCTCTGTATCCAGTTGAGAAACATCCTCAGCGAATAACCAAGTACCCCCACCCTTCATCTGTTTTGCATTTGAATGGAATACGTTTTCCAATGACCATTAAACAGATCCCAAAATTCGAAAATCTTAACAACATGTCCATAAATGTTTATATTCTGCGAAAGCATCGAAACAAGTTTCACACCTTACCTACTTATATCACTAAAAATAAGGTAGACAAACATGTCAATCTTCTAATGATACAGAATGTTTATTATGATGAGGATAACGAAGAAGGAAATAATGACAGTTCACTTGTACAATATCATTTTTGTTGGATTAAAGACCTCTCTCGCCTCGTTTCAGCTCATCTAAGTAAACACGAACATAAAAAATTCTTTTGTGATCGATGTTTGCATTACTTTTACTCCGAGGAAAAGCTAAGAACGCACTATGAAGATTGCAAAAATATGAACGATTGTAAAGTTAGGATGCCAAGTGAAGATCGAAAATTCCTCAAATTTAAGAATTACAAAAATAAAGAGAAGGTTCCCTTCATAATTTATGCTGATCTGGAGAGCCTCCTTAAAGGAACAGGCGATAATAATAAGTATCAAGAACACGTTCCCTGCAGCATTGGATATTATATTAAATGCAGTTATGATGACAGCTTGTCCTTCTACAGATCATACACTGGGCTCGATTGCATGGAATGATTTTCTAAAGAACTGAGAGGAGTGGCAGAGGATATAGAGACAGTTTTTCTGTGTCCTCTACCGATGGATAGACTAACAGCAGATGAGAAGATGAACTTTAAGTTAACTACCGTATGCCACGTTTGTGAGAAGCCGTTTAGAGCGCAGCAAACAAAAGTTCGGGATCATTGTCATCTGACTGGAAAATTTAGAGGAGCCGCACATGAAGACTGCAACATAAACTATCAAGATACCCATGTTGTACCAGTTGTATTTCACAATTTAAGCGGATATGATTCACATTTTGTTATTAAAAGCATAGCCAAGGATATCGAAGATCGTGTGGAGCTCCTTCCCATTAACAAAGAGAAGTATATATCATTTACGAAAAGCATACCGGAAAATTTGGTAAGGTTCAGATTTATCGATAGTTTTCGTTTTATGGCGGGAAGCTTAGATTCTTTAGCCACCAATCTTTGCGAATACCCAATCCTTAGGAGCCATTTTTCCGACCTCCCCGAGTCTCGTTTTAAACTTCTTACTCGAAAAGGTGTATTCCCATATGATTTTATGGATTGTATGGAGAAATTAGACCACAGTCACTTACCACCTAAAGACTCTTTTTATAACAAACTCGAAGAAAGATCGATATATGAAAAAGAGTATGCTCACGCACAGAAAGTGTGGAATGAATTTGGTTGTAAAAATTTAAAGGAATATACCGACCTGTATTTAAAAACAGATATATTACTTCTAGCAGATGTATTTGAAGCATTTAGAGCGAGCTGTATGAGAACCCATAAACTAGATCCCGCTCACTACTATACATTACCTGGGTACACTTGGGATTCGATGTTGAAGTATACAAAAATTGAGTTAGAGCTGCTTACGGATATCGATCAAGTAATGTTTGTCGAGAGAGGAATCCGCGGAGGACTCAGCCAATGCTCTAAACGACGCGCCACTGCAAATAATAAATACATGCCCGATTATGATCCACAGAAACCTGCAGTATATTTAAGTTACTTTGATATTAATAATCAATATGGATGGGCTATGTCCCAGGCTCTCCCTTTCGGTGGGTTTAGATGGTTAGATGATAAGGAGATTCAAGGGTTGAATATAGGAAAATTGCCGGACAATTCTGATACGGGGTATTTCCTAGAAGTCGATCTAGAGTACCCTGAGAAACTTCACGATAAACATAAAGATTTACCTTTCTGTCCGCAACATAGAGAAGGGGATAAAACAGGGAAAAAATTAATGGCTACCCTCCACAACAAAGAAAAGTATGTGATTCATTACAGGGCACTTAAACAAGTTTTAGCAAACGGTCTTGTGCTGAAGAAAGTACGACGTGTACTCGAATTTAAGCAAAGTGCTTGGTTGAAAAGTTACATAGATCTAAATACCAGACTTCGTGCCCAAGCCACCAGTGCATTTGAGAAAGATCTTTACAAACTTCTGAATAACGCAGTCTTCGGGAAAACGATGGAAAATGTCCGCAAATATTCCGTGGTAAAGCTGGTTAACAAGTGGGAGGGACGATATGGGGCGGAGGCACTTATCGCCAAACCTGAGTTCAAATCTGCACTGATTTTTGATGAAAACCTCGTAGTAATCGAATTAAATAAATGCGAAGTATTCATGAATAAACCAATTTACGTTGGGATGAGTGTTTTGGATCTAGCAAAAACAACTATATATGATTTCCATTATGGGTACATGCAACCCCAGTTAGGTGACAATTGCACTGTTTTATACACGGACACTGACTCCCTAATTTATGAAATTCGAAATAATGATATTTACGAAGTTATGCGTCGAGACTGTTATACATATTTTGACACGAGTGATTATTCACCTGATAACATTTATGGTATACCTCTAGTAAACAAAAAAGTTTTGGGTATGATGAAGGATGAAAACAATGGGCGCATTATGACGGATTTTGTGGGTCTGCGGTCAAAAATGTATACATTTAAAGTTTTAAAAGATAGTGAAGATATTGAAATAAATAAACTGCGGGGAGAGGGATTTACTGAAGATGAAATATTCGAAATAATGTTACACGATGGAGTTACAAAGAAGGTGAAGGGTGTCAAGAAATCCGTTATTAAGAACAAAATCACCTTCGACGATTATGTACAGTGTCTGGAGGAAAATATGGAAAAAACAGTTGACCAGAATTTGATTCTATCGGAAAAACATACCGTTTACTCGATAACTCAGACGAAAATCGCGTTAAGTCCCAACGACGACAAAAGAGAAATTGGAGCAGGATATGAAACACTCCCGTGGGGCCACTATTCACAGATGCAAATGGGATAGTTTTAATTATAGAAATAGGTTACTGTAATAGGTTTATGTATTATTTACTTAGTTATAATAATGATTATACATAATAGGTTTTGTAATGTATTATTACATTAGTTATATTAATGATTATACATAATAGGTTTATAATGTATTATAGTTATCACCAATAAATTTATTAAATAAGTTTGTTGTTTCATTTGTTATTCTGGCCTGCTGAAGCATCATGTGAAAGTTTGCATGAGTTAGTGTTTAAATTATCTCCGAACTGTCCTAAAAAAGCTCCCCTTGCTATATTTGCTACTACTGGAGCAAAAAAAAATTATTTATGTTGTTTAATTAAACATGGATTAGGCCTATGGGGGAAACCATGTAAAAAAAGCGCACCTTGCATTTTACCTCTAGGGTGGTGAGGAAACGAATGCATATGAACCATGTACGATTGCTTATTACAATTTAAGTAGTATAGCAAAGGGTACTCCAGGGCGGAAGTGACGTCACAAGATGGCCGCCAAGGCGGGAAATTTGAAAATGGCCTTGACCTGCGGGTTCAATGAACTTTAAGGGGTCACCTTGTTAACCTTGACCGGTCAATGAACTTTAAGAGGTCACCTTATTAACCTTGACCTGAAGGTCAATGAACTTTAAGAGGTCACCTTTTTAACCTGAAGGTCAATGAACTTTAAGGGGTTACCTTGACACGTGGCACTTTTTCTGGGAACGGAAGTGACGTCAATGACCGCCAAGGCGGGAAATTGGAAAATGACCTTGACCTGCGGGTTCAATGAACTTTAAGGGGTCACCTTGTTAACCTTGACCGGTCAATGAACTTTAAGAGGTTACCTTATTAACCTTGACCTGAAGGTCAATGAACTTTAAGAGGTCACCTTTTAACCTGAAGGTCAATGAACTTTAAGGGGTCACCTTGACACGTGGCACTTTTTCTGGGAACGGAAGTGACGTCAATATGGCCACCAAGGCGGGAAATTTGAAAATAACCTTGACCTGCGGGTTCAATGAACTTTAAGGGGTCACATTCCATTAACCTTGACCTGAAGCTAGAGGTCAAGTGGTTACCAGATCGATAACCTTTAAGGGGTCATTGACCCGCGATATTGAAATATGTCTTTTCTGAAACAGTTGAACGAAAATAACTTCGTAAAAGAAATTGTGAGTGCAAGAGAGTTAGTGGTTGGTGAAAAACATAAAATTTTATCTTTTAGAAGAATTGAAACAAGGTACGGGGAGAAAGTGTTCGTCGAATTTGAAAATTTTCAAACTGCGCTACCTGCACGGTTCGTAAAAGAATTTACGTCTGAACGCATCGAAGACATAAACCGGGAAATCACCAACGGAAAGAAGATCTTCTTGACGAGTCTGGGCCTCATTGGTAGGACAACGAATATTAAATTTGAGGAAGAATGAATCCCACTGACAAGAGGCGACGCAGACAACACTACAAAAGAAGATTGGAATTTTATCTAAGATCTCTTCAAAATTTGAAATATGAAATTCAAATTGAAATAAATTAAAAGTTCAAAAACATAAATTTAGAAAATTGTAAAAAATAAAATATGAAATCTAGTCTATCTTTTATTTACCCCTACAAAATTGAAACTCAAATCTGAATGTTCCGATTGCTTCTGAGCGCAGAACATATAAATACGTCCAAGTGCATTTGACAGGATTCATTGACACTTGATAGACTATATTAATAACAATTTTGGGTGCGGTTACTTTAATTCCTAGTATATTTTTGGACATTTTCGTTCATTTTATTTACAAAATTATTCTTCCTTATTTTTTATAAGATTATAAGTTGGCTGAAGTAGCCGCATTAATGTTAAGAAATCTAAAAAACGTTGAAAAGTTATAAGTCTAAAGGAATAGCTCTGGATATTCTTATCTATTAATAAAAGTATTTCATTTTCTGACACGTCAGTTCAACAATCTACCGAACAGCGAAATTATACGCTGATTTCTTGACGCAGCAGGTCAATAATCGACTCACATTGTAAACTGCAACATCAGCTAAATATATGCTAACGCCGCAGGTCAACAACCATGCTATGTCATCAGATTGTTTTCTGCCGAATAGCATGAAATTTGAAACCGGAAATGAAACATGATACCACGGTGTCAGATTACAAAGGTGTCAAATTTCATGGGTTTCTTGACTCATCGACTCACATTGTAAACTGCAACATCAGCTAAATATATGCTAACGCCGCAGGTCAACAACCATGCTATGTCATCAGATTGTTTTCTGCCGAATAGCATGAAATTTGAAACCGGAAATGAAACATGATACCACGGTGTCAGATTACAAAGGTGTCAAGGCAAAAATTGCGTTACGGAGAAACAATTTTTAGTGGAAGAATTAGTAGAAGTACATCTGGAAATTAGCAGAGGACAAAAATTGCTTGGGTCTGAGAACAACAAATATTGAATTTTGCGAAGAGGCTGCATCTTATAAGAAAAAGTTACAAGCTGAACTAAGAATGTTGATAAATAAAATGTAGTCATTGTCAAAAAATTCCACAGCCGTGTAGTATCCAACTTGACTCTCACTTCTCTACGGTATAGGTATGCACAGACGTGTTTCCGGGAACACATCTATACAGGGTGTCTCACAACTGTTGGAAACAAATTTAACTAGAGATTCTTTGGCTAAAAATAAGACTTTTTCCCTATAAACATATGTTCTATCTACCTTCGTTTTTGGACATACAGGTTGAAAATTAAAAAAAAAACGATTTTTTTAAAGTTTATTTCTAAACAAATTCTATCGCTTTGAAATTTGGTACGTATTAGCAGTTTAGTCACCATTGTGAACAGTATGAGCTCCAAACTTCCCTCAGTGGCGTAGATACGAGGTTTCAGCTTTTTCTTTAAAAAATGTGCTTAGATTTCAACGAAATCTTTGTACAAGTAGAAGAAGCGACTCGAAGCGACTATGAAAAACGACTAGACTTCTCGAAAAGCGTCTAAACGACTCGAAAAGAGACTCGAAGCGACTCGAAAAGCGACATACCATGGAATACCATCAAAGACCATGGAATACCATCGAATACCATGGAATACCATGGAATACCATCGAATACCATCAAAGACCATGGAATACTATCGAAAACCATGGAATACCATAAATAGTCTTGGATACCCCTATGAAAAATTTGTCAAGGGGCAAGCATAAAAGGAAATCATTATCGACATCGTGATCGATGCCCTGTGATCGAGAGATATATAAGTCTTTTATAATACAATCACGCTCAGTTAGACATGTCTCTGTCACTTGAGATTGAACCTAGGAGTTATGGTATCCAACACACCAATGACGGATTAGTCATGGGACAAATACCAGTAACCGTTGAAGATAACGTATTATGTATTGGAGATGAAAAAAATTACCCTTACACCAGGTCTGTCTCAACTTCTATTGAAGAACAAACCACAAGGTTTTAATGACACTGACCTAAAAATATATAAGGAATTGTTGATCATTACTAATGCTCACAAAAGACGATATGGGAACGCATTACGACTAAACCCTAGCAAAACGTGGAAATATATCAACATTATATCAAAGTTATTTCCATCTAGAAATAAAGCTCCAACCAGCTTTTCACGAGAGTTGCATTTAATGGAGTCTCCAACAACTTCCAACATGCCAATACTTAAATGGGATAAAAATACCAATCCGAATGACATCGTTGATATGTATAGGAATGCTCTACAAAAGGGGGGAGAAACAGATATATATATCAACACCCTAGTAGCTATGAATGTTATTAGAGATCCAAGAAATAAAAATGTTTAAATAAGTGTTTGTTTCTCTATACATACCTACTCTTGAATCACATCAGATAACAAACTATGGATTTGTCCTAACTGTGATGATCTCAACAAGAAGTTTAACCTAAAACTAAATTCTAATCATCAACCATTTTGTAAAGAGTGTCCAGTTCTTGTGAAGAAACTTGATAATGCAAGGAATAACCAATATCAATTAAGTACTATTACAAACAAAAATGGGGGTAGCATTTATATTTTAAATTGTCAAGGATTAAGGAGTCATTTCAATGAAGTATCATTTTTTGTTGCAAAACATTTACCACGTATTCTATGTTTAATAGAGACTCATATTACAAGTGAGGCTGAAGATTTTGAAATTAATTTAGATAATGTTACCATAATAATAAGACTAAATTCTAATAGTAATCAGACAGGGGGTGTTATTTTTTTATGTTAGACATGATATCTATTTTAAAGTTTTGGAGTGGAAAAACTTTAATTGATTTGGTAATTTCAAACAATAAACTTATACAGTGTTTAGTTTTAACCAATCCAAATATTTCTGACCATAATATGCTTCAAATTACTCTTGAAAATTATTCTTATTTTGATTCAATTTTTGTAGAAAAAAATGCTTGATGATAATTTAATGAAAACAGCATTAACTCAATTAAATCATAGTTATGACCCTCAAATGAATATTGAAATAATTAAGAGTACAAATTTCCAAGCTAATATTTGCAAATATTTGATACTTACATGCCAAAAGTTGAAATTAAAATAAAACCTGGTCATCATTGGTTCAACGATAATAATCTTAAGGCAATTAAATATAGGGAAGACTATTACAAGTTATATCACTTTAGAGAAACTTATGTTGTATGTAATATTTATGAGGTGACAGAAATTTCAATAGCTTTTATATTAAGAGCATCTATGAAATTGCATCCAAAATTCCTGTAGGTAACTAAAAATAGTTTTGATTTTGATTTTGAAAAAATATATTTTTGGAATTAATTTGAAAAACTAAGTCTAGCTAAAATTAGGGAAATAGTTTTTAATTTACCAAATAAGACAAGTCCTGACGAAATCGACATAAGTTTTATAAAGAAATATTTTAATGAAATTGGGAAAATGTTATTAGATCAAATCAATGATTCTTTAGAGTTAGGTATTGTCCCAAAAAAATTTAAAAATATCAACTATTATACCTGTGAGAAAAATAAATAATTCTAACCGAGCTGAAGATTTTAGACCCATTAATATGTTAGTTGCAATTGAACAAATTTTAGAGTGTATTGTACATGAACAGTTGACAGAATATATTGAGAAAAATAATATTTTATCAAAATTTCAGTCGGGATTCCGAAAAAAAAACATGATACAATATGTAATAAATTAATGGAAAATGACCACAGATGAAAATAAGATTGTAGGTATTGTTTATTTGGATTTAAAAAGAGCATTTGAAACTGTTGATCGGTCTAAATTATTAAAGAAATTAGAAAAATATGGTTTAGGCGGAGTAGTTCTTAATTGGTTTCGAAATTATTTATATGATAGAAAACAAATAGTAAAGTGTCTAAATTTCAAGTCAAATGAATCATTTGTAGAAATTGGTGTACCACAAGGGAGTGTACTAGATCCCTTATTATTTGTTTTATTTTTAAATGACTTGACATATATTTTTCAAAATTGTAAATATCATTTTTTTGCAGATGACACACTTATTTATTTTTATAGTGAAAATTACAGAAATTTAGAGTTAAAGTTAAATAGCGAGTTATTAAGTGTATATAATTGGATGTGCGCTAATTAATTACAAATAAATATAGCAAAAACAAAATTTATGATATTAGGTTCACCAAAACTTTGTAAATTATTTGTAGAAGAAAAACTATTTTTTTTATTAATAATTGTGCCATTGAAAGAGTGAATGAATATAAATATTTGAGTGTAATCGTAAGTTCAGATTTAAAATTTAAGGAGCATGTAAATTATATATGTAAGAAGATTTCAAGGAAAATTTGTGTGCTAGGTAGAGTGAGTGACAATTTAAATATGTTTGGAAGAATAACTGTCTATAATACTATTATAATTCCTCTTTTCACTTTTTGTAGCTCAGTTCTATATATGACTTCACAAAATGATAAGCACCGATTACAAGTATTACAGATTACAGAACATAGCTATGAGAATAATTTTAAAATGTAATATGTTTACTAGTATTATAGACATGTTAATTAAGTTAGGTTGGATGAATGTTGAAAATTATTTAAAGTTTATGAGCTTAATATTTATCCACAAAATTATCTTAAATGTATGTCCACATTATTATAAAAACTACATGACAAAATTTGAGCATGTTCATAACTATGACACAAGAAAAAAGAGAACTTTTTGTTAGATCACAAGTATTTTAAATTGTCCAAAAATTCGATTTTTTTCAAGGTTTATTGGAGTATAATAACATTGGTAGTGAAATAAGGAACATAAAATATATAAATAAGTGATAAGCTTAAGAAATGATATGTTGTTAAAAATCAAATTTTATAAAGGAGAAAATGCAAAAATTCCATATCGCACATTGGTGATGATCGTGTGAGATCAAAATGCAACTATGCAAGATTGCAAGAATATAACACCGGATCTAAATCGATCGAGGTAAAAAATCTATGCTGCAATTTCTTAGGTCGTCACTCTGATGCGTCAGCTAGATTGAAAAATGCGACTCGACAAAAAAATCGGAAGTAAAATCGAAATATGAGAAAATGGCGCACATAAGAATCAAATTTTTGAAATCTTAACGTGATTGTACCACGGCATGACAGTACGATACCAATCATTTTTATTTACGTTCAACTAGCATCTTAAAACCACTTAACTGAAAGTTCTGCAAAGTTTAACTTTCGAGTAGGTGGCTGTGAATTCATATTTCACATTGTATTGAGATTCCAAACAACTTTTCTTAGTGTCATTCTGCTGTAGTTCTAAAAATAAGGGTACTTTACTCTTGAGGAATTTTCATATTTTTCAACCTTCCCTGTATACGAATAGAAATTTCAAAATTTTTATGGATGGGTTTTGAGTTTAAGCACAAGCAACAACTTTTATCAAGAATAATTTTTTTAGGAAACTTCAACTAAAGAAAAATCCCATTTGTGTTCAACTTTCTGGCAGACACTGTATGTTAAAAATTATGATGTCAAAGTAATCTTTAAAATATACACAACGTTTTTCAGTGTTTCATCAATACTCTTCATTCCGTCGTACACTCTCTTATCTGGCACTGAAACTTATGGAAATTAACATTAAGAAGTTCCAGATAATCATATATACCAAAAATCTATATAACAGGTTTGAAAATGGTTGCAAAGTTCAAAATCTCGTTGCAAAAATCATCCCACAGATGTTATCAATGACGTCGGAACCTATAGACAGGTTTGTTTTGATAAACGCTTGACGCCCAGAACTGATCACAATCTAAGCGCTCCATTAAATTATTCCGAAAGTGTCGCGAGATGCTCTACAAAAGGGGGAAGAAACAGATATATATATCAACGATGTCATTCGGATTGGTATTTTTATTTAAAATTAGGTAGATTTGAAGAAGATGAGGTCTTGGAGAAGGTATTTCAACCTATTACCAAATCTCTTACAAAAATTGAAAAAAATAAAAATGAAAGAGCGGAAAACATGAAGTTTGAACTCAAAAGAGATAATGATGGTTTATGTAAGGTTGAGAAAAAGGAAGGAAGCGTCGAGAAAAAGGAGGAAGAAAACGTTGAGGATAGAATCAGCAAGAAACTCGATAAGTTAATAGCAAGCATTAATAGAAACAAGCAACAATCCCTCAATGAGTCACATTATGAAGCTACCGTACCAACTGATAACGATACCGTTTTCAACGAATCATTTAACATGAGTACATTTCGACCAGAGGTTTTGGAGGAGTACTTGGATGCCTATCCCGAAATAGCTAAGAAGTACATTTTAGACCACAATGAAAAACTTCCAAAAAATGATCCGGTTTATGGACCCCTTTACAATGCGTCACAGTCACAATGGATGCTAGGAAAAAAAGTTATGGACTTCGATAAAAGTAGCGGAGACATTTTGATTGATGGACACCGCTATAAAGGTACCGAGGGACTCTACGATTTAATTTTCTACGATGATCCACGTATAACTACTAAAGAGGAGAACGATAGGTATAGACATATTTTAGTTAATACCGAAGTTCACCTAAATACTCTTGGAAGACTGAAAGGCACAAATCGTTCAAAGTATATTGACATCATAAAACCTTTCGTTACGACTTCAACATCTAAATCGAGGCCCCGTGCGAATACAATATCTGGCTCGGGTACTTCCGGGATGCATTGGATTTTCAATAAAAAACCCATAGAATACGTTTATTGGGATGATGCCAATGAATTAGTTGACCGTTTAAAATTGCTCGTGGCATCTAAAAACGCAGGCAATACATCGAATGACAACGAAATTGTAGCAATAATAAATGAGCTCAAAGAAGCTAATATAATCAGATAGATGCACAAAAGGTGTTTAGTATCAAAATGAGCTTGAACAAGTTCGGACGTTCTTCCAAAGCGCCTAACGAAGTCAAAGTTTTTCGTACTCATAATTTGTTTGCGGTAACCAAAGAAGGAGACTACGATCTTCAAAACCGTAAATTGTGCAACGTTGAACTACCGACTGAAGGTGGCGACGCCGCAACAAAAAAATACGTCGATGCTAGCTGTACTTCTATAATGAATTCGATCGATGAAAAATTTCAAAATATCTCTAAGATCTTTACAAGCAATTTCGATAAAAAGATTTCGAGCTTGAATAAGATAGTATTGAGTTCATCTTCGACGTCAACCGATAACACGACTCTACTCAATAAAAACGTTGAAAAAACTTCCGTGATTGACCAGAAAGTGACATCCCTGCAGACTCAAATCACTGATTTGAATATAGAATATCAAAATCGTTTAAAATCAATATCCATTCAACTTGATTCACTAAATAGCGACTACAAAAAACTAACTACCATACTTAATAGTGTGGATGCAAAAGGATCGTCTCAAAAGAAATCGACATGAACTCCAATCACTCAAAAGAAAAAATTCAAATAGTTAAAGAGCTTCATAAGCCTGCACGCAAAAATTATACACGACGACGAACTATCATCAAAGGGCTGGACGATCTCTGGCAAGCCGATCTTGGACAACTTGATCAATATAAATCCTATAATAGAAATTTTAAATTTATACTTGTCGTTATTGATGCTTTCTCAAAATTTGTTTGGTGTAAACCGTTGAAAACGAAAACTGGAGAAGAGGTTACGAGAGCGTTTGCAGAGATCCTTAAAAGTTCAGAACGGCGGTGTCCGAAAAACCTTCAAACTGATCACGGAAAGGAATTTTACAACACTCATTTCAAACAGTTGATGGGAGCTTACAACATTAATCACTATAGCACATTTAGCGTCAAGAAAGCAGCCATTGTTGAAAGAGTGATACGTACTTTGAAGGAAAAGCTTTTTAAATTTTTCAGTTTGAGCGGAAAATATAGATGGATCGATGTATTGCCTACCTTGACAGATGATTATAATAGTCAAAAACATCGCACTACACAAATGAAACCTAAAGATGTAAGCAAAAGTTGCGAAAAGCGGTTATTAAAAAACGTCTATAGCCACTTGAAGACTTGTGGTAATAGAAAATTTAATGTTGGTGATATAGTTAGGATCAGCAAAATGAAGCACGTTTTTAACAAAGGTTATACCCCCAACTGGACTACGGAATTGTTTAAAATTGTGAGGATTCAAATCACCAATCCAGCAACATATTTGCTTGAAGATATGAATGGAAGTCCCATAAAGGGTGGATTCTACGCTGAAGAACTACAGAAAACGGTTAATTCCGACGTCTATCTAGTTGAAAAAGTGTTACGTAAGAAAGGGAAAAAAGTTTTAGTTCGGTGGCTTGGTCTTGACAAATCTCACGACTCCTGGATAGATAGCAATAACGTTTTATAAAAATGTAGAGGGGATAGGTTAGAAGGGGTAGAGTGGAGGGGGTAGAGTGGAGGGGGTAGAGTAGAGGGGGTAAGAGTAGTGGGGGTATAGTAGAAGGGATAGAGTGGAGGGGAGTATACTATAAGAGACAGCTACATAAAAAAATACTACTTACCTTCAAGAAATATCTACAGTGGCAGTTCGAACATTTTAAAAATGAGTGACAGTGCTTACGCTTCTGAATTTAGTGAAGATACAACATCTGTAGATGCTGCCAACGATGAGGATCTTATTCTAAATACGTGCTTTGTGTTGAAGCCCAATCATGTGTTTACTGTTCATTGTGGATTGAGCGCCGCACGATATTTCACACCAGCTATCAAGATTGTTAACCACCTAGATACGCAAGGTTTCGCTAATATTTTATTAGATCGCCTCGAATGGAACGAGCTAATTCTAATTTTGACAGGATGCGTCGAAGATTTTTTCAATAAACCTAATTCGTCTGCCATATCGAGGAGATTTGTATCCAATGAAAATGTTAGAATAAATACAATGATTAGAGTGGATGGATTAAAAGTTGCTATGCTTTCAAAGGAGGGCGTCGACTGCTATTTTTCTCATTCAGATATTTTAGAATTAATAAGCCTCGATAAGATAATTTCTTCTAAAATCGATGTAACGTTAAAACTAAATATTTGCGAACATTATTTAAACTTTTTAGATACAGTAAATATGCTTTTGTTTAGATGTAATTACATGTTGAATCCTATAGATTTAATTACAGCATTATTTAGTTCAACGCTCAATTTAGAAATGTATTGTATTTTTGAATTTTTTAATTTTAGTAGAGATAAGTTTTTAATCGACTTGTATAACAGAAGGTATTTTTGAAATAAAACAATATAAAAATATAAATGATTTTTATTTCTTAAACATATATACATACAAACAGTAATACAAATCGTGCGAATACTAAAGGTAATTAAGATATTGTATAAATAGTTGCTCGGAAAGTAAAAAAGTGGTGTTAATCTATTATACTATAATGACCCCAAGGAAGCGTATCGTGAGAATGCTTTAATAAAAATCGTTTATCATCAAAAGGATTAAGGGCGATTTTTTTCTGTTCCACGCTGTAGACATCGTGGTTGTAAGATCTTATACAGCGTTGTGTTTCACTATTAATTTTAAAATTTTGAAGGGCGTGCAAATAATCTTCAAACCGAATTTTTTGTTTAACTACATTATATTTAACACCCTTAGCCTTCTTAACGCATGTTCCACCTTGAACTTTATAAGTGTATTGTTTAGAACGTAAGCCGACAAAGTGAGTCATGATTTTTCCGTTATTCTCATCTTTCATAAGGCCCGGCACTTTTTTATTCGCAAATGGTATATTATATGGGTTGTCAGCTAAATAGTCGCTGGTATCAAACCGATGTAGATCTCTTTTTATAACATCTTCGTACACATCTTGGCAATGTATTTCATAAATCAATGAATCCGTGTCGGTATATAGCAGCTTACATTCAGACGGTTGAAATTTCCGAAGCATATATCCATAATGAAAATCATAAACACAAGTTTTCGAAATCTCTAGAATTGCTGCTCCAATATAGAGGGGTTTATTGAAAATTATTTTTGATTTGTTTAATTCTACGCTAATCAAACATTCGTCGAAGATCGTTCTACTTCTAAAGTGTGGACTAGAAATTAGATTTTTTGCACCATATCTACCCTCCCATTTTCGAACTAATTTGACTACGCGATGTTTTCTTATATTCTCCATCGTTTTGCCGTAGACCGCGTTATTCATTAGCTTGAAAAGATTTTTTTCAAATTCGTTTTTGGCCTGCGAGCGGAGTCGTGTATTGACATCTATATATGGTTTCAACCACGGTGCCTGACTGAATTTTAAAACACGATGTATTTTTTTAAGCACTAACCCATTATTCATAGCTTGTTTTAAGTTTCTATAATGTAAAATATATTTCTCTTTAGGATGTAAGGTTGTCATAAGTTTTGATAATTTCGAATTTTTGGGGGTACTATGTTCGGCACAAAACGGAAGATCTTTGTGTAAGTCATGCAGACGTTCCGGATAGTCTAAATCTACCTCAAGCATATAACCTATTGGACCTTCGTCGGGAACGGTAGTTACATCGATATTTGAATCGATCCATTTAAATTCTCCGTATGGAAGGTATTCACTCATGGCCCAACCGTATAAATTGTTTACATCTAAATAGAGGAGATACTTTGAAATTTCGTTTGATTTAAAATTCTCCATATATTTGTTGTTTGCCTCTGCAAAGCGATTGCAACATTGACTTATACCTCCTCTTATAGATTTCTCAAAAAACATTAGCATATCTATATCTTGAAAAGATTCAAGCCGACACCCCGTATATTTGAGCATACAATCCCAAGTGTATCCCGGAACTGTGTAATAATGTGCAGGATCCAACCCGTAAGTCTCGTGACATGTTTTACGAAAATTTTCAAAAACGTCTACTAACAGCATCACATCAGTTTTAAGGTACAAATCTGAATATTCACCTAAATTTTTAATATTAAATTTTTTCCAAACGTTTTGAGCATGTATATACTCATTTTCATCAATATTAACATTGTTTAGTTTGCTATAAAAATCATCAATTTTAGGTAAAGATGTTTCCTCTAGTCTTTCAATTGTGTCTATATAGTCATAAGGAAAAATACCTTTTCGGGTTAACAATTCGAAATTTTCTTTAGGTAAACCGCGAAACATATTTCTGGTATTTATTAAATTCCTTTCATTGAGATTTGAGACTAGAGTGCTCAGTGATGAGTTCATAAATCTAAAGGAATCTATAAATCGAAATCTAATATTAGTATTATTATCAAATATTGTGAAACTAATATACTGTTCTTTGTTTACGGGAAGCAATGAGACATTATTTCTCTTCGCTAAATCTCTAATTATAAAATGACTATCGTATCCAGAAAGGTTGTGAAAGATAACGGGAATTACAAAAGAATTGGTATAATTTAGATTACATTGATTATGCGCATATCCCCTGAAGTTACCTGTCAGGTGACAATGGTCTCGCACTATCTTATCGGTAAGCTGGAAATTTTTATTGCAAATATGACATGACTTTGTAGCGTCCTTGAGACTTACGACTTGATTCATTGATTTCACGTTTTTCAATTTTGATGATACTATAGCGGCAACTTCAGCCAACTGATCTGCGAACCAACTCATACAGTCTGTATTTCGATAACTTTTGTAACAAGAGAGACTATCATCATAACTGCATTTAAAGAAATATCCGGCACTAAACGCTTCATGCTTCTGATATTTTTCAGTCTTTAGCGTTCGTTGGGAATCATTGTATGGTTTTAAGATGGACTCAAAATCGGAGTACATTAAAAATGGAACGCTTTCTTTGTTAACGTAGTTTTTAAACTCAATATACTTCTCCGTAGGGAAAATTATTTTACATTCATTCATTTTTTCACATTCATCGGTATGCTCTTCCAACTTTTTTTGCGTTTGAAAGTAATTTAAACATCTGTCACAGAGAAACTTTTTTGAGTGATGCTTATTTACTTGTTTAAATATTAATCTAGACATATCCTTTATCAAAACGTAGTGATATTTTATTTCAACATTTTCATTATCGTTAGTGTCCCAGGTATCATAATTTAGTTTAGGAAAATATTTATCTTGAATTAATAAGAGGTTAACGTGTTTGTCTACTTTCTGTTTGGTTAGACGACTGGGTACAACAGAGAAATTATATTTTGTATCCATCTCTAAACAAAAAACATTAATTGAGACATGGTTGAGTTTTTCAAATTTTGTAATTTGAGGAATAGTCATTGGAAACTGGATTCCGGTTAAATTCAAAACATCGGAATAGTGAGGATACGAAGAAGTTCTACAGGTTTTTTTGTTTGTCGGATATAGACCAGCTACTATGCTCCAGACAAAACAGGCTTCATCTTGATTTTGTATATTTAAGCAAGCATTTCTATTAGAAATTTGTTCGGGTAACCTTATGAAAGATGAAGCTCCATTGCCCAATTCATATTTGTTAATATTTACTTCAAGAGATATTATTCTGTTAAGAGCATACCCGCTTTGTCCTTCTTCGAACTCTTAAATTTAATTTAAAATTTTTTCATATACGTTCGTTCTGAACCAGTA
The DNA here is from genome assembly GCA_963920635.1 of Pseudeuparius sepicola. NCBI lineage: Eukaryota > Metazoa > Arthropoda > Insecta > Coleoptera > Anthribidae > Pseudeuparius > Pseudeuparius sepicola. Next base: position 38,367,502 of record OY987305.1, read on the forward strand.
GTCTAAATCTACTCCTAAATCAATCTCACAGTTTTTGGTGTTAAAATACTTATTTTCTAGAATTTCATCATCTCCAGATTTTTTTATAAACTCTGCGCAAAAGCAAGTATTCACTTTAATCATGGAATGAGATTTCAATATTTTTTTTATTTTTAATTTAAAAATTGTGGAGCAGTCGTTTAGAAATTCCTTTACGTCTTTGTGTTTTAAATTGATTATTATGCTCGTCTGCAGTCTGTTCGCGAAAGCCGAGTTGATATTTTCCCACTTTATGCGTTTTGCTAATTTCCCCTGAGCTAAACCCATTCCTGTATGAGAGTTTTTATTTAATAACTGCTTGATGGAGGCTCGAAATGCTTTAATCAACCCTAAAGAAGATTGTAATTTTCGACGAATACCCACCGAAAGATTTTGTTTCTTAAGACATTTATTGAAAAGGGTAATATTTATGTTTGATAAATTAACCCACCTATTTATTTTTATCGGTAATGGATTTATGTGTAATAACTGGTAGGCTTTAGTAGCATTCTCACAGATTCCTTTAGTAATTTTTGTGATTTCTTGTTCATCGTTACTATTTGAAATTATAAGCATCTTTACTTAAATGAGCAACTAAATTAACCTTACTTCTAAAACTGATGACAAGGTTCTTGGAATCTTAGACCAATTGCGCGACCACTTGCATTCGCTCTTCGCCGACTAATATAAAAATTAAACCATTTTCAGATATTTATACATCTCCAATCTGATGACATAGCATGGTTACCTACCGAGTCAACATATATTTAGCTGATGTTGCAGTTTGCAATGTGAGTCGATGAGTCAAGAAACCCGCATTATAATTAAAACATTTTTTTTAAATATATGCGTCTCCAACCAGGCGATCGAGAATTTTTTTCGAGGTGTCATATTACATGTAATTTGACACCATTTCCGGTATCATATTACATCTCAAATTACATCTCAAATTTCACTTCCGGTGTCAAATTTCATCTCAAATTTAATTTTCGGGTGTCAGATTACATCTCAAATTACACTTCGGGTGTCAAATTACGTCTCAAATAACACTTTCGGTGTCAAATTACACTTTCGGTGTCAAATTGCATCTCAAATTACACTTTCGTTGTCAAATTTCATCTCAAATTACGTCTCAAATTTCATCTCAAATTACACTTCCGGTGTCAAATTACTTTCATATTTCATGCAATTCAGCAAAACAAATATGATGTCTTAGCATGGTTGTTGACCTGCTGCGTCAGGAAACCGGTATATGATTTCGCTGAACTTGCAATTTGAAATGTGAGTGTCGATTATTAACCTCAGAACATCAGCATATAATTTCGCTGTGTTGCAGTTTGGTTTGTTGAAATGCATCACGTAATTTAAGTATCTTATTATTTTATTATGTAATCTGGGTACATGCACGGAAGTATCAAGTTTCTAGTATCAATGCTCTGGACTGAGGTTAAACTTTTTTATGTTTTAGCGTCAATTTTTATTACTTGAGTTTGTCATATTAAAAGAGATCGAAATTTTTATATTGATAACATTGACAGCTCTTGAACCATGTACAGGGTTTCCCCGTATATTTTGATCCACCCCTACAGCTTTTGTCTAGTTAAAAAACTTAAGTTAAAGTTGTAAGATTTTTCCGAACCGCTAGGATCTGTGATCAGATAAATAGTAAAAATTAGTACATTTCAAAAATCCATGAACATACAGGGTGTTCCATTAAAAATAGCAAATTTATATTTTTTCACAACTTTGCTATGCTCATTTCTTTCATCAACAGATCCTAGCGGTTCGGAAAAATCTTACAACTTTAATTTAAGTTTTTTTAACTAGAGAAAAGCTGTATGGGTGAGTCGAGATATACGGAAACAACCGGTATTTGTACAAATATTTCATTAAATCTTTAACATTTTTTTTTTCTGATTCGTGACTTATGTTGTGTTAGTTGATAAAAAATCAGTATACAGTAAATAATCTTTATTTGGTTTATTTATAACCATATCGATTTTCCTCAAAACTCTGCATCCTTGCCCGTTCTTGGTTGCGGAATTCTCGTCGGGCAGCTCAAACCTGGAGGAACTTGGCGGAGAACGTTTCTCTCCTCCGCTCTTGGTTGGTAGCACTCCTCCTCGCCCCAAGAGTCCCAGTAGCGGCCTTCAGTTCTACCAGCGTTCCAGGATTCGTGTTCACCCCAGGGTTGGTCTTCAGTTCCACCAGCGTTCCAGGATTGGGCTTCAGTAGCAACGTCTTCACCCCAGGATTGATCTTCGCCCCAGTAGGGGTCACTTGTACCAGCGTCTTCATCGCAGGGTTGCTCTTCTGTTCTACCAGCGTTCCAGGCTTGGTTTTCAGTTCTTCCAGCGTCTTCGCTCCAGGACTGGACTTCAGTAGCAGCGCCTTCACTCCAGGATTGATCTTGGCTCAATGAGTTCCAGTAGGGGTCAATGTCCGTCCAGGATGTTCTTCCATGATCATGTTTGCAGTCATGACTTGGTTGCCACGTTGAATCTTCACTTGCCACTTCGACTTCCATCTTGTCTTCAGTGGAATCCCACTCCATAGGGGTGATGATATTTGTTGTTGTTGAACGGGTACTGATATAACTCATAGTTGAAACTGAATGAATTTGTTCACGAACGTACAGCTTTATATATTGATAGAAAATGCTTAAATCAACTTGTTTACCTAAACAAAAATATCTGCAAGATTGCAAATCTTGACCCTCGGTCAAGGTTAACTCAAGGTGACCTCTTAAAGTTCATTGACCGGTCAAGGTTAAAAGGTGACCCCTTAAAGTTCATTGACCGGTCAAGGTTAACAAGGTGACCTCTTAAAGTTCACTGACCGGTCAAGGTAACAAGGTGACCCCTTCAAGGTTAACCCGCGGGTCAATGACCCCTTAAAGGTTATCGATCTGGTAACCCCTTGGCCTCTAGATAACCTTCAGGTCAAGGTTAACTGAACGTGACCCCTTAAAGTTCATTCTACCCGCAGGTCAAGGCCATTTTCAAATTTCCCGCCTTGGCGGCCATCTTGTGACGTCACTTCCGCCCTGGAGTACCCTTTGCTATACTACTGTGAGATCTACAGCGATCAATATACCATAGATTTTGTTACAGCCGGGTCTATTGGAAGACTTTTGGGGTTTTCCGAACGATACTTAGATAAAGGCAAAGCGCACGTTTCAGATTTGTCGGTAAATATCGTTAAAGTTAGAACGATACATATAGATTGTAACATCACAGCCGGTGCTTATTACGTTAACCGACCTACGCACACGATTTACGAATTCGCCGTTGGGGTCGATCCCGGTTACGCCATAGACGAAACCCCTAAAAATTAACTCTACGTGCCTGTCACGAAACGTGAAATAAACAACCTGACCATAAACATCCTCGATCAGAATTTCAAGCCTGTCAATTTCAGAGGTGAAGAAATTATCGTTAGATTGGAAGTGAAACGACTATTGTCTATGTGAAATGCGTTTGGTTTTTGGAGGCAACTACCAACAGTATCAAACGGCGGTTTAGTGACCTCCGACCCTCATTGACGAAAACGTCATCGGTCTGGTCTGGTCCAACCAAGCCTTTGACCGTAAATTTGGATGGAACATTTAGCTTGAGAATACCTCTGAAACATTTGTTTGGAATATTTAACGATTATCAGTTGGCCACTTGCGGAAAACAAACTTTAAGATTAACACGAGCTAGAAACGATAACTCTTTACTTCTGGAAGATGATCCTGCATCTGCTGCCGAATCGACGGCAGAAATAACAGTTTCCAATGTCGAGTTAAAAGTGAAACATATTCAACCTAGCGATTTCATTAGATTGGATCTGCTTCAGTCTATTAAACGTGATCGCCCTATAATTATACCGTATCGTAAATGGGAACTTCATGAACTGCCAAGTCTTACGGTCAATGCCAACAGAGAAATTTGGTCAGTCAAAACTTTTCGATACGTTATAGTGGGATTTCAAAAAAGTCGCAATGAAAATGCTAGAAAGGACCCTTCCGTATTCGATAATATAAATATAGCGGATGTCAGATTGATTTTAAATGGTGAATATTTTCCTTTTGAACGGCTGAGATTGGATTTTAATGGCAATGACTATCTGGAGGCCTACCATAATTACGTAGACTTTTGCTCTAGTTATACGAATGAGAGGCACCCCTTGATTAGCTACACCGAATACAAAAATAACGCAGCTCTCTTTGTCATCGACTGTTCCCGACGAATAGAGTCCATGAAAAGCACCACGGTTGACGTAAAGCTGGACATCGAGAGTAAGGAAGGATTTCCAGCCTCAACCCGAGCTTATTGTATTATTATACATGATAGAACCATCGAATATTTACCATTAAGTGAAGTAGTTAGGGAACTTATGTAGTTTAATTTTAAGGAGAGTTTTTTAGGTGTAAGGTATTATGGTACTTGTACTTGACCTAATAAAATAACAAAAAATAAAATATCGGTGTTTCCTTTCCCTCCCATTACCATACATTTTCCGAAATCGATAAATAAAGTGGTTGGGGTAGACAGATCCCCATTAAGATGAAGGTCGCCGTAGTGGACGCACAGGGATTTATGATAGACGGACGTTTCTGTCCTAAAGAGCTGACAATAAAAGTTAACGATGAAACTTTACATATTCTTATAAGACCTCCGAAAACCTTTAGTGATCTCAACGAACGCGACAAAAGACAAGTGCGGTATTTGGAGAAAAATCATTTGGGGATCGCATACACTAGCGGCCATGTGGACTACGTCGAGATGGAAGGTCTCCTAAAAAAATATATCGGTGTCGAGCGCGTCTACGTCAAGGGCCAACAGAAAGAACGCTTCCTACGAGAAACCATCGATGCCGAAGTAATTAACCTGGAACGTCATTCAGGAGTACCTAAATTTGAAAAAAGCATTTCAATGTGTGCACACCACAACCAAGAGTCAATGTGGATGTGCAGTTTAATAAATTGCCAGAAATTATTTGCCTGGCTCGGTAGTGGGAGACAGGCGCCTCCCATTAAGATTCCCCCCACCACAAACGCCTCCCACTTCTGTTTCATACCTATTTAAACACAGCGAGCATGTCCCTACTGTGTATAAAATGGAAGAAGTGTGTGACTATAGAAACCGAAATGATAGATTGAAATCTTTCGCGAAGTGGTCAAATCGGTCGATTTCCCCAATACAATTGGCTGAAGCGGGATTCCATTACACAGATTATGAAGACGTAGTCAAGTGTCCATTTTGCTTCATAGAAGGCTACCGATGGGAAGAAGGCGACGATCCATTGCAAGACCACGCAAGTTGGAGCCCCAGTTGCCCTTTCATCCAAGCAAGTAATGTGGGACTTAATACGACGTTCGCGGATATTAAACCCTTGCCAGTGGTCGCAATACTACCAAACTCCGTCGTCGAAGATACCGTAGTTCGTCAACCTCAAACCGCATCAAAAAGTAATTTATGTAAAATTTGCTACAACAACGATATACAGGTTGTGATGATTCCCTGCGGACACGTAATGCTTTGCATAGAATGCAATCTCCTCATGTCCTTTGTGCAGAACGATGATACGTGAAAAAGTGCGTGTCTATCTACCATAAGCTATTTATGTAGTAAATGCATAAAACAATAAAAATTTTAAAACAAAAACTTGTTTTTATTTTGGGGTCAGTCGCCTATATATTGAGAAGTAGCACGCAGAATTTCTCAGTTGACAAGATGCAAGTTCAGCAACAGCAAGTTTGTCTCCCTATCGAAAATCTAGATATCATACAAGGGGGTACGGTAAAATCAAAACACGGTACCCTACTACCAGACTCGTTTAGGGCAATCTTGTGTGGACCTAGCGGGTGTGGTAAAACGCACGCACTCCTTAGTTTGATTTTCAACGAAAACGGTCTGAAATTCGAAAATATCTACTTATATACGAAATCGTTGTACCAACCGAAATATCAATTATTGCAGGATGTAGTAAAAAAAGTCGGTTGCATCGGCTTCTTTCCGTATACGATAAACGAGGACGTCATCGATCCGTCGGAAGTTCTAGAAAATTCGATATTCATATTTGATGATGTGGCCTGCGATAGACAAAATAAAATCAGGGAATTTTATTCGATGGGCGCCACAAAGCGGTGGACGTCGCTTATCTATGTCAAACGTATTCGAAAATTCCGAAGCAGCTCATACGCGATAATTGCAACGTGATCGTGTTATTTAAACAAGACGACGTAAATCTGAAACACGTTTATGTGGAACACGTGTCGCCAGACGTCACGTACGAAGATTTCAAAAAGCTGTGCTGTCAATGTTGAAACGACAGCTATGGCACTCTGGTCATAGTTAAGGATTTTAGCCTGAAAAACGGGCGGTATAGGAAAGGATTCGACAAGTATATAAGGCTGTGAGTACTTCTCTGACGTTAGTGGTCAACATGCGGCTGACGTCAGAGGATCAAATTCTAAAAGCACACCGCGCAAAGAAAATTAGTGAACTTGCACGGGCGATTAGAAAAAAACACACGGCTTTGAAGTTGGGGAAATTCGAGGAAGACGAGACGCTGGAAAAAATATTCAAACCAGTGACGCAATCTATCAAAACGTTACAAATAAAAAAAAAGACATTCTACACATCGAACCGAAGAAAGAAAAAACTAAGGTGGAACCTAAAAAAGAAGAAGAAATTGGGGAAAGCAGTGATACAAGAATACAGAAAAAAGTAGAAACATTAAAGCAACGGATTGAAAAGTTAAAAGGAGATTTTACCCCGAGACTTCCACCACACGTCGGAAAGGCAACGGCAGATTTTAGTCCGACACTGCCATCAGTCGAAGAGAAAAATGAAGAGGAGAGGTGTAAAGGACTACCTAGAAGCATATCCGGAAATAGCTCGAGCGTATATTCAAAAATATAACACAAAGTCACCCCAAATCGATTTTGTATACGGACCCAAGTATAGCGCAAGCGAATCAAAATGGACCTTGGGAAAAGAAACTTTAGATTTCGATAGAAAAACGTCGGAGATAATAGTGGGTAGGAAGAAGTATAAAGGTACCAAAGGACTTTTCCAATTGATTTTTTATAACGATCCTCGAGCCAATTTGGTGGAGATGAAAAATTATAGTAAAATTCTAACTGAAACGTCGGTACATCTGAATAGCGCGGGTAAATTTAGAGGTTCATCTAGATATAAGTACACGAATGTTATTAAACCGTTACTAAAACGGGGAGATGAGGAGGGGGCAAGCGGTAAAGGTATGCGTCTCACTTATAACGAAAAACCGGTGGAGTACATGTTTTGGGACGACGTCAACGAATTAGTTGACAGATTGCGATTACTGGTGGCATCCAAAAACGCCGGCAACACTTCTCACGACAACGAAATCGTAGCCATTATAAACGAACTGAAGGAAGCTAAAGTCATCAGATAACTTAGTCGCACCGAAGAAAGCGGTCAACAAATTTCGATATGAACTCTAAGTATACCAAGGAAAAAATTCAACTGATTAGGGAATTGCATAAACCGATACGAAAAAAATACCCTAGGCGTAGAACTATTATTAAAGGTTTGGACGATCTTTGGCAAGCCGACCTAGGGCAGCTGGATCAGTACGCCAGCCGCAATAGAAACTTTAAATTCACACTAGTCGTGATCGACTGCTTTTCCAAATTTGTCTGGTGCAAACCGTTAAAATCCAAGTCGGGGGAAGAAGTCACGAAGGCTTTCGCCGATATTCTCAAAAATTCCTCGGGGCGTCGACCTCGAAATCTCCAGACCGATCAAGGCAAGGAATTTTACAACTGTCATTTTAAGAAGTTATTGAATACTTTTAACGTCAACCACTATAGCACGTTTAGCGACACGAAAGCGGCGATAGTAGAGAGAGTGATCCGCACCTTGAAAGAACAACTGTTCAAGTATTTCAGTTTAAGCGGCACGTACAAGTGGATCGATATTTTACCGACGCTAGTTGATGAATATAACGATAGGAGACATAGAACCATACTCATGAAACCTAAAGATGTGAACAAAACAAACGAACGCAACGTCCTTAACGCATCTTTCAATCACGTGAAGACTTTTGATAAACAAAAGTTTAAAGTAGGTGACATAGTTAGGATCAGCAAAGTCAAGCACGTCTTTCAGAAATCTCAAAAGTTCAAATTACGAACCCTCCCACATATCTCCTAGAAGATTTGAACGGAAGATCTATCCAGGGGGGCTTTTACGCCGAGGAATTGCAAAAAACAGCTGATCCGGACGTCTATTTGGTAGAAAAGGTGTTTCGTAGAAAAGGAAAGAAGATTTTGGTCCGTTGGCTGGGGTTCGATAAGACCCACGACTCTTGGATAGACGCAACAGACGTCTTGTAGTAGTGGCGGAGCATGGGTGACAGTAGTGGCTACGAATCTGACGCAGCCGGCGATGTCGACGACATTCCACAGCAAACGACTCAAAGAGAGAGACTTTTTCTGTTGAAAACTTGTTTTCATTTGGCACCTGGTCACGTATATACCGTACATTGTGGGTTGAGTCCACTACGATTTTTTACACCTGCTGTAAATATCGTCTGCGGACAAGGTACCCGAGAAGAATGCGTTATGACCATAGACCACGTGGAGTGGAAAGAACTTATCTTGCACCTGTATAAGTTTTTCGAACACGGTGATGATCTGCCTGTGAAATTTGGTTGCGACATGGAATTGGACACGATTAATTCAGACGGACTAGAAATCGTGTCGCTAGGCAGAAACGGCGTATACTTTTACTTCAGCTAGGCATGTTGTATCGAACTGCTACGCATAGATAAGGATGTTTCTTTTAAAATCGCTTTATTGCACAGTTTTAAGTTAGTTGATTTCTATTTGAATTTTTTAGATACGGTAAATGAGATGTTGATAAAAAGTAATTTTAGAATAAGTATTAGAGATACTATTAAGTTACTTTGTAATCCAATGTGTAACAGAAAAGTATTGTATTTATGAATTCTTTTATCTTGATAGGGAGTTTTTGTTAGCTGACTTGTATAGGAGAAGGTTTTCTTAAATAAAACGACATTTTAAACATATTTCTTTTATTCACACACCCACACATTCTCACATTTCAATCTACATCTATGATATCCTTATGATCCCAAGGCAGGGTCACTATATTGTCGACAATATATCTCTTATTATCGAAAGGGTTGAGGCCGACTTTGCTTTGTTCGATACTAAACACCGTATGGGCGTACGAACGTATGGTGCACTGGCTGGCGATTTTTTCCCTCTTTTCGAACAAGCAATCGACGTAATCCTGGTACGTGATATTATTTTTTACCACGCTGTATTTGACTCTCTTGGCTTTTTTCACGCACTTCTTTCCCCCGTCCACCAGATAAGTATACATTTTCGAACGGAGTCCGACGAAATGGGTTAAGATCCTACCGTTTAACTCGTCTTTCATCAGTCCCGGCACTTTTTTATTTACTAGCGGAATTTCGTAACCATTATTAGATGGGAAGTCGGAGGTGTCGAAACGAGCTAAATTTTTAAGTATGACATCGCTGTAAACGTCATCGCAAGAAATTTCATAGATGAGACTGTCCGTGTCCGTGTGCAATAATTGACAGTCGGAAGGCGAGGAGTTTTTTTAGCATAAAATCGTAATGAAATTCGTAGACGCAGGTTTTGGATATGTCTAGAACCGCCATTCCTATATACAGCGGTTTATTAAAGTTAATACGCGTCTTATTCAATTCGACGCTAATTAGGTTTTCGTCGAATATCGATCTGGATCTAAAAGCCGGACACGAAATTAAATGTTTCGCCCTCCCACTTATTCACCAACTTAACGATTCTGTGTTTCCTAATATTTTCCATGGTTTTTCCGTAGATGGCGTTGTTCATAAGTTTAATCAAACTTTGTCTGCGCCCTCAATCGCGTGTTGAACTTTATGTATGGCGCCAAAAAAGCGGACTGTTTAAATTTTAAAATTCTGTGCGTCTTTTTCAAAAACAGACCGTGATTCAAGGCCTGCTTGAGCGCCCTGTAATGTATCACGTATTTTTCCTAAGGATAAAGGGTGGTCATGAGTTTCGACGATTTCGCTTCCGGCGGTATGCGATGTTCGGCCGCGAAAGGTAGATCTTTGTGCGAGTCATGTAGTCTCTCCGGATATTCTAAGTCAACCTCTAACACGTATCCTTCTTTAGCGTCGTCGGGAATTTTAGTGACGTCGATGGCATCGATATCGTCGACCCAACGAAAATCGCCCTGCGGCACATCGCCCAGCCGTACAGATTATTAACGTCTAGATACAAGATATATTTGGAGGGATCGCTCGGATCGTACTCTTCCATGTACTTGTTATTAGCTCGCGCGAAGCGCTTACAACACTGACTCATCCGCGCCTAACGCCCCTCTCGAAAAATATCAAAATATCTATATCTTGAAACGTCTCCAGTCGACAGCCGGTGAATTTTAACATACAATCATAAGTATACCCTGGCATGGTGTAATACCAAGCGGGATCCAATCCGTAATTAGCGTGACACGACTTTCTGAACGTTTCGAAGATGTCGGTCAGCAGCATTATGTCGGTTTTTAAGTACAAATCCGAGTACTCGCCGATAGTCTGTATGTGGAATTTTTTCCAAACCAGTTGCGCGTGCGCGTAGTCACTTTCGGCAATATCGGTGTCGTTTAGTTTGTTATAGAATTTATCGATGGGCGGAAGCGAATTTTCTCGTAATTTCTCCAAGTCATCGATGTAGTCGTAACAAAAAACGCCTTTTCTAGTTAACATTGTCAAATCGTCGCAAGGAACGTCACGAAATTCCTTTCCGGTATTGACGAAATCCGCTTTTGTAAGAGAGGAAGCTAGCGTGTCGAGTGAAAACCCCATGAATCTGAGGGAATCGATAAAGCGGAATTTTACGTTGGTGTCGGCGTCGAAAATCGTAAAACTTATGTATTTTTCTTTATTGATGGGAAGCAGGGTGATATGATTGCGTTTGGCGAGATCCCTGATTATGAAATGACTGTCGTAACCGCTGAAATTGTGAAATACCACGGGGATCATGAACGAATTTCTATAATTTAGATTACAGCTCTGATGGGAGTACTGCATCTGATCCTCGAACCAAGACATGCAATCGGGCCTCGATAGCTTTTGTAGAAAGACAGAGAGTTATCGTAGGAGCATTTAAAATAAAAGCCAGCGCTGAACGCCTCGTGTTTCTGATACTTGGAAGTCTGGGACATCGGCTCAGAGTCGTGATAAGGTTTTAGAATAGACTCGAAATCCGAGTACACGACGAAAGGAGTACGTTCCTTATGTACGTAGTTTTTAAAGTATATAAATTTTTATTTGGGGAACGTTACCTGGTAATTATTCCGTTCTCGACAGTAAACCGCGTGCTCGTCTAATTTCGCTTGGGTTTGAAAATAATTCAGACATCTGTCACATATGAACATTTTGCCGTTGTGTTTATTCATTTGCGTTGAAATTAGACGCGATAAATTTTTAATCCAACAGAAATGATATTTTATATCTGTCATTGGGACGTCTTCCGCGGGAGGCGTCTCGTAATCGTTCATATTCGGGAAATATTGATCCTGAACGATGAGTAAGTTCACGTGCCTATCCATCTTCTTTTTAATTAACCGCACCGGACCGGTATGAAATTTACGCGGATCTTCACATACTAACTCTAGGGCGTACACGTTGACGGATATTTCGTTTAACTTTTCGAACCTATCGATTTTAGCTAGCGTCATGGGAAATTCTAACCCATCCAAGTGCAAAACCTCCGCGTAGTGGTGGTAAGCACTCATGCGTTCCGAATGACGGTCTACGGGGTATAGCGCGGAAACGACGGCCCACGCGAAGCAGGCGTCGTCGTCGTTTTTAACGTTAACGCAAGCTTTCTTCTTCGAAATCTCATCCGGTAGCCTCACGTACGTCCCGCCGCCGTTTCCCATTTCGACTTTGCTTATGTTAACTTCCAAACTTAAAATTCTATGTAGCGCCCAACCGGAATCGCGCTCCTGGAACTCCTCCAGGCTCTTTAGGATGCTATCGGTAACGTGGTCGGCGAACCATCGTTTTAGGTCCGTCCCCCCGTCGATAGTGACATTTTTCGTGCTGAAATATTTATTTTCCAAAATTTCTTCGTCTCCGATTTTTTTTATAAATTCACCGCAGAAAACGGTGTTGATCTTGATCATCCTATATTCTCTCACGATCGTAGGTACGCGACGTTTTAGAAGGAGAAAAGCGTCATTCAAAAATTCCGTAACGTCTTTATGACTCAGATTTATAATTATGCCAGAACGAATTCTACGTTTAAATGCCGACTTAGTTTGCTCCCATTTCACGCGATCGCGTCTCGTCAAACCGCTCCCCCTGTGTCTCGTTTTTAAATAAGCTCTAAATCTTTTTAAATACCCCAAATTCGTTTGAAGTTTAGTCATCGTACCGGGATTGCAATCGTATACTTTTATGGCGGCGTAAACCAGTCTAATATTTCTGTTGATTAGCTTCAGCCAGCGCTCTCGCGTCGTCATGTCCATACCGTTTGTTAGTAATCGAAAAGCCCGTTCGCAAACTTCGACGATGTCGTCACTCACTGCGGAGATAAAAAAAGTGAAAAAGTAAAAAAAAAACATTGGGGAGATATAAATTTACATATTATAGAAAAAATTTTGGCAAAAAAAATTTTGGCAAAAAAAATTTTGGTAAAAAAAATTTTTGGCAAAAAAAATTGTCAAAAAAAATTGGCAAAAATAAAAAATTGGCAAAAAAAAAAATGTGGTAAAAAAATTTTTGGCAAAAAAAAATTTTGGTAAAAAAAAATTCTGCCAAAAAAAATTTTGGTAAAAAAAATTTTGGCAAAAAAAATTTCGGCAAAAAAAAATTGACAAAAAAAATTTGGCAAAAAAAATTTTGGTAAAAAATTTTAACAAAAAAAATTATTGTAAAAAAAATTATCAAAAAAAAATTGGAAAAAAAACTTCTACAAAAAAATCATAAAAATTTTTGAGAAAAAAATGGAAAGAAAAATTTTTCACCTTTCTGAATGACAGTCGGTCCTCCGCCTATTAAGATATGGCTTTTACTTCCTTTATACAGGTTTTCGTTACCAAGATATCAAGCGGTTTATAAATGGAACAGCTGGTATATTTACATTTTTTTCTTTCTTTTGCTCATGTAATCCTTGGGGATTTTTTTTACGAAAGGTTTCCAAAATATCGAGCTGTTAAAAATTGGACAGCTGGTATCGTCGTTAACACAACGAAAAGGCGTATCTCAAAAATTGTCAGATTTGAGTTACGCCCGTCAAAGTGGTTATTTATAAGTATATTTTCATACGACAAAGAGGCGTATCTCTATTGCTATATATCTACGAGATAGAAGAAGGGCGTAACTCAAATTTATAATCGCGAAACAGGACGAACAGGCGTAACTGGACTTACGCCTGTTCGTCGTGTCGGACGTCTATGAACCAATGAGTTACGCCCGGCACATGCGATAAACATGCTTGTTTATTGACAGCAAAACATAACCTTAAATAATTCGTTTGTAAACGTTGTGAGTTGCTTACGCAGTTGGACAATAATAACGCGTTTATTATTAATTATTAATACTGTGTGTGTGGGTAGTTTCGTTACTAAGGTATGTTATTATTGTTACTGGGTTACATTATTATTACTAATTAGTTTTGTATTACAGATTAATCATTAAAAACCGTCAGCATGGATGTTCTCGTAAAATGGAATGATGGTACTGAAAATATTGTTTTGTCAAGTCAGATTCAGTTGGTGTACAAAAAATTTGATTCGTCAAAAAAAGGAGCAAAAATAAAAATGTATTGGAAACCGGAAAAAAAGTGGTACTTTGGTGTAGTGATTGAAACCGAAAATTACTGTTTTTCTAGCAGTGACAGTGAATTAAATACTATCCCCTTGAAAAAAATTCTACGTAAGGACTCAGATTGCAACAGTGATGACGACATCCCTCTTCAGCTTCTAAAGCAAAAGCTTGCCACATCAGCGGCTTGTCCAATAAATGCTCCCGTAGTGATCGACAAAATAGTTATAAATAATGTACCCAATATTATTCAGGTAGATCAAATAAATGTGCCAGGTTTTGAAACTACTCGAATAAATCAATTTGAAGCAAATACCAGTGCCAACCTTGAGTTAAATGATGACGAAACATTATTGTCTTCTCCTTCTGAACCGTCTATTTTTCAAGATAATTCGTATGAAGATCCAACATATATTCAAACGTGTGAACTAGTGTTTTGTATGGAAGAAGTTTTTAGTGCATGTCCAAATTGTTTAAAGTTATTGTGCTGGAGTCATTTTTCTAACGATAACTCTTGCGACTGTGGCGGCGTTGTACCGAAAACAAGCACACACTTATGGCACTGTGTAGTGGAACAACTCCTATTATTAAACTACCTGAACATGTATCTTTTTACCAGCAGTTGCCACACTAAAGCTTTTATATAGAAATATGTTCTAATTCTCCTAGAAATGTTAGTTAGGTTTGACTTATTTTTGTACAAGTTTAGTAAAATTATTTGCCTATTTGCTTTCATGTTTCATACATTACTCACCATTGGCTTTAGTTTTTAGTTTCTGTTTACTTTAACCTGTTTGAGTTTATTTTTTCTGTAATATACGTTAATTTTATTAATTACGTTGTATAATTATTATAAATTTAACCTAAGGTAACTTTAAAAATTTGAATGGTGCTGGTGGTACTGTATTTTCTTCCTGATAATAAATTTTAATAAAAGGCGTAACCAGTTTTTATCCCTTACGAGATTATTTCAAAATATGACGAAAGGGCGTATCTCTTTTAAGGGCAGTTTTAACCCCGTTGGTAAAACCATAAAGAACAAGGCTTTACTCTACGTCATATACTGGCATTTGCCCAATATTTTATGTTAATAGCATTTTCAAATCAGTTTTCGAAGTTAACAAAACACAGATTGAATTAAATAAAAATCTTTAAGCTGCAATTACTCAAAACTTGTAATTTTGAGATACGCCTTTTCGTCTTGTTAACGACGGTATTCTCCTATTCCTCTAAGTTTTTTTAATTATTGCAAGGGAAAAATAAAAGACAATTTTTTGATTAATTTTATTTAGTTAGTTTAGATTCTACTCCCTTTAGAGCGTATTCTCATCCACTGCTACTACCAGTGTTCATCATGACCAGCAACAGGTTATCTATGAAGAAACCAGTAAGTACTTTTATCAATATTGATTTGCCAAAAAGTTCGTTGAAAACATTTAAAATTGGCATTTGAATTTCCAAGCTTTTTACAAGAATCACTCAGTAAATATACTTTTTTTTTTTCAGTCTACCACCTGTTCTATCGATATGCCAACGCTATATCCGAAGGATTTGTTAGACCTGGCATCCCAACCGCCTTGTGGTCAGCCGGCGCCCGGCAGGAAACCTGTCGTTTACAGTCATATAATAATACCAGTAAGTACTTTTCTCAAAACTGAGGTGCTAAAAAGTTTCAAAATATTTTAAATTGCACTTTGCATATTTAAGCTCTTTAAAATAACCACTTAATAATTTTTTTCAGCCTACCGCCCCTACCTGTCTACCCCCACCGTTGAGTCAGGAGGATTTTTTGGGTCCTCCGGTTTCTCAACCCTCAACTTCTCATGGTCAACCTGCATCCGGTCGGAAACGTCTTCACAAACCAGTAAGAATTTTTATTAAAACTGTGATGCTAAAAAGTCTATGAACGTCGAAAACATTTTAAATTGCACTGTGACTTTCCAAGCTCTTTGTAAGAATCACTCAGTACTTTTTTTTTCAGTCCACCGCCACTAACTGTTCACCACCCCTACCGCTAAATGAGGAGGATTTATTGCGTCCATCAGTATCCCAACTTTCAACTTCGAGCGATCAGCCTGCGTCCTACGGTATGGGTACAGGTATAAAGCGTATGAAGATGCAGGATGAGTACGATGATGACGTATTCAGCACGATCACCGCCCACCCAGACGAATAGTGAGGATGAGTTCGAAGAATTCGCTGGCGACATGTTGTCATACGTCAAAGGGGTAACGGTTGAAATGAAGCAAAAACAGCTAGCCATGAAACGAAAATTGCAAGCCGCACGGGAGAAACAGTTGGACAGGAAACGACAAATGGAACGTTTGGAAAAGGATGAGCAAAAGGGAATTAGAGAAATTGCACAATTGGAAAAAGATTTGGAAATGTGTGCTAGATTATTAAAGAGATTTTGTTTATAGAATTTTCTTTAAATGTACTCTTTTACGTAGTCTAGCACCCACTTCTCTCTCCCTCTTTTGTTCCTGATTTTTTAAGATTTATTTTATATTCTATTTACTCTTTTTTATTATATGCATACCTTTTTTAAGTTTTTTATATTTTTTTACATAAAATATTTTTTACTACTATTTTTTTTATTTTGTTCCCTATCAGTTAAACAAACTGAAATATTAAAGTGAATCCTATGAAAAAAGATATAAATCCGTAAGTATATTTTTTTCTAACTTTCTTACATTACTTTCTCCTCTACACCGTAGCTCGGTGTGCATTTCGTTCTAGAGTACACATACTTTAATTGCATTCTTAAAAAACAATCAGTTCTTATTTCAGCATAGTCCGAGGAATTTTATTTACACGAAAAAAGCATAATATCACCCTTCTCCGCGCACATACATTGTTGATCGCTTATTTAAACAGCTTGCATTTCTGCAGGCAACATAACATTCTTTCATAAACAAACAAAAAAGTCGTGTCACGGTATTTTTATCTAGGCGCAAATAGGTTGGCGTATAATCTAGTTTTATTTGCATGTGTTTGGCTACATCAGAGAAAGCGCTCGAAAAAAGTCTGAAATCATTAGATATCATATTACAATTTCATCGCCCACATATTTTCTACATAGGCTATATTCAAAGTGTTTGCTATATAGACGTAAAGCGTGATATTGTTTAGAGCAAGAGTTTTTATATGATGCTTCAGATGTTTTCCCATCAACATAGATTCTTGCAAAACTTACAAAAAAGACAACAAAGTATTTTTAAAGGTTTATTAAAAATAAATAGTTAATATTTTTTATCTTCCTTTTAACTTCATACAACATAAGTTCATATTTCAATGCTTCTAAATTCTTCAAATATTTTTGCAGTTTTCTTCTGTACTCCAGCTTCCTTCTAGGAGTCATGGTTCTACAATAAATTCGATATTTGTAGATCGGCCGACGGGTCCAAGACTCTTCATGTAATACCTCCTTCCGTTACCGATATCCCTATTAATTTCTTCGATCCGTTGGGGCGTAAACTCGGCCGTGTATCATTGCGGCAGCACCGTCTTAAATTCTTCGAACTCGACGTAGACCTTCTCTCCGTATTGCGTGTTCACTTTGTCCACGCTCGTGATTTGAAAATTTTCACCCACCTCCATATTTTGAACGCTTTCGAATTTCTTGAAGATCAAATTCTTGTTCAGGTGATTCAGGAACGACTGCATTTTGAACTCGGCAAATCAGACTGTATGAAATTGTAAGTGTATATAACGGGAAAACTGCTCTTGCGCACGGATATATAGACCTCACCCCACCAAGCCGTTGGAGTGGGGGTTGCCCCGTCGTTGGAGTGGGGGCTGACACCCGCCGTTGGAGTGGGGGGGGGGTCAACTGGGGGTCACACGTGGCCCAAAGGTCAAAGGTTAACCTATCAGGATCTAGGGGTCAACTGGGGTCATCCGGTGACGTCACGTGACCTCGGGCATGACGTAGCCACTTTGCACGCTTTTTTCAAGGTCGTGAGTTGGAACTCTCTTTGCCTTACTACTAGCGTGATTAGCTTGCCACCAACTCAAGACAGTGAAGATGAGTTCGAAGATACGGAAGGAAAAGGCGATATATCTTCATATGTCAAAAGGGTGACAGGTGAGCTGAAACGAAAGTATGAAGCGACGAAGCGGAAGCTACAGGTGGAACAAGATAAGAAGGCAGAAAGAAGACGTGAAATGGAGCGATTAAAAAAACAGGACAAAAAGGGTGACAAATTAATTCAACAATTACAAAAAGATTTGGTTGTCGGTGCGAGACTATTAAAACGATTTAAATTATAGAATATTTTAAGGTATTGTTTTAGCCTGGCACCCTTTTATTCCTGCTTTTTTGCTTCTTTCTCATATATATTTTTGTTTAAGTTATATATTTTTGTTTAAGTTTATTATCCTTTTGTATTTTGACATTTTTTTAACCTAATTACATATTTTTTTAACTATTTTCGTTTTTTTTGTCCAAACCCTAGTTCTAAAAAAATATATATAATCAGTAAATATATTTTCTAACTTATTCTCTCTCCTCGTAAATAATTACATATTTTTTACTATAGTGCATGGATCCTAGTAAAAAAAAATTCTCAATTGCCTTTGTTCTTCTTTGTTCTCTAGGCGCTGTGTCCAAATATTCTCACATCTTATTAAATCAGTACGAGTTCAAAACACAAATCCTCCAAATATGCGGTTCTTTGGCTTTTGCTTAAAAATTTCCACTAATGAAAACGAAATAAGCCCACTATATTTCAAACAGGTCTGAAACCTAAGTGTTTTTTAATTAAGAATAAAACAATGTTGTAGCATTCAAGATATATTTAAACACGATAGGTACAATGATTTAACTGTAAGTAATATAATCCTACATATTCTAAAAAATGTGAATTCATATCATTAGTAATATTTCGAAGCGTTTTCAATAGAAATTTTTGCGTGTTGTCCCCTAAAAAACTCTAACTTGTTAATGTTTATTTGTAAATTTACAATAGCCTTCAGAGTCCAGCCATAGTCTCTATGCTCAAATTCATCCAGATCGTTACATATAGGATCCTCCACGTTATCCAGAAACCACTGTACCATGTTCATATGATGAGAAATAATCTCATTTTTAGTGTTGAAATACTTAAGCTCTTCGACGATCGTCTCTTTTGTACCACGTTCAAACAATCCACACAACATTGTATTGACCTTGATCATCTCATTTCTTTTTATACTATTTTTTTATTCTCCTACTGAAAAGGACTGAACAATCTTTAAAAAATGCTTTGACGTCTATCTTGTGCTTCAAATTGACAAATAATCCAGTACGAATCCTACCCTTAAATGCAGATTGCATATCGGCCCACTTGACACGCTGGTATGCAGTTTCCTTTCTAGATCCACTTCCCACAACTTGTAGGGCCTTAAACATTCGTTTAAAACTGCAAACTTGAGCTAGGACAGTAGTTACCTGTTTACAATTTTCATAATTTTCACACATTCACGAAATCCCATTTGTACCTCCTCAGGTTTTAATTGTGAATAAAATATTAGGGATCGCAGTTGATCAACTCTGTGGTTAACCGACTCCATTTTCTTTATTATTCCAGTTTGACTTCCAAAGTGTGTCAAGAGCAGTTAGCGTGACCCTTCTTATAGTCGCTAACCTTCCCCCACCCCCAACACTTACCAACATTTGAAATGTTTTTGTTTTCATTTAGTTACCCGAAAACGAATTTTTTGCACCAGGATAATACACAGAAATATCTTAGATTTTTTATCATCCATGAGGTAGTATACAGTTAAATAAATGTTCGATTTTCCAAGGTAAAGTCGATTTTTTTTGAGACACCTGGCTAATATACATAGAAATTTCTCAGATTTTTTTTGGTAGCAGTTAAAGCCGTGTACGTTAAATAAACTGCAGAATCGAAATCTCACCCGGTGTGTTAATTCATATTTTACAAGCTTTTTTAGTTTCATATTATCAAAATTTCATGACTTATGCCATACTATTTTCAAAGTGTGTCTAAAATATTTCATTACTTTAATGATTAAAAATTTTCGATTTTCAGGTCAAAGTAGATTGACATTTTTTTGCGTCTGATTTTACCTTAAGGCAAAATTTTATATGCACTAATACAAAGAAATTATATTTTTGTTAGCCGTTGAGGTACCTTAAATAAACTACGATGTCTGTTTTTTTTATCAAAATCGTTTGCGTTGAGGATTTTCTCAGATTTTTGGAGATATTTTAGTATTTCTATTGAAATCTGTACACCCATTGTTCTATGGAATAGCCACGCACGCAGATCCGTCGGTCGTTTCAAGGCGACTCTCGGATGTTTTTTTCCACGTGAGTTAATGGTCGGGAGCGTAACGCGGTCTTTTTAAAAAATTATTTATTCAACATAAAGTTACAATACAAAGTATAGAATAAGAATGAGGTATACAATATAGCAAAGTCCCGTTTTTATAGGGGACGCTTCGGCGGTGTCTTCTTGTGCAGCGTCAGCGCTTCTTCGGGATCGGTGGTGACATAATTCCTCCCTCCGCAGAACCAACTCTAGGGCACCGTAGGAGTTGGATATCTCCTGGTTGTGGAACTTCTGTCTTCTCTTTGTTACGTCTTCTTGATTTCTATCTTCTGTAGCCGTAATAAATCGCTGGTAAAATCAATAAACCATAAATAATAATTGTCCAAAGGCTTGGTATATAGTGAACTTTAGTAAAAGTAAGGTCGGGGTTGTTTTGAAGAACTTCTGTCTTTAATTCTTGAAGTTGGTCAAGTTGCAGATTTTCTAATTCGAACTCTAAGTTGAGCGTCGTATTGCTTTTTAATTGCATTTCTAGTTTTGGAAAGAGTACTGGGTTTTCGATTAAACTTGTTTCTTGTTAATTTATTATTTTTTTCTCGATTCGTCGACAGCTTACAATTTATTGTAATCTTGAACAGGTGAGAGCCGATGAGTTGTAGCGTTTCTTCTTGATTATTGCAACTCAGTTTAACTGTTACAATTTTTGGAAATAGACCAATGTATTGATTGGTTTCGCCAAGTTGTTTGATAACTGGTTTACTAATGATAATGTCGAACTCTTTGCATGTAGTTATACTTCTTGAAGTGAGGAGTTGAATTCCACAAGGTGCGTCTTGTCGGATTTCTTCTAGGTCCAGTTTTTTACAAACGTAGTCTTGGGACTTCGTTCTTGAGCATGCCTTACTCGTAAATGCGTAGTGCAATTTATTTTTTAATAGGAATTTGTTTTTTGGAAAAACTGTCTTAAAATGACTCTCCGAAAATATAGGAGTAGAGAATAAATGAAAGTATTCAAAATCAAAAGGGAAAGTAATAGGGATTTTTAATAAATAAGTGATTTTGTTATTTAGAATATAACATTCAATATTAATTAGACTTTCAAAAAGTAAAATATTTTCTAAAGAAATTTTTAATGGGAATTGTTCAGGTTTTAAGAATTTTTGAAGTTTAAGAAGTTCCTTGTAAAAGTCTGATGTGTTAATGATGCTTGGATGCATAATTTTTAATTTGGAAAAGACGATTGAATTTTCAATATCTTGTAAAATTGAATTGATAATTCCGTAAAGATTTATTACTTGATTTGTAATATCTTTGATAAAGATCGAGTTTTCTCTATAAGCTTCTTTTTGGACAATTGTTGAAATTTGTTTTATTTTGGATTCAAGTAAAAGTTCATTGTGTTTTATTTGTTCAATAGTGTTCTTAAATTTGTCGATAACTTCTGTCGATATTGAATTCTGACGTTTAATATTATATTCTAATTTTTCTTGATTTGTTGCAATTCTTTAATTATGTTTTCGAAACGTTCGCCATCTGAAGCAACCAAATTTCCAGTCACTGCCTTGAATATAGAGCCTAAACCGTTTATTAACCCTCTTTTATGTCTACGAGCATTTGGCAAAATTTCTTCTACTTTAATATGTACTTTTGATCTAGTAAGATTTAATATTTTGAAATAATTAGAGATTTCGAGTTTGTAGCCATCATTCGAATTAATTAAGTTTTCAATCTGATTGGATTTATGATCCAATTCTTCAATTTCAGTAATCAAAGGGTTCAAGTCGTAAAAATGAATTAAAGTGCGGGTGTATTCTTGAATTTTCGCGTTTCCTAATTTTAAAGGTAGCATTCCAAAATTTTGGTCCAGATTTCTTATTTCGATTTTTTCTTGAAGTCCGAAGACTAGCAAGGGTAAGCTAAAAGAGAAAAATATGAAATTAATTTTGAGAGTTTGCAAAGGTATAGGTTTTCTTTAGTGGGCGTTTAAGGTTATCCATATGCACTTTATCTTGGGTGTCCGTTGACACAGTTTTGCGAGCGGTATCTACAGTAACAGCTGTTGTGGGTTTATTGAATTTGTTAGCATTTTTCTGCCTAATGTTTTTCTTGGTATATACCCGTTGTTGTTCGCTAAACAACTTTGGATCATCGCGATTTCGATTGATCTTTTCTATTAAATTTTGTTTGTTTTGAGACAGAGTTTCATTTATTTTAGAGTACATTAATTTGGTTCTGTCTTTATGGGAATTAATATAATCATTCGTCAATAGTTGATCAATATTTATGTCAAAAATGTTTTCATCGCTAATATGGCCGTTTAATACGTCTATTGGTTTGAATTTGGTGGCCGAATGGATTGAGTGATTGTAGGCTAGTATAGCATACGTCATTTTTAAAGATACTGGTGTTTTTAAGAATCCTTGCGTATTAAGTCAACGTATGCGTTCGATTAAAGTCGAATGTAAACGTTCTATCATACCATTGGACTGTCGATGGTTGGGAGAACAGAAATGAATTTTAATTTTGTGTAGACTCAAAAGTTCGTTTATTACAGAGTTTTTAAATTCGGTACCATGATCAGTTATTATTGTCGTTGGTACTCCATGGTGAGAAAAGAACTGAATTAGATCATCTACTATTTCGCTTGAAACTAATGACTTTAATGGGTATGCTTGAGCGTATTTTGAAAAACTATCTATAATTGTTAAGAATTTAATTTGTTCTAAAGTGAATGGATAAATGGATAATTTCGAAAGGTTATATTCATTTGCATTCTTACAGGGTGTCTTTCATACTTGCACTGTTGGCATAATTCACAATCATTAATAAAGGTTTGAATTGAATTTTTTAGTTGCGGCCAATAGTATTTTACTTTTATTCTTTGTTCTGTTTCATCTATTCCACGATGATTGGTTTTACTTTCATGGTAATTTTTTATGATATCGGAAATATCGTTTTTATTGGTGACATCAATAAGTTTTATTGTGCAACGTTTTAATTTCAGAGAGGGCCATTTAAAGTGTTGTCTAACAGTTTCGCAGAAAGGTTCGTATATGTCTGGATTTTCAAAATAAAGATGATATTGGACATTGGGTAAAAAATACTCTTTAACAAAGTTAGTTACATCTGATTCAAAATCATTTTTGGAAATTTGAACTTCTATTCTTCTTTTCTTTTCAAAGAGAATTTTAATTTTTGGTTTGGCAGGGGAATGAAAAACGCTATAAATTATTACTTGATGAGAACCGTAATTTACAGGGGTTTCTGAAATAGGAATGCCGACAATTGGGTGATTTCTGCATTAGAATGGACTGTTTCATTTTCATCAACATTTTCGTTTGTGCTTTCATCAATATCTAAAATATCGTTATCAGGTTGAACTTGAGTAGATAAAGTGTCTAAATTTTGAGATTGATTTTCGTTTTCTAGTTCCTCGTTAAATCTGTGAATATAATCAAAAATATTTTGGGCATTATCGCTTGACTTAGTTTCTTTTGTGTTTATTTCGATACGAGACAAAGCGTT
The DNA here is from genome assembly GCA_963920635.1 of Pseudeuparius sepicola. NCBI lineage: Eukaryota > Metazoa > Arthropoda > Insecta > Coleoptera > Anthribidae > Pseudeuparius > Pseudeuparius sepicola. Next base: position 38,391,174 of record OY987305.1, read on the forward strand.
TGCGTTCGTATTTAGTTTTCCTTTTTTGTATATGATGTTATAGTCATATTCATCCAATTTAATCCGCCATCTTAACAATTTTGAACTTGGGTCTTTAAGAGAAAACAGCTATTGAAGGGGCTTGTGGACAGTAATTATATTAAATTTTCTGCCGTATAAATACGGTCGAAAATATTTAGTTGACCAGACGATACAGAGCAATTCTTTCTCAATGGTACTGTAGTTTTGCTCGGATTCGTTCAACGTTCGCGACGCATAGGCGATTGGTAGATCTTTACCAATAGGGCCTTGAGATAATACGGCGCCTAAAGCAACGTTACTGGCGTCAGTTGTCAAATTGAACGGTTTTGAAAAATCCGGATATTGTAAAATTGGCGAATTAGTTAACAGATTTTTACAAGTTTCGAAACATGATATAAATTCTTGATCGTGAATAATTTTAGCGTTCTTTTTTAAGCATTTTGTTAGGGGTTTTGTGACTTTTGCAAATGATGGAATGAACCTTCGGTAGTAACCGACTAGTCCGAGGAAACCTTTGATTTCTTTTGTAGATTTGGGAATAGGATATTGTTTTATTGCCACGATTTTGGAAGGATTAGGCTTCACGCCTTCTGTTGTGACTACATGTCCTAGATAACCTACCTCTTTACGTAAGAATTCGGATTTATCTACCTGAAGTTTTAAGTTTGCCTCTCTAAATCTATCAAATACTGATTTTAAACGATCTATGTGCTCTTGTAAACTCGTCGAAAAAATTATAACATCATCCAAATATACCAGGCCAGACCGGTTTCACAACTAAAGGCAGTTTTTGGGATGTCATTTTCTTCCATTTGAATCTGATGGAAGCCGCTTGCTAAGTCGAGAGTACTGAAATACTGGCAACGACCCAGTTTGTTCAAAAGATCAGTAATGTTCGGCAGTGGGTACCGATCATCGATAGTCTTTTCATTAAGACGTCGATAATCCACTACAACACGCCACTTTTGTTTGCCAGTCGCATCTATCCTTTTGGGCACAACCCAAATAGGTGATGACCATGGCGAACTACTGTGCCGAATGATATTTTGGTCAAGCATTTTTTCGATTTGATTTTCGACTTCTTTTTTGTGAATATAGAGATAACGATAAGACTTTGTGTATATGGGTGATTCATCCGTTAATTTTATTTGATGTTTAATTTTATTAGTGAAAGTTAAAGTTGAGTTTTCGTTGTAAAATATATCAGAATATTGAGATAATAAATTAATTAATGCTTCTTTTTCTTCGGCGTTTAGATGATCAAGCCTAAGTTTTGATATATCGAGATTAGGTGTGGGTTCGAAATTTTGAGTGTTAAAATTATTCAGATCAATATTTTCTAAACAATTTTGATCAAATATTTCAACTTCTAAAGGTTCCGAGAAATTTAGCATCACCTCTTTATCAGTCGGGTTTAGAATTGTAGTTATCGCATAACCGTTCTTAGAAGTTGTCAGCGACTCTGGGATTTCACAATCTTGTACCTTTTGGTGTGGAATTACAATATCTCCGTTTTCTGCGGTAGTTTTAATTTTTATAACTTGTTTACAACGAGGAGCTACTGCTATCAGGTTTAGCGTTTTATGTTTAGTGTAATAGAAGTACATTTTAAGTGTTACAATAAATTTATCCACATAGTCTAATTTTGATTGCAATAATAAAATATTGTCTAGTCCGATTAAACCATCAAAAAGTTCGTGAAATTTGAATAAGTAGAACTTTAATAGTCTTGGTTCAGGCAGATTAAAACATTTTGAAGCGGGGATCATGACACTATGATCGTGCGAAGATGTTTGCAAAGCGGTTACGATAATAAATGGGTCATACTGTACATTTTTCGAAAAAATTTTGAAAACTAAATCTGGGTTCAAAAATGAGCGGGATGCTCCGGTGTCAATTAATAATTTTAGATTATTTTCGGGCCAATAAATGTAAGAAAGTTTACTTTTGTCTAAATTATTTAGGGAAATAATTTCAGGTTTTTTAGTCATATAATTCGAGTCAGGCGGTTCCGGTAAAGGTGGCAAATCTTTCGAAGGATTCATTAAACTATTAGGGGGTTTGGTTAAAGGAGTTAAAAATGGAGTTTTAGTTATGGGTTTCGAATCGTAAGGAGTTTCATTGGAAATTGTGGAGTCGTGGACAGATAAGGGCATTTTTAAGTGGTTGGAAGTGTGTGGCAGGGAATAGGAAAATTTTCGTCATTGTGGTCACTATCATTGTGGTCATTATGGTCGAGCGGATTTTCGTAATCAAAATTTTCTTGTTCGTTATTTGTTTCCACTTGAACGTTAAAATGTGAAATTTCAGATTGATATTGATTTTCAGTTTCAGTATTGTAAATTTCTTCGATAATAGGTTGTTGACGAGGGCGATAGGAGGTAGAAGGGCGATAGGACGTAGAAGGGCGATAGGAAGTAGAAGGTTGGTAAGGCTTTTTATAACTTAGGTGAGTGGTGGTAGACATTGGCGTTGGTTTTGGAAATTGTCTATTTTGGTTTGGTCTGAACACATTCGAATTTTGTGAATTTTGCATTTGCGGTTTGCCAAATACTTGTGAGTTAGTCGGGAATCTTTGATTAGCGATTGGTTTTGGCTGAATATTGATTGGCTGCGACGGAAAACCTGGATTCATCGGAAAACGACATGGCTGAGAATTGTTAAATTGTACAGGTCTAAATTTGGGAATAACGTAATTTTGAGGGCTATTTAAGTAGTGAGTCAAAGCGGGTACGAGCCCAAAATGGCCGCCAAGGTCGTCGTTGTTGCGAAGTCGCGATGGGGGCTTCAAGGTCGGCGTGGTTAGAATAGCTTCAAGGTTAATTTCCGAGAACCGCTTCAAGGTTTCTGGGAATTGATGTACAAGGTCAAGGGGCGTGGCTAGAATAGCTTCAAGGTTAATTTCCGAGAATCGCTTCAAGGTTAATTTCTGGGAATTGAAGGGGCGTGGCTAGGCTTCAAGGTTTCCGCGCTTCAAGGTTGAATCGCGGAGGCTTAGAGGTCAAAGTGTGTGGCTTCTGGGAATTTGGGTGGGAAGGCATTTCCATTAGCCCCACCCCTCTAGCTTTGATAAAAGACAGAGTTTGCTGTTTCAGTAGCCGAGGATGGCTTGCAGCAAAATGGATTTGGAAACCATCAACAAAGTTGGTTGCTTGTCTCAGAAACCGACGGTAAAGTTAGTGGAATTGGGTGAAGGCGTGCCGATGAAAATTCTCTCGGGCAAGGTGGTGCAAACGACGTTCGGGGAGACCATTCTGCTGGAGTTGGAGGATAGTGTCGTTTTCCTGCCGAACAGAGTGACACAGGCGTTCAAACCGTGCCTCGAACATTTTTCCAGTGGAAAATACGCGTTGGTTTACAAAGGACAAGTGGATATGGGAAAAAACAAGGCCAATCAGTTTGAAATATGGTCATTGGGGGAATAGAAAATTAACATGGAATTCTTCAAATAGTAATTTGTGTTATAATCTTGTATTAGTCATAAAACGTACTTAATAAAGGAATATAAAAGCGTCATGCCTGTGTTTGAAAATATCTCATTATTTTTAATAAAGGTTTAAACATCAGCCAGTCTTTTATTATGAGAAATGATAAACTGTTGTAAATAAAACAAATAATTCAAATTTCAATTTTTATTTGCTATGACAACGGTATGACTCACAACTGGATCAAGCGAACCATAATTCGATAGCAATAAAAGACAGCAACGTACTCTGTTGTGAAATAACCCATTCATAAATAGCGGTTATGAGTCATCAGTTGCAAGGTCTAAATTGAAAATTATACTACCTTAAATATTTACAGGCTACGTGCCAGTGTTTTAAACTTTATTTAAATTAAAATTAAGAGTTATCCAGCGCAGACCTCGATGATTCGATGTTTGGCGGTGAATTAAAGCGGGTCTGCAATAAAGTCGTTTCATTATACGAAATTATTCTTTATACAGCATTTATATAAACACACTTTCCCGAGGTTCGTTTAAGTTAAATCTTAACGCGCTCGGATATAAATATTTGCGGTAAACAGTTGAATAAATTCAAGGAAAAATTGGAACTTATAAATATATTTTCATGTAAAGACCTGCATTCAGTCTAATGTTATCATTCACAGGAGACGGTTTGGTTAATACCCTTATCAGTAATCTACCAGTTGAATTGCACGTTCCTGGATACCAATATTGCGGACCTGGAACTAAGCTAAACAAGAGATTAGCTAGGGGAGACCCTGGCATAAACCCTCTCGACGCTGCATGCAAGGAACACGACATAGAATATTCGAAATCTTCCTCTTTAGAGGATCGACATAAAGCCGATCGAGTGTTAGAAAATAAAGCTTGGCAAAGAGTTAAGTCTAAGGACGCAAAACTAGGTGAAAAGGCAGCTGCTTGGTTTGTTACTACAACAATGAAAACTAAACGCAAGTTAGGTATGGGTTTAAAAAAATCGTTCAAACGCGATATAGTGAAAAAGGTTGAAAAATCATTGAAAAAATCATTTAACGGAAATCAACTTAATAATGAAAAAGGAATTAAGAAAACCACACTAGCTGCAATTAAAGCGGCACGTTTAGCAGTTAAAAAAGTAGGTGGAAAGAATAAAGTGCGAATCCCCAGAATAATTCCTTTTGAGGCGAGCGGTGGGTTTCTTCCTTTGATTCCAATCCTAGGTGCTTTGAGAGCTCTTGGATCGGTGGCAGGTGGTGCTAGCGCAATTGCTAAAACAGTTATCGCTGCGAAAGATATGCAGAAAAAGATGGAAGAACAAAAACGTCATAACAAAGCGATGGAAGCAATCGGATCGGGGCTTTACTTGAGAAAAAACAAGCGAGGCTTTGGTTTATTTTTAAGGAAACAAAAAAACTCCCAGTGAAGCTACCCAAGAGACCATTAACTAACGTTGACCTCGAAAAATTTGCCGGGAAATTAAAGTTGTCATATTTTAGAGGTGTATTCATGAGAGATGCACTTCCAAGCAAACCACATGCTTATGAATCGGCAATTATTAATTTAGATGTTAAAAACAATAGAGGCACTCACTGGGTAGCATATAAGAAAGATAATAATATTGTTGAATACTTTGATAGTTTCGGTAACTTAAAACCACCGACGGAACTTGTTAAATATTTAGGAAAAGTTAAGATTGTATATAATAACGATGCATATCAAAAATTTAATGAAATAAATTGTGGACATCTTTGTCTAGAATTTCTTTATAAAAAGAGCTGACCGACTTAAAACTATTAGTCATGTCGTTGTTATTCACGTTGAAAGGCTACAACTCTGTGCTCTCGGTTGATTACAATAATTCCATTTATTTAGACCCAACTTTACAATACGGGCTAGCGTTGCTCGGGTTTTATTCATATAATACGATACCGAATATTGAGGCACCGAATAATAAATTTTATTTAATCGATCAAGCAAACGAATTGAAAGTTTTAGAAATACCCACAGGATCTTACGAAATTGCTGCCATAGAGACAGCGATAATTAAAATTTTAAGAAATCTTAACGAAATACCCGATTTTTCATTGAAAGCCAATACTAATACTCTACAGTGTGAAATATACAGCGATAAATATACGATTGATTTTCGACCAAAAGATTCGATTGCAACATTGCTCGGATATTCCAATCGTTTACTACCCCCACTAAGTGTCCACGCATCAGATTTACCGGTGAATATCGTCAAAACCAGAACAATACATATTGATAGCAATTTAACCTCTGGAGCGTACTATAACAATAGACCTACTCATACTATTTACGAGTTTTCTCCTGAATGTAATCCGGGGGACGCCATAGACGAAACCCCCAGAAACCTACTTTACTTACCTGTCACTAAACGGGAAATAAGTAATATAACCTTATCGATTTTGGATCAAAATTTTCAGTTAGTAAATTTCCGTGGAGAAGAAATAATTGTGAGATTAGAAGTAAAACCTTTGTAATGGGTCTCGTTTTCGGTGAGGGTCTCACATATAAAAGTGAGTCAAACCACTTTATAAACACACTCTCGTCTGAACCTCACAAGCGTCAACCTCGCAACCTGACGCCTACACCTAAAAGCATAAATATTTTAAAGTCGCTCGGATATAATGTCGTTGGCACCAAATGTATTCGACGTGTATCAAAGTCCAAAGTATGATGAGTCAATCCAACGCATAGAAAGCCGTACTTACTATCCTTTCGTCAAGTCTTTTATGAATAATGACATCATTGAAATAACAATTAACCAGGGAGATGCTTGGTTGTTAATGTATGACGCCGCAATTTTTATTAAAGGAGAAATAAAACCCACACAAGAAGGCACTTGTGAATTAGTTAATAATGCCGCGGCTTTCTTCTTCGACTCTATATCTTACGAACTTAACGGACAAGAAGTAGATTCTGTGAGGGACCCCGGCATTTTAAGCAGTATCAGAGCGTATCTTTGCTACAACCCCACTGATGAAAAGCGCACCTCAAGTTGGTTGTACCCCGGGAAAAAAACTATTTTGAATAGAGATTCAACGTTTAGTGTTAGAGTTCCACTTAAACACCTGTTTGGCATCTTTAACGATTACCAACATGCAATTTCTGGTAAACAAACAATACGGTTAACTAGAGCTCGAAATGACAAAAACTCTATATTGCTGGAAAAAACACCTGGTACAACTCCAGATCTAACGGTTGAAGTAGCCATTACTAACATCGAGCTGAAAGTAAAACATATAATACCAAACGATAAAATTAAGTATAACTTATTGCAAGCCCTTAAGAGTAATAAACCCATCTTGATACCGTTTCGTAAATGGGAGTTACATGAATTACCTAATCTGACCGTAAATGCAACCAAAGAAATATGGTCCGTTAAAACCTCTGCCACAGTAGAAAGCCCAAGGTTTGTTATTGTTGGCTTTCAGACCGACCGCAAAGAAAATTCAAAAACCGACCCGACATACTTTGATCATGTAAATATTTCCGACGTACGCCTTATAATAAACGGTGAATACTTTCCGTTTGAACGCTTGCGGCAAGATTTCAATAGGGATTACTTGGAAGTTTACAATAATTACAGAGACTTCTACCCAAGCTTTATGAATACACGCGATAAAAGTCCACTACTTAATTATGCTGACTTCAAAGACCGGGCGACGCTGTTCGTTATCGACTGCTCACGTCGCAATGAAACAATTAAAATGAGCACTGTTGATGTTAAATTGGATATTGAGAGCTCTCAAGGATTTCCAGATAAGACCCGTGCATATTGCATCATTATTCATGATAGAGTTGTGGAGTATTTGCCCTTGAGCGAAACTGTAAGAAGCTATATGATGTAAACAGATCCCGGATATAAATGCAGGGACATCAGCACCATACCAACAGTTTTATTCGAGAACTAAGATGAAAATTGCTGTAATAGACATTCAAGGTTTCATGGTGGAGAATGAGTTTTATCCCAAGGAATTGACAATTAAAATTAATGGACAAGTGATGCATATGGTTATAGCCCCCCCAAAAAGTTTTATGTCTCTTAACAATTTAAATAAGAGGCACGTGCGAGTTATAGAAGAAAATTTTCTGGGGATAAAATATTCAAGCGGACATGTTGAGTACAATAAATTGGTTGAAATACTGCAAACTACTCTACTAGATGTCCACATAGTTTACGTGAAGGGACATCAAAAAGAACGTTTTCTACGTGAAATAATCAACAATAAAGTGGTTGATGTTGGAAATTTGCAAAACAATTGGATAGAGGTGCCGCTATTTGAAAAAGACATTCCGATGTGCCTCCACCACAATGAAAATAAAAAATGGATGTGTAGCTTTAGGAATTGTGAAAAATTATATTCTTGGTTAGAAAAATACTTAATCGATTACTAAAAGTTGTAAGTTTTTACTTAAATAAAGGCCTTTATTTGCATTTTGTTGTTTGATTCCTATAAAAGAGAGAGAAAACTTAAGTAGATCACACTTTTGAAAATGATGTTGAGTGCAGAATACCTGTTACTTCATTCTCTGATTATCAATAACATAATATACGTCTATAAACCGTTTGACGTAAACGATGTTGCTATTTGTATGGATGATTCATTAAATTGCATTTCATTAACTCCTACAACTACCACTGATGAAGTTGTAATGACAAAGATACCAAGTAATATCAAACAGTATAAACTTCGAATGATATTTGAAAATGGTACAGTTGCTGATACAGAGTGGGTTACACCAATTTCTAAAATGTTAAATGAGCTGCAGCAAGTTACAACAGGTCAATCCCTAGAAAGCATGGTTTATTTTATTGCCGCATGTTCCTCACTCTTGATTTTAAAATGGATGATTAAATTAATCCATAAGTTGGTGGAAAATCAATGGATTAAAAAGCTAACATCAGTTATGGAGCTATAGTATTTGTGTAGTCTTAACACATAATAAAGTTATGAAAATAAAAGTAGTTTCATTTTTGTCAGCAATATTTTCACCGGTATTCTGGCGGTCATTCCTTGAAAATAACTAAACATCTTATAAAAGCGCGCCGACGTGAGAGATCACATCAACATTCTCAGGGTTAGCCATCTGTGTTTTTTAAACATCGAAATTCTCTCAGACTAAACATCTTATAAAAGCGCGCCGACGTGAGAGATCACATCAACATTCTCAGGGTTAGCCATCTGTGTGTTTTTTAAACATTCAACTGACGAGCTGAAATTTTGTCTCAAAAACATTCTCAGGGTTAGCCATCTGCGTTTTGTAAACATTGAAATCAACGATTTTGCATGCCCGAGGAGTAGGAATTCTGGTTAGCTCCACCTACTTGCACATGCGCAGCAAGCCTTCAAGGAGATAAGGCCAGCCCCTTTGTGGGAACCACGCCTGCGCGTTTAGACGAGGAAAGCGTATGCACTATGTGGATTGGCTTCTCGACTGGTTTTTGGGTGTCTCTCAAGAATAAGACAATATAAACAATTTTTCTAATATATATTTTGTTCTCAATAGAAATTTCTTCAGTTCAGTTCTCTAACTTAACATTAGTCGTTTCTGAAGTGAAAAAACTTGACATCATGCAGTGCAGTGGGGCTAATATACTCCAAGACATTATCATAACGGTAAGTTGAACGAAAAATATTATTTTTTAATTATTTTGATGGTTTTCTCGTTGAGAAGATGAATTTTTATTGGTTATTAATTTGACAGAGAGTTCATTTTGTCAAATACATCAAATTATGTTCGACTTTAACTGCAATTAATCTATTATAGATCACTATGGATCTTCTTTCTTTGTTTTAACTTAAACTATAATTATAAATGAAAAATGCAATACTTCACAGTTTATATGTAAATATATCAGTAGTGTGGAAACTAGTAAAAATGAGCTCTCTGTATTCTGTTCTTCTCTGTGATGAAATGCAAAATAATTTTAAAAAGTTTAAAAAAATTAAAGGTGAAAAATATGCTCATATTAATGATTTCTCTCTTTGTTACAGCCCTTGAACCAGAACAATGGTTCAACGGTCGATTTGTTCACCCTGCTAGGAGGGCAACAAACAACACAACCTGAACCTCAACCCGAACCTCAGCCAGCTCCATCAACGAAGAATCCATCACCAGCAAGGAGTGGCAAAGGCAAAGGCAAGGGAAAAAATATGGCCCTTTTAGAAGCAACGAGGGTGGAGGACGACAACATAAGTTGCATCAGCGAGGCATCAGCTCGATGTAACGAGGAAGATTTCTTCACCACACAAGAAATCAGGGGGCAAAGCCCAATGGCATATTTGCTAAAAATTAATAAGCAAGCAAATGTGTTCTGTAAAAGGAAGAACGGGGACATCAAGGTGCAGAGGAATTCTCTCCGCGAACAGCTTGCAAAGGTGGATGTGAGGAAGAAAAAAATTCTGCAAGAAATGGAATGATTAACACGAGAAGAATCTGAAAACAACAACCTAATGAAGAAATTTCAAGAATTTTTTGAGTGTAATTTTTAGTTTTACATGTATTATAGTTATATTTTAATATACATATAATTTACCAATTTGATCATCATTTCTTAACCTAAAACACACATTTTGAAACTTAAATCTCATTAAAAAAGAATTCAAGTGATCAGTGTCTAAGCAAAAACAACATTTTGAAACTTTCATACTATCTGAAAGGAAGTGAAAGAAAAGAAAAGGTAAGTATACACATTCATTTTCTTTATACATGATACAGGTGAAAAAAAACAACACTCACTTTTTAATAGTTTTTATTAAATTCAAATTAATATTAGCAATTTTCTTACTTATCTCATACATTTTAATTTCATGCTTTAAATCATCTAGAGATTTCAAATATATTTGAAGTTTCCTTCGATGGTACATATTCAACAGTCTAATCTCAACGGAAGTTTTCATTCTTCCAGGGAAAATTCAAAATTCGTGGTTCTACCTTCTGTTGGCCCAAGACTTATTAAAAACACCTTCTGTCCACGCTCAATTTCCCTATTTATTTCTAAAATTTGTTGCGTAGTGAATTTGTCTGTAAATCTTTGCGGTAGCACAGTGTAAAATGTAAAAAATTCCACAGAAACTCGTTCTGTATACTGTGTGCAAACTCTTCTAAACGATAATACTTGAAGCTCGCATCCAATTTCTATACGTCGAGCCTTCATGAATGGTTTAATCAACGATTTCTGATTTAGCTGATTAAAGAACGTCTCCATTTTAAGACGCAAAACTCACTGGAGAAATAAATGAACTCGTTAATGTATTTCAACTTGAATAAAGCAGTGGGGGGAAACTCTACTATTTAAGTTATAACCTTCTCAGTTTTGTCTCATTGCTCTGTCATACTCACACATCTTAAAATGTCAGCAGAAATCGGGACGGTAAGTGATGACATTATTAAAACGCTTGAAAAAGTGTTTACGCTTATTAATAATTCTGATGATGCTACTTTAGCACATTGGAAAAAAATAATAAATGTAAACATCCGGTTAGTTCATAAAGCATTGAAAAAGGCTGACTGTAATCATGGCACTCGGATTAAATTGCAAACGAACTTGAGTCATTTGAAACGATTTAAAGTGTACTTAAAAAAATTACAACATGTTGGAACAGGTCAACGTAAGCGGGAAAGTAGAAGTGATAGGGTAAAGTGGGAGGATATAAAATCAATTTTTAATAATCGTATACGCACGGGTGTTATAATTAATTTAAAGCACATAGATATTCTGCAGTTTTTTAAAGACGCGTTTTTTGTTTTTAAGACTCGCATTAATAGGATCTTAAGATCATTCAATATAATTAAAGTAAATGCTGTCTTTTGTGGGGAATTTATTAAAAAGTCTGGTGATCAGGAGATACTTGAGAATAAGTATTTTAATACAAACAATGAAATAATCGATCAAGGAACACAGTTAAAACAATGGTTTGAAAGCAATATTATTGAAAAAATTTTAGCTGCCATTGAGTCCTTCGAACATCAGGAGTCCGGTTGGACTCTTCACAGAATCTTAAGTTTGGAAGTTAACATAAACAAGGTAGAGATGGGAAACGGTGGTAGATCTTACATAAACCTCCCAGAATCAAAACAATCTAAACAGGCTTGTATTAACATTCAAAATGATGATAATCTTTGTTTTGTTTGGAGTGTTGTATCAGCTCTATATCCACCCGTTGGAAAACCATACCGTACATCCTCATATCCCCACCCTTCAACCGTTTTAAACCTAGATGGTCTTGAATTTCCTGTAACTCTAAACCAAATAGCAAAATTCGAAAAACTGAATAATATATCGGTAAATGTGTATGTTCTAGAGTTAGTGTCAAATGAAGACAAATCAAGCTCTTTTATAACTTCTCCGGCTCGTTTAACTAAAAACAAAATGGAAAAACATGCTAATTTACTTCTAGTTCAGGATACATATTTTCCGAAAGTCGGTGAGCATGAAGCTCTCCCTATCGATGAATCATCAACCGAAATCAATTATCATTACTGTTGGGTTAAAAATTTATCGAGATTAATAGCATCCCAAACTAATAAACATAAAGGTAGGATGTTTGTTTGTGATAGATGTTTAAATTATTACTCATCCCAAGAAAAATTAAATGAACACATTGAATATTGTCAAGACATAAACAACTGCAAAGTATCATTTCCGAAAAATAAGTATATCGAATTTAAAAATTATATCCATAAGGAAAAAGTACCATTTATTATTTATGCTGATTTTGAATCAATTCTAAAACCTTATGATGAATCACAGTGTTTAAATACTGCTAAATATCAGAAACATGAAGCTTTTAGCGCAGGCTACTATTTTAAATGTGATTATGACGATACATTATCTTTTTATAAGAGTTATCGTGGTATTGATTGCATGACTTGGTTTGCAAATGAAATGGAAAATATAGCACTCTCTGTTGCTTCAAAGTTAAAAAATAATGAGCCAATGAGTGAATCTATAAGTTTAAAAAATGCAAGTGCTACGTGTCACATATGTGAAAAACCGTTTAATTCTAACGATATAATAGTACGTGACCATGATCATATGACATCACGTTTTCGCGGATACGCCCACCAAGAGTGTAACTTAAATTACAGAAACTCCTTTATAGTACCCATAGTATTTCATAACTTTAGTGGGTACGACAGTCATTTTATTATAAGAGATCTTGCTAAAAAGCATAATGTGACATTGCTTCCAATAAACAAGGAAAAATATATTAGTTTTACAGTTTCTGATACCGATACTGAAGTTAAATTTAGATTCATCGACTCCTTTAAATTTTTAGGCTTCTCGTTGGATACATTAGCATCGTCTCTCAATAAAGGGGACTTTATTAATACCCAAAAGGAATTTAGTGATGTATCTTCAAACAATCTAAATCTGTTAACCAAAAAGGGGATATTTTGTTATGATTATATCGATAACATAAATAAACTTAATGAAAAGTGTTTACCACCAGTCGAGCAATTCTATAGCAAGTTAAACGATACTCACATTAGTCAAAGCGATTACAGACATGCTCAGTTAGTTTGGGATAAATTTAATATTCAAAGTTTAGGTGAATATAGTGACCTATATCTCAAGACGGACATTATGATACTTACCGATATCTTTCAGAACTTGTATAAAACTTGTATAAAGAATTATGGTTTGGATCCGGCTTGGTACTACACTTTACCGGGATATACTTGGGACTGTATGCTTAAATATACTGGGTGTCGATTGGAAACCTTTCAAGATATTGATATATTAATGTTTTTTGAGAAAGGAGTGAGAGGGGGGATAAGCCAATGTTGTAATAGATATTCTGAGGCAAACAACAAATACATGAAAAATTATGATCCTAACAATCCTTCCAAATACTTACTTTATCTGGATGTAAACAATTTATACGGGTGGGCAATGGGGGAATCTCTTCCTTACGGTAACTTCCAATGGGTTGATACAAACATTAACGTGATGAATATTCCGGATAACAGTCCAGAAGGATACGTTTTAGAAGTCGATTTAGACTATCCGGAAAATTTACATGATCCCCATAAAGACCTACCGTTTTGCGCAGAACATTCTAAACCACCAAATTCTAAACTTCCCAAACTTATGACAACTCTCAATTCAAAAGAGAAGTATGTTGTACACTATAGGGCTCTTAAACAAGCGTTAAGTCACGGTTTAACTTTAAAAAATATTCATAGGGTTTTAAAATTTAGTCAGTCTGCCTGGCTAGCTCCTTACATTAAATTTAATACAGAATTAAGGACAAAAGCTAAGTTTAATTTTGAAAAAACAGTAATTAAATTGATGGTTAATGCTGTATACGGTAAGACCATGGAAAATATTCGCAAACATAGAAATGTAAAATTGGTTAGAAAATGGGAAGGTAGGTACGGAGCTAAGAATTTAATTGCTAGCCCGGCTTTTAACAGCCGATTAATTTTTGATACAGATTTAGTTGCAATTGAACTGAATAAAACTGAAATCGTTTTTACAAAGCCCCTGTACATCGGGATGGCTATACTCGATATCTCAAAGACGTGTGTTTATAATTTTCATTATGATTACATGTTGCAAAAATATTCAACTGACCAGTGTAAACTACTTTATACGGATACGGATAGCTTACTTTATGAAATAAAATGTGATGATGTGTATGATGAAGTCATAAAGCGAGACTTGCATCGTTTCGATACCAGCGATTATTCGGTTGATAATCAGTATAATATACCGCTTGTAAATAAAAAAGTACCAGGTCTTATGAAAGATGAACTTAATGGAAAAATAATGACTCACTTTGTCGGTCTTAGGTCAAAAATGTACACGTTTCTGATTGAAGGCGAGCAATGTATTAAAAAATCAAAGGGTATTAAGTATGGTGTTGTTAAGAATTATCTAACTTTCGAGGATTATGCAAATTGCTTATTTAAGAAGAAGCAAAAAAACCGCTACTCAATGCACTATTCGTTCATTTGCTCATAATGTTTTCAGTATTAAACAAACAAAAATTGCACTCAGCCCTTTCGATGATAAGCGATACTTAGTTAATAATGTTGTCACTCTACCGTGGGGACACTACAGTATTCCACAAATCGAGAACTAAGCTATTGTATATAGCTAAGAAACAATAATTGTTTCATTTAATCCCTCCCTGCTAATAGATTAGTCATACCTCCCACAACTTGCAGAGTATATATAGCACAGAAACCTAACAGTCTTTACAACATTATCCAAAGTCAACATGTTCAACCAACAGTTAGCAGACCAACAGGGATTGGTTTCCTGTCCATATGTCAACAGTCATAAAATTAAGAAGTCACGCCTACGGATGCACTTGTTGAAATGTCGGAGGCAGTTGAATCATGTTCCCGAGGTCAACTGGCAAGAGTATTTCGAACGAATTAATAAAGAAGAATTAATCACCTTCAGGAATCCACCTCGGATTAGTCCAGAGTAATTTTGTGTGAATATAAAAGAAGTTCCAATATTTGTTAACTTTATTAACACAAGTTCCAACTGAATACAACACCATGCCTGTGTCAATAAAATATAAATGTACAACATGCGGTGGGGCAACTGATACACCCAATACTTCATGTATTCCATGTAGCACCAAGAATTTATTCAAAGATGTGACAAAACACATTCCTTCACATTATTTTAGTCCTAAATAAATGTATTAGGGTAATAAAAGATTTATTATGTTTGTGTGTTTTTTATTTAATAAAACCTCCTATACAAATCAGCTAATACAAACTCCTCGTTGAATGAGAGAAGCTCAAAAATACAGTATGCATTAATATTATCTGATACAGTACATAGTGATTTTATAATATCTATAGCATTTATATTATAGTTGTATTTTAATAACAAATCATTCACTTCATCTAACATATTATAATAAAAATCCAATAAGTTATATTTTAATATTAAATTAATTTTTGAGGTTATTTTACAATCAATTGTAAGCAATTGCATTACATCGTTAGCAGTGAAATAAAAATGAATATCATCTTTAGAAAGCACAATCATCAAATAGTTGACACCTGGGTACACGCTCAATTTCAAATTGGAGCTGAATTCTTTTGGTGGTATTGCAACATCTTCACCCAATTTTTCAAGGATTTTGTTGAATTCCACTGTTAACTGGAACCATTCAAAACGGTCCATGGATATAGGATTTGATGGATCGAGCTGGTTTATAATTTGCACTGCTGGTTTGAAGAATCGTAGAGGGCTGAGTCCACAGTTTATCACATACAGATTTTCCGGCTTGAGCACAAATTGTGTACTTAGCAACAGCTGCTTTTCATTGTGGACCGCTTCATCATAACTATTCAAAACACGATTAACCTCGTTATTTTCGCTGCTAGTGCTGTACCCCGATTCACTCATGGTGTCAAACTACATCTGTGGCCCTTATCCAGGAGTCATGTGTTTTATCGAAACCCAACCAGCGAACCAGCACTTTATCCCCCCTCCTTCTTAAAACTTTCTCCACAAGGTAAACATTTGGATTCGCTGCTTTTTGCAATTCCTCGCTGTAAAAGCCGCCCTTTATCGGATTCCCCTGCACATCTTCAAACAAATAAGTTATGGGTGTGGTTTTTTGAATTTTAACAATTTTAAATAATTCCGTGCTCCAATTAGGGGTGTAGCCCTTCTCAAAAACATGCTTGGCTTTGCTGATGCGAACCATATCGCCCTTTTTGAACTTTGATATTTTAAAAACTGTAGGATAGCTGAAGGTTCTAAGTAAAGCAGCCTCGTTACTTTTATTTACATCTTTTGGCCTCATTCCAGTAGTTCTATGTCTTCTGTTATTGTATTTATCAACAATTGTAGATAATATATCAATCCACTTATATGTGCCATTTAGGCTAAAGTATTTAAATAATCGTTCCTTTAACGTACGTATAACCCTCTCCACTATTGCAGCTTTTGTTATGCTAAAGGTACTATAATGATTAATTTTAAACTTTTTCATGAGATTTTGAAAATGGGAGTTGTAGAATTCTTTTCCATGATCACTTTGCAAGTTTCGTGGATGCCGTTGAGAGTTTTTCAGTATTTTATCAAAGGCCTTTGTCACTTCTTCACCAGTCTTAGATTTAAGGGCTTCACACCAAACGTACTTGGAAAAACAGTCAATTACTACAAGAATAAACTTAAATTTGTTATTGTGAGCTGTATATTGATCTAACTGGGCGAGGTCAACCTGCCAGAGGTCATCCAATCCTTTAATAATGGTCCGACGACGAGGGTATTTTTTCAATGCTCGTCTGTGTAATTCATTCACAATTTGAATCTTTTCTTTACTATGCTTTGTTTTCGTTGCTTTCATTATGTTTTTGATATTCCAAAACCCTTATTCTATACAAAATTTCACGCAGTTGTTTTTCCTGAATTTCAATATGTGACTCTAAGGCTTTTTTTATTTCAGAAAGTGAATCATCGACGTATTTTTTGTTAGTTGCATCACCTAATACTTTCGGAGCCTTAAGATTGCTGATTTTTAAATTTCTCGCATCTATATGACCTTCAGGAGTAAAAGTTAAACCGCCTGTGTGAACACTTGGCCGTGAATAAATTCTTGAATACTGACCAAACTTATTAATACTCATGTTGTGACTGGTGATAACCTTGTAATGCGCTTGTATTTATATTAAGAAATGATGTGAGCCTCTTTTAATTCTGTCTCTATAGCAGTTATTTCATTATCGTGAGAGGTGTTTCTAGCATTTTTAGAAGCAATAAGAAGCATTAATCTATCCACTAATTCATTCACATCATCCCAATAAATATACTCGATTGGTTTTTTATTGTAAATTAAATGCATACCAGTACCCGAACGTGTTTTTGGTTTAGCTGGAGATTTTCCTGGTTTGAAAATAGGCCTAATAATTTTAAAATATTTTGATAGTTTTGAGCTTTTTAATTTGCCTCTGGTATCAAGATGTGCCCCAGTTAATTTTAAAATATCGATATATTTTGCAAAGTCTTCGTCTGTGTATTTTGGATCAGTATAAAAAATCAAATCGTATAGTCCTGATGTTCCCTCAAAATTCTTTCCCTTAACAATTATATCTCCACTACTATCAAAATCAATATTTTTACCGGCTAGCAAAAATTTTGATTGAGATGCGTCATAAACGGGGCCATATACTTTATCAATTTTCTTTGAATTATCATGGTAGTCTTGTATATATTGTTTTGCTATATTATGATAGGAAACATCTTCAGGTTCACTATTTTGTACATCGGAATCGAAAAAATCAGCCTCATTTTTTAACTGTGGGCTTTCCGGTTCTTCTTTTTTATATTTTTTTGTGAAGTTAGGTAGTTTGATTTTGCTCAGAGATTGCGTAACTGGTGTGAACATTTTTTTAATCGATTCGTCTTCTTCAATTTTACCTAATTTGAGTGCCACATACTTTTTTCTAACAGCGCGAGCGAGCTCTCTGACTTTCTTCGCACGCTGCATTTTAAATAATTGATCTTGCGTTGTTGATGGCATGATTCAAAATTAGTTAATCCAGCTGAGTTACAGCTTTATATACTTATCAAATCCATTTCTGTAACGCCCATTTTTTAACTCAAAATCTTTTACAATTACTAAAGTACCGTAAGCATTATTCCAGCACTCGCTACACATAACTTTAAATTGATCATAAGTTAAATCCGGAGACACATGCTCATCAAAAACATGACGTAAGTTCATATCATCCTGTCGAAATAGTACAATAACATTACAGTTATCGCGGACCAGCTGTTTAGGTATTTTCGAGTAAGTCTGACAAAGATATATGACATCAAAGCCTTTGTGCCGTCCCATCGAATAAAACTCACGTATCTTATCTTGCCGATCACAACTCACATCATCGAAAATAAAAACTGAATTTTCCAAGGCCTCGGATGGTGGAATGACATCATCATTAGCTTTAAATGGAAAATATCCGATTTTAGGAACTTTTTTTAAGACATCTTGTAGTAACTGATATTTTGGCTGATATAAGCTTTTACTATAAACGTAGATATTCTCAAACTTCAGACCATTTTTGTTAAATATTATACTTAAAAGGGCATTTGTTTTACCACAGTTGCTAGGTCCTATGAACGCAGCTCTAACGGACTCTGGAAACAGTTTACCATGCTTAGATGCCTGTCTGATCCCTATATCTGCAACGTCTAAGTTTTCAATAGGGAGAGAGCTTTGTTGTTGTCTTATTTGCATTTTGAACTCTTTTAAAATTAATAAGACATTTGATGTCTATTTATACTTTCAAAGTTATCTTGTAAAAAAATCAGTGGAGGGACTATATATAACTTAGAATTCATTGTGGATATGCATATTCGTAAATATGAGTGACTTTCTTAATATTGACTTTGAAGCGTATCTCGCCTCACACAACGTGTTCTTTCAGCATTGCCGTGGTGATTCATTGACTTATATACTACAAAAACAAGATTTTATTATCCCAAACGAGTGTTTTGAAAAAGTTGCCAAGCAAGAACTCCATGAAATTTGTACCTATCGTTTAATGTTGGAAAAAAAACAGCATATTGATAATTACGTGATACAAATCATTAATATATGTGACGCAGAAAACATTGAACAAATAAATTATTTTACACTCGATGGACTTCTGAAGAAACATGGTTTGGACTCTGGGCTCCAATATAAGGTGTATATTCTTAACATATTAAGTGAAGAATACCTTTTAGAACAGTTGTATCCTACCAAGAACTTAACAAATTATAGAGATTTATTAATATGTATTGATGATTTTATATGTGCAGCCGCTTATCTTGCAAGATATGAAAATTTGAGGGATTTTACAAAGGCACTAAATGATATGAAATTAACCTATAAATTTGAACCTATACATAATGAGCGTCATATGCATATTTTGAAATGGCTACAAAAGAATATAAAAAAATATGAAGAGAATTCAGAAGCCATTCTAGGATGGGAGTGTGGACCAGACTCCGGTCACTGGCCATCCACCAAAGTAAAGGATTACAAAATGACAATTTCGTTATTAAATAACCTTGTAGATAATACTTCTGTTTAAAATAAAACTACTTTTAGCATACTTGTCTTATTTTGTTCCTTAAACAAGATACCCATTTATATCTACCAAATTCAAATTATAGCGACTATGTCGGTATATCGGTTAAGCATGTTATTATTCATTCAATTGTGTCATATATTATTGCCTCTAAAATGTGTTTGTATTACTGTGACCCAACGTATGCATGAATTCAATAGCGGTGTTACGAACGTGAGCGTATAACCGAATATAAAACTCGACTGGTTACCGAGGTTCGGCTAAGTTAAAATCTGGACTGCTTTTTAATTCAGATGTTTAAAACACTCGCCCGTAGCCTGCAAATATTTAAATTGATATAAATTACACAGAACAGATGATTCATAAAGTGCCGCGAACTCTCGGTTATTCATACACAGAGAATGTTGCTTTAACTAAATATAAGCTATATAAACGAATGGTTTATAAAATAAAAAGCGATGTTGTGTAACTTGACACCAGTTAATTATATTATCGGTCGCGCGATAATTTCAGTCCAGCGCCGCCTGGATATAATTACCACACGTAACTTGGATCCGCCGAGCGCAAATGTATATAGCTTATATAAACATTATTAGACCTTTTCACGGCGGGGACCGATGCATTGGAATGGAAGTTTGGCTTACTTAATAACGCTACAGAAATATGAATGCTGACACATATTAACAGCAACAATTTTTGTTGTTGTCCAGCAACGGCTTTTACAAGGTCGAGATTGAAATGTGAGGACTTTGCATATATTACCACATCGTTTAAATGATTATGCTACCGTTGTTTAATTTACAGCAAATAAAGATAGTTTGAAGTTTCAGATATTCTGTGAGTCATTGTCCCAGGCGATGCCGCGAGAACGTCGGCCGAGGTCGTCCGATAATTGTTTGGATATGCACCGGTGTGGTCGATACTATAGAGCTACATGCTACACCGCGTGGATCATTATGCTACCAGTTTTGTTTTAGTTAACAGCAAAGTTTGGAATTCAGATAATTCGTTTTATTTACCAGTTTCGATGCATTGACATAATACTGGGTCCTTTATTAAAAGAATTAGAAGATATTTTCTACAGTAATTCTAGAACCCTTGTGGGTCCTCAGTTTTTGATCCCTTACAGATTTTTCTACAGATTAAAACACAAATTACAGCAAGAGTTTTTATTTTGATTGTAGTACGAAGTAATTCCCCGAACGCCACGCGGTTGCCTTTACCGAACCGCCGAATTCGCTGGAACGCTCCGCGCCGCAGAGATACGTTCTGGCCGGGGCCGGTCGGAGTCGGGCTCGCTAGTCGCTTCTCGCTTCCCGCGACAGACGCTATAGCCGGGCACCGCGGCGTTTGGCAAGACCTTGCCAAGCGTCACTGCTCTCGGCTGGGCGATAGTGTAAACATATCCCATGCAACGATAATATGTATACGCTACCATTTTCATTATTTAATTCATCTGGGTCGCTGCATTCAAGCGGTGGACTGTGCTCGACTTGTACATCAAGCGTGTGAGGTCGGGCTCGCAGCAACATATTATCGCCGCATAGGATATGTATACGCTACCAGTTTTGTTTAATTTACAGTAAATAAAGTTTGCGATTCGGAGGATGACGTATTTTACTACTACATTGCTCATAATAAAGTACTTGGTGATGTTTCTTCATTAAAATAATTATGAGATATTTTCAAACACAGGCATGATGTTTTTCTATTCCTTTATTAAGTATTTTTTATGACCAAAACAAGATTATAACACAAATTACTATTTGAAGAATTCTCCACTTTAATCCCCCACTTTAGTTCCCCACTTTAATTCTTCCATGTTACTCCCCATGTTAATTGGTCACTATTTCAAACTGATTGGCCTTGTTTTTTCCCATATCCAGTTGTCCTTTGTAAACCAACGCGTATTTTTCACTGGAAAAATGTTCGAGGCACGGTTTGAACGCCTGTGTCACTCTGTTCGGCAGGAAAACGACACTCTCCTCCAACTCCAGCAAAATGGTCTCCCCGAACGTCGTTTGCACCACCTTGCCCGAGAGAATTTTCATCGGCACGCCTTCATCCAATTCCACTAACTTTACCGTCGGTTTCTGAGACAAGCAACCAACTTTGTTGATGGTTTCCAAATCCATTTTGCTGCAAGCCATCTTCGGCTACTGAAACAGCAAACTCTGTCTTTTATCAAAGCTAGAGGGGTGGGGCTAATGGAAATGCCTTCCCACCCAAATTCCCAGAAGCCACACACTTTGACCTCTAAGCCTCCGCGATTCAACCTTGAAGCGCGGAAACCTTGAAGCCTAGCCACGCCCCTTCAATTCCCAGAAATTAACCTTGAAGCGATTCTCGGAAATTAACCTTGAAGCTATTCTAGCCACGCCCCTTGACCTTGTACATCAATTCCCAGAAACCTTGAAGCGGTTCTCGGAAATTAACCTTGAAGCTATTCTAACCACGCCGACCTTGAAGCCCCCATCGCGACTTCGCAACAACGACGACCTTGGCGGCCATTTTGGGCTCGTACCCGCTTTGACTCACTACTTATTTAGCTGAAATTGTAATTTTGGAAATGGTGCATTTATTTTAGATTTCATAACATCACTGGCACTGGTCATATTTTGAAAATATTTTATATTGTCTTCTTGAGTTACTAATTGCAAAGCTTCGTTTAAATTTGTGGGGCGCATACAACGTATGGTAGTCCCAAGTGGTTCTTTTAAACTGGACAAAAATGTTTTGAGAGCTAAATTGTTATAAAGGGTTCTTTTGAGAATTTTTGCTTCTTGAGTGTCTTCGTGAATATCAACATAGTTAATAATTAAAGTTGTAGAATTCTATCATAAAATTGCTGCGGTCTTTCGTTATGTTGTTGTCGCAACATAACCAAATCCCTGTTGAGACAAGCTTCGTCTCTTTGATCAGCGAAATGACGATACAGTGTTTCCTTGATATCATTCCAGCAAGTGATAGTTTGAATATTTACAATAAGTTTAGCATTTCCACTTAGTTTCTCAATTAAAGAATGCATCAGATAAACATTTTGAAAACATGTTGGGTTTTTATATACTATTGATTCGCAAACAGTCAAATATCGATTTAATTCGGTTGGGTTACCGTCAAATGCGGGAACACATTTTAAAAATTCGGGTTTGAATGGAGTGGCAATTTTTTGTGATTTTTGAGAAATATTTTCGAATAAAACTTCGATCGAAATTTTGGATTTCAGTTTCAGTAAGTTCGTTTGAGTCACTTGAAAACAAAGACAAATTGGCAAGATCTTCGATAAATTTATCAAAAGACATCAAAATTGCACTTACATTAAGAGATGAGCAATTTTGGCCATCTGAAGTCTGGGTTCGGCGATGTGGTCCTCTTCCAAAGCTTCTGATTGATCCGTGCGGGAAACAGACGATTTTGTTCTGATGACCGGCGACGGTTCGATAATCGATCAATCGTTGATACGATCTCGCGGCACGTTCGATACGCGGCGTTTCGATTATCCGGATTATCCGGCGACAGTTAATGGTCGGGAGCGTAACGCGGTCTTTTTAAAAAATTATTTATTGAACATAAAGTTACAATACAAAGTATAGAATAAGAATGAGGTATACAATATAGCAAAGTCCCGTTTTTATAGGGGACGCTTCGGCGGTGTCTTCTTGTGCAGCGTCAGCGCTTCTTCGGGATCGGTGGTGACATAATTCGTGCGTTATTACTACTGTTGTATTTTATTGCATCATGGCGATTTCCTAGAAATTCTTTGTTAGGACGATGGATGCCATGCGAGTGGTCTAAAAAATTTTAGGGATCTGAATTAGAACTCTCTCGGGATCTAGGGGTCGACTGGGGGTCACACGTGTCGGCGACGATGAATTTCGTGTCGGAACAAGTCGCACGCAGGTCTAATCACACTCGAAAGGCGGCGGCCAAGTGGCCCAGAAATTCGTGGCTACGACAGTGACCACTTTAAAAATGACATACTTTGAGAAAATCTTGCAGACTACCTGTCAAAATGCAGCTTTTTGGCCTTATGGACATTTACATGGGGGACTGAGTTAGAACTCTCTCAGGATCTAGGGGTCAACTGGGGGGGTCACACGTGTTCCTGTCATGTATGAGATTTACACGGTGGTCGTTGTCTAGAAATATCGTAGGATCTAGAGGTGAACTAGGGGTGACAGGCGGTCTAAACGTCAAGTGGGATCACCCTGTAGCAAAAATGCAGGCATTTGTGGTCTTATGAGGAATTTTTTTTTACTGCAACTGGCTTGAGAATGGTGCAGGAACTGCGCTCTATCAAATATATAGGCGTCACCCCTCCACCGGCGGCAAAAGTGGGGTCAGGGGTGGGGGCCGGCTTCCAAGAATCACACGTAAAGGTCAACTGAGGTCAAGCTGTGACGTCACGTGACCTCGGCTGTGACGTAGCCAAAATGCACGCATTTCTGGCCTTATGGAGATTAACATGGGGTCGTGAGTTGGAACTCTCATAGTATATCTACTAGAGTGGACATCGTTTTAGGCAGTGTTCAGAAGCAAGGCGCATTTTTTGTTACCAGTGTGGAAGAAGGGGAGTAACCAGCTTTTCTTGTCCGGTGTGTAGATCAAAAAAAGGGAATGCGGGTCAGCAGTAGGCCAGAGCTTTGATCCGCAACAATCCAGTGATTTGGCCAATGCAAAGTATACTTTCGAACCTCAAGCTGTCCTTGACTACATTTTCGAACATGCGGGTGATGATTAGCGACCATATTTGACCGTTACGATATATGGTTTATCCATTCTGGGTTTGCTGGATACCGGCGCCAATCGCACAATTTTGGGTAGCAGAGGTTGGGAGCTGTTTAATAGGTTTTGTGGAGTTGAGGAAAGCAGGGTTCGTTATTGCACAGTGGCAAATGGACAGATCTGCCGAGGTTTGGGAACGGTTACGTTGCCGATAGCTCTTCGTGGGGTCGTTAAGGTTTTTGAGGTTCTTGTTGTGCCATCTCTCCCTCACGCGCTGATTCTGGGAATCGATTTTTTGAAGAAGATGGGCATTATTCCGGACCTTAATGCGGATGAGTGGAAGTTTCGGCCAAAGGATGAAGTTCCTCCTGTTTCTGTGGGTGCCATTTGTGCATATGACTCCTTGTCTCCTCAACAACAGGAACAGTTGACTACCACTATTGAAAAGGCTTTCTCGGGAATGGACTCTGCCAGATTGGGTTGTACTAACCTGGTGGAGCTGACTATCAAAACCAACTCAACCCCGATCAAACAAAGGTATTATCCCATCTCTCCAGCCCTTCAACAGCAAGTGAATATCGAGCTTGATCAGATGCTTGCGCAGGGTGTTGTGGAACCTTCAACTTCCCCATGGTCATCCCCAATAGTTATGGTGAGGAAGTCAGATGGCAGATGGCGGTTTTGTGTCAATTACAAAAAGCTTAATTCTGTGAGTGAACCTGATGCGTATCCAATACCCTGGGTGAGTTCGATTATTGATAGGCTGAGGGATGCCAAATATCTAACGACCTTAGATATAAAATCCGCCTATTGGCAGATTCCTGTAGCAGAGAACAGCAAGCCATTGACAGCCTTCACAGTGCCGAATCGAAGCCTTTTTCAGTTTTGTCGTATGCCTTTTGGTTTGCATAGTGCCCCTGCAGTGTGGCAGCGGCTTATCGATACGGTCTTGGGTGCAGATCTGGACCAGTTCGTCTTTGTCTATCTGGATGACATCATCATCTGTACTTTGACCTTTTAAAAACACCTTGAGATCCTCACCACTGTCATCCAAAGAATCCGGAAAGCAGGTCTTACTCTGACTCGGGACAAATGCAAAGTTTGTAAACCAGAGCTAAAATACCTTGGGTATGTGGTGAATTCGTCCGGGTTGATGGTGGATCCGCAGAAGGTTGAAGCCATCGTCAGAATACCTGTCCCCAAGACTGTCACAGAGGTTCGTCGAGTGGTTGGTCTGGCCTCTTGGTATAGGAGGTTTATCATCTGTTGTTTCTCCTCTCACCAACCTTACGAAAAAGGGGTTCGCTTTGTTTGGGATGATGCATGTGAAAGGGCTCTTGGAACTGTCAAGGAGCATCTCATTAGTGCACCTGTTCTGAGTTGTCCTCGGTTCGAGTTGCCATTTGTGGTACAGACGGATGCGTCGGATTATGGCTTGGGGGCGGTCTTAACGCAGGTCCAGGATGGCGAAGAGAAGGTGATATGTTACCTGAGTCGATCACTAACAAAAGCAGAGTGTCGTTACAGCACTACTGAAAAAGAATGTTTAGCGGTAATTTTTGCCATCGAGAAGCTAAGACCTTACCTGGAGGGGACCCATTTCACTGTTGTGACGGACCATTACAGTTTAAAATGGCTGTATAAAATTAAGGACCCTGTAGGTCGGATAGCTCGATGGGCAGTCAGATTGCAGCAGTATAACTTCGAAATCATCCATCGTAAAGGTGCTGACCATGATGTGCCCGATGCCCTGTCGAGAGCCGTTCCTGTTCTGGACTCTGTTTTAGTTGCATCGCTGGACCAATCTAAAGACCGATGGTATGGCAGCATGTGCGAGCGTGTCGAGAAAACACCAAACCGCTATCCGCTATGGCGACTCGAGGGCGCCACCCTCTATCGGAAAGCTAAAACGTCTTATCCCGATCTGTCAAATCCGGAGTATGAATGGCTCGAAGTGGTTCCCAAGGAAAAACACAGGGAGATTATCCAGTCTCATCATGACCCTCCTACCTGTGGACATGGTGGAGTCTTCAAGACTGTGGGTCTAATTTCGGAGAGGTATTTTTGGCCGAAGATTAGGTCTGATGTTGCTCGTTACATTTCAAGGTGTAGGGTCTGCTTGAGTACTAAGCCGGAGCAGAAGGCTCCGATGGGCAAGATGTTGAGTGCCCAAACTACCGTCTCTCGTCCCTGGCAGCTTCTTTGTGCCGATTTGGTTGGACCTCTGCCCAGGTCATCTTCAGGGTATCAATACATTTTGTCTGTGTCTGACTGTTTTTCGAAGTTCGTCCTCCTGTTTCCTCTTCGCACAGCCACGGCTGCAGCAGTTTGTCGTACTCTGGAGGATTACGTCATCCTTGTTCCTGGTGCTCCACAGAAAATAATCGTGGACAATGGTGTCCAATTTGTTAGTAAATTGTTCAGGGAGACTATGGGCAGGTATGGCATCCAAATAAAGTACAACGCCAACTACCATCCCCAGGCAAATCCGGTGGAGAGAGTGCATAGAGTTATCAAAACCATGTTGGCTTCATACGTGGCAGATAACCAGCGGAAATGGGACAAATACTTGGCAAAGGTAGCTTTTGCCATCAGGTCCGCCAGACACGAAGTAACTAACTTGACGCCGAACTTCGTTCACTTTGGTCGTAACATTGGTATCTCCGGAGATGCTGGTCAACCCGTTGGTGACGATCTTGGTGTGGCTGGTCCCGAGGAAGTTCTTCAGAAGAGCGAAGAGCTTCGTAAGGTCTATGCAGAAGTGACTAAATGACTGAAGGCTGCATATGACAGGAGTCGGCATTCGTACAATTTGCGACGTGGTGACGGGTCTTTTAGTAAGGGTCAGCAGGTATGGAGACGTAATATGACTCTGTCAGATGCTTCCAAAGGTTACACCAATAAGCTGGCGCCAAAGTTTGTCGGTCCGTTTGTGATCGGGAATGTCAATTCGCCATGGTCGTATGAGCTTGTGGATTCCAGAGGCCGTTCTGCGGGAGTCTGGCACGCCAAGGACCTAAAGGCGCATCCGCCTGACTTGCTCGATTAGTAATGTTCGTGTTGTTTTTGGTTACGCACATGTGCGTAGGGATGTACGGGTGGGCCACTTTGCGCTTGGACGCTTAATTCATATTCCCGACAAAGACATCGTCGTTTAAGCGTGGTGAATGCTACAATTCACTAGGGCCGTGGTTCAGTCCTGGGCCTAGTCCCGAAAAGCTTATTTCTCTCTCTATTCTCCCATTAAAGTATTTCAAGAATCCTCTTAAACCCCTAGCTCGGGCCATAACGATCCTGGGAGGTTCATTCCGGTCTCTACTGGCATTGGAGCCATACATAGGCGTTCTCTTTCTTTGAGAGGGACTGGAATGTGTTCTCGGGGTTTTTGTGGTGCGAGCAAGGTTATTTCTATTGGTTGAAAGATATCGATTTTCCTGACTACGGTCATTTCAGTGTGGTGAATGCTATAATTTCACTAGGGTCATGGCTCAATCCTGGACAATTCCTCATTCAGTAAATAACCTCTTTCAGTTTTTTTTGAGCCCCTGGATCGCACTGGAGTGATCTGGTCGGCGACGTTTCGTTCCCAGGTGGCTAAAGGTCACTAGAAACGTGTTCTTTTTTGTGTAGGATTTTGAAATGTGTCGGCTAGGTTACTGCGGTGTGAGCTAGGTATATATACATACATACATATATAAATATATAGTTTCAGTATTCAAACTTTGTCAGGTTCTGGTTCAGGTTGTGTGTTCTGTTTGGCATGGGATGGCGTTTGAAGTACGTAAGATGTTTTTTTTTATCGTTTTTTTTATTTTTAAGAAGAGGTGGAGTTGTTACGGTTTTAAAATGCACAAAGTATTCCTAGGCAAATAATTGAAAGGCACACACTCCTACGATTAGCGATATATTCCGAACGCAACTAACGTGACAACTTTAGCAAAATAATTTACACTTCAAGTGTTACTTTGCCGGTGGTGGTCCTTTCACTCCAATATCCCTCTATCTACTGCTACATCGAAGACCTAGAAGAAGAAAAAGGTAGCTTACAACTTTTGCTGGCAGTCGCCGAATGGTTTGTTTACCTTGTTCGCTTCTCGTCAGATCTATCATCGGATAGCATCAAACTGCGGTTTTGGTGCTCCAGGTGTTCCAGGGTCTCCTTTCTTAGATAGATTGGCAGTCTACAACAAATTAACAACAAATTATTCACCCGAACCAAACATTTCATACAAGAAGCAAAATGTAAACATAACCTATATCTGTCTTACCAAAACTTTTCTGAATACCTCTTTTGGCACATTAATTTATCTTGGCTAGGATTAAATACCAGAATAAATGCCTTTTATCAGTATTTGTTACAAACATCTTATGCAAAATTAAAATTTTGATATTTGATTTGTGACAGTGTTGACATTGACATTTTGATGACACCTGTCGATCACCTGTCATGACATCACTTCCTGGAACTTGGGAAATTGTGTCACTTTTTGGTGGGAACTTGCTAAGGTAGCATGCCTTTGCCTTAGGGGGCGATTCAAGAAAAGTGAGAAGGTGGTGAGTTAAGCAAGTTTTTTTGAGTGAAAGTTGTACCTTGGGGGTGCCCTTCACACTTACAACCGACGGTTGGATTCGAATTTGCACATTTAATTCACCTGAAGCCTTCTCGACACAGTTTTTATCGACTTTTTTTAGTCGCACACGTGGCCACCCAACATCAAAGGTAAGCTTTTAATACCCATTTTCCATGGTGCACATGTCATTTTCTTTGAAATAATCACAGCCAAGTACAAAGTAAGCTAAGACAGATATCGGGTGTGGTCTAGGCCAAGTCCCTATCTTCAAGCCGTCACGTCTCAAGTACCTATCAGGTCTCGAAGCCTCAAGTTACCAGTGCTTTTACATCACCGCACACACACTGCGCCAACCACCAAACCACATTCGCACGTTCCACTACCACTACGACGGGTTCAGTCACTCGGACTTGGACTCAGCACGCATACCTGGTTCGGAGGCGTACGGGAAGCCACTAGGTCTACGGGGGGACACCATCTCTAGTTTCGGACAGTCGTGAGGGACTCCAGATTGCTGCCTGCCAACCTGGCAGCCTCAGATAAGTGGGAACACTGCATTTTACGAACATTGCTTATTATCTCCGAGGGCTGTTATCTTGTGCCTACGCTAGTATTTTGGCTTGTGCCCGTAACCTAAAAAGGACATTTTTATGCTTCATTTTCATGCTGTTTGCACGCTTATGTTCAATTTGATTTATAGATGTTGTACCCTTTATTTGGCACTGCCGTAGAGTAGCTTTAAAGCTTGAATTGAAACCTACCTCGGGTGAAAGTTTATCTCGGCTTTTGTACACCTGGTATACCAAGGTATTAGGCTCCTTAGGGGTGATTGTACTTGATTTTGTCCCCATTATTTATTATTTCCAACAAATAGGTTTGCGGACGTAGATGTCAAAGCGAGGTTACAACCACAAAATATCAAAGGCGTTATACCACCAAAACGTAAAAACTATAGAGCTCATAAAATCGCGGAGCCTCCAGGGCCACACCTAGGCGGAACCAACCCCGAGTGTTTAGATAATTTTCTTTGTGATAACTTCTAAGTTGTTTTATTTACTTAGCTTATTCTGTGATTAACAATATAGCAATAAATATTCTAACTACCTGTGATACTTACCTAGTAAAAAGTTGCATATTATAATATATTATATTTCACTAAGAAAACAGAACCGAAATTGACATTGAATCACTGATCCGCACAAATCACTTAAATTCCGAAGAAAAATCGAAACTGACTAAACTTTGTAAAAATTTTTCAGATATTTTCTATAAAGAAAATGAAAAACTTCCATTTACTAATAAAATCAAACATGAAATCAAAACAACAGATGAAATACCCGTCTATACTAAATCTTATCGCTACAGAAAACCGAAGTCCAAAAACAAATAAACAAAATGCTAGAAGATGACATAATCCGTCCATCTAGTAGTCCATGGTCCTCTCCTATTTGGATTGTACCCAAGGAAAAAGACGCATCCGGAAAAACAAAATGGCGAATTGTTATAGATTACCGTAAGGTTAACGAAAAACCAATAGACGATTGCTATCCTATCCCCAACATAACAGATATTCTAGACAAACTAGATAGATGCCAATATTTCTCCACTCTCGACTTAGCATCCGGTTTCCATCAAATCGAAATGCATCCCAATAGCATCGAAAAAACGGCATTTAATGTTGAAAATGGACATTACGAATATACACGTATGCCATTTGGTCTTAAAACGCCCCCGCAACTTTTCAAAGAGTTATAGATAATGTGCTAAAAGACCTCCAAAACAAAATTTGTTTAGTATACATGGATGATATAATAATTTTCTCCACAAGCCTTGATGAACATATCGCAAATTTGTAACGAAAATTTTGTCTAATTTCCGTTACAGCGTTTAAATGCGTTATTTAATTCTTATTAATTCATCACACCCCGTATACACCTACCGATTTTAAAAAATTTTGCCCTGCTATCTGCAACCACCTATACAAGCTGATGCTTAACAAGTTGCCTACTTTGTTGTTACCAAACAAATTGTTTATTAAGGGGTATGTGCGGTTGCAAAAATGTTTAAATTTTATTAGTCGATTGAAGGTATGTATTACTAGAACAGTTACATTGTTGTAATCACTGTCTGACTTTAATTATAGAGATAATATTCACTTTATTCAGTTTACGATTGACTCGCGCGCCACGGTGAGTCCGTGTACTAACGTCACTCTTTGTTTCCGACGTTTCTTCTAGTCTAATATCAGTGATAAAAGTTTGACAGAATTGACAGTTTACACCCTGGCCTGCCATCGTCGTCCTAAATGGCGACTTCCGATTGTTTTTTTTTTATGGATTTGACACCCCAAACCTTCCAATTCGTTCTGGAAAGGAAACGGAAGTCATCCGTCGTCCATATTTCAAAAAAGTTGATAAAAAGAACCGGCGAGGAGAATCCCCCGACTTCCCTTTCGAACATTCGTGGTAGAGTCGCGTGGGTGAAATCCGGCCTTGAATTTTCTGTATCGAAATTTCCTTGTGAAAGTCTCTGTTCAGGCCTAATTTCCCACTAAATGGTCGACTTAAGTGGTTTTGTGTAGCGTGTGCCTTTATCTTCGCTGTGCTAATTGAGGTTTTCTGTTTTTTTTACATGTGTTTGCGAGCACGTGGCATTAGGCTGTGGAAGTGCACGATTTTCACACATTTATCGAGTTTCAACAGCGACCCGCTGCAGGTGCAGCCTGTTCCCCCTTTTCTCTGTGGGCTGCACGCAGTGAGCTGTGGCCACATATTTTGGTCATAAATTTTGTTTATTAGCACAGATTTAGGAAAACGAACCCTTAAGTTGACCAAGGCACGTAAACTTTACCACGGTTCCTTTTTTGGTTATCTAGCTTTTGTAGCTGTAATATTTTTCGTCTGGTGTTTTGATATCGACTGGGGAAGTCGCCAAACGAACTTTTGTATTTTATTAATGTTACCTTTTATTTTGTAAATATTGTATAGTATATTTATGAGTCGAGTGTAGTTGAGATAATTGATCGTTTTGTATATTCATTTTTAATCTATTTCACAGCCAATTTCAGGGTTCTATAATTCAAGGTTACATGCTTTACTTTATCTTGGGGTTGTTAATTAAGGTTTGCCACATGTAATTGCAAAATCTGTACAGATTCAATTTTTTTTAACCCCTTTTTACGTAATAAATTTAACTAGTAATTGTAAAAGCGTCGAAACATCGACTGCTGGTTTTCGGAGACTGTTCGTTGTGTTTTCTGTTACATGCACTCCGGTACGTGAGCGAAGCACGTAAGCGAGACAGGGACGGACTGAGTACCAGCACACCAACGTTACAACCGGCTTAGAGTAGTGAGCACACCTTCCGGCACCAGCTCGGACATCCCACGACCCGCTCGAGTCTCGAGGCCTAGCCGAGGTCCTAATCCACGAACAAGGAGCTTGGAGCGAAGGTGGCCTCTACGTAGCTTTAATCTGAGAAGGCTTTAAGGTACTCTGTAGAACGGTCGTCCAAATTTTCGAAGTGCTCATAAACAAGACTTTAAATGCTCACGTGAACCTTTCGTGCTACTTGTGTTTTGCTTTTAAGCTCACGAACATCTCCAATGTTATATTGTAACCTTTAACCTTTTCCAAGTTTTTTTTAACAAATGATAAATTGTAAGTATCAAGTTTAACTACTCAGTTGACCTACTGTACTTTGTGTGAACCACTAAATGTACAATTCCAAATTGTGAATATATTGTAATTAGAAAAATGTGCTTTTTATTTAACCACTAAATAGTTCAAGCTTCTGGCGCTCAAACATAACCATTTTGGTTATACAATTTTGGCGTGACCCAACTTGGGGCCTTGAGGTTAATTTTTTGTCGAGGCTTGCTCTATTGTGGTTAAATAAAATTAAAGTAGCTTTGACTTTTTGAACTTTGAAAATTTGGACTATTTTATTTTTTTTGTCGATTCAATTATCTTGCCTAAAATATTTGCTCGAATATTTGTTGTCGTCAATTCTGCCCAATTTTTGTCGTTTAATTTTTTTTAGATTTTGGTAATTTTTTAAAAATGAACCCTAACAGCTTGAAGGAACCTGCATTTTTGTCTACAATCTTGGGTAACTTTTCCAACATATAAAATACAAAATGTTTAACACCGCTTTATATATAAAAAAAAGTTTTTGGAGTGGCATATCCTAGACGAACATCATTCTAGAATATGTTACAAATGGGATTAGAGGGTGGGAGCTTTATTTACTTGAACTATTTTCAAGGTTACTTTACAATACCCCTATAGTAGTTAGCAAAAGCACTTATTATGTAATTTCCTATAGAGTGAGTAAGTAAATGGCAGAACATCAAGCCAAAACAAACCAATAGCCTTGACAAGCCGATTTTTGTATTTTTCTATCTCTATCATTTGAAAATTTTGTATTCAATTTTTTTGGTCTAGTATTTTTTCATACTTTATTGCCAGGCTATCTCTTGCTAATTTGTGTCTGCGGTTAGGTTATTTTGGTTGGCAATTAGGGAAAACTTTACTAATTGGGCATACCATATTTAGGTTGGTAGGCAAGGGAAAACTTTACATGTTTGGGATGCTGGGTGAAACTTCACCAGTGATAATCCTGTTTTGTATAGCTAGGGAAACTAACTAGTTTTGGCGCATTTATAGACACTTTTTGGACTACTAGGAAAAACTTTACTAGTTTATGTACAATTATTTAGCTTGACATATATCCTGGGAATATCGTAAAGTACTGTTTGCTAATTTAAAAATTTATTTTAATTCTTTTGATAGTAGATACTCAGACATTTCGGATTTATAAGAAATTAAACTTGTCTATTGGTTTGTTTGCTGCTTTCGTGGTTGCGGAGTTTGTACTAAATTAGAGTATCTCAATTTAAAAGGTAGTAACGTAACTTTGAACACACTGAATGAGTTATTTAGAATTTTGTCGTTAGGTACTCTAGGTTTTTTGTTGTTTTGAGTGTTGAGTTTTGTGTATGGTTGGTTTGGTGCTAAATACCTTATGGTTATGTGTTCGCAGAGTGGCGAAGCACATTTTGTTTTGGGCTAAAAATAGTACCCGGGGAGGCATGGAAGCGAAATCGAAACTTGGAGGTTTTTTTTGTTGACGTAGGAAGTTTTAAGTTTTTGATTAAAATATTTCTTTGAAATATCGGCCTAAACGGCTAACTCTACAATCAAATATCTCGACTCTTTCAACGATCTGTACCTTTTATCTCCTTATTTCCACAGAGACGTTTCAGTAAGGCTCCTTGTATTGTGGTGTGAACCAAAGGGTTCATATTTGTTTTCGGGGTAAACTAGGAGAGTTTACGCTCGATATTTGTGAGTTTAGCTCGCAGGGTTAGCACTAAATCAGTTTATCTCCATTTCCTAACCGTTAAGCCCTGGAGTATTGTAACTTTGGCTAGTATCGTTATATATATTTTCTTGTAGTATCTTAGTAACCTTGTAAAATTTTGTCACTACCGTAATTACCTTTTAGTGTCAACTTTTGAGTACTTTGTCGTTTTTGCAGTCTTTTAAAGTTTTTACGTCAAACTGTTAGTACAAGCAGTGCCACCAAGGCGCGTAGCTATTTAAATTTTTGCATAGCTAATTAATTTTTGGTGGTGACGTAATGCTGGACTTTTCATCTATTCAGATTACGGCATCAAGGGAAGTGGTGGGTTCTATAATTTTATTCCGCTCTAGATTTTTGGCATATGCACTTTAGCCAATTGTCTATCGAGTGAGGTTAGTCGAACATCAAGTCTAACAAAACAGGGTATATTTTGAGCTCAAGCTTTGATTACGCATCTCGAACAAATTAAGATCTTGAATTTTTACCTTTCATCTTAGGTATAATTTTTACTGTTTTGGTGTGGACCATATATTAAATATCTAGTAATTTTGCAGACATAACGTTTTTGTTTTCTGGTTATCTAATACAAAGTTATCGTATTATCTTTATCGTATCTTTGGGTTTTTGTATTAGATATTTGTATCTTGTTGGGTCTGTAAATTTTGCTATCAGGTTTTGTTAAAATTATTGTAAGAGATGTTTGGTCAATAGCTTGATCTCTTGTCAGATTACCATTTGGTTGTATCTCAATTAATTTTTTTTGGTCAATAATAATTAATTACCTTTGAATTTTTTTGTCAGTAAATTTTCGATTTTTGAACTTAAAGTTAAATATTAGTCAATTATAGCTTGTGATTTATTTTTTCTCTCCTGAGGCTTTTGCGAAGTTGGCGCAGATTATCCTTTTGTCCCAAATCTTTTTTAGTTGTTTATCTTTGATTTCGAAGCTAATCTGAACGGTTCGTTGATTGATCTTTGTATCTCTGGGAGATGATAATAGAGCACATGAGCCTCCGGGTGATCGGCCGTAGCCCAGACAAGGAATTCCTTCTGGTTAGTGGGGTTATAACTTCCTTTTTTCCCTTTTATTCCCGTCCTTAAAATCTGTTAAAACAGAAACAATAAGTCTCAGTTTAATTTTCATAGTGTTCGTAAAATCCCTTCTGGATTTCCATTTCTTCGTGGATCCAGACCCACTCCTTACACATCTGACGTATGTGACAGGAAGAAACCCTCTTACATACATTTTTGGTTTATCGTAGTATATAGTAATTCTCTTCATTTTTTTTTTCACATGAGTCTCTCTTAGTTCCTAGGTTATTTAATTAGATTTTTTAGTATAGTAATTAGTTCTACCTTTGATAGGTTAAATTTTTGGGTTAACGTTGTCAAAATAACAAATTATCTTGTTTGGAATATACAGAGAATATTTTGATTCGGTTTAGATAGCACCTAGACTCTAGAGTGTCCGAAATAAGTAACCTAACGAATCTCGCGTAGGCCTATGAAGTGCAGTTATTTATGACTGACCTACGGTTATTCACATGTTATCCTGTATATTTCAAAATGTTTCGTAATTTTTTCATTTTTTGCAAGTATTTACTCTATTCGAGTTTGTAACTTTTACCTTGAATTGGTTAATTTTGACAATGTTAAATCATAGGACTCAGAGTTGAACTATTTCTGGTAATCATTTTTTTCTCTTCTATTTTTGCAATAGGTTATATTATTAGGTTATCTTCTTGTTTGTTTCTTTTCCGCTAATTCAGGTGATTTTCCAGTTGGATAGCCGGTGAGCCTACCTGTATAGGTGGCGGGTGCTGTAGCTTTGGTCAATCTGCAGTATCTCTTCTGTTCTAACGGCCCATGGAATGATCGTGTGATTTTTCTGGGAGGTGTTTGTCAGGATCTGTTGTATCCTTGGGTGTTGGCATAGTGCATGCTTGTTTATCTGCGACGTCGGAACTCATTTGTGCCCAGCACTAGGTGATCTGTAGCTCTTGGCAGGTGCGTTTCAGACTGTCATGTGGCTTCCATGCTTCTGGAGGTTTCTTTCTCATTCTTTCCCCCTCCATTTAGTTTGTAAGTTAGGTTAAGTTTGATATTTGACTTGGGGATTTATTTAAGCTTTGGGATTTAACTTTTTTTGTTGGTTGAATTATCTTGACTCCTTGTACTTATTGTATACACTAGCTGTATACTGGCGCCCAATTTTTTATTTTGTGTATCAAATTTAAAGTTTCAATTTTGTATTTAAACAAGTCAGGTTGTTTCAAGCTGAACAGGTTCTGTCAAACCACTTTATGATAACGTTAATTACCTCAGACAGTTTTGCATACTGGGTCATACCTTTTATTTCCTTTAATGTCAATTATTAATCACCTTGTATATGGTTTGCACAAGAAAAAATACTCAAACTTGAGTTTTCGTATTTTTTCTTACCGGGTTTTGGTGGTGTGTAACGAAAATTTTATTTAATTTCCGTTACAGCGTTTAAATGCGTTATTTAATTCTTATTAGTCATTCACAAAAGATCTAATCAGGCCGCAGTGAAGAAAGGCCGTAAGGGCAAAAAAACGACCCCTAAGAAATCTACAATCTAATTCTTATTAATTCATCACACCCCGTATACACCTACCGATTTTAAAAAATGTTGCCCTGCTATCTGCAACCACCTATACAAGCTGATGCTTAACAAGTTGCCTACTTTGTTGTTACCAAACAAATTGTTTATTAAGAAGTATGTGCGGTTGCAAAAATGTTTAAATTTTATTAGTCGATTGAAGGTATGTATTACTAGAACAGTTACATTGTTGTAATCACTGTCTGACTTTAATTATAGAGATAATATTCACTTTATTCAGTTTACGATTGACTCGCGCGCCACGGTGAGTCCGTGTACTAACGTCACTCTTTGTTTCCGACGTTTCTTCTAGTCTAATATCAGTGATAAAAGTTTGACAGAATTGACAGTTTACACCCTGGCCTGCCATCGTCGTCCTAAATGGCGACTTCCGCACTAAATAGTTCAAGCTTCTGGCGCTCAAACATAACCATTTTGGTTATAAATTTAAAGTTAGTTTTCCAAAAGTTACGCGAATCAAAGTTAAAAATACAGTTAGACAAAAGTGAGTTCTTAAGAAAAGAAGTCGAATTCTTAGGACACGTGATAACTCCCGAAGGAATCAAACCGAATCCGCGAAAAATCGAAGCCATACAGAAATTCCCAATCCCAAAAACTGCTAAAGAAATCAAATCTTTCCTTGGTTTAATTGGATACCTACTATAGAAAATTCAAAAAAGACTTTGCCAAAATTACAAAACCTTTCACTAAATGCTTGAAAAAAGGCCAAAAAATAGTTCATGATGAAACTTTTATTAAAACTTTCGAATATTGCAAAAATATTTTAATGAACGACCCTGTACTTCAATATCCTGACTTTAATAAACCATTTAACCTGACAGTAGTTAAGTAAAGCGGATCCTGGCTCAAAGATGGCCGCCATATGTGAGCCAGCTTCCGCATAAGGGTTTTGAGCCTGAGCCAGGATCGGCATAGGGTTTTCGGGGATAAAATCTAGCGGTGGGGGGGATTTGTGTGGGGGGATCCCCTCCACTTTTTTTAGTATATATTTCGATGGTTGATTGGTAAAGTACACAGTTCTCACTTTTAACTTAACTAAATAAGATTAAAAGTATGGCATCGTTTGTGACCCATTTAAATAACAGTTTGTTCCTGAAGAAATTCATTAGGGTCCAAGATTTGGAAGTCAACCGAAAGTTTGAGGTACATGCATTTACGAAAATAAACACCAAGTTCGGCGAGAAGATATCCTTGGAATTCGACGATTTCAAAACAATTTTACCGCAAAGGTTCACGGTAGAATTTACAGAAGAACGAATTGAGCAAGTAAACAAGGACATTTTCAACGGGCGAAAGTATTATCTTATTAGTTATGGACCTGTCGGGAAAACAACTAATATTCAATTTTCCGTCCAAGAACCGGAACAGCTATAAAAATACTTTGGAGTCTCACATTCGAAAATTACAGAAACTAAAATATGAAATTGATATATATGAAATTAATAAGAACTTTAAACAATTAAAAATAAAATATATATAGCATAAGAGATGTTTCATTTCTTCTACCCATAGTAAATTAATAAAATAACAAACTACCCAGCAGGTGTACAACAAAGTAATAGTATAAAAAAAGTGCAAAACTGAAACTTGAATTAAAACCAAACACAATTTTTTCTTGCAGCTTGATGTAGCTCCAAACAAAAAATAATAATGCCTAATGATAAAAATTCTAACAAAAATAATAATTTCTGTGCCCTCTAAGGAAGTCCATACATAGTCCCCATGCAAATTCCCCATGTAAAGTCCCCATTTTAAGTCCCACTTAAGCCGCCCACTTTAGACGCCAACTTTCGACGCCAACTTTCGACGCCAACTTTCGACGCCAACGTCTCAGTTGGATGCAGTACTTTTATAAGGATCTACTAAGTAGGAGGAAGCTTTTCAGTTCCCACCTACAATTCTATAAACAGCCAATCCGACGCAGATAGTGACTCGAACCATTTTTGGCATAATTCCAGAGAAAGTTAACCCTTTCAGAGTTTTACACCTGACTGTTCAAATTAGTTACACCTTCACCTGGTTTTAGTACCTTGAATCTTTTTGTGCCGAGTCAACAAAAATGCAGACAAGTTTGCCCCCTTTTACTTTTATAGCAGGCTGTTCACATTCTTTAGACTTTCACCTGTTTCTAAATCTTCTTGCGCGACCCTTCCTTCAAGGGATAATCTTACATAACAATGATCCACTTTTAAATGTTTTTTGTCAGACCTTTTTTTTTTATAGTCCTGTAAATGGCATGTTATAAAAATTTACTGCCTGGTAGTTTTATAGCAGACTGTTCAAATTATTTAGATTTTCACCTGCTTGTAAATCTTCTCGTGCGACCCTACCTGAGATTTTAATAAAAAAAGGCTTTCAATGTTAAAACTTAAATGAGAATATTTTGCTGTTATTGTTATTTTGATAAAAAAACTGTGTACATTATTAATATTCCACTTAAAATTCCTCGATAAAAATATTGCTTTAAAGTGGGTTAGTAAGGAATAGAAACAAGAAACCAGTATATAAATAAAACAAACTAAAATTAATTAATGTTTTGTTTTATTAAAATAATTCATATATTTTGTTACAATAAACTTATATACAAATATTAGCACTGTCGTTGTCTGCGTAGACGGTCGAACCAGCCTTCATAATATGCATAATTATAAGTCGTTCGATTTCGTATTATGTCCTCATTATTCGCAAATCGAAAATTTTCCACTGACCATACGAACTCCATCCTGCACTGTATCCATCATCTGTCACTTTTCTTTTATTCTGAGAATACATCTCAACGAGTGTTATAAACTTTTGCCACAATTATCTAGCTGAAGCAATATTTAATTCTTTGTATTGAATTGAATTTAGTGAATTTTGTTAAGGATGTGGCTGCCTTTTATATTTAACGTAAGCATTGCCTATCCCCACTCAACAGCGTTGTCGTCTAATTAGAAAATAGAGCAATTTGAAGTAGAAAATTTTTTGGCAACGCCGAAGGGGTGGAGTTACCCCCACTCCCAGCAGAGCAAAGTTAACGCCTAAATTAAAAAGTAGCAACGTTGAGAGCCATCCCCACCAACGCATTCATTTTAAAATCTACAAAAGGGTGTAGAAATTCAGCAAAAGCATCAGTTTTCTAAATTTTGTTGAATTGTGTTCGAGTTTTGTCGTGTGTTATTTTTAAATTTATTACTTTGCTTATATTTATGAGTGTGTTCCAAACTAAGGCGATTGTCCACTACAATGCTGTTGTGAGGGTAAGTCAAAACTTATTTTTTTATAATTATTAAATACGTTATTTCAATTTGCTTCGAGAAACTATTTTGCTTTTTCGCATCAGAAAATTTTTAGCCAACTTTTTTCTTGTTAGCCGCAAGTTGGAGATTTTCTTATGCGAAAAATATTTTTTTATTTGCGATATACTAACATTCAATAATTATTATAGTCACCATCTGCTTATAATCTCATCGAGACGCTTGCGGCAGAGGGGTCAGTTGAAAATTCATCTGAAGAAAACAATGTTGATCATGTAAGTAGACATGTTTATGAATTCTAACAAATAATAAATGTTTATCTTATACTTATAGTATTCCGAAGTGGACGATGAAAGCATTAGAAGCGCAACATCGTTTGCTGTGTCGCAGATCGAGCGTGAGCTGGCACATGAACAATCGGTATATGTACAGCCTGCACAACCTGCCGAATCGACACATGTGCAGCCTGCGCAATTGACATATGTACAGCCTGAACAACCCGCACCTGAATATTCGGCACATGTGCAGCCTGCGCAATTGACATATGTACAGCCTGAACAACCCGCACCTGAATATTCGGCATATGTACAGCCTGCACAACCTGCCGAATCGGCACATGTGCAGCCTGCGCAATTGACATATGTACAGCCTGAACAACCCGCACCTGAATACGAGCAACCCGCGCAACCTGCAGGGCATGCGTCGCCTGCTCAGTCTGAGCAAACCCATCGGCAGAACGTCTCCAGTCCTGTGAGGACTGTTGGGAAAAATATGGAGACGTTGAGAGCGGTTTATAACAGGGGGCGCCGCACAAACAGGTTTCCGGATGACAGCTTCGATTTTGAAGATCCAACAGCTGGAGGACGTCACAATTTGGAACTTAATAAAGTGCTGGAAGATAATGTTGTCGTCTTACAGCTTCAAAGTAATAAGCTGGCCAAAAACAAGGCTGGTTTAAAAAATAAAATAGATAGGTTAGATAAATTAAGAAAAATTTTAGTAAATAGGATTAGTATAATAGAAATAGATGAAGCGCGTGTGAATAAAATATTAACTAGTTATAAGTAAGCATAAGTTGAATCATATATATAATATTACACATAGTTTTAAACCAACGCTTTGTTATTCATTTCTCACCCAATACCATTATAAACACCAAGCAATAAAATTTTATTACGTGCAATACAGAGTCGCTCGGTAGCTAAATACAAAAGTAATATTTTTCTCCTAAGCAGACCATACTTTAGCATAAGCGTACGTGCACACTTCCGGCTGAGGGAGATGTAAGAAAGGTAAAAAATATAGTCAGGGGATTTTACATAGCGATCGTCCTCGCTCGAACTCGCACGGACAAGCGGTAGCAAGCGGATACCTAAAATCCCAGAACATTTGTAGTATCAAACTGTAGTTTTTAAGTAAATATTTTATTAAACGTTTATTTTCTTATATTCGAGAATTTAATTTAAATAATAATAATAAAACAATTATCCAATAATACATTTCATTTACAATAATACCAATGGCCTAGTTTTTGCACCTGTTTTACATATTAAGCATGTATCTTGCCGAAAAGCTATGCTTTAGCATAACCGTACGTGCACACTTCCGGCTGAGCGATGTAAGAAAGGTAAAAAATACAGCCAGAGGATTTTACATAGCGATCATCCTCGCACGGACAAGCAGTAGCATGCGACTACCTAAAATCCCAGAACATTTGTAGGTATCAAACTGTAGTTTTTAATTAAATATTTTATTTCACGTTTATTTTCTTATAGTCAGGAATTTAATTTAAATAATAATAATAAAAACAGAATTATCCAATAATACATTTTATTTACAATAATACATTTTATTTACAATAATGGTATAATTTTTGCACCTGCTTTACACATCAAGCAGGTGTCTTGCCGAAAAGCTATGTAAAGCTTTTCTTTACAGGCACTACACCGCATGAATCTTTGCAAAGGCATTTCTGTCAAAGAAAAATGTAAAGTTTCATGCCGATGCTTCGCATTGTCGGTGAAACCATTCAGGGAAACCTCTGTAAAATCTACCACATACGCACGGTAACAATTTAGGCACAAACGCGCCCTTTCTGTTACCTTTACATATGCGGCAGATACACAGAGGCCCCCCACTGTCCAGTTATTATAACCCTCGCTCGGGTTAATGGGTACACTTTTCGCCACGACGGAGTCATCGCGGTCAACGTCTACCCCTTCATCTTCGTCACTAGCATCATCGTCGTCAATGTCGTCGATGTCTCTTCTCAATTCTGCAGGCACCGTTTTCTCAATCTCTTCTTTTTCTTCTAACGCAAGTTGGTATAGGGAATTATTTATGGAGGCAGCCATTGTTATTAAATTTAATTTGTTTGGAGAAAAACTGTAACTGATGTCTATTGAGATATCTCCAGAGTTTTTATAGTCTAAAACATCAACCTGTACGAGATGTCTAGGAGGGGATCCTAGTGTTTTATGTCCTATTTAAATATATGCTATAAAAAGTGATACATTTTTTTAAATTTTAATTCATCCATTTCAGAAAACTGTATTTTTTGCTGTTTTTTATTTTGAAATAAATGGAACAACTAATCTGCATATTTGAGTTATTCCAAATTTCATAAAGATTGCAACTACTGATTTTCTTTTATGAATTGACGTGTAATCAATACAATGAAAATATTAGATTTTTAATACAGGTCGTGCCCTCTATTTCTGTAGGGAAACAACTACAGTCGTGCTTCAAAAGTACTACCAATTGATCGATATTTCGCCGAATACTTTACCCTTGCAACAGGTATGCGCAAGGGGGTTCGAAAGATACCGCTGGGTGGTTCGAAGGCCCCGCCGTCGAGGGCGCGCTATGAGTCTCAGGAACGCGGCGGCTGTCACAAAGAGAGAGATGGGAGATATGGAACTGAAAATTTGGAGCACTCCAAAGGCGAATGATCTAAAGGCAAAGGCAAATGATTCAAAGGCAAAGGCAAATGATCGGAAGGCAAATGATTCGAAGGCAAAGGCAAATGATCCAAAGGCAAAGGCAAATGATCGGAAGGCAAAGGTAAATGATCCGAAGGCAAGTGATCCGAAGGCAAATGATCCAAAGGCAAATTAAAAATATAGTATGTATAGTACAGTATAGTATAGTATAGTATGTATAGTAGTACCTTTACATATGCGG
Source organism: Pseudeuparius sepicola (assembly GCA_963920635.1). Classification (NCBI taxonomy): domain Eukaryota; kingdom Metazoa; phylum Arthropoda; class Insecta; order Coleoptera; family Anthribidae; genus Pseudeuparius; species Pseudeuparius sepicola. The sequence goes on from OY987305.1 coordinate 38,434,458, forward strand.
CAGATACACAGAGGCCCCCCACTGTCCAGTTATTATAACCCTCGCTCGGGTTAATGGGTACACTTTTCGCCACGACGGAGTCATCGCGGTCAACGTCTACCCCTTCATCTTCGTCACTAGCATCATCGTCGTCAATGTCGTCGATGTCTCTTCTCAATTCTGCAGGCACCGTTTTCTCAATCTCTTCTTTTTCTTCTAACGCAAGTTGGTATAGGGAATTATTTATGGAGGCAGCCATTGTTATTAAATTTAATTTGTTTGGAGAAAAACTGTAACTGATGTCTATTGAGATATCTCCAGAGTTTTTATAGTCTAAAACATCAACCTGTACGAGATGTCTAGGAGGGGATCCTAGTGTTTTATGTCCTATTTAAATATATGCTATAAAAAGTGATACATTTTTTTAAATTTTAATTCATCCATTTCAGAAAACTGTATTTTTTGCTGTTTTTTATTTTGAAATAAATGGAACAACTAATCTGCATATTTGAGTTATTCCAAATTTCATAAAGATTGCAACTACTGATTTTCTTTTATGAATTGACGTGTAATCAATACAATGAAAATATTAGATTTTTAATACAGGTCGTGCCCTCTATTTCTGTAGGGAAACAACTACAGTCGTGCTTCAAAAGTACTACCAATTGATCGATATTTCGCCGAATACTTTACCCTTGCAACAGGTATGCGCAAGGGGGTTCGAAAGATACCGCTGGGTGGTTCGAAGGCCCCGCCGTCGAGGGCGCGCTATGAGTCTCAGGAACGCGGCGGCTGTCACAAAGAGAGAGATGGGAGATATGGAACTGAAAATTTGGAGCACTCCAAAGGCGAATGATCTAAAGGCAAAGGCAAATGATTCAAAGGCAAAGGCAAATGATCGGAAGGCAAATGATTCGAAGGCAAAGGCAAATGATCCAAAGGCAAAGGCAAATGATCGGAAGGCAAAGGTAAATGATCCGAAGGCAAGTGATCCGAAGGCAAATGATCCAAAGGCAAATTAAAAATATAGTATGAATGTATTGTAACAATGTGTTAGTATATAATAAAGATAAAATTAAGTATAATTGTCAGTGTTTTATTCCCCACCTACGTGATGTATATGTGTGATATTTGCGGTACAACATTTTGTAGATCGGATAGTTTTACAAGACACAAGAATATTCACAGAACTATTATTTTTATGTGTGAATTCTGTAGTAAAACGTTTTCGAGAAAAGATAACTTAAAAACTCATAAAAGAATCCACCAACTTCAAAACGACTTAGTTGTTAGCGAGGTCGTTGGATACAACGATTCGAAAGACGCGATGCAAATCCATCAGCAGGGGGTTCGAAAGATACCGCTGGGTGGTTCGAAGGCCCCGCCGTCGAGGGCGCGCTATGAGTCTCAGGAACGCGGCGGCTGTCACAAAGAGAGAGATGGGAGATATGGAACTGAAAATTTGGAGCACTCCAAAGGCAAATGATCTAAAGGCAAAGGCAAATGATTCAAAGGCAAAGGCAAATGATCGGAAGGCAAATGATTCGAAGGCAAAGGCAAATGATCCAAAGGCAAAGGCAAATGATCGGAAGGCAAAGGCAAATGATCCGAAGGCAAAGGCAAATGATCGGAAGGCAAAGGCAAATGATCCGAAGGCAAGTGATCCGAAGGCAAATGATCCAAAGGCAAATTAAAAATATAGTATGAATGTATTGTAACAATGTGTTAGTATATAATAAAGATAAAATTAAGTATAATTGTCAGTGTTTTATTCCCCACCTACGTGATGTATATGTGTGATATTTGCGGTACAACATTTTGTAGATCGGATAGTTTTACAAGACACAAGAATATTCACAGAACTATTATTTTTATGTGTGAATTCTGTAGTAAAACGTTTTCGAGAAAAGATAACTTAAAAACTCATAAAAGAATCCACCAACTTCAAAACGACTTAGTTGTTAGCGAGGTCGTTGGATACAACGATTCGAAAGACGCGATGCAAATCCATCAGCAGACAGTTTCACTTCCGGTAGAAAACCTAGATATTGTGCAAGAAAGTAGTGCTAAATCTAAACACGGTGTACTGTTTCCAAACTCATTTAGGGCAATTTTTTGTGGACCTAGCGGATGTGGAAAAACCAACGCTTTACTTAGTTTAATATTTAATGAAAACGGACTAAAATTCGAGAATATCAGAAAAGGATTTGATAGCTATATAAAACTCTAGTGACTCGGTATCTTTATTAGTAGCCAACATGCCCTTGACATCACAAGAACAAATTCAGAGAGCACAGCGTGCTAAAAAAATTAAAGAGCTAACTAGATCTATTAGAAGAAAATATGCTGCGTTAAAAACGGGTAAATCTGAGATGGATGAGACTTTAGATAAGATATTCAAGCCCGTAAAAGATTCTCTAAGCGAAATAAAAAAATAATATGAAAGTTAAGGTAGGATCAAAGCAACAAACTGCAATTCGGATAAAACCTAAGATAGAATTATTTACTAGTACGCCAAGTAAAAAGTTACCGTCCGAAATATCGGGAGAAAATACATTACCTACAACGGTCTTAGAATCATCTCAAGTAACTGAATACGATGATGATGTTGAAGATGACGCAGATTATGGTTATCCTGAAACGGCCTTACCATACATTCAAAATTTCATCTCAAAATCTGCTGATATTGATAATACTTATGGTCCTAAACTTGATCGCAGTACCTACACATGGACCTTAGGAAATAAACATATCGATTTTGATAAAGACACGGGAGATATAATAATCGATAACACTCCTTTCAAGAGCACCGAAATTACAATCTTCTTTAGGGTCGACTAAAGCATGTATTGAACCCTCATTTGCCAGTGGTATGCTTGGATAAATAAATGCATGAAAACGCTTCCCCACTACCACGTGCAATGAGTTTATTTTGTATATTTAAATTTCAAGAAATACTTCCTTTGTTGACTTGCGCAAGTTTCACCTATTTTGTTGCCTTATTTATATAATTTTAAAAAATGTTGGTGAAAAGATATGGAAAGACATGGATTTGATATGTAACCAGTAGATACCATTTAGCTATAAAATTTAAACATTACAATTAAATGTCTTCACAACAAAAAATAAAGTTTATTTCTGATTTCTCGCGTTTTTAATTAACACCTATGAGAACATTAATGTTTTTAACAGGCCTATGAGATGATTATCGACACTTGTTCTATCAACCCTTAAGTAATTTAGATGATACTGTAAACGCTTAACATCTGAATGTAACACTTTGACGTCTTCCAACGCGTTCTTTTTTTGTCATAATTAACGAGTTCTTAACGCTTTTTTGACATTTTTAACTATATTCTGAATTATTCTCAACCCATCTATTGCTAATTGCAACCTTTAGGCCCTAATACTTTATTGTATCATTTCATTTTAGAAAACGCTAGTAGTATAGCAAAGGGGATTCTGGGGCGGAAGTGACGTCACAAGATGGCCGCCAAGGCGGGAAATTTGAAAATGACCTTGACCTGCGGGTTGAATGAACTTTAAGGGGTCACGTTCAGTTAACCTTGACCTGAAGGTTATCTAGAGGTCAAGGGGTTACCAGATCGATAACCTTTAATGGGTCATTGACCCGCGGGATCAATGAACTTTAAGGGGTCACGTTCAGTTCACCTTGACCTGAAGGTTATCTAGAGCTCAAGGGGTTACCAGATCGATAACCTTTAAGGAATCATTGACCCGCGGGTTCAATGAACTTTAAGGGGTCACGTTCAGTTAACCTTGACCTGAAGCTAGAGGTCATGGGGTTTCCAGATCGATAACCTTTGAGGGGTCATTGACCCGCGGGTTCAATGAACTTTAATAGGTCACCTTGTCAACCTTGACCTGAAGGTCAATGAACTTTAAGAGGTCAGAGTTAACCTTGACCTGAGGGTCAATGAACTTTAAGAGGTCATCTTGTTAACCTTGACCTGAAGGTCAATGAACTTTAAGAGGTCACCTTGTTAACCTGAAGGTCAGTGATCTCATCACCTTGATATAAAAAACGTAAGCAAAAATTATGCAGATGTTTGCACTAAAACAGTTGACGTAGCATTTAGGTGGGGGGCATTGGGGTTATAAGGAGGACGCCGTTGGGAGAGCTCACTATACCCAGTCAACAGTGCTTGAATAATATTGAAATATGTCTTTTCTGAAACAGTTGAACGAAAATAACTTCGTAAAAGAAATTGTGAGTGCAAGAGAGTTAGTGGTTGGTGAAAAACATAAAATTTTATCTTTTAGAAGAATTGAAACAAGGTACGGGGAGAAAGTGTTCGTCGAATTTGAAAATTTTCAAACTGCGCTACCTGCACGGTTCGTAAAAGAATTTACGTCTGAACGCACCGAAGACATAAACCGCGAAATCACCAACGGAAAGAAGATCTTCTTGACGAGTCTGGGCCTCATTGCTAGGACAACGAATATTAAATTTGAGGAAGAATGAATCCCACTGACAAGAGGCGACGCAGACAACACTACAAAAGAAGATTGGAATTTTATCTAAGATCTCTTCAAAATTTGAAATTTGAAATTCAAATGTATGAAATAAATAAAAAGTTCAAAAACATAAATTTAGAAAATTGTAAAAAATAAAATGTGAAACCTGGTCAATCTTTTATTTACCCCTACAAAATTGAAACTCAAATCTGAATGTTCTGATTGCTTCTGAGCGCCGAACATATAAATACGTCCAAGTGCATTTGACAGGATTCATTGACACTTGATAGACTATATTAATAACAATTTTGGGTGCGGTTACTTTAATTCCTAGTATATTTTTGGACATTTTTCGTTCATTTTATTTACAAAATTATTCTTCCTTATTTTTTATAAGATTATAAGTTGGCTGAAGTAGCCGCATTAATGTTAAGAAATCTAAAAAACGTTGAAAAGTTATAAGTCTAAAGGAATAGCTCTGGTTTTTATCGCAGTAATACTGTGTAGTGATAAGACCGTTCGAAACCTGTGACAGATAATACTTACCTACTCAAAACCTTATTTATACCTCTAATAAAATGTGGAAAACTGAAATACTTTTATTAGTAAAAATTTCTAGAATCGATTGAAATTTTTTAATAAATCTAAAAAACGTTGAATGTATCAAGTTGTAAGTCTAAAGGATAGCTCTGGTTATTAGCGTATTAGCAGCAAGATCTTTGTATTGATAAGATCTTTCGAGAGTGTGATAGATAATACTTACTCAACATATTATTTGCTCCTCTAATAAAATATGAAAAATTTATTGAATTATGAAGAAAATATACTGTTATTAAAAATATGTAGAATCGATTGAAAATTTTAACGAATCCAAAGAACAAACGTTGAAAAAGTATCAAGTTATAAGTCTAAAGGATAGCTATGGTTTTTATCGTATTTGCAGTAAGAGCTTTGTACTGATAAGACCGTTCTCAATTGTTATAGATAATACTTACCTAATCAACATCTTATTTACACTAGCACCTCTAAGAGAGTATAAAAAAGCTTTTAAATGTGATTCATATGGTTGTCAGAAAACAAACTTCAACACAACGAAACCCATGAGTTTTCAACCTTACGTGAAAGACTTGTCATTTTCAATCTATTATTATCTATTAATAAAAGTATTTCATTTTCTGACACGTCAGGTCAACAATCTACCGAACAGGGAAATTATACGCTGGTTTCTTGACGCAGCAGGTCAATAATCGACTCACATTGCAAACTTCAACATCAGCTAAATATATGCTAACGCCGCAGGTCAACAACCATGCTATGTCATCAGATTGTTTTCTGCCGAATAGCATGAAATTTGAAACCGGAAATGAAACATGACACCACGGTGTCAGATTACAAAGGTGTCAAATTTCATGGGTTTCTTGACTCATCGACTCACATTGCAAATTGCAACATCAGCTAAATATATGCTAACGTCGCAGGTCAACAACCATGCTATGTCATCAGATTGGATATGTATAAATATTTGAAAAGGGTTTAATTTTTATATTAGTCGGCGAAGAGCCAATGCAAGTGGTCGCGCAATTGGTCTAAGATTCCAAGAACCTTGTCATCAGTTTTAGAAGTAAGGTTAGAATATTTAGTTGCTCATTTAAGTAAACAAAGATGCTTATAATTTCAAATAGTAACGATGAACAAGAAATCACTAAAATTACTAAAGGAATTTGTGAGAATGCTACCAAAGCCTATCAGTTATTACACATAAATCCATTACCGATAAAAATAAATAGGTGGGTTAATTTTTCAAACAAAAATATTACTCTTTTCAATAAATGTCTTAAGAAACAAAATCTTTCGGTGGGTATTCGTCGAAAATTACAATCTTCTTTAGGGTTGATTAAAGCATTTCGAGCCTCCATCAAGCAGTTATTAAATGAAAACTCTCATACAGGAATGGGTTTAGCTCAGGGGAAATTAGCAAAACGCATAAAGTGGGAAAATATCACCTCGGCTTTCGCGAACCGACTGCAGACGAGCATAATAATCAATTTGAAGCACAAAGACGTAAAGGAATTTCTAAACGACTGCTCCACAATTTTTAAATTAAAAACAAAAAAAATTTTGAAATCTCATTCCATGATTAAAGTGAATACTTGCTTTTGTGCAGAGTTTATAAAAAAATCTGGAGATGATGAAATTCTAGAAAATAAGTATTTTTAACACCAAAAACCGTGAGATCGATTTAGGAGTAGATTTAGACTACTGGTTCAGAACGAACGTATATGAAAAATTTTTAAATTCACTCGAAGAGTTTGAAGAAGGACAAAGCGGGTATGCCCTTAACAGAATAATATCTCTTGAAGTAAATATTAACAAATATGAATTGGGCAATGGAGCTCCATCTTTCATAAGGTTACCTAAACAAATTTCTAATAGAAAGGCTTGCTTAAATATACAAAATCAAGATGAGGCGTGTTTTGCCTGGAGCATAGTAGCTGGTCTATATCCGACAAACAAAAAAACCTGTAGAACTTCTTCGTACCCTCACTATTCCGATGTTTTGAATTTAACTGGAATCCAGTTTCCAATGACTATTCCTAAAATTGCAAAATTTTAAAAACTCAACAACATCTCAATTAATGTTTTTAGTTTAGAGATGGATACAAAATATAATTTCTCTCTTGTGCCCAGTCGTCTAACCAAACAGAAAGTAGACAAACACGTTAACCTCTTATTAATTCAAGATAAATATTTTCCTAAACTAAATTACGATAACTGGGACACCAACGACGATGAAAATGTTGAAATAAAATGTCACTACGTTTTGATAAAGGATATGTCTAGACTAATATATAAGCAATTAAATAAGCATCGGTGTAAAAAGTTTCTCTGTGACAATGTTTAAATTACTTTCAAACGCAACAAAAGTTGGAAGAGCATACCGATGAATGTGAAAAAATGAATGAATGGAAAATAATTTTCCCTACGGAAAAATATATTGAATTTAAAAACTACGTTAACAAAGAAAGTGTTCCATTTTTAATGTACTCCGATTTTGAGTCCATCTTAAAACCATACAATGATTCCCAACGAACGCTAAAGACTGAAAAATATCAGAAGCATGAAGCGTTTAGTGCAGGATGCTAATGTTTTTTGAGAAATCTATAAGAGGAGGTATAAGCCAATGTTGCAATCGCTTTGCAGAGACAAACAACAAATATATGGAGAATTTTAAATCAAACGAAATTTCAAAGTATCTCCTCTATTTAGATGTAAACAATTTATACGGTTGGGCCATGAGTGAATACCTTCCATACGGAGAATTTGAATGGATCGATTCAAATATCGATGTAACTACCGTTCCCGACGAAGGTCCAATAGGTTATATGCTTGAGGTAGATTTAGACTATCCGGAACGTCTGCATGACTTACACAAAGATCTTCCGTTTTGTGCCGAACATAGTACCCCCAAAAATTCGAAATTATCAAAACTTATGACAACCTTACATCCTAAAGAGAAATATATTTTACATTATAGGAACTTAAAACAAGCTATGAATAATGGGTTAGTGCTTAAAAAAATACATCGTGTTTTAAAATTCAGTCAGGCACCGTGGTTGAAACCATATATAGATGTCAATACACAACTCCGCTCGCAGGCCAAAAACGAATTTGAAAAAAATCTTTTCAAGCTAATAAATAACGCGGTCTACGGCAAAACGATGGAGAATATAAGAAAACATCGCGTAGTCAAATTAGTTCGAAAATGGGAGGGTAGATATGGTGCAAAAAATCTAATTCCTAGTCCACACTTTAGAAGTAGAACGATCTTCGACGAATGCTTGATTAGCGTAGAATTAAACAAATCAAAAATAATTTTCAATAAACCCCACTATATTGGAGCAGCAATTCTAGAGATTTCGAAAACTTGTGTTTATGATTTTCATTATGGATATATGCTTCGGAAATTTCAACCGTCTGAATGTAAGCTGCTATATACCGACACGGATTCATTGATTTATGAAATACATTGCCAATATGTGTACGAAGATGTTATAAAAAGAGATCTACATCGGTTTGATACCAGCGACTATTTAGCTGACAACCCATATAATATACCATCTGCGAATAAAAAAGTTCCGGGCCTTATGAAAGATGAGAATAACGGAAAAATCATGACTCACTTTGTCGGCTTACGTTCTAAACAATACACTTATAAAGTTCAAGGTGGAACATGCGTTAAGAAGGCTAAGGGTGTTAAATATAATGTAGTTAAACAAAAAATTCGGTTTGAAGATTATTTGCACGCCCTTCAAAATTTTAAAATTAATAGTGAAACACAACGCTGTATAAGATCTTATAACCACGATGTCTACAGCGTGGAACAGAAAAAAATCGCCCTTAATCCTTTTGATGATAAACGATTTTTATTAAAGCATTCTCACGATACGCTTCCTTGGGGTCATTATAGTATAATAGATTAACACCACTTTTTTACTTTCCGAGCAACTATTTATACAATATCTTAATTACCTTTAGTATTCGCACGATTTGTATTACTGTTTGTATGTATATATGTTTAAGAAATAAAAATCATTTATATTTTTATATTGTTTTATTTCAAAAATACCTTCTGTTATACAAGTCGATTAAAAACTTATCTCTACTAAAATTAAAAAATTCAAAAATACAATACATTTCTAAATTGAGCGTTGAACTAAATAATGCTGTAATTAAATCTATAGGATTCAACATGTAATTACATCTAAACAAAAGCATATTTACTGTATCTAAAAAGTTTAAATAATGTTCGCAAATATTTAGTTTTAACATTACATCGATTTTAGAAGAAATTATCTTATCGAGGCTTATTAATTCTAAAATATCTGAATGAGAAAAATAGCAGTCGACGCCCTCCTTTGAAAGCATAGCAACTTTTAATCCATCCACTCTAATCATTGTATTTATTCCAACATTTTCATTGGATACAAATCTCCTCGATATGGCAGACGAATTAGGTTTATTGAAAAAATCTTCGACGCATCCTGTCAAAATTAGAATTAGCTCGTTCCATTCGAGGCGATCTAATAAAATATTAGCGAAACCTTGCGTATCTAGGTGGTTAATAATCTTGATAGCTGGTGTGAAACATCGTGCGGCGCTCAATCCACAATGAACAGTAAACACATGATTGGGCTTCAACACAAAGCACGTATTTAGAATAAGATCCTCATCGTTGGCAGCATCTACAGATGTTCTATCTTCACTAAATTCAGAAGCGTAAGCACTGTCACTCATTTTTAAAATATTAGAACTGCTGCTGTAGATATTTCTTGAAGGTAACTAGTATTTTTTATATAACTGTCTCTTATAGTATACTCCCCTCCACTCTATCCCTTCTACTCTACCCCCACTACTCTTACCCCCTCTACCTCCTCTACCCTCTCCACTCTACCCCTTCTAACCTATCCCCTCTACATTTTTATAAAACGTTATTGCTATCTATCCAGGAGTCGTGAGATTTGTCAAGACCAAGCCACCGAACTAAAACTTTTTTCCTTTCTTACGTAACACTTTTTCAACTAGATAGACGTCGGAATTAACCGTTTTCTGTAGTTCTTCAGCGTAGAATCCAGCCTTTATGGGACTTCCATTCATATCTTCAAGCAAATATGTTGCTATCAAGTTGTCCAAGATCGGCTTGCCAGAGATCGTCCAGCCCTTTGATGATAGTTCGTCGTCGTGTATAATTTTTGCGTGCAGGCTTATGAAGCTCTTTAACTATTTGAATTTTTTCTTTTGAGTGATTGGAGTTCATGTCGATTTCTTTTGAGACGATCCTTTTGCATCCAGACTATTAAGTATGGTAGTTAGTTTTTTGTAGTCGCTATTTAGCGAATCAAGTTGAATGGATATTGATTTTAAACGATTTTGATATTCTATATTCAAATTAGTGATTTGAGTCTGCAGGGATGTCACTTTCTGGTCAATCACGGAAGTTTTTTCAACGTTTTTATTGAGTAGAGTCGTGTTATCGGTTGACGTCGAAGATGAACTCAATACTATCTTATTCAAGCTCGAAATCTTTTTATCGAAATTGCTTGTAAAGATCTTAGAGATATTTTGAAATTTTTCATCGATCGAATTCATTATAGAAGTACAGCTAGCATCCACGTATTTTTTTGTTGCGGCGTCGCCACCTTCAGTCGGTAGTTCAACGTTGCACAATTTACGGTTTTGAAGATCGTAGTCTCCTTCTTTGGTTACCGCAAACAAATTCTGAGTACGAAAAACTTTGACTTCGTTAGGCGCTTTGGAAGAACGTCCGAACTTGTTCAAGCTCATTTTGATACTAAACACCTTTTGTGCATCTATCTGATTATATTAGCTTCTTTGAGCTCATTTATTATTGCTACAATTTCGTTGTCATTCGATGTATTGCCTGCGTTTTTAGATGCCACGAGCAATTTTAAACGGTCAACTAATTCATTGGCATCATCCCAATAAACGTATTCTATGGGTTTTTTTATTGAAAATCCAATGCACCCCGGAAGTACCCGAGCCAGATATTGTATTCGCACGGGGCCTCGATTTAGATGTTGAAGTCGTAACGAAAGGTTTTATGATGTGAATATACTTTGAACGATTTGTGCCTTTCAGTCTTCCAAGAGTATTTAGGTGAACTTCGGTATTAACTAAAATATGTCTATACCTATCGTTCTCCTCTTTAGTAGTTATACGTGGATCATCGTAGAAAATTAAATCGTAGAGTCCCTCGGTACCTTTATAGCGGTGTCCATCAATCAAAATGTCTCCGCTACTTTTATCGAAGTCCATAACTTTTTTTCCTAGCATCCATTGTGACTGTGACGCATTGTAAAGGGGTCCATAAACCGGATCAATTTTTGGAAGTTTTTCATGGTGGTCTAAAATGTACTTCTTAGCTATTTCGGGATAGGCATCCAAGTACTCCTCCAACAAAAAGTGCCTCGCAACTTTACCAAGACAACAAATTGAAAGCAGGGGACCTTATTGGTCACCTAAAAATACTGGACACTGTCCAACTACAATCCTTGACAATGCCAAAGGACTCCATGCAGAAGAAATACGACTTTGAACTATCGTTTGAAGTGGTCATCCAAGATCGCCAAACTAGTCAAATCGCAATACCAGAGACATCTTCAGGAACAAGCATCTGGTACACAGACGGATCTAAAATGGATGATGGGGTTGGAATTGGGATATATGGTCCTAATCATAGGACCTCACAGTCTTCCAGGCAGAACTTCAAGCCATAAATGTATGTGCTCATGAGTGTATCAAAAGACGCATCAAGGGGGCAAGAATATACATCTTATCAGACAGTCAGGCAGCATTGAAAGCTCTAAAGTCTTATACTTATGAGTCTAAGGTTGCCTGGGAATGTAAAACACATCTAAAGCAACTGGCTATAGGCAACAGATTGACCTTAATGTGGGTGCCAGGGCATGAAGGTGTTCATGGGAATGAAATTGCTGATAGCCTCGCTAGAGAAGGGGCTAAGACTCCATTTTACGGTCCTGAACCATTCTGTGGCATAAATAAAAGCCACCTATTGACAGAGATCAAAACATGGGAAAAGGAACAAAAGGAAGCCTACTGGAGTAACACTCCGGGACAAAGACAAGCGAAAAGATTTTTGACCTATTCGCCTCAGAACGCCAAAAAGCTTCTCACTCTAAACAAGAATGAATTAAGACTCGTCACAGGTCTCCTGACTGGACACTGCCCTTTAAGATATCATCTTAAAAAAATGGGCAAAACAGACAATGGACTATGCAGATTTTGCAACGAACGGGATGAGACTAGCGAGCACATACTGTGTGAAATAGACTTAAATACTTCGAAAGGATCAATATAAATCCAAATGAAATTGGCAACTTAGCCCCAAGGAAAATACTAAGCTTCGTCAAAAGCCTAGGTGACCTTGGAATTTATTAGAGCAGGGTCATTCACAAAAGATCTAATTAGGTCGCAGTGAAGAAAGGCCGTAAGGGCAAAAAAACGAACCCTAAGAAATCTACATCTACAATCTACTCCTCCAAAACCTCCGGTCGAAATGTACTCATGTTAAATGATTCGTTGTTAAATGATTCGTTGAATTCGTTATCGTGTTTCGTGTTTCTATTAATGCTTGCTATTAACTTATCGAGTTTCTTGCTGATTCTATCCTCAACGTTTTCTTCCTCCTTTTTCTCGACGCTTCCTTCCTTTTTCTCAACCTTACATAAACCATCATTATCTCTTTTGAGTTCAAACTTCATGTTTTCCGCTCTTTCATTATTATTTTTTTCAATTTTTGTAATAGATTTGGTAATAGGTTGAAATACCTTCTCCAAGACCTCATCTTCTTCAAATCTACCTAATTTTAAAGCCGTATACTTTTTCCTGATAGAGCGAGTAAGATCTTTAATTTTTGTTGAGCGTTGGGCTTCAGCAATTTGCTCTTGAGATGTTAACGGCATTTCGTCAGATGCGCTAATGATCCGTAGAAGCTATTGTCCAGACCTTATATATTTGTCGAATCCCTGTCGATAACGTCCCTCGTTTATGCTAAAGTCTTTCACGATTACCAAAGAGCCATAATTATCATTCCAACACTGGCGACATATATCTTTAAGCTGTTCGAAGGTTAGGTCAGGTGACACGTGCTCGTCATACACGTGTCTGAGATTTGTCTCATCCTGCTTAAAAAGTACTATAAAGTTGCAGTTATCTCGAATCAACTGCTTGGGTATCTTGGAGTAAGTCTGGCAAAGATACACCGCGTCAATACCCTTATGTCTGCACATAGAATAATACTCCCTGATTTTATTTTGCTTGTCGCAAGCCACATCGTCGAAAACAATGAGGGAATTTTCTCGAGCATCAGATGGATCTATTACATCATCGCTGGCTTTGAATGGAATATATCCGATACAATCAATATTTTTTAGAACGTCTTGTAGTAGCCGATATTTTTCCTGATAGAGCGATTTGCTATATACATACACGTTTCCAAATTTCAAACCATTTTGGTTAAATATTAAAGTTAAAAGTGCGTTTGTTTTTCCACATCCACTTGGACCACAAAAAATTGCACGATTTTAATTTGGAAATAGTTTACCATGTTTCGACTTAAGCTGCTTCTCAGCCAGAACATCTAAGTTTTCAATAGGGAGCGATGTTTGCTGTTGTTCGATTTGCATTATGAATGAGTCTGACTGATCCGACAAAGATACGTCAGTATTTATAGTTTCGAGTCGCTTCGAGTCGTCTAGTCGTTTTTCGAGTCGTCTAGTCGTTTTTAGAGTCGTTTAGTCGTTATTATAGTCGTTTTTCGAGTCGTTTAGTCGTTTTTAGAGTCGTTTAGTCGTTTTTATAGTCGTTTAGTCGTTTGTACAAGTCGTCTAGTCGTTTTTTGAGTCGCTTAGACGCTTTAAGCTTTTTCTTGGTAGGATAAGGGGCAGTCAAAAATGAACATTGTTGTAATTTTTATTATTGAAAAAAATACAATGTTTTCATGGGAGGTATGCCCTCATTTTATTCCAAATAACTTGTCTACACAACGGACATCTATTATTTATTGATGTTGAACATTCCATACAAAAAACTAAATGCCCGCAAGGAGACATTAATACCTCTATAGGGTTAGAAAAACAAATTTTACATAAATTTTTTCTTCATCTTTACAAGTTTGCTCAGTTTGAGAATAAGCATCAACTTTTTGAGTCCACACCTCATCTTCGGGAACGGCATTCGGGCGAATTTCAATCGGGCGAATTTCAGGTAATTCCGCATCAGTATCACCACCTTGTAACACAAAGGGACAGTTCGGAGACCACCTTGCGTGATCGAGCATAGGATTATCTTCAGGTTCCCAATCATATCCTTCGATATGACAGTATGGACACTCAACTACATCTTCGTTATTTTTATAGAAAAAACCAGCTTCCGCCAGTTTTTGCCCCGCAATCACACTACTTGATGACCAAGACTCAAACGATTTGAGTCTGTCATCAATATTTTTATATGACACTAGTTCCATTTTTTAATACACGATTCGAGTACTACTGGCTAGAGATTCCGCAGATCGTTATTTATATATAAGTATTGTTGGAGGGGGGAAGTGCTGAGTTCATTTGTTCTCAAATTTCAAGTGTAAGGTGAAATATGAGGAGGGGTAGTGTCGAGTTCATTTGTTATCATATTTCAAGTGTAAGGTGAAATATGAGGAGGGGTAGTGTCGAGTTCATTTGTTCTCAAATTTCAAGTGTAAGGTGAAATATGAAACAACAATTAAAAATTGCTTTGCTTTATTTTTAACATTTTTAGATATTACATTCTACACTTAAATATACAGTGTGTCCCACTTAAGGACTGACCACCCCTGTAAAATTTTTATTTATAGCTCGATTTTCATAAACTTTTTTTTGTTGGATAGAGCTTCAAAAATGGCATCAAACACATAATTCAGGTGCCTCGTGCGTTAAAGTCATGGCCCACTGAGACGGTGTTTTAGTGCTGAAATTTCGAGAAGTACTATTAGGGATTTTTTTAGAGGAAAATTAATGCCAGATTCTTATTCAGCGTTGTTCGAAATCCAAATGTACCAATTTGCATTACCATAGCTCTACAGGGTGTTTCAAAATTTTTAGTGCCCCACTTAATTAGTGTACCCCTATAAAATTTTTATTTTTAGCTCGATTTCCATAAACTTTTTTTGTTGGATAAAACTTCAAAAATGGCATTAAATGCATAATTCAGGTATCTTGTGCCTTAAATTCATGGCCCACTGAGACGGTGTTTTAGTGCTGAAATTTCGAAAAGTACTATTAGGGATTTTTTAGAGGAAAATCAATGCAGGATTCTTATTCAGCGTTGTTCGAAACCCAAATGTACCAATCTGCATTACCATAGCTCTACAGGGTGTTTCAAAATTTTTAGTGCCCCACTTAATTAGTGTACCCTGCAAAATTTTTATTTTTAGCTCGATTTCCATAAACTTTTTTTTGTTGGATAAAACTTCAAAAATGGCATTAAATGCATAATTCAGGTATCTTGTGCCTTAAATTCATGGCCCACTGAGACGGTGTTTTAGTGCTGAAATTTCGAAAAGTACTATTAGGGATTTTTTAGAGGAAAATCAATGCCGGATTCTTATTCAGCGTTGTTCGAAACCCAAATGTACCAATCTGCATTACCATAGCTCTACAGGGTGTTTCAAAATTTTTAGTGCCCCACTTAATTAGTGTACCCCTGTAAAATTTTTATTTTTAGCTCGATTTCATAAACTTTTTTTTTGTTGGATAGAGCTTCAATAATGGCATTAAATGCATAATTCAGGTGCCTCGTGCGTTACATTCATGGCCCACTGAGACGAAGTTTTAGTGCTGAAATTTCGAGAAGCACTATTAGGGGCTTTTTTAGAGAAAAATTAATGCTAGATTTTTATTCAACGTTGTTGGAAACCCAAACGTACCAATTTGCATTAGAAAATGGAGGACTAATTGAAATGACTGAAATTTGAGTTTATGTTATGTTGTGTTGTTTATTCATGTATTTGATGATATTAAATTAAATAAAAATTTTGTTCGCTAATAAATTTTTGAAAGAATATGTGTTCCTCACGAATATTTTAGTGACCAACTTACCAGAAATTCAGAAAATAAATAAAATTAACACGTTTTTTTGAAACCTCTCACCGCATATAAGAATCCGGCTTTACTTTTCCTTTTATTTTTTTTTTTGAACACCCTGTAGAGCTACGGTAATGCAAATTGGTACGTTTGGGTTTCGAACAACGCTGAATAAGAATCTAGCATTAATTTTTCTCTAAAAAAGTCCCTAATAGGTACTTCTCGAAATTTCAGCACTAAAACACCGTCTCAGTGGGCCATGAATTTAAGGCACAAGATACCTGAATTATGCATTTAATGCCATTTTTGAAGTTCTATCCAAGAAAAAAAAGTTTTTGGAAATCGAGCTAAAAATAAAAATTTTATAGGGGTACACTAATTAAGTGGGGCACTAAAAATTTTGAAACACCCTGTAGAGCTATGGTAATGCAAATTGGTACATTTGGGTTTCGAACAACGCTGAATAAGAATCTGGCATTAATTTTCCTCTAAAAAAATCCCTAATAGTACTTCTCGAAATTTCAGCACTAAAACACCGTCTGACTTTAACGCACGAGGCACCTGAATTATGTGTTTGATGCCATTTTTGAAGCTCTATCCAACAAAAAAAAGTTTATGAAAATCGAGCTATAAATAAAAATTTTACAGGGGTGGTCAGTCCTTAAGTGGGACACACTGTATATTAAAAAACATGTTTTCGTTTACTCCTTCCACCCTTGTGAAGTCGTCGCTTCGATATTCCTTTTAAATAGAAAATTCTTCAACCAGCTGTCCAACTTTTCACAATTTCTCAAACTGCACATATATTTAGAATGTTTTAGGTGATACAAGCAAAGGGGTACATCTTTTTCGAATTTCGGTAAATTTCCAAAATTATTCTCCAGTTTCTCAATATTGATTATTTTCGTAGGATCGATGTCGATAGTCTGCAAGAATTTTTCTTTCTGATATCCTTTGGTGTAGATGATGTCGACATCGAAAAGAAACTCTTCTAAAATTTCTCGCACATGATTGCACTCCACATATCCATTGGAATACCATAAACCATGAAAATTGTGTTCCAAATAAGATACTTGCTTTCTATCCACCGCAGTTAGCAAATAATAATCCTTAGGGGGTTTTATCAGCAGGTGTAAAATTTGATTGTTAATTTTGATCGACAATTCTTTGGGGTAGAAAAGTCCGTCAATTATAAACCCTTGAGTGTCTACGACTGCGATCTTCATTCTACCGAGTCAAACTAGCAACTGGGAGTTTATTGAGGTAAACGGTCTTACATCAAGTTTCTGACTACTTCGCTTAGCGGCAGATATTCCATAAGACTGTCGTGAATAATTAAGCAATACGCTCGAGTGTCTTTAGGAAAACCGACATCACTTTCTATGTCTAGTTTGACGTCAACAGTGCTGGTCTTAAGGGTCTCATTTCTTCTAGAACAGTCGATAACAAACAGAGTTACGTTATCTTTGTAATCTTTGTAATCTAGCAGTGGACGTTTCTCACGAACGCCCATAAAACTTGAATAAAATTCAATGTAACTATTGTAAGCTTCTAAGTAATCATTATTTTTGAAATCCAGTCTCTGCCTTTCAAATGGGAAATATTCACCGTTTAGAATTAACCTCACGTCTGATATACTTATGCGATCGAATTTTGTGGGATCGCTTTTGCTATTTTCTTTGCGATTAGTTTGAAAACCAACTACAACAAACCTAGGAGATTCCACTGCTGCAGATGTTTTCACTGACCAAATTTCTTTACGAGAGTTTGCCGTAAGAGTTGGCAATTCATGTATTTCCCACTTTCTAAAGGGTATAATAATGGGTTGATCTCGCTTTATGGATTGCAGGAGATCTAATCTAATCATATCGTTTGGCTGTATATGTTTCACTTTTAGTTCTATATTGGTAATCAATAATTCTGCTGTCAACTCTGTAGTGGAGTCGGCAGCTTTCTCTAGTAGCAGGCAATTATTGTCGTTGCGTGCTCGAATTAGTGTTTGCTTACCGCAAATGGCATATTGATAATCATTAAAGAGCCCAAACAAATGTTTAAGCGGTATTCTTACGCTGAATGTTCCGTCCTTATTCAAGATTGGCGCATTGTCCTTGGGATAGCTCCAACTTGAAGTTACCAAGTACTTTTCATCGTTAGGAGAATAACATAAATATCCCCTCATGGCACTCACAACTCCAGGATCTCTCACCATTTCCAACTCTTTGCCATTAAGTTCGTATGAGACAGAATCAAAGAAAAACGATGCACCATTGTTTACAAGCTTGCAAGTACCAGTGCCTGATTTCTTGCTTATTTTACCTTTTACGAAAATTGCAGCATCATACATCAACAACCAAGCGTCCCCTTGATTAACGGTTATTTCTACGATGTCATTGTTCATGAAGGACTTTACGAACGGATAATAGGAGCGTGCTTCTAAACGTTGAATAGATTCATCGAACTTTGGTTTCTGATGCACGTCGAACACTTGATGCGTCAATGACATGATAACCGAGATACTTTAAGAATAAGCGATTTTCAGGTGTAAGACTCGTATTACGATCTCTACTCTTGTACAGCTCTGCTGGTTGTGAACTTCTCGACCGACCGACACTCCTTTTATATGGCCGGTACCTACCATCAAAAACTAGCACCATTTCTCTTCAGCTCCAATCTGATTATGATTTCTTCCCCGTTGAGATATACCGATCTTGAATCTTGATCTAAAAGTTGCACTGTAATATTGTCGATGGTTTTCCTACTGACAGGCAAATAAATTAGATTCCTAGGTTCGATATTGATACTGTATCCCGGGTCTACTGTAGGCATAAACTCAAAAAGAGTATGCGAAGGGGCGTTGTTGTAATATGATCCCGAAATTAAATTGCACTCCACTCTTATTGTTACCACTTGCACAATCTCTACTCGGAGGTCTGATTGATGTAAATCTCCGGATTTCAATATTTTATTGGAAAAGCCAAGCAATTCAGCTATAGTATCGGGCTGTTTAAAATTTACGTTATACAGAGATTTAAGAATTTTCAACGAAAAAATTTCGTCTAGTTCTTGCTGATTATCCAGCGGACTTCCTAGTTGTTTCTGAACGTAATTCTCAATATCCCGAATCTCATATGCTCCTGTCGGAATCTCAATTTCTATCTCGCTTCCTCTGTGATCTACGAAATATAGCTTGTTCTGTCCTCCCTCTATATTTGGAATTGAATTCCAAGGAGATAGAGAAATTAACGCTAGCGAATATTCGTACTGAGGATCTAGCTCAAGGGGCGGAAAAAACGATTTGGAGTTACCCGTCAAAGTAAACGTCTGCGACATGACTGAGCAAAAATATGATAATTCCTTCTGTTTTATAGGGTTTTTCCACGTAAAAATTCCAAACAGAGGTGTCCGCAATTTATTTCATCGTATGTTTAATACGAGTTATTGTTGTATACGATATTAGCATGTTTCCCCAAGTATAGGATCAGTTCTTTCGGTGGCTTCAGCGCCCCGAAACTATCGAAATACTCAACGTTGTTACCTCTTTTCTCATATGCTACCCAATGTGTTCCAGCATTACTTTTGACGTCTAAATTCAAAATTGCCGATTCGTTTTTGTTTGGACCAAGTTTTGGAAGCGTGTCTCTCATAAAGACACCTATAAAATAAGGTATTTTTATCTTTTTAACGTAAAAAATTAAATCTTTATCCGTTAGAGGTTTATTGGGTAGCATAAATGGGAGTTTTTTTTCTTTAAATATAAACCGAATCCTCCGTGATTATTTTTCTTTAAGTAAAGCCCAGATCCCGTTTTTCCAATAGCTTCCATTGCCCTATTATGACGTATTTGTTCATCAATTTTTTTCTGCGCGTTTTTTGCGTCTATAACGGTTTTCGCAACAGCGCTAGCACCACCAGCTACCGAACCGAGGGCCCCCAAAGCTCCTAAGAGGGGCAGTAGGGGTAAAAAACCCCCTGTTTTCTTTTCGGTACTCGAATTTTTCGTTTCCCTCCCACCTTCTTGATGGCTAATCGTGC
Organism: Pseudeuparius sepicola; assembly: GCA_963920635.1. Taxonomy (NCBI): domain Eukaryota; kingdom Metazoa; phylum Arthropoda; class Insecta; order Coleoptera; family Anthribidae; genus Pseudeuparius; species Pseudeuparius sepicola. The sequence goes on from OY987305.1 coordinate 38,454,602, forward strand.
AGCGCGCAAAGCTGCCGATGAAGTTTTTTTTAAATTCCTGACATCATTAAGCTGATCTCTATCAAATGTTTTTTTCAATGATCTCGAGACTTTTCCCACGATATCTTTTTTAAAAGAAACCGAACCTTTTTTCGGCTTTATTCCCATTCCCAATTTTCGTTTAGTTTTCATTGCGGTCGTGACTAGAAGAGCGGCAGCCTTTTCACCAAATTTTGCGTCTTTTGATTTAACACGTCCCCAAGCCCTATTTTCCAATTCTAAATCGGCTGCGTGTCTCTCCTTTAAAGATCTATTTTCTGAATATGCAATATCGTGCTCCTTGCACGCAGCGTCTAACTTATTTATACCAGCGTCACCTCTCGCAATTATTTTTTGTAGTTTTGTGCCAGGACCACAAAACTGATATCCAGGAAGATGTAATTCGACGGGAAACTTATTTATTAGCGTGTTCACCAACCCTTCACCTGTGAAGGATGACATTGAACTGATTCCACTCAAATGCACTTGGACGTATTTATATGTTCTGCGCTCAGAAGCAATCGGAACTTTCAGATTTGAGTTTCAATTTTGTAGGGGTAAATAAAAGATAGACTAGATTTCATATTTTATTTTTTACAATTTTCTAAATTTATGTTTTTGAACTTTTTATTTATTTCATACATTTGAATTTCATATTTCAAATTTTGAAGAGATCTTAGATAAAATTCCAATCTTCTTTTGTAGTGTTGTCTGCGTCGCCTATTGTCAGTGAGATTCATTCTTCCTCAAATTTAATATTCGTTGTCCTACCAATGAGGCCCAGACTCGTCAAGAAGATCTTCTTTCCGTTGGTGATTTCCCGGTTTATGTCTTCGGTGCGTTCAGACGTAAATTCTTGTACGAACCGTGCAGGTAGCGCAGTTTGAAAATTTTCAAATTCGACGAACACTTTCTCCCCGTACCTTGTTTCAATTCTTCTAAAAGATAAAATTTTATGTTTTTCACCAACCACTAACTCTCTTGCACTCACAATTTCTTTTACGAAGTTATTTTCGTTCAACTGTCTCAGAAAAGACATATTTCAATATTATTCAAGCACTGTTGACTGGGTATAGTGAGCTCTCCCAACGGCGTCCTCCTTATAACCCCAATGCCCCCCACCTAAATGCTACGTCAACTGTTTTAATGCAAACATCTGCATAATTTTTGCTTACGTTTTTTATATCAAGGTGACCTCTTAAAGTGCATTGACCTTCAGGTCAAGTTTAACAAGATGACCTCTTAAAGTTCATTGACCCTCAGGTCAAGGTTAACTGTGACCTCTTAAAGTTAATTGAACTTCAGGTCAAGGTTGACAAGGTGACCTATTAAAGTTCATTGGACCCGCGGGTCAATGACCCCTCAAAGGTTATCGATCTGGAAACCCCATGACCTCTAGCTTCAGGTCAAGGTTAACTGAACGTGACCCCTTAAAGTTCATTGAACCCGCGGGTCAATGATTCCTTAAAGGTTATCGATCTGGTAACCCCTTGAGCTCTAGATAACCTTCAGGTCAAGGTGAACTGAACGTAACCCCTTAAAGTTCATTGAACCCGCGGGTCAATGACCCATTAAAGGTTATCGATCGGGTAACCCCTTGACCTCTAGATAACCTTCAGGTCAAAGTTAACTGAACGTGACCCCTTAAAGTTCATTCAACCCGCAGGTCAAGGTCATTTTCAAATTTCCCGCCTTGGCGGCCATCTTGTGACGTCGCTTCCGCCCCAGAATCCCCTTTGCTATACTACTAACGCTTTGGTGTTTATTTAACATTATTTTACTTGTAGTAGATAAAAAGTCAGTTCTTGTCTCTCTGACCTTGTATTAATTCCGATATATACTTTTTCTTTCAGGTTTCCTAAATAGTTTTGATTTTAATGCTCATGAATTTTGATCTGAACCCAAGAAAATGTGTCATTACTTGGTTATCACTTTTTCCATATTTCACAGCAGTTTATTGTCATGTGGACTGAAAGTGATTTTTCTTTTGTTTTGAGTTACATTATGTTCAATGTAAGTACCTATACTTTTTCTTTTAGTTTTCTATACAGTACCTATTATGTAGTCTGCATTCTGAATTTCTCCTCGAGTCCCATCCCCTGCTAATTTCTACTTCTATGTTTCTTCGTCTTCTTTGTTTTAACACTTTAGACTTTAGAGGCATATATTTTAACCTTAACACAAAAAAAATCATCAATTTTTCGTTCATTGTTTACATATTTTATTGTCGTTCGTTGAAATGATGACTGATAACGGTTTTTTCTTGTGTGGAATATACAATAAGTTTCTCAGACATTACGTAATTTGAGATACCTCTTTTTTCTTTCATTGTTTCCACCCAGTACCTATAGGTATATATCTAGTATATTTAAAGTGATTTTTGCTCTTAATTACTGATTTTTAACGCATTTGCCACATTGTAAATATATTCTGAACTAGTTCAAACGAAACCATTTAATGAGGTACAAAGTTCAAAATATTGCATAAAAATTATATCAGACAAATTCAAATTTCAAATTCTGAAAGAATAAGTAGACTAGAAAATTAAAGAATCAGCACTTTAGGAAATACTCTCTAGGAAATACGGACAACTGTGTTGCTGAATGTTCAGTGTAATTTAGTAAAATATTATTGCCAGTTATTCAAAGAGAAGTTAGTATAGAAAATTAGAACACAGGGTACCTACAATATCAGACAGGTGGCAAGTTGGTCCATCTCTTGCTAATTTTATCCGTTGTATTTGTATTTGCTATTAATACTTTAGTGACAACATTTTGACTTTATTATTTATTACATTATTCATATTAGTCATATACACACTTTGTTTCATATTTCATCATTCAGTGGACTTCGCTTATTAATAATAATTGGTATGCCATTGTTTAACCGCTTATCTAAGGTGTAGTTACCTAACAGTCACGCTGCATATCCGCGTAAATGTTTATATTTATAGCATATAGCTTATCGAATCTGTCAATATATTAAACTATGTAGTCCAAATTGAAGCCTCATGTAACTAATGGAAATCGTAAAATTCCCAATAAAAAGTAGAACAATTATTTGTATATACAATACACATTTTTAATATTTTTAAAGTATTTTTGTTGACCTTAAGTTACTAAAATTATGCAAGTTTAGGCATGCTACCATTTACTATTTTCCAAATGTATTCCGTTTACAAAATTGGTTCTTCCCCATAGAGTTTTTGTATCATTCTAGTTTTAAAAATGTTGGTGAATGCATAGGGAAATGCATACGGTTAGAGAATTGGTTGCTATTTCCTTGGGAAGGTTTAAACACACGCTATAATTTAGTCCCTTCACCTAGTTCCTAAAGCCATATCAGTACTAAAAAATCACTTTATTTTGCAGTAAATCCCACCATCACAATTCTCCAAAACTATGAATAAACTCCAAAGTCGTGCGAGCCACATAATGAAAATCATAAAGAATGGATGTTTGGATACACTCATATATCCAGTACTGTCATGCTACTGCGTACATGGGGTTTGTTGATATATATCGCTCCAGAAGCTACTATATTGTGTGGTGCAGAAAAAAATAGGGGCCGACTCCACTATTTTACCAATATTGTTCAAATACTATAGAAAAATATATAAAACCTTAGCAATCCTGGTAAGGTTTACCACAAATGTTTTTAAATATGAAAAATAATATTGGTCAACACCAAACCAGTTTTCGTCTCTCATATAGATGACAAATAATGCTTTCGGAGGTGCCACTTTGAAAATTTGATATGATTTGTCTGATGCCTCTATGAAGTTTTAATTATTAATTCAAACAATTATACAGAATTATTGCATATCAAGAAAGTGTGATTCATTTCCCTTGTTGAGCATTCTATTTTTAGGAACATGTTTTATATATAATAATAAAATATTATATATTTTACTTGTAATGAAACAAGTTCAAGTGTGTCAGACCTTTTTTAATTTTTTTATTAGGGTTGCGATAGTATAATGTATTCCTCAAGCGTGACTTTTCTTTTTCTGGCACTACCAAAACGCTTTGATGTTTATTTAACCTTATTTTCTTATAATATAATAAAAAGTCGTTTCTTGTTTCTCAGATCTTATTTTAATTTTGATTTTTTTTAGTATAATATATACCTCAAGCGTGGCTTTTCTTTAATTATCGATTTATTAATGCCATTTTGGTCTTTTGTGGCACTCCCATTTTTTAACTATATTTCTGAATTATTCTCAACCCATACACTGTTATTTTCAACCTTTTTGTTCTCAACGTTTTAGTAGAAACTGACGATTTCTTAACGCCTCTTGCTTTATTGTAACATTTCATTTAAAAAAAAACGCTTTGATGTTTAACATTATTTTACCTACAATATAATAAAAAGTCGTTTCTTGTTTCTCAGATATTATTTCAATCTTTTATTTTTTTCTATCAGGTATACTATAGTATAATTTATACCTCAAGCGTGAAGGTTTTTTCAAGTCTAGCCAGTATTATATAGCCTTAAGTTGTCACAGAGACTGTTTTTCTTTTTAAGTATTCATATCTAAGAGAAAGTCTTATTAATACCATAAACTGTTCATTGATGTCAACAAAAAGCTATTATCACGTGTCTATATATTATTATGTGCCGTTAAAAATTATTTTTCAGTTAATAAATCGTTTTTTTTTGTTGGTTTGAAAATTATGTCTTTTTAAAAATTTTAATCAAACTTCTACACAACCTCTATATTTAGATGTTTTCAAAGTCGTATACCTACACTAAAATCTATTCACGTACGTCGTAAGTAAAAGCAATAGTTAGAAAAACCCAATGCAATATAATTATTCCAGCAATCTATTGTATAAATATCAAGTTGAATTTCTTAAAATTGTACATGCGTCCAGAAAGTACCTATCAAAAATAGTTCCTAGTCGAATTAACTCGTATATTTAACATTAACTGTACTGACAATAATTTATAATTCTACCTTATTTTTTATAAAAGTTGCTATATTGTATAGTTTCTTACATTTGATCCATAAATATCAAAAATTCTTGACATATGATTCTATAAAGTAAATGTCTTAACCTCTATGAATAAAGAACCCCTTAACCTAAAGCATACGAGTATAGGATTTCATCAGTTGCGTTGATTTTTATAGCGGTGAAGAACTGTAACTAAAAATAGAAAACAAATTTAAAAAACCTAGAAGTTACAATTTAGGACATGAGAAAAAATTTTGGGATTGTTCCAGATATTTGTTAGCTTTAAGTGAAAAAAAAAACATATCTATCTCACCCCCTCGGATGCATATGATTGCTCTCCGATACACTACAAATTTTATTTGAAAAAAATCGAAAAAACTTTTTCCTTTCCAAAATATTAAGTTGTTACAAAGTAATAATTGGTAAATTATACATACATTTACTTAAAAAATCCAATAGTTTTTGATCCTCAAACTTGTGACATAATAAGGTATCACATCTCTGTAGCATATTTTTATATTTTTAAATATGAGTCTCATTGTTTATAACTTCTAAGAACAATTAGAAAATTTGTATTTGCTTTTGGGCTCAAACAGAAAATGGGTAATGTTTTTTTACTTGAATTAAAACCATAAGAGCTTTGGACTTGAAAATATTGTTTTCTGTTACAGATATATTGTTTTGGACGCTATTTATTAGTTTGAAGTCGCAAATACGTCTGAGAAAAAATTTCCAAAAGTAAGTTCAAACTTCAATCTATTTTGAAAGGTTATAAAAATTAGGTAAAATGTTTAGTGATTTAAATTCATTTGTATGCGGATCATTTGATTTTTTTTATTTAAAAGAAGATTGTAGTTTGCTTACTTTTTATTATTTATACAGACAATAATACTTACATGATAAAGTGATCTAGGTACCTATTTACTCCTACATATTGTCTCAACTTAACTTCTATGTAGGTACCTCGAATTGAAGTAAGACGGAACAAAATGTTTTATTTAAAAACTCCCAACACAAATTTGTTGTGGAAATCTCCCTTGTATTTCATATATAGCAATGCAAATAAGCTGAATGATGTCTGTGATCTTTTTTCTACTTCGACTGAAATTTTGACTAATTGCATCGAGAATCTTTGTTAATAATTTATACAGTAATTTGTATTAATAATCTTTCTTGTTTGGTTGATTTGCAATTCGCATAATATAGGATTTACAAACACACTAGTATATCTATAATATATGTTACGGGCGACGTGAAGACGAAGACTTTTTAAAAAACTTTTATTCGAGTAACGCGAGTTACAGAGTTTCGGCTTAGACTACAGACAAGACTAGAATTAACACTCTTACTTTACTAGGTCCTATTTATACAGATCTGTTATGCTGAGGTGTTGTGGTTCTCATGGGAAAAGAATATAAAGACAAAGGGAAGATCAAATTCTGCAATTCTTGCAGTAAGCAAGTTTTAACAATACTCAAAAGGAATATGATATGTTCTAGTAATCATTCTAGAACAATATACAATGGAAAATGATATCTTTGTAGTAAGCATCTTGAACAATAGAGAATGAGAACATAATATCCAACAGTAAACAAAATCAAGGGTAAAAACAAGGTTATGATCAAGGTGATGCTTGAGGTCGGATATAACACCTTCCCCCTTATATTAAAAATTTGTGTTAACAAATTTTGACATTAAATTAGGCATATGTTTTAGTATTAGAATTTAGTTCAATTTCTTCTTCTTCGCGAGGTTCGTCCAATCTATACGAAGGTCTTCTTTTGACAGTAACAAATTTTCTTAAATTTTGAAAAACGCGATTTCGTGTTCTAGGAGGTTGTGGAGGATCGTCTCCGTTATTAGTAGTAATAATGCCTATTTTAATGTTCCTAGACTTTTTACATTTAAAATAAAAGTACACAATAATTAAAAGTATGATTAAAGCAATGGATAGATATGTCAATATTGGCGTATACTTATTTACAGTTGGTTCGTTAATAATATTATCAAGATCCTTTGCATATTCGTCTAATTTATGCTTTGCGACATTTAAATCGTCATAATTAAATTTATTTAGTTGTAAAGGTTTTAAGTCAGGATATTTTAGTTTATTTGGAGTTTCTTTGCAACATTCAAATGGTATATTAATTGGGTGAAATTTATAGGTTTGATTAGATTTATTTAAATTTTTCGTTTGAATTTTAGTACTTCCAATATAAGCAATGCATTCAGATTTTAACGTTAAAATTGAAGTTTTGTCTAGCATTATAGTCAAAGGATTTTGATTTTTGCACTTAATAGTTATAGGAAATATTTCACTTAAAATTATTAACCATTGATTCTCTTGAATCAATTGTACATTGTAACTTTCAATTGAAATTGTGACTATGTCACAAGTATTAGGTAAATGGGTTTTTACCTCTAATAATTGAGCTTCACATCTTGAATGTGAGTCAATAGGAGTAGGATATAAATCTTTGCACATTATTAAATCAAATGCTAGTTCTTTACAATTTTTTATATCATAGAGAATTACATAGAGAGTTGGGTCATCGCTTTTTGCTACAAATTTAGTATCAGTGGATACCATGTGATAAAATCCAGTTTTATTGTCGAAAATTGGAATAGGATAAATTCTATAAAGAGTATACCATTGAGGTTCTACTAAAGGAATGTCTAATATAAAAACAAGTCTATTTTCTGTTTGAAAAACCTTTAGTTCTATAAAATCAAGATAAGTTGCAACATTTAGAAGTTGAGGAGTTAAGGGCAAATTATTTTTGTTTAAAGTTTGAGCGATTATTTGCAAATGATGAACCAGGTCTTCAGGAGTTATAACTGACGTGTGAATAATATGTAACTTTGCAAAAGTAATAGAGTTTAGAATGTCATTTAAATTGCTTTCGATAAAGGTATAGGATTCTAGGAGTCTTTCGGCCATCTCTAAAACTTAATTTTGCAGTGTAATAATTAAAATTATCAGAAATGTTATAAATGTAATTTTCGATTTGTTTTATGTCATTATTAAAAGTAATTTCATCAATTTGTAATTTGTTGATAGAGTCGTTAAAGTTTTTGATAACTGAAGTAGTTACTAAAATTTGTTTTTTCATTAATTTTTCTAATTCGTGTTCGTCTCTGTTAATTTTGTCGATACAATCGTTATAATACTGTCCGTCTGAAGCGTCTAAATTTCCGGTAATAAATTTCCAAACTGACCCTAAACCATTAATTAAACCTCTTTTATATCTTCTTACATCAATAGCTAATTCTTCAAATTTGAGCGCAATGTTTTCGGAAAGTTGATTTAGTAAAGTGAGATGATGAGATGAAACTTAACTTCGCTTAGAAAGGCGGCCATTCGTACGTCTTTTGGTTGAATTATAAATTGCATATTTTCTAAAATTTTATTATTATTTTCGAATGTTGTTTTTAGAGATGAAATGTCTTTATATACCAATAAACTCCACTTGTCATTAGAAATTTTGAGTCCGGATTGCTCTTGATAGAACACGCCTATGGTGTTATTAATTGGTCGCAGTGTATATTGTGCCATAGCGGTAGCGAACAAAGAAAATCTGTAACGAAGTTTCAGAATTAGGAACTTGGTTCGATATAACAAATTATTTTAATATCAGTATTTTTGAAAACATATTTGATCATAGGGAGAACTGTGTCCCAATCTAATTTGTCTAATCCACAAGCTAACTTGGGTATAGCTATAATTTTATCTTTTTCATCAGTGCTCTCGAGACAATTTGTTCGTAATTCCTTTAAGCAATTAAATAAATTAGCATAAGTTGGTTTATAATAGAAAAATTCTTTAGTTATTAAATAATAAATATTTCTTGTCGGAAGTTGAAGTACTGCTATTTCACCAATTGACTTATTTTGATTTTTTAGTTAATCTACGTGTCCAAATTTATTCTTAAATTCTTTTGCAATTCCTGCATTCATTTCTAAATCTTTAGATACACAGTGAGCTAATGAAATATTTTCAGGGGCATCAAATAAATTGCCCAGTTCAATGGAAACGTTATTATTTTCAATAGGGATTTTTCGATCTAGATTATAAAAGAATTCTTTAACCGTTAGTTCTTCTTCCTGTAATTCGTGACATTTCTTTAGCATATCAAAATTCATTTTTGTAGTTTGGTTAGTAATTGGGTTATGTAGCAAAGCTGAATTCGTATAAATTTCTTTAATTTTATAGGGTCCATTCCTTGACATAAACCTTTTCTCCTACGCGAAATTGTCGCTGCTCCGAAACGTGTGTATCAAATCGCTGTTTCGCCTTTTGTTTGCGCATATCCGTACGCTTTCTTGCCACTTCATAATAATGCTTTATTTTATTGTTTAAATCGCGAACGTACTTAGAGATTAATTCTTGCTGATTATACAAAACTTCTGGAGGTCGAGACGAGGTGTGACCGAATAGCAATTCGTAAGGAGTAAAGCCGTGTGTTTTATTTATAGAATTGTTATATGCTATACAAGCGTAAGGAAGCATTTGAAATGGGTGTTCGTTAGGATTTTCTGTACTACATGCGCGTATCATTTCAGTTAAGGTGGCATGAAATCTTTCTAAGGAGCCATTTGATTGCGGATGACTAACACTAGAGAAAGTTAATTTTATATTGTATAATTTACAAAGATCTTTCATTAATTGATTATTAAATTCTTTACCTACATCGCAATGGATTCTTAAGGGAGTTCCAAAATGTTGAAAATAGAGTAAAAGAGCGTCTACTACAGATCTCGCTGTTTTATTAGGAAGTGCATAAGCTTGGGTAAATTTTGTTAGTTCGTCTCTTATGGTAAGGATATTATTTTTTACTGGGATTTCTAGGATGTCGATATTTATTCTTTCGAAAGGAGTTTTAGGAGTTTCGGTAATAACTAAGGGACTGTCCAAGTTTTGTCTACAAATTTTTGTCTTTTGGCAGATTTCGCACTGCCGAATAAAGGTTTCGACGTCTTTAGTTAGTCCTGTCCAATTATATTTTTGTTTGATGCGTCTAATTGTTTCGTTTATTCCTCGATGTAAGTTTGTCTTGCCTGAATGAAATTGATCTATTATTATAGGTATTTGGTCTTCGTCTGGTATAGTCACAATGTTCTGACAAATTGTTAGTTGGAAATTTTTATCTGAGAACAAAAAATTAAACATTTCTAAAATTGGAAAATCTGGATTGTTTTCAATGTAATAAGTTTTATTTTCTTCGAATATATCTTTACTGTAATAAAGAGATATGAAGAGTACTTGTATTGCGGTTTCAAAATTAAAAGGAACAGGAATTATATAATATTTTCTTTTAGCTACGGTTTGACTGGAAAGAACATTTGCTTTATTATAGTTAAAATCAGGATTTAGCTCAAGTAAATCATCAATAACTTTTTCGTGAAGGTCTGTTAATTTGTCTTGTTGAAAAATTAGTACAATGTCCTTGTGTGTTTTGTCTAAAAGTTGATTATTTGTATATTGGATTTTAGAATAGTCGATCATTGAAGTCGTCTTGTATAGATCAAAAAATCTGTCAAATTCATTACAGATTATAGCAATTTCGTCAGTCTCATTATTGTCAATAGGCGGGTCAATGTCTTGAGGATTATCATGGGAAGTAGATGGTTCGTCTAGGGAAGTATGAAAGGAAACAGCTTCTTTTATATGATTGATTTTGATTCGAGATAAAGCGTCGGCATTTCGATTAATTTTTCCAGGTTTATAAATTATTTGATAATTATATTCTTCTAATTTAAGTCGCCAACGTGCTAAACGACTACCGGGATCTTTTATTGAGAAAAGCCAGGTTAAAGGTCTATGATCTGTAACCAATAAGAATTTTCGTCCGAAAAGATAAGGTCTATAGTTTTTTACGGCAGCAATTATTGCCAAAAGTTCTTTCTCTATAACGCTATATTTCATTTCTGCTGGACTTAAGGTTCTTGAAAAGTATGCTATGGGAAGATCATTTCCAACAGGTCCTTGCGAAAGTACCGCGCCTACAGCAAAAGCGCTTGCATCTGTAGTTAAAACAAATTCTTTTTCAAAATTAGGATATATTAGAATTGGTGAAGTTATTAATGCATTTTTAAGTTGTTCGAAAGATTCACGACAATCTTTATCAAAAATAAATGGTACGTCTTTTCTTAAAAGTCGAGTTAAAGGCTTTGTCATTTTTGCGAAATTTGGAATAAACTTCCTGTAGTAACCAGTAAGACCCAAAAATTGTTTAATTTGTTTAGTATTGGCAGGTTGAGGAAAATCGATAACAGCTTGTACTTTTTGTGGATTTGGTTTGACCCCTTCAGGTGTAATAACATGTCCTAAATAAATTACTTCTTTTCGTAAGAATTCACACTTATCTGGCTGTATTTTTAGATTTGAATTTCTTAATCTTTGAAAAACTTCAGTAATACGAGAGATATGTTCATTAATTGTGGAAGAATAAATAATAATGTCGTCCATGTAAACTAAGCACTTTTCGTTTTGTATCCCCATTAGTATATTATCCATAACCCTCTGAAAGGTTGAGGGCGCATTACGAAGGCCAAAGGGCATACGTAAATATTCGAAATGTCCATTTTCAACGGAAAAAGCAGTTTTCGAAATGTCTTCTGGATTCATTTCAATTTGTTGAAAACCAGAAGCCAAATCTAAAGTAGTAAAATAATGGCAATTACCCAACTGATCTAATATATCTGAAATATTAGGCAGTGGATACCTGTCATTAACTGTTAATTCATTTAATTTCCGATAATCAATTACGATTCTCCATTTTTGTTTGCCTGAAGCATCTAATTTTTTTGGAACGACCCATACTGGGGACGACCATGGTGAAACAGAAGGTCTAATTATTCCTTGAGAAAGCATTTTATTAATTTGTGTTTTTACTTCTTCGTTGTGAACTTGTGGATATCGATAAGATTTAGTAAAAATTGGCTTAGCGTCGCCTGTATCGATAGTATGTTTTATTTCATTAGTAAAACTTAAAAAATCTCCGTCAAAGTAAAATATATCTTCAAAATTCAAACATAAATTAGTAATTAATTCCTTTTCTTCTTCGTTTAAATGTTCTAGCCTTAATGATTCTTTTATTTCTTCTACTCTGCTTTTCGTTTTATTAAAATTACAAATAATATTAGCACTAGCGTTCGTTTCTTTAATGTAAGGCTCAAATTCAAATTCTTCGAAACAAATATCCTTTGTTATGGCATTAGCGTTTAATATTGTCGTATAAAAATTACCGTCTTCGTTTATTTTTACTATAGCATTTGGCACGTATACCTTTTCTACTCGTTGTGCGCATAAAATCATTTCTTTATTCGTATATTTATTCGTATGAAACTTGCATATTTTTTCGCAACGCGGTTCTATCGTAACTTGATTTATATTATAACTCGTATTTTCGCTTTCAAAATTATTTATATTTTCCGTGTAATCATTATTATTATTATTTCGTTCATAAGCGTTTATATGAAGGCTATCGTATCTTTCGTCAACATTAACTTGTCTTTTATAAACAACTCGATTATTATTATCATTATTATTCGTTAACTCGTTTAATTCATCTCCGTCTTTAAATAATTCGTGTACCTTATAGTACGTAATTAATTGTTTATTCCTAAAATCTACTACTGCACCGTACCTTTCTAAAAAGTCAGCGCCTAAAATTCCGTCGAATCCTATATCTAGATCGCAAATATAAACTTTATGGGGAGAAAGAGGACCCGTAAAAGAAACAAATACCGCTTCAGTAAATACCTTTAATTTGAAAATTTTCTGGACATCGATTTAAAAATTGCTGAACCGTCTCTGGTTTGAAAATTGAAATACCAGCTCCTGTGTCAATTAAAATTTTGTACTTATCGGTATTATCTTTAATATAATATAAGTTACTATTGTCAACGGTATTTATGCAAACGTTTGGTCCGTATTGGTCATACCAAGATTCTTGAAGTTGGGAATAGGATTCTGGTCCGAGGCTGTTAATTGAAAATTTTCGCTTTGGCCCAGATAATGTTGTTGGGGAGTTCTATTTTGGTTATTTGGATTTGAATTTGGGAATCTAGGAGTAAAATTTTGATTAGAAGGCTGGAAACCTGAATTATTATTAAAAGTTCTGGGGAAGTTATTTCTTGGAGCATTATTAGAAAAATTTCTAGGAGGTTGATTTCTTGGTTGGAAGTTTTGAGGGTGGTTCCTAGGTTGGAAAGAAGGAGTTTGAAAATTATTTTGCTGAGGAAAAGATGGTCTTTGATGGAACCTATTTTGGGAGAAATTATTCCTTTGGGAGTTATTTTGGAAATTGTTAGAGTAGCTAGAAGGATTTGGACCATTTCTGTAATAATTATTTTGATTTTTAGTTCGACATTCATTGATAGTATGTCCATTTCTTTTGCAATAATTACAAAATTTTGGAAAATTATTACTGGTTCTTTTGATATTATTATTGAAGACTGGTACACGATTTTGCCTCTGAAATTTTTGATTTTCAAAATAAGAAAGTTGCAATTCTCTCTTAATTAAAGCTATAGCATCCATCATGTTGGGTGGATTGCTAGCACGAATTAGTTGCCCTATTCTTGGTTCTAAACCTGTCAAAACTGTATTTAAACACATGCTATCGATTAATGTAGCTTGCGATTCTTTTTGTTCCCTAGTGATAAGGCTTTGTTTTCCTATTGCGGCATACATTTTTGAGCAGTGAGTTTGAACTCTGCCTACAAAAGTCAAAGCATTTTCATTTTGGGATTGACACATTCTTTGTAAATCTTGAATTAATGATGTTAGATCGCGAGGATCTCCGAAATGAACGTTAAGTAATTGTTTGATTTCCCTCCAGGTACTCAAGTCCCTTGAATTAATGAGTTGGGCTGCACGTCCCTTTAATTGATTTTTAATTTTTATAACAAGTAAAATGGCTTGGTCGCCAACAGTCATTTGCATGGCCCTATCACATGCAATGATAAAAGTATTTAAATTGATTTGATCCCCATCGTATTCAGGGATGATAGAAAATATTTCGCTTAATTTAAATGGTACTTCGTCGTTATTTGAAGCGTTTGCTTCATTGTTTACATTAGAGTTTATAGCTTCGTTATTAGGCATGTTGAAATGAAAAGGTAATATCGTTATAACGTAGAAAGTTCAATAATAGCAACGTAGAAAGTTCAAAAAAAAAAATCACAAATAAAATTCACTTCAAGTTTTCACTTACAATAGAAGTAACTTCATGCTCGCTGGATGTCGTTGATGCTGCTGTTGTTGCTGGATGCTGGCCTCAGGAGACTGTCCTTCTTAGTGCCTCCGGATCTCCCTGTCGAAGACCCTTTTCAGCTGGCTCCAATCGTAGTGGTGTGGTGACCCCCGAGGAGACTGTCCTTCTAAGTGCCTCCGGATCTCCCTCGTTGAAGACCCTTTTATCGAGGATCCCACTTCTGACACCAAATTGTTACGGGCGACGTGAAGACGAAGACTTTTTAAAAAACTTTTATTCGAGTAACGCGAGTTACAGAGTTTCGGCTTAGACTACAGACAAGACTAGAATTAACACTCTTACTTTACAAGGTCCTATTTATACAGATCTGTTATGCTGAGGTGTTGTGGTTCTCATGGGAAAAGAATATAAAGACAAAGGGAAGATCAAATTCTGCAATTCTTGCAGTAAGCAAGTTTTAACAATACTCAAAAGGAATATGATATGTTCTAGTAATCATTCTAGAACAATATACAATGGAAAATGATATCTTTGTAGTAAGCATCTTGAACAATAGAGAATGAGAACATAATATCCAACAGTAAACAAAATCAAGGGTAAAAACAAGGTTATGATCAAGGTGATGCTTGAGGTCGGATATAACATATATATCGTGCTAAGTAGCTCTATAATTGGAATGTAATTTCTGTTGGGCTAATAAAGGTATTATTATTATAAGAAAGAATTATTGAATTGTCCCTAGTGGGTAACTCTGTTGAAATTTTTTATGACATCATGTTTTGAGCATTATCCGCCATCAGGAGAGGTATATTTTTTAATATTTCTGATGGGAATTTCTGAAAGACAATTTCTCAACAATAGTAAAATTATAGACAAAATAGAAGTATCTTCCCATATTTAGAGAATGGTAATAATAATATCTCTGTAGCATATTTTTATTTTTTAAATTATTTCATTGTTTATAACACCAACCTAGCTCGTTCCATCCGTCTTATGTACTCGTCTGTGGCGTAGGTGATGTGAAAAGTCTCAGTTTTATAGCGTCTATTATGGAAATTGTGGTATAGTACAACGTAGGTTGTATATTGATACTCGTAGATTAGCGAAAAGTGAACTTTCCATGTGGTCTTAGGGAAAATATTGCAGCAGTACCTGGAATTTAAACGGTTATTGGTTGTTTTTTAATGAAAATATGCCTTTGGAAAATGATGGTTAATTATATCTAACACTCATGCGTTTTTTTTATTTTTTTTTTCTGTCATTATGTTTCCCCGATTTGTTTTTCAAGAATCTTGCTTTGTATGTTTTAATATCTCCAGCATATTTTTTTTATGTTTTGCGCTCACCGTTTTCTAGTAACTAGAAATTATTTGCTGCAAATTGATACTGGGCGAAGTTTGAGATATTTCTTTTCATTTCTGACACCTGCTTAACAAGAAACCTACGGGTACTTTATTTGCGGGCTCAAAATGCTTTCGATTATGTAGTTTTTAGTTGCGGTCGCTATCTCTCTAGTGGTGTCAAATATCTATCCTTTCAGGTGTTTTGTTAACTTGTTGATAATAATTGTGACGTAAGCGTATTTTTTAAAACTAGTGAACTTTGTGCCTCAATATTTGTATTTTAGCCACGAAAAGTAAGTTAAAACGGGGGGGTCTATATATCTCAGAATTCGGGCAGCTAAACTTAAACAACAGGAAACGCATGCGCACAAAAATTTGGGTTTAATTGCAGCTAGTGGTACTAGTCTTTCAGATGTTCAACTTGTTGGTGGGTATGATAATGTGACGTCAGCCTATTTTTTAAAACAGGTGAAATTTGCACTCAATAGTTTTTATTTTTAGTCAACTAAAAGTATGAAAAATCTGGCCTATATATCTCAGAATTCAAGTCGTTCGACCTTACGAATAACGTTTGCTCCGACATATTTTTGTTTTTTTATATCGCCAGTATGTACTGATGAGATCAGCGCGCGTGCTTTCGAA
This sequence comes from Pseudeuparius sepicola, assembly GCA_963920635.1. NCBI lineage: Eukaryota > Metazoa > Arthropoda > Insecta > Coleoptera > Anthribidae > Pseudeuparius > Pseudeuparius sepicola. The sequence goes on from OY987305.1 coordinate 38,470,784, forward strand.
ACTACATCACGCTTATTTCGACGATTGAGTGAAAGCACTTTTTTCGTTGGCATTAGTTTACGTACATATTCAAATTGCAAGCTGGTATTTTACTACTTTCTATGTGTTAGGTTTTTATTAGTTGCGAGTCTCGACATGTCACGGCGCCGCGGACGCAAAAAAAATATGTTTCACCAGGCAGAGGTCAACGGTAGGCGAGGGCTGACAAAAATCCAAGACTTGCATGGCCACGGCTAGAGGTCGACAGGGGACGTCATGACTTGCCTTCATTGCGATTTTCTATAAGAGGGTGTCTTAATTATTAGTTGCGATTCCCGGTCCGGTCATGCCCCGACGTCGCGGCTGGGTCAACGGTCGGCCTGGCGAAAGCGAGAACTCGAGCACCCAGGAGACGTCATGGCTTGCCTAAATTACGATTTTCTATAACAGGGTGCGGGTTTCTTTTAATTATTAGGTGGGAGTCTCGTTGTGACATGTCCGCGGCCTGCTTCCGGCGTCGCGGCTGGGTCAACGGTCGGAGGGATAATGAGATATCGGAGAAAGTCGACCGGTCTCGCGAAGGTCGCGGCAGGGGCGAAGGTCAGCGAACTCGGACATCTTCGGCACCCCTCGGGCTATCGCAGGGTTCAGAGTTGGTGCGATTGGCTGGGGGGCGTGGTTTGGGAGTGGAGGGGGTAAGTTTGGTCAAAAAAAGTGCAGGATTTTGCTCCCATAAGAAATACATGGGGAAAGTGTGCTAGAACGCACATAGCTATACTACTCATGTCACCGCGGAATTAACGAAACCGAAACAGCTTTAAGACGAAAATTCTTCTGGCCAAAATTAAAAATTGACGTTGAAAATTATATTAATAGTTGTGAAATTTGTCAACTTTCAAAATATGATCGCAAACCCCCTAAAATCAAATTTAATATTACACCAACACCATCTAAACCTTTCCAAATAATTCATATCTATACTTTCCAAATCGAAAATCAAAAATTTTTAACGATTATAGACACCTTTTCAATATATGCTCAAGCCTATAAAATAATCTTCTCTAGTAGCGTAAATACAATGGATTCTCTCTTAACATACGCAACGCATCACGGACTATACATACTATAATATCAGACAGCGGCACTGAATTCAGTAACTCAGTTCTAAAAGACTTTGTTAAATTACATGGAATAAATTTACATTTCACAACCCCGTATAATCCCAACAGTAACAGTCCAGTTGAAAGACTACATTCAACCTTGTTAGAACATATTCGTTGCTTAAGAATAAAAGATAAAAATAACAGAATTGACCAACTAATGTTATACGCGATTTTGGCATATAATAATTCGATCCACTCTGTAACCAAACAAACTCCTTTTAATATCATTAAGGGACATTTAGAAAATCTAGATCCTTTCGATATGACAGAAGAAATATTAATAAACGATTATGTTGACATTCACAAAAAGAAAACTAAAATTATATACGAAAATATTCACGATCTAAATTCTGACAATAAAGGAAATATAATAAACAAACGAAATGAAACCCGCGAAGATCCTATCGAATATACGGAAAATTCAGACGTTTTTATGAAACAAAATTTAAGATAAAAACTAAAGCAAAATATAAGAAAGAAAAATTAGTATCTAACGAAGACAAGAAGGCGCGTTTAGAAAACAAAACCGTCCATAAAAGCAAACTTAAAAAACCACGAAAATTAACAACCAAAATTTTATTACAGGAACTCGACGATTACAATCACGATGACGAACACGATGAAAGTGACTTCTCCTAATCGGACTAAAACTAATACACGGAAATGAAAACTTTAAAATAACATCACTGGATAATTCCCCAGGAATTCTTCCATTTAGACTAGGATATGCAAAACTCATATCCAGGAAACATATATTCCTACACTATATTAAACTAGATAAGTTAGAGATAGAAATTAATAATCTGAAGAATACTTATAGGAATTTTAATGAATCCATATACCGTACTTTCACCGTTTTGGTAGACATAGGGGAATAGGCCGCGCGTCGATGTGAGTCCAGCTAAGTTTGTCAGTCGTTGGCGGGGGGAGTACACAGTAATCCCGCACCGCTTATCAGTTGAGTTTTGCGAGCAAAAAACACGCCCCGCCCCCCGCCAACGACTGACGAACCTAGCCGAATACACGGCGGCGCGCCGCAATGTCTACTAAAACGGTGAAAGTACGGTATAAAGAAATTAACCAATAATTATGACAAGACAATTAATTCTATCATTCAAAATCAAAAGAAAATATCAGAATACTTTGACAGGTACAATGACGTCCTAAAGAGCGAAACAGATATCTTTTACAAATATACGGTTTTCCTAAGCATTCTTAATCAAATGTTCATAAATGCAAATATTATGATAACCTTCCTAGATAATATCGAAAATTCAGTAACTTTTGCAAGATTGCACACAATACACCCGGATATTTTACCAATAACCGAATTACAAGATATGTTAAAACAATTAAAACACTTTTATAGCAAAGAGGAATTATTAAATATTAACATTTTCGATTGGTATTCAGTTATCAAAACAAATTGTTACTTTTCAGAAAAACAATTAATTTTCGCTTTAGAAGTTCCTATCGTAAATCCAGAAACCTTTGATTACTTCCACCTGATTCCAATCCCTACAAAAAACAACACAATTATTATCCCTCCTAAACCTTATTTGGCCATACAACAAAAATCATACCAATACATGGACTCGCCCTGCGACGAGGTTAATGGAACACATATATGTCTCCACGAAACACTGGTTATCCACCCTGAAGAAAACTGTATTACGAGCATTATACAAGGACAAGAAAAAAACTGCCAATCAATGAACATTCAACCACCACTTCAAGGCATAGAGAAGATTGGAGATGAATATCTAGTCGTCATCAATACTAACGACATCAAATCAACCCTTACCTGCCAACATTCAGAATTTAAGACACTTCATGGTGTACAACTTATTAAAATACCCAGTAACTGCTCGGTAAAAATCAACAGTAGTAATACAAAGAGAGTACGGGACCACTTTGACCTCAGTTGACCCCTTGATCCTGAGAGTCCCCTACGGCCCGAGGTCACGGGAGCAAAGTGGCTACGTCATGCCCGAGGTCACGTGACGTCACCGGATGACCCCAGTTGACCCCTAGATCCTGATAGGTTAACCTTTGACCTTTGGGCCACGTGTGACCCCCAGTTGACCCCCCCCACTCCAACGACGGGGCAACCCCCACTCCAACGGCTTGGTGGGGTGAGGTCTATATATTCGTGCGCAAGAGCAGTTTTCCCGTTATATACACTTACAATTTCCCACAGTCTGATTTGCCGAGTTCAAAATGCAGTCGTTCCTGAATCACCTGAACAAGAATTTGATCGTCAAGAAATTCGAAAGCGTTCAAAATATGGAGGTGGATGAAAATTTTCAAATCACGAGCGTGGACAAAGTGAACACGCAATACGGAGAGAAGGTCTACGTCGAGTTCGAAGAATTTAAGACGGTGCTGCCGCAACGATACACGGCCGAGTTTACGCCCCAACGGATCGAAGAAATTAACAGGGCTATCGGTAACGGAAGGAGGTATTACATGAAGAGTCTTGGGCCCGTCGGCCTATCTACAAATATCGAATTTATTGTAGAATGAGAAAACTGGACATTTGAAAAATTTGAATGTGATATGCTGTAGTTAATAGGAAAATATAACAAATATGTATAATAATTGATTTCTAATAAACGTTTAAAAGCCATTTGTTTGTTTTTTCAAATCTTGGAAAAAGGTATAAATAAAACTCATCGTTGTTCGTTCAGCTCAGTGTGATGTCGTCTTTCGCTGGAAGTGGATTGGTTAATAGCGTCATCAATAGGTTGCCAGTCGAATTACACCTTCCCGGCTACCAGTACTGCGGTCCAGGAACAAAGTTGGAGAAGCGCCTTGCTCGTGGAGATCCCGGCATCAATAAGCTAGACGCCGCTTGCAAAGATCACGACATCGCATATTCCAAAAATAAGTCTCTGGAAGAGAGACATAAAGCAGACAAAGCTGCCGCGTGGTTCGTTACAAATACGATGAAGGTCAAACGCAAGGTCGGTATGGGCATAAATAAGCGCCCGGTTTCGTTTAAAAGAGACATCGTCAAAAAAGTTGAAAGATCTCTGAAAAAAACTTTGAGCAACAGTCAGTTGAATGACATGAAGCACTTGAAGAAAGCGTCGTTGGTTGCTTTAAAAGCGGCACGAATAGCCGTTAAGAAGGCGGGTGGAAAGAGGAACGTGAAAATTCCTCGCACAATTCCGTTCCAGCATACCGGCGGATTTCTTCCTTTACTGCCCCTCCTAGGTGCCTTGGGCGCCCTTGGTTCGGTGGCAGGCGGTGCCGGTGCTGTAGCCAAGACAATTATCGACGCAAATAATGCGAAGAAGCTTTTGGAAGAACAAAAACGGCATAATCGGTCGATGAAAGCCATCGGAAAGGAAGGCTCCGGCTTATATTTACGTAAAAATAAGAATGGATTAGGACTGTTCCTTAAGAAACAAAAAAACTCCCAATGAAGCTACCCAATAGACCACTGTCCGACGAAGATATATTGAATTACGTCGAAATTTTAAAAATACCATATTTCAGAGGCGTCTGTATGAGAGATACACTTCCGTCGACGCCGAAAAATTACGAAGCGGCCATTTTAAATTTAGACGTGCAACGCAACAAAGGAACGCATTGGGTAGCTTACAAAAAAAGAGGCTGTGCCGTAGAATATTTCGATAGCTTTGGCGCTTTGAAACCGCCCAAAGAACTGATTCGATATTTTGGAAAGGGTGTCAAGGTCACGTACAATAACGACGCCTATCAAAATTTTAACGAAATAAATTGCGGTCATTTGTGCATTGAATTTCTCTATAAAAGGTGGGGGACAACTTAAAAGTCGCCAGTCATGTCATTGTTGTTTACTCTACACGGACGCACATCCACGCTCTCCATCGATTTTGACAGTCCGATAGTTTTGGACCCAAACGCCGAGTACGGTTTAGCTTTGCTGGGATTCCACACGTTCAACAGCATACCGAATATCGAAGAGGAGAGCGGCGACAACAATTTTCGTTATCTAACCGGTAGTTTCGGTGCTAGCAAAGAAATATCACTTCCCACCGGTTCATACGAGATAAAGAATATAGAAGAGCACATACGGAAAAATTTGAAAAAATCGGAAGACGAAAACGATACAAGCGAACAAGAGCACTCTGCAGTGTGAGATCTACAGCGATCAATATACCATAGATTTTGTTACAGCCGGGTCTATTGGAAGACTTTTGGGGTTTTCCGAACGATACTTAGATAAAGGGAAAGTACACGTTTCAGATTTGCCGGTAAATATCATTAAAGTTAGAACGATACATATAGATTGTAACATCACAGCCGGTGCTTATTACGTAAACCGACCTACGCACACGATTTACGAATTCGCCGTTGGGGTCGACCCCGGTTACGCCATAGACGAAACCCCTAAAAATTTACTCTACGTGCCTGTCACGAAACGTGAAATAAACAACCTGACCATAAACATCCTCGATCAGAATTTCAAGCCTGTCAATTTCAGAGGTGAAGAAATTATCGTTAGATTGGAAGTGAAACGACTGTCTATGTGAAATGCGTTTGGTTTTTGGAGGCAACTACCAACCGTATAAAAGGCGGTTTAGTGACCTCCGACCCTCATTGACGAAGACGTCATCGAAGTGGAAACACCATTGCAACTTGAATCTAACGCCGGAAAACCGTCGATTTCTAGAAGCACTCGGCTACCATGTCGTTAACGCCGCAAGTATTCGACGTGCACCGCACTCCAACCTTCGATGAGTCCATTCAGCGATTAGAGCAACGAACATATTACCTGTTTGTGAAATCTTTTCTGAATAATGACATTGTGGAGATAACGATTAACCAAGGAGACACTTGGTTATTGATGTATGACGCTGCAATTTATATCAAAGGTAAAATAGAGAAGAAAACGGGAACGGGGAAATGTAGTTTTGCTAATAATGGAGGTGCGTTTCTCTTCGATTCGATTTCATATGAACTGAATGGAAAGGATTGGAATTGGAAACAGTTCGAAATCCTGGAATTGTGAGTGCTATCAGAACATATCTATGCTACGCCCCCAGCGATGAAAAATTCCTGGTAACTGCAAGTTGGTCTGGTCCAACCAAGCCTTTGACCGTAAATTTGGATGGAACATTTAGCTTGAGAATACCTCTGAAACATTTGTTTGGAATATTTAACGATTATCAGTTGGCCACTTGCGGAAAACAAACTTTAAGATTAACACGAGCTAGAAACGATAACAACTCTTTACTTCTGGAAGATGATCCTGCATCTGCTGCTGAATTGACGGCAGAAATAACAGTTTCCAATGTCGAGTTAAAAGTGAAACATATTCAACCTAGCGATTTCATTAGATTGGATCTGCTTCAGTCTATTAAACGTGATCGCCCTATAATTATACCGTATCGTAAATGGGAACTTCACGAACTGCCAAGTCTTACGGTCAATGCCAACAGAGAAATTTGGTCAGTCAAAACTTCAATGTCCGTGTCGAGTCCTCGATACGTTATAGTGGGATTTCAAAGGAGTCGCAATGAAAATGCTAGAAAGGACCCTTCCGTATTCGATAATATAAATATAGCGGATGTCAGATTGATTTTAAATGGTGAATATTTTCCTTTTGAACGGCTGAGATTGGATTTTAATGGCAATGACTATCTGGAGGCCTACCATAATTACGTAGACTTTTGCTCTAGTTATATGAATGAGAGGCACCCCTTGCTTAGCTACACCGAATACAAAAATAACGCAGCTCTCTTTGTCATCGACTGTTCCCGACGAATAGAGTCCATGAAAAGCACCACGGTTGACGTAAAGCTGGACATCGAGAGTAACGAAGGATTTCCAGCCTCAACCCGAGCTTATTGTATTATTATACATGATAGTACCATCGAATATTTACCATTAAGTGAAGTAGTTAGGGAACTTATGTAGTTTAATTTTACGGAGAGTTTTTTTAGGTGTAAGGTATTATTGTACTTGTACTTAACCTAATAAAATAATAAAAAATAAAATATCGGTGTTTCCTTTCCCTCCCATTACCATACATTTTCCGAAATCGATAAATAAAGTGGTTGGGGTAGACAGATAGATCCCCATTAAGATGAAAGTCGCCGTAGTGGACGCACAGGGATTTATGATAGACGGACGTTTCTGTCCTAAAGAGCTAACAATAAAAGTTAACGATGAAACTTTACATATTCTTATAAGACCTCCGAAAACCTTTAGTGATCTCAACGAACGCGACAAAAGACAAGTGCGGTATTTGGAGAAAAATCATTTGGGGATCGCATACACTAGCGGCCATGTGGACTACGTCGAGATGGAAGGTCTCCTAAAAAAATATCTCAGTGTCGAGCGCGTCTACGTCAAGGGTCAACAGAAAGAACGCTTCCTACGAGAAACCATCAATGCCGAAGTAATTAACCTGGAACGTCATTCAGGCGTACCTAAATTTGAAAAAAGCATTTCGATGTGTGCACACCACAACCAAGAGTCAATGTGGATGTGCAGTTTCATAAATTGCGAGAAATTATTTGCCTGGCTCGGTAGTGGGAGGCAGGCGCCTCCCATTAAGATTCCCCCCACCACAAACGCCTCCCACTTCTGTTTCATACCTATTTAAACACAGCGAGCATGTCCCTACTGTGTATAAAATGGAAGAAGTGTGTGACTATACAAACCGAAATGATAGATTGAAATCTTTCGCGAAGTGGTCAAATCCGTCGATTTCCCCAATACAATTGGCTGAAGCGGGATTCCATTACACAGATTATGAAGACGTAGTCAAGTGTCCATTTTGCTTCATAGAAGGCTACCGGTGGGAAGAAGGCGACGATCCATTGCAAGACCACGCAAGTTGGAACCCCAGTTGCCCTTTCATCCAAGCAAGTAATGCGGGACTTAATACGACGTTCGCGGATATTAAACCCTTGCCAGTGGTCGCAATACTACCAAACTCCGTCGTCGAAGATACCGTAGTTCGTCAACCTCAAACCGCATCAAAAAGTAATTTATGTAAAATTTGCTACAACAACGATATATAGGTTGTGATGATTCCCTGCGGACACGTAATGCTTTGCATAGAATGCGCACTTCAAATCTCCTCATGTCCTTTGTGCAGAACGATGATATGTGAAAAAGTGCGTGTCTATCTACCATAAGCTATTTATGTAGTAAATGTATAAAACAAATAAAATTTTAAAACAAAAACTTGTTTTTATTTTGGGGTCAGTCGCCTATATATTGAGAAGTAGCACGCAGAATTTCTCAGTTGACAAGATGCAAGTTCAGCAACAGCAAGTTTGTCTCCCTATCGAAAATCTAGATGTCATACAAGGGGGTACGGTAAAATCAAAACACGGTACCCTACTACCAGACTCGTTTAGGGCAATCTTGTGTGGACCTAGCGGGTGTGGTAAAACGAACGCACTCCTTAGTTTGATTTTCAACGAAAACGGTCTGAAATTCGAAAATATCTACTTATATACGAAATCGTTGTACCAACCGAAATATCAATTATTGCAGGATAGTAGTAATACAAAGAGAGTACGGGACCACTTTGACCTCAGTTGACCCCTTGATTCTGAGAGTCCCCTACGGCCCGAGGTCACGGGAGCAAAGTGGCTACGTCATGCCCGAGGTCACGTGACGTCACCGGATGACCCCAGTTGACCCCTAGATCCTGATAGGTTAACCTTTGACCTTTGGGCCACGTGTGACCCCCAGTTGACCCCCCCCCCACTCCAACGACGGGGCAACCCCCACTCCAACGGCTTGGTGGGGTGAGGTCTATATATTCGTGCGCAAGAGCAGTTTTCCCGTTATATACACTTACAATTTCCCACAGTCTGATTTGCCGAGTTCAAAATGCAGTCGTTCCTGAATCACCTGAACAAGAATTTGATCGTCAAGAAATTCGAAAGCGTTCAAAATATGGACGTGGATGAAAATTTTCAAATCACGAGCGTGGACAAAGTGAACACGCAATACGGAGAGAAGGTCTACGTAGAGTTCGAAGAATTTAAGACGGTGCTGCCGCAACGATACACGGCCGAGTTTACGCCCCAACGGATCGAAGAAATTAATAGGGATATCGGTAACGGAAGGAGGTATTACATGAAGAGTCTTGGACCCGTCGGCCGATCTACAAATATCGAATTTATTGTAGAACCATGACGAAGCTGGAGTACAGAAGAAAACTGCAACAATATTTGAAGAATTTAGAAGCATTGAAATATGAACTTATGTTATATGAAATTAAAATGAAGATAAAACATATTGACTTACACAATTAATTTTTAATAAACGTTTAAAAATCTTTTGTTGTGTTTTTTTATAAGAATCTTTGTGTTGAAGGGAAAACACCTGAAGCATCATATTATAATAAAACTCTCACTCTAAGCAATAATATCACTCTATTCCACTGTTATGTGTATACAGGGTGATTCTTAACTTATACACATAAATTTGGAAAATTGTAGGTTATGTCAAGTAATGGCTAATAATGAAAAAAAAAAGTCTAATAAAATTGTTATCGATAAGGTCTGCGTTTGTGATCTTATGAACCATAATTTTTAATTTATTTGTGCAAATAAACCCCGAATTGTTCAAGTACACAAAATTATAACTCAGCTGTTGCGTCGCATCGGGTTACTCGCTGCGAACGCGTGACCGCATAGTAAATATATAGTAAGAGAAAACACGTGGAATAGTTCACGACAGACGCCTGCTTTGTTTGGTCGAGCACTCAGCGATTTTGCTGAAACCGCATATAGAACAATAGGCTACAAATTTCACCCAATTATCTTCTAAATAAAAAAATCTGAAAAAATTGCAGATAGAATAATAAACGGAAAATTTGGGAAAATCAGCATGTAACGCAAACGATTTAGGCCGGAATCTTCAACTAGACACGTGGAAATACGAGGTAGACTCCTTGGTATCAGGAAATGTGATACATTATGGTAAATAAGAAACCACGTGGAACCGTATATGATGCGATGTACAACGTAAACAATTAGTACGTCAGGGGCTCGGATTTTCTGCTGATGCAGGTATATCGTGATTTCCAAATATATCTTCTGATCGGCTGATCGGAAAAAATCCTCATATAGCGCAATCGATTTTGGGGCCACCCCTTGGGGGGGGTGGACTTAGTCTACCCCGGGGTGGGTGGGGGGTGGCGGGTGGGCAACTACGTGCCAGGAGGAACGGAGGCCGAAGGCCTCCGTCCGACTGGCATGTAGTTGCCCGAACAAAATCCACCCTTCCCCCTTGCACGCGTTTCGCGCATGCGCAGTTCCGCACTTTTGATACCTATGAAAATTCGAAAAATTTTGAAAATTTTTTATTCAAAAAATGTTATTTTAAAAAGGTCCTGATCCTATAATCCCGATAACATTTTGGGAAATTTTCATTTTTTGACGGTGAAATGTACAAGACAAGACTCAGACGAATGTTTTATATACAAGTGCAGATAGAATTTTTTCGAGTGACTGATAAAAACAGTTATTATAATAGTTAGTCGGAAGGCCCCAGATAACATAGGAAATTTTGTTTGAACAAAATCTGTAAAAAAAATCCAAGACGTGAAAATGTAGGTAGAATTTTCGAATAAGTTTTGTATACCGGTAAAAATATATGTAAAGGTAAAAATAACGTCAGTTTCACTTGGAAAAAAATGATGAAAACATTTCAGTAAAAAAAATACGATGTAGAGGTTGTACCAAAAAAAAATTGGAAATAATTATTTATTCCAGTAAAATATACACAAGACCGAAAAAGGTAATTGCGCGGCTGTCCCATTTTATACACCCTAGCTGTTTCAGTTCATCTCGTTTGGAAAAATTTTAGGGGTTATTACTTTTTTAAATACCGGTTTCCTCAACCTTATTTGAAAGTAAATATTTTTTAGTTCCCCACAGAAGGAAATAATGACGATATTTTATACCGGTGGATTCAAAAAATATATAAGGTTAGGAAAAAACCTTGGTAGGCAAACGCGGCTCTGCTGACCAGACAAAAAAAAACCTTAGTCGACAAATAATGGCCTATAAGAAGGGTGCGTGATTCCACGTATCAGTTCGAGTGCTCCAAGATGCAAGTAAGTATATACCAGCTGTCCCATTTTTAAACAGCTAGATATTTGGAAACCTTTCGTAAAAAAATTCCCAAGGATTACATGAGCAAAAGAAAGAAAAAAATGTAAATATACCAGCTGTCCCATTTATAAACCGCTTGATATCTTGGAAACGTAAACTTATATAAAGGAAGTAAAAGCTATATCTTAATAGGCGGAGGACCGACTGTCATTCAGACAGGTGAAAATTTTTTGTGATTTTTTGTAGAAGTTTTTTGCCAAAATTTTTTTTTGTCAAAATTTTTTTTTGTCAAAATTTTTTTTTGCCAAATTTTTTTTTTGTCAAAATTTTTTTTGTCAAAATTTTTTTTTGTCAAATTTTTTTTGACATTTTTTTTGCCAAATTTTTTTTTGTCGAATTTTTTTTTGCCAAATTTTTTTTTGTCGAATTTTTTTTTGCCAATTTTTTTTTTGCCAAATTCTTTTTCGACAAAATTTTTTTTGATACAAATATAATTGCTAACGTTTAATTTGTTTACCCCATTTACGAAAATGATAACAAAATTGGATCAGACAAGATGTTTTTTCGAAGTATAGTTTTTAAACACAGGGTGCCACCACCGGTTTTACGATATAGGTTTCAAAATGCGACGCAAGTAAATAAAAAAAAATACCCTAGAGATAAGAAAACAAAATACAACTCACCGAAAGATTCTTGATGATGTATAAAAAGAAATCAGGTTACATCTAATGCCCCAGACAGTAAAATAAACATCCCCGAGCTATCAGATATAACCAAACATCATTTTTCTAACGGCACAGTCATTTTCACGGGAAAAACAACCAGTAACCGTTCAAATTCCATAGATAGGTACTGCCGTAATCCAAAATTTCACTGAACTACGCGTATCTATTATACTGAAGTAGGTACTGATACACTTCCATCTTTCCAAAGAAAAACAAACACGAAACTCAGACTTTTCATATATTTATTACAACGCCTCGATAGAGTCTTTATCTGTGGCCACGACCGAGAATCTACTGAAGCAAGTGCGACGCATAGGACGTGAAAAGTGCCGAGTTGGTTTTATTAAACAATGAAACTTATACCTACGTATATATAAAATAAATGAGAAATATGCCAGAGATGTGAAACCTAATTGTGTTGCAAGTTTGAGGGTCCAAAAAAATATTGGCTTTAATTTTTTAAGGTGAGAAACACATCTAACAGCCAGTTTGGAAATATACAAGGCAAAAAAAGTAGTGATGTGGCTGTCCCATTTTATGTTTTATACAGGTTGGGTTATTTTAGAATAGTTGTTCAATAGACCGAGACAACATCATAAACGCTTCCCGTTAGAACAGAATCTGATGAAAAGAAAAATTCCATCTGGGTCAAGCTACTACATAACCAAAATAAAAAATACTGAACGTTATAAAATTTAAAAAATCATATTTTCAACGGATTTTTATCCTCTGAAAATTGTTCTTGTGTAAAATTCAGTTTCACTGGGTCAAGCTAGGTGGTAACTATATAACCAAAATAAAAAATACTGAACGTTATAAAATTTAAAAAATCATATTTTCAAGGGATTTTTGTCCTCTGAAAATTGGTTTTGTTTCAATAAGTTACTAATTGAGATAATAGGAAAAAAATCTTAAGAATCTCTTATAGAATTCTGAGACAACGACCCTGAGAGTAAATATCATACAAAAATCTTTGTGCGTTGACTTTCAACTCAATTTAATAATTAGGTTTAATAATGACAATTTTCTCGATTATCTAGAATCAAAAATATTGCGAGTGGCAATTCACAATTTTCTAGATATCATGTGAAGCCTTAATTTTGCGTCGTAAGTTAGAGGATCCAAAAATATTGGCTTAAATTGTTTAGTAAATGCGATTAAAATATGTTTAGTTTATCAACAGTTAATTGTAACAGCTTATAATCTTAGAAGCTAAACTCTTTAAAAAAATTTTTAGACAAAAAGTTGTAGTTTAATAATGGTCAGTTGGATTCATTTTGAATCATGTTTGCATATTACCTACAAGGAGTTACAACCTCAAAACATAGAAATCGCTCATTTTAAACCGATTTAATAAAAATTTCACCAAAACAATACTTTCACTCATATAATACACTTCTGATTAATAAAAAAGGCACCATAGGTAGTAGTAATAAGATATTCAACGGAATTTTTATCGACTGTTTGCCCATTTTGCTAGCTTTTGGGGGTATTCCTTGATATTTTAGACGGATAAAAATGAATAACTAAAATACAAAACGCACTGTTGACTTTACTTACGTGAATAGTAAGCCTATAATACGTATCGAAAACAGAGAAATATTCAGGTCAAGAAAAAAATGGCCTAATTTACAAGTTTGTAAATCAAAAACTACCTTTTGGCTTTTCATTTTGATGAGAAAATACGTCTAATTAGTAAGTCAAATAAATGGGACATCATGAAAGATATACTAATAATTGAACAAATGCTATCTTAGTTCTATAGGCAGAAAGGTACTATGGGTAGTAATAGTTTTGGGATAAAAAGACGACCTGTTAGCTTTTAAATTTGTTAAGAAAATACGTCTAATGAAATCGAAAGTAGTAACTAGGTTTTGGTTAACATTTCGTTAACGCGTTGATGAATAAGAATGCAAGTGAAAAGTAGACCGAATTTCCCAAAAAACGGTGAGTGACCAAACAAGTTATTATAAAAAGTGGCTCGGGAGACCGATGTAACCTAGAAAACGCCTTTCCTTCGAATAGAAAGTAAAAAAAAGTTGCAAAATGGGACATGAATATTTGATGCAAGTGAAAAGTAGGCAGAATTTTCGAAAATCGGGGACGGATCAAAAAATATTAAGTTGATCGGGAGGTTGAGATAACCTATGAAACACCTTTCATTCCGACAGAATCTGACAAAAAATTATAAGAAAATTTTAGACGACTGTTTGCAAGTGAAAAGTATACATAATTTTTTTGAAAAAACTGAGACTGACCAAAAAAAATAGATATTAGAAAATTTTGCTCGGGAGATCGAGGTAACATAGAAAACGCCTTTCATCCGAATATAATCTGAAATAAATTCCGAGATGGGACTTAGACGAATGTTTGATGCAAGTGGAAAGTAGACCGAATTGCCGAAAAACGCGGGAGGTCGAGGTAACCTAGGAAAAACGCCTTTTATTCGAACAGAATCTGACAAAAAAATCCAAGACGAATGTTTGATGAAATTGAAAGGTAGACAGAATTTTAGAAAAACGGCAACTGATCAAAAAATATATATTCGAAAATTTTGGTCGGGAGCCCGAGGTAACCTAGAAAACGCCTTTCGTTCTAACAGAATCCGACAAAAAAATTCCAAGACGGGATGGTAGTGGGACGAATGTTTGACGGAAGTTAAAAGTAGACAGAATATTAAAAAACGAGAACCGACCAAATAGTTATTAGAAAAAGTGGCTCAGGAGGTCGAGGTAACCTAGGAAATGCCTTTAGTTTGAAAAGAATCTGACAAACAAAAAATCCAAGACGAATATTTGATGCAATTGAAAGGTAGACAGGATTTTAGAAAAACGGCAACTGATCAAAAAAATATATATTCGAAAATTTTGGTCGGGAGCCCGAGGTAACCTAGAAAATGCCTTTCGTTCGAACAGAATCCGACAAAAAAATTCCAAGACGGGATGGTAGTTGGACGAGTGTTTGACGCAAGTTAAAAGTAGACAGAATATTAAAAAACGAGAACCAAACCAAATAGTTATTAGAAGAAGTGGCTCGGGAGGTCGAGGTAACCTAGGAAATGCCTTTCGTTCGAACAGAATTCGACAAAAAAAAATTCCAAGACATGACTTAGAAAAATATTCATTTGATGCAGATGAAAAAGAGACAGCATTTCCAAAAAAAACTTCGACTGACCTAAAAGTTATTAGAAAAAGTTGCTCGGGAGGCCGATGTCTAGCAAAATATAACACCATTGCACCAGAGTTATTTCCATCTACGTAACATTATTGGCGTGGTGGTCGACTAATCGCGTTCACTATTAAATTAATTATGACTGGTCAAATACGTAAATAATGCAAATTAAAAAACGCTTTAACGAAGCGTTTACAATGCGTTAACGAGGATTGACAGCGCGTTAACGAGGCGTTACCAACGCGTTAAACGCGTGAAAGAAGCGTTATCAACGTGTTAAACGCGTGAAAGAAGCGTTATCCATGCGTTACGCGTTAACGAAGCGTTATCAACGCGTTAACAACGCGTTATCCATGCGTTAACTACTAGTTATCGATTCGTTAACAATGCGTTAACGAACAACGCATTAACGAACAACGCGTTAACGAAACGTTAACGACGTGTCAGCAAAGTTTTAACAAAGCGTTAACGAAGCTTTAACATCGCGTCAATGCGTTAAGACGCGTTAAAACCGCGTTAACGAATCTTTGACGACGCATTAACGAAGCGTTGACGAGTGTGGAAGTGCGTGGACCCTCCAACTCCCAGAATCGCAACTTACACCAGATCAAACTCAACTGTGGAATCTTGTGACGTCACAGAGATGCTACTTTACATTTCT
Organism: Pseudeuparius sepicola; assembly: GCA_963920635.1. Lineage (NCBI taxonomy): Eukaryota > Metazoa > Arthropoda > Insecta > Coleoptera > Anthribidae > Pseudeuparius > Pseudeuparius sepicola. The sequence continues at coordinate 38,486,562 of OY987305.1, forward strand.
TTTAAGTAGTTAACCTAACCTAACATTATTGTCGCGGTGACCAAGAGGTTATCGACTAATGAACCGATTACCATTGGTCAAAACTGACTTAATCCGCCTTTGATACACCTCTCCCAAATCCAATGGCAATCGGTTCACCAGTCGATAACCTCTTGGTCACCGCGACAATAATGTTAGGTTAGGTTAACTACTTAAAAGAAATGTAAAGTAGCATCTCTGTGACGTCACAAGATTCCACAGTTGAGTTTGATCTGGTGTAAGTTGCGATTCTGGGAGTTGGAGGGTCCACGCACTTCCACACTCGTCAACGCTTCGTTAATGCGTCGTCAAAGATTCGTTAACGCGGTTTTAACGCGTCTTAACGCATTGACGCGATGTTAAAGCTTCGTTAACGCTTTGTTAAAACTTTGCTGACACGTCGTTAACGTTTCGTTAACGCGTTGTTCGTTAATGCGTTGTTCGTTAACGCATTGTTAACGAATCGATAACTAGTAGTTAACGCATGGATAACGCGTTGTTAACGCGTTGATAACGCTTCGTTAACGCGTAACGCATGGATAACGCTTCTTTCACGCGTTTAACACGTTGATAACGCTTCTTTCACGCGTTTAACGCGTTGGTAACGCCTCGTTAACGCGCTGTCAATCCTCGTTAACGCATTGTAAACGCTTCGTTAAAGCGTTTTTTAATTTGCATTATTTACGTATTTGACCAGTCATAATTAATTTAATAGTGAACGCGATTAGTCGACCACCACGCCAATAATGTTACGTAGATGGAAATAACTCTGGTGCAATGGTGTTATATTTTGCTAGACATCGGCCTCCCGAGCAACTTTTTCTAATAACTTTTAGGTCAGTCGAAGTTTTTTTTGGAAATGCTGTCTCTTTTTCATCTGCATCAAATGAATATTTTTCCAAGTCATGTCTTGGAATTTTTTTTTGTCGAATTCTGTTCGAACGAAAGGCATTTCCTAGGTTACCTCGACCTCCCGAGCCACTTCTTCTAATAACTATTTGGTTTGGTTCTCGTTTTTTAATATTCTGTCTACTTTTAACTTGCGTCAAACACTCGTCCAACTACCATCCCGTCTTGGAATTTTTTTGTCGGATTCTGTTCGAACGAAAGGCATTTTCTAGGTTACCTCGGGCTCCCGACCAAAATTTTCGAATATATATTTTTTTGATCAGTTGCCGTTTTTCTAAAATCCTGTCTACCTTTCAATTGCATCAAATATTCGTCTTGGATTTTTTGTTTGTCAGATTCTTTTCAAACTAAAGGCATTTCCTAGGTTACCTCGACCTCCTGAGCCACTTTTTCTAATAACTATTTGGTCGGTTCTCGTTTTTTAATATTCTGTCTACTTTTAACTTCCGTCAAACATTCGTCCCACTACCATCCCGTCTTGGAATTTTTTTGTCGGATTCTTTTAGAACGAAAGGCGTTTTCTAGGTTACCTCGGGCTCCCGACCAAAATTTTCGAATATATATTTTTTGATCAGTTGCCGTTTTTCTAAAATTCTGTCTACCTTTCAATTGCATCAAACATTCGTCTTGGATTTTTTTGTCAGATTCTGTTCGAATAAAAGGCGTTTTTCCTAGGTTACCTCGACCTCCCGCGTTTTTCGGCAATTCGGTCTACTTTCCACTTGCATCAAACATTCGTCTAAGTCCCATCTCGGAATTTATTTCAGATTATATTCGGATGAAAGGCGTTTTCTATGTTACCTCGATCTCCCGAGCAAAATTTTCTAATATCTATTTTTTTTGGTCAGTCTCAGTTTTTTCAAAAAAATTATGTATACTTTTCACTTGCAAACAGTCGTCTAAAATTTTCTTGGAATTTTTTGTCAGATTCTGTCGGAATGAAAGGTGTTTCATAGGTTATCTCAACCTCCCGATCAACTTAATATTTTTTGATCCGTCCCCGATTTTCGAAAATTCTGCCTACTTTTCACTTACATCAAATATTCATCTAAGTCCCATTTTGCAACTTTTTTTTACTTTCTATTCGAAGGAAAGGCGTTTTCTAGGTTACATCGGTCTCCCGAGCCACTTTTTATAATAACTTGTTTGGTCACTCACCGTTTTTTGGGAAATTCGGTCTACTTTTCACTTGCATTCTTATTCATCAACGCGTTAACGAAATGTTAACCAAAAGCTAGTTACTACTTTCGATTTCATTAGACGTATTTTCTTAACAAATTTAAAAGCTAACAGGTCGTCTTTTGATCCCAAAACTATTACTACCCATAGTACCTTTCTGCCTATAGAACTAAGATAGCATTTGTTCAATTATTAGTATATCTTTCATGATGTCCCATTTATTTGACTTACTAATTAGACGTATTTTCTCATCAAAATGAAAAGCCAAAAGGTAGTTTTTGATTTACAAACTTGTAAATTAGGCCATTTTTTTCTTGACCTGAATATTTCTCTGTTTTCGATACGTATTATAGGCTTACTATTCACGTAAGTAAAGTCAACAGTGCGTTTTGTATTTTAGTTATTCATTTTTATCCGTCTAAAATATCAAGGAATACCCCCAAAAGCTAGCAAAATGGGCAAACAGTCGATAAAAATTCCGTTGAATATCTTATTACTACTACCTATGGTGCCTTTTTTATTAATCAGAAGTGTATTATATGAGTGAAAGTATTGTTTTGGTGAAATTTTTATTAAATCGGTTTAAAATGAGCGATTTCTATGTTTTGAGGTTGTAACTCCTTGTAGGTAATATGCAAACATGATTCAAAATGAATCCAACTGACCATTATTAAACTACAACTTTTTGTCTAAAAATTTTTTTAAAGAGTTTAGCTTCTAAGATTATAAGCTGTTACAATTAACTGTTGATAAACTAAACATATTTTAATCGCATTTACTAAACAATTTAAGCCAATATTTTTGGATCCTCTAACTTACGACGCAAAATTAAGGCTTCACATGATATCTAGAAAATTGTGAATTGCCACTCGCAATATTTTTGATTCTAGATAATCGAGAAAATTGTCATTATTAAACCTAATTATTAAATTGAGTTGAAAGTCAACGCACAAAGATTTTTGTATGATATTTACTCTCAGGGTCGTTGTCTCAGAATTCTATAAGAGATTCTTAAGATTTTTTTCCTATTATCTCAATTAGTAACTTATTGAAACAAAACCAATTTTCAGAGGACAAAAATCCCTTGAAAATATGATTTTTTAAATTTTATAACGTTCAGTATTTTTTATTTTGGTTATATAGTTACCACCTAGCTTGACCCAGTGAAACTGAATTTTACACAAGAACAATTTTCAGAGGATAAAAATCCGTTGAAAATATGATTTTTTAAATTTTATAACGTTCAGTATTTTTTATTTTGGTTATGTAGTAGCTTGACCCAGATGGAATTTTTCTTTTCATCAGATTCTGTTCTAACGGGAAGCGTTTATGATGTTGTCTCGGTCTATTGAACAACTATTCTAAAATAACCCAACCTGTATAAAACATAAAATGGGACAGCCACATCACTACTTTTTTTGCCTTGTATATTTCCAAACTGGCTGTTAGATGTGTTTCTCACCTTAAAAAATTAAAGCCAATATTTTTTTGGACCCTCAAACTTGCAACACAATTAGATTTCACATCTCTGGCATATTTCTCATTTATTTTATATATACGTAGGTATAAGTTTCATTGTTTAATAAAACCAACTCGGCACTTTTCACGTCCTATGCGTCGCACTTGCTTCAGTAGATTCTCGGTCGTGGCCACAGATAAAGACTCTATCGAGGCGTTGTAATAAATATATGAAAAGTCTGAGTTTCGTGTTTGTTTTTCTTTGGAAAGATGGAAGTGTATCAGTACCTACTTCAGTATAATAGATACGCGTAGTTCAGTGAAATTTTGGATTACGGCAGTACCTATCTATGGAATTTGAACGGTTACTGGTTGTTTTTCCCGTGAAAATGACTGTGCCGTTAGAAAAATGATGTTTGGTTATATCTGATAGCTCGGGGATGTTTATTTTACTGTCTGGGGCATTAGATGTAACCTGATTTCTTTTTATACATCATCAAGAATCTTTCGGTGAGTTGTATTTTGTTTTCTTATCTCTAGGGTATTTTTTTTTATTTACTTGCGTCGCATTTTGAAACCTATATCGTAAAACCGATGGTGGCACCCTGTGTTTAAAAACTATACTTCGAAAAAACATCTTGTCTGATCCAATTTTGTTATCATTTTCGTAAATGGGGTAAACAAATTAAACGTTAGCAATTATATTTGTATCAAAAAAAATTTTGTCGAAAAAGAATTTGGCAAAAAAAAAATTGGCAAAAAAAAATTCGACAAAAAAAAATTTGGCAAAAAAAAATTCGACAAAAAAAAATTTGGCAAAAAAAATGTCAAAAAAAATTTTACAAAAAAAATTTTGACAAAAAAAATTTTGACAAAAAAAAAATTTGGCAAAAAAAAATTTTGACAAAAAAAAATTTTGGCAAAAAACTTCTACAAAAAATCACAAAAAATTTTCACCTGTCTGAATGACAGTCGGTCCTCCGCCTATTAAGATATAGCTTTTACTTCCTTTATATAAGTTTACGTTTCCAAGATATCAAGCGGTTTATAAATGGGACAGCTGGTATATTTACATTTTTTTCTTTCTTTTGCTCATGTAATCCTTGGGAATTTTTTTACGAAAGGTTTCCAAATATCTAGCTGTTTAAAAATGGGACAGCTGGTATATACTTACTTGCATCTTGGAGCACTCGAACTGATACGTGGAATCACGCACCCTTCTTATAGGCCATTATTTGTCGACTAAGGTTTTTTTTTGTCTGGTCAGCAGAGCCGCGTTTGCCTACCAAGGTTTTTTCCTAACCTTATATATTTTTTGAATCCACCGGTATAAAATATCGTCATTATTTCCTTCTGTGGGGAACTAAAAAATATTTACTTTCAAATAAGGTTGAGGAAACCGGTATTTAAAAAAGTAATAACCCCTAAAATTTTTCCAAACGAGATGAACTGAAACAGCTAGGGTGTATAAAATGGGACAGCCGCGCAATTACCTTTTTCGGTCTTGTGTATATTTTACTGGAATAAATAATTATTTCCAATTTTTTTTTGGTACAACCTCTACATCGTATTTTTTTTACTGAAATGTTTTCATCATTTTTTTCCAAGTGAAACTGACGTTATTTTTACCTTTACATATATTTTTACCGGTATACAAAACTTATTCGAAAATTCTACCTACATTTTCACGTCTTGGATTTTTTTTACAGATTTTGTTCAAACAAAATTTCCTATGTTATCTGGGGCCTTCCGACTAACTATTATAATAACTGTTTTTATCAGTCACTCGAAAAAATTCTATCTGCACTTGTATATAAAACATTCGTCTGAGTCTTGTCTTGTACATTTCACCGTCAAAAAATGAAAATTTCCCAAAATGTTATCGGGATTATAGGATCAGGACCTTTTTAAAATAACATTTTTTGAATAAAAAATTTTCAAAATTTTTCGAATTTTCATAGGTATCAAAAGTGCGGAACTGCGCATGCGCGAAACGCGTGCAAGGGGGAAGGGTGGATTTTGTTCGGGCAACTACATGCCAGTCGGACGGAGGCCTTCGGCCTCCGTTCCTCCTGGCACGTAGTTGCCCACCCGCCACCCCCCACCCACCCCGGGGTAGACTAAGTCCACCCCCCCCAAGGGGTGGCCCCAAAATCGATTGCGCTATATGAGGATTTTTTCCGATCAGCCGATCAGAAGATATATTTGGAAATCACGATATACCTGCATCAGCAGAAAATCCGAGCCCCTGACGTACTAATTGTTTACGTTGTACATCGCATCATATACGGTTCCACGTGGTTTCTTATTTACCATAATGTATCACATTTCCTGATACCAAGGAGTCTACCTCGTATTTCCACGTGTCTAGTTGAAGATTCCGGCCTAAATCGTTTGCGTTACATGCTGATTTTCCCAAATTTTCCGTTTATTATTCTATCTGCAATTTTTTCAGATTTTTTTATTTAGAAGATAATTGGGTGAAATTTGTAGCCTATTGTTCTATATGCGGTTTCAGCAAAATCGCTGAGTGCTCGACCAAACAAAGCAGGCGTCTGTCGTGAACTATTCCACGTGTTTTCTCTTACTATATATTTACTATGCGGTCACGCGTTCGCAGCGAGTAACCCGATGCGACGCAACAGCTGAGTTATAATTTTGTGTACTTGAACAATTCGGGGTTTATTTGCACAAATAAATTAAAAATTATGGTTCATAAGATCACAAACGCAGACCTTATCGATAACAATTTTATTAGACTTTTTTTTTCATTATTAGCCATTACTTGACATAACCTACAATTTTCCAAATTTATGTGTATAAGTTAAGAATCACCCTGTATACACATAACAGTGGAATAGAGTGATATTATTGCTTAGAGTGAGAGTTTTATTATAATATGATGCTTCAGGTGTTTTCCCTTCAACACAAAGATTCTTATAAAAAAACACAACAAAAGATTTTTAAACGTTTATTAAAAATTAATTGTGTAAGTCAATATGTTTTATCTTCATTTTAATTTCATATAACATAAGTTCATATTTCAATGCTTCTAAATTCTTCAAATATTGTTGCAGTTTTCTTCTGTACTCCAGCTTCGTCATGGTTCTACAATAAATTCGATATTTGTAGATCGGCCGACGGGCCCAAGACTCTTCATGTAATACCTCCTTCCGTTACCGATATCCCTGTTAATTTCTTCGATCCGTTGGGGCGTAAACTCGGCCGTGTATCGTTGCGGCAGCACCGTCTTAAATTCTTCGAACTCGACGTAGACCTTCTCTCCGTATTGCGTGTTCACTTTGTCCACGCTCGTGATTTGAAAATTTTCACCCACCTCCATATTTTGAACGCTTTCGAATTTCTTGAAGATCAAATTCTTGTTCAGGTGATTCAGGAACGACTGCATTTTCAACTCGGCAAATCAGACTGTGGGAAATTGTAAGTGTATATAACGGGAAAACTGCTCTTGCGCACGAATATATAGACCTCACCCCACCAAACCGTTGGAGTGGGGATTGCCCCGTCGTTGGAGTGGGGGCTGACACCCGCCGTTGGAGTGGGGGGGGGGGTCAACTGGGGGTCACACGTGGCCCAAAGGTTAAAGGTTAACCTATCAGGATCTAGGGGTCAACTGGGGTCATCCGGTGACGTCACGTGACCTCGGGCATGACGTAGCCACTTTGCTCCCGTGACCTCGGGCCGTAGGGGACTCTCAGGATCCAGGGGTCAACTGAGGTCAAAGTGGTCCCGTACTCTCTTTGTATTACTACTATCAACAATATGGTATTTGGCAACAAACAACAAACCAACGAGAAAATACAACCCTTACTTCTACAAATGGAAAATGGAAGCCTACTTCATTCAAAATTCAAAGAACCACCGTTACCAACGCTCATGTTAAAAGAAATATCCCTAAAGGAACTTCACGAAATTAAGAAAAACATTAACTCAGCCAACCCTATAGTGCTAGAAAATATTGAAGGAAAATCGACGTCATGGATCCAGTGGATAGTAATTATACTGTTCGTCCTGATTATCAGCTCTTATTTTGGATTCAAGCTGTACAAAAAACTCTATACACCTCGCCCTCAACCAAGAAAAAAAATTGAACAAGAATTGTCGTCTTCGGTCGTCTACAACCCCTCAGTCGCCATCTAAAGAAGGGAGGAGTTATATATATAAAAAATACACAATCATCTATAAAATTGCACACTCTGTTTCTCTAGAATTGTTCTATGCTGATCCCGCATTTTAGATGTATAAATATTATATCCAGCCGCGACGCTCCTCATTAAGTCTCTCGCCGTTGTCTTGCCTGTTTTTAGAAATAAAGTTTATTTTTAAAAACACTTCCGTGCCGTCCGGCTATTTAATTAACCTAAAACTCAACAAAATTGGTTAGTTAATATGACTAATATCTCTTTATCCTCTGATGTTGCTAATATAATAGCTTTAGGACCAAAATTTTCATTACCTCATACAAAGTTTTATTTTCCTTTATTAGACATCATAACTGATGTTGAATTTTGTATTAATAATACCCAAATTGATTCCCATCATAAAAACATTCTACGTAATCGATCAACTAATGTCATTACTAACCATTTACCATCTTTATCAAATTTTAATAATAAAGATTCCTTAATAAACAAAGAATTTAATAAAACTAAGAAGTTTCTTCAAGATAATGATATCATAATGGTCACTAATTCTGATAAAGGTAATAAATCAGTGGTTTTGTATAAAGAAGATTATAAAAATAAAATTAAATCCTTATTAGATGACCTTCAAACTTATACTGTTTTAAGAAGAGATCCAACATCTAAATATCAAAGGTTAAATAATAATTTAGTTAGTAAACTTGAAATTAATTTAGAAATTTCTCCTTATGTTGCACGTAAATTAAAAGTATACAGGGTGGTTCACTTTTATGTGGTAGGACTTTAACATTAGATAGAAAAAGATAATCTAAAATGAAAATTTTATATCAACATATATCGGGGAAAGCTTAGTTTCCGAGATACAGGGCGTTGAAGTGTTGGAAAAAATATGAAGTATTTTTTACACTGTCCGAACCAGTGGAGATATTTAAACCAAATTTGATGTGTAGTACCACCTTTTTGACTACGATATTTAGTGATAATATGAAGGTCCTGAAATAACCAGTGGTGGAGTTATGGGTTTTCACTATCACTAAATTTAAAAAGTAATTAGTACGGACCTGTCTCACATCAACGTAAATTTTTTTTTCGTAAAGTTCTTTCAATTCTCTACAAAAAGTGTATCTTGGCATTTTTTTGTATCTGCCACGGTTGTGTAGTAAATAAATTATTTCGTTTCCATCTCAGCCTTTTTTGCCTAAAAATGTGTTTTCTAAGATTATTGATAAATATCGCAAATAACAGAAATTAATTATGGAACACTTATCGGATTCAGCTATTTTATTTTTAATTTTATGGAAACAATTTTAAAAATAAACTGGCACTTGGTTTGAGGTACATTACTTTATTATCATTTTAACATTTTTATCAAATCTGTATTATTTCTTAATAATTTTTATAATTCTAAATTTGTAGAATTCTAAATTATACCACGACGAGTAAAACATGATTCTTCCGCCCATAAAATGTTATTTAAAAATTGTCTTATTTCCTTTGACTACAAAATCCATCGGCAAAATACTAATGTCCTTTCTGCATCGCCGTACTGGTGAAGATAAGTGTGCCATGGAAAAGAAAATCTTATTGACAGTTAATAATACAATAATCTGTCATCCAGTAGATGAACGTAGCAGCGCCGCAGTTTGTCTTTGTTAATAATTAAAATGCCGTTCCAATTTACAAATGAAGAGCAGGCTGACATCCATTTCTGCTATGGAGTTGCAAATGGGAACTCTGCGGAAGCAGCCAGAGAATACCGGAGGCGATTTCCAAATAGGCGCCATCCGCGTCCCTCGGTGTTTGTTAACATGCACCGGCAATTCAGAACTCGCGGTCTGAGAACTAGAATCGTCGAACGAGGAAATGAAAACAATATCCAACAAGTCAGACGCAACAATGAGATTCTTCGTGAATTCGATAGGAATCCTACAACAAGTAGCAGAAGAGTGTCAGTGGCCCTACGTGTTTCAAAGTCTGCAATTTTGCGAGCTTTAAAAAGAGATCACAGGCATGCGTATCATCTACAACCCGTACAAGGTTTAAGGCCCGGCGATGCAGAAAGAAGATTAGTGTTTTGCCGATGGATTTTGGAGTCAATTGAAGGAAATAGACAATTTTTAAATAACATTTTATGGACGGACGAGTCGTGTTTTACTCATCGTGGAGTAGTAAACTTTCATAATCAGCATATTTGGGCACAAGAAAACCCACATGCAATCCGGCCAAGAAATTTTCAGGTCGAATTTAGTGTCAATGTTTGGATTGGACTGTACAACCATCATCTGTTTGGACCCTTTTTTTGCCACAGCGAGTGAATGGTGACAATTTTTTGGAGTTTTTAGTAGCTGAGCATAATAATATGTGGGAAGACATTCCTTTAAACTTAAGATTGTTGGCTTGGTTCCAACTTGACGGCTGTCCTGCACATTTTCACCGAAATGTGAGGAACTGGTTAAATAATAACTTTCCAAATAGGTGGATCGGACGAGGGGGACCGGTCGCTTGGCCACCATGTTCTCCGGACATAACACCTCTGGACTTCTTCGTATGGGGATTTTTAAAAGAACAAGTCTATGCGACTCCTGTAGAAACAAGGGAACAACTTATTGATCGTATCAGAAATGCGTGCGATGAATTGAGAAATGGCAATTTAATCGATGCTGTTCAATCCGTTAGGCGTCGAAGTGAATTATGTGTGCAACAGAATGGATCACATTTTGAACAATTGTTGAATGTTGTACAAATTTAGAATTATAAAAATTATTAAGAAATAATACTAGATTTGATAAAAATGTTAAAATGATAATAAAGTAATGTACCTCAAACCAAGTGCCAGTTTATTTTTAAAATTGTTTCCATAAAATTAAAAATAAAATAGCTGAATCCGATAAGTGTTCCATAATTAATTTCTGTTATTTGCGATATTTATCAATAATCTTAGAAAACACATTTTTAGGCAAAAAAGGCTGAGATGGAAACGAAATAATTTATTTACTACACAACCGTGGCAGATACAAAAAAATGCCAAGATACACTTTTTGTAGAGAATTGAAAGAACTTTACGAAAAAAAATTTACGTTGATGTGAGACAGGTCCGTACTAATTACTTTTTAAATTTAGTGATAGTGAAAACCCATAACTCCACCACTGGTTATTTCAGGACCTTCATATTATCACTAAATATCGTAGTCAAAAAGGTGGTACTACACATCAAATTTGGTTTAAATATCTCCACTGGTTCGGACAGTGTAAAAAATACTTCATATTTTTTCCAACACTTCAACGCCCTGTATCTCGGAAACTAAGCTTTCCCCGATATATGTTGATATAAAATTTTCATTTTAGATTATCTTTTTCTATCTAATGTTAAAGTCCTACCACATAAAAGTGAACCACCCTGTATAATTCTGTTGCACCTAAATTATATGGATTACCTAAGATTCATAAAAATGGTATTCCACTAAGACCTGTTGTTTCGTGTATTGGAGCTCCTTCATATAAAATTTCGAAATTTATAGTTAATATTTTAAAAAATTAGACTACTTCACATGATTTTACTTTAAAAAATTCTTACCAGTTTGCTTATTTTATTAATAACTTTAAAATTCCGTATAATTATATGTTAATTAGCCTTGATATTAAGTCTCTTTTTACGAACATACGTCAAGATTTAGTTATTTCTTCAATTATTGTATCTTGGGACCTTATTGGATTACATACAGATATAACGAGAGACAGTTTTCTAAATATTGTTCGTTTTACTTTTGAGAGTAGTTATTCTGTTAGGGATGGAATATATTATCAACAAATAAAAGGAACTTCTATGGGTAATCCATCTTCACCCGTACACGCTGAGATTGTTATGAATAGATTCTTAAAAACAATTATATCAAAACTTCCATTTCAACTCCCTTTTATTAAATTATATGTTGATGATTTAGTTACTGCTATTCCAATTAATACTGAATTACAAATTTTAAATATTTTTAATAGTTATGATTCCGATATTAAATTTACGATTGAAATTGAAAATGATAATAAATTACCATACTTAGATTTATGTTTAATTCATAATCATGATAATACTATTGTCACTGATTGGTATATAAAACCATTATCATCTAAAAGAGTGCTCAATTTTGATTCATTCCATAAAAGATCCCAGAAAATTTCTATAATTAAATCATTAAAACATAGAATCATCAACCTATCTCATAAGAGTTTTTGGACTAAGAACTTTAATTTAGCAAAAAAATTACTTTTAGATAATGGTTATCCATTGAAAATTATTAATTCTGTATTATTTAATACCCATAATTTTATTGTTGATAATTTAATTAATAACCCTACTTTATCTGTTGATGACAATAATGAAAATTCTTTGATACAACGTTATAACATTCCATTTGTTCCCGGACTTTTTCAAAAACTTTCTAAGATTTTATCCACTAATAACATACAAATTGTTCCTTCGTATCGTAAAACAACTTCAATTTTATTTAATAAATTTAAAGATAAAACTCCTATTACCTATTTTTCTAATTTGATTTATAAAGTTCCTTGTTTAAATTGTACAGGTACATATATTGGACAAACTAAAAATTATTTAAAAAATCGTATGAATGATCATAGGAGAGATTGCAATAATAATAATAACCACACAGCTTTAGCTAATCATCATAATTTAACTAATCACAATTTTGATTTAACAAAACCATTAGTCCTTAACCTTGAGCAAAATTATCAAAAAAGACTTATAAAAGAATCTATTTCTATAAATTCTGATCCTAATTCAATAAATTTTCGTACTGATGTAAATAATCTAAGCGTAATTTATTCTAATTTGATTTCTTCTATTCCTAATAAAATTGCTACCCAAAATTAAAATTAAATTTAACATCATAGATTGTACTATTTTTACAACTCTGCTCAATTTATATATTGGCCTCTCTACTTTTTTACACCTTTTACCTTTTTCATTATTGTGTGACTTTTTATTAATTCTGACTTTATCGAATCGAATTGATATTTTTAACAACACATACAATCGTTTTTACAATTATTTTTACATTAAGACTAATATTTTTCTCTCTTTGGTAAGTTCTGATTCTATATTAGTTGTAATTTATCAATTTTGTATATTTCTTTAATTTATTTTAGCCTGATGAAGCAAATATATTTTGCGAAAACTTGCAAAAGATAGAGTTTTAATTTTTTAAAAACTGTCCTAAACCGAAGAACCATCCTTGAATTCATGGCTTACTAGATATTTCGAAACTGTTTTAGAAAATCTGAAATTCGGTCTACTTATAGGTAATATTATAAAAAATTAAAAAAACCTAGTCAGCCAGAATCTTTATTTAACAAACGCCGTCAGCTGCGGATATAAGAGCGGATGAGTTTTTTTCGATGTTTAGAATGGGGATCTCGGAAACCAGCGGAGCTAGAAGGAAGGTTAAATGGGAAAGATTTGCTGTTTTGTGGGCCCAATTTAATGCGCCTTTTGTATTTTTGTAAGAGTTCATGACTTACTAAAGTCTATCCAAGTTAAAGCGGCAGTGGATCAAAACATTGGCCACCACGTGACCTAATCTCTTATTGGTCTGGCCATAAAATGTAAAGTGTTTACGCGGCGAGCAGAATGCAGGGCCGGCTCTTCCCTCAGTCGAGTTTCCTGCATATTTTAGATCTGATCTCGAGCAGTATATTCTGTACATTTATTTTGCTACTTATGTAATTTAAGGAAATTTATAAAGATCCACGAAAAGTAGAAACACAAATTTTAGAACGTCTAAAAGAATTAGTTCAGAATTACAAGCCACTTGGAATCTCATATTAGTCCGACCCTGGTAATCGATCGCAAGCCGGTAATGTGACTTTGTTTATATCTACTGACTCTGTAACTTGGATAGACTTTAGATATTTCGAAAAAAACTGAATTTTCCCTCCTCCTTCAAGTCCCGCTAGCTCCGTTATTTTCGACTTTACAAAAAAAAGTGTAAATACAAAAGTTGTAGGGAATTATGTTCCTAATAAGAAGGTCCAATCCTATTTTGAACGTGAGCTGTCGTTTTAGAGATATGGCATACACTTTTTTTATGCAAACCATAGTTGGCTGTGAAATCGAGCGTTAAAATAAGAATTAAACAGAAAAACCGCCATAACTCCCATATTTTTCAAAATAATTATATCGAGTAATACAAAGCTTAAAAAACACTTTTTCCGAAAATCAATCAGAAATATTGACATTTTTGATAAAATTTTTGAAAGAAAAAGTCAATATTTCCTTGCACTTAGTCGTTGCCAGGCAACGGAAAGTAACTGTTAGGAAATATTTATTTTTGTACTGTAAGGAAATATTATTTCCTTACAGTTATTTATAAACTAAAAAAATGATTGAGAACAAGTTTTTCGAAATTTATGTTCTTTGAGTAATTTTCGATTTTCGGAAAAATAGTATGTATACCTCGTAGGAAAAGCCACATTCCCCGACTCCGTATTGCCAGTCTCGGCTTACGCCTCGACAGGCAATCTTTACGGTCGTCCGGGAATGTTCAGCTTTTCCTACTAGGTACACAATGTACTATTTATTTTATGAGATCACAGCCAACTATGGTTTGCAGCTAACGTTCAAAATAGGATTGAACCTACTACCTACTTATTAGGAACATAATTCCCTACAACTTTTGTATTTACACTTTTTTTTGTAAAGTCGAAAATAACGGAGCTAGCGGGATTTGAAGGAATAGGGAAAATTCATTTTTTTTCGAAATATCTAAAGTCTATCCAAGTTACAGAGTCAGTAGATATAAACAAAGTCACATTACCGGCTTGCGATCGATTACCAGGGTCGGACTAATATGAGATTCCAAGTGGCTTGTAATTCTGAACTAATTCTTTTAGACGTTCTAAAATTTGTGTTTCTACTTTTCGTGGATCTTTATAAATTTCCTTAAATTACATAAGTAGCAAAATAAATGTACAGAATATACTGCTCGAGATCAGATCTAAAATATGCAGGAAACTCGACTGAGGGAAGAGCCGGCCCTGCATTCTACTCGCCGCGTAAACACTTTACATTTTATGACGGCCAGACCAATAAGAGATTAGGTCACGTGGTGGCCAATGTTTTGATCCACTGCCTCTTTAACTTGGATAGACTTTAGTAAGTCATGAACTCTTACAAAAATACAAAAGGCGCATTAAATTGGGCCCACAAAACAGCAAATATTTCCCATTTAACCTTCCTTCTAGCTCCGCTGGTTTCCGAGATCCCCATTCTAAACATCGAAAAAAACTCATCCGCTCTTATATCCGCAGCTGACGGCGTTTGTTAAATAAAGATTCTGGCTGACTAGGTTTTTTTAATTTTTTATAATATTACCTATAAGTAGACCGAATTTCAGATTTTCTAAAACAGTTTCATGAACTATATTTTTTATGAGTTTGAAGCGCTGCTGACGCGGCCCGTTGAAATATTTTCAAGGCTGACTACATCCACATCGTTGTTTAGTTTTTTCGCTACTAAATAAACCAAGTTTTAGATTTTCTAAAACAGTTGCGACATACTTGGTTTTTTTACAACTTTGAAGCCGCCCCTGCGCCTAACGCTAACGAAACTGGCTGACTGACGGCAGGCTATTCTTATACACCCTAAATATTACACTGTATCAAAAAACCAGCCTTCCTAAAACTGTTGCATTTTTCTGTCACTCAGCTCCCTATATATATATATATATATATATATATATATATATATATATATATATATATATACTATATATATACTATATCCAACGATAGCCGCAAAAAGGAACAAAAACAGGCAATAATTTGCATTTCAAAGGAATCCCGACGACGCTTACACTACCCACATATTACTTTACCTCGTTTTTACTTACTTCTCCATTATTTTACATGTACTACACGCACCAGCCTCTGAAAGTTTGGCAACGTTTTGGAGGCCATAAAGATTTTCTAGTGTCTATTTTCATATACAAAATGGAGGTCACCTCGTATTGGCAGTTCGATATATACGGCCGAAGAAAAAGTGAAAAATAGTTACCCCTCTATCGAATTTCTCATTCCTCAACTTCCCCTCTTGTAGAATATGCAAATATATAGTCATATATGCATTGAGAAGGGGTGGAGCTCAGGTCGTCTGTTGTTTGTCACGGAGGTCACAAAGATACAACTGTACCTCTCTCTCTATATATATATATATATATATATATATATATATATATATATATATATATATATATATATATATATATATATATATATATAAGGATGTAAGATTAGCGAGTGTAAATGTAATAATTACAAGAAAAGGTGATAATGGGCAAACACTCAAAGTTAACAAAAAGAAAATCTAGTAACCGCATACACGTGTTTCATGCTATTTGGCAATCATCAGTACGGTGTAACATTAACTAAATCAAAAGATAGGCATGATTTGGGAAGCAACAAATGAAGTCCAGGCAGGAGCCAACAGCACATTTGCAGCTTCAGTCAGCACATCCCCTATTTTGGGGCTTGTACTAACATCGCCACGGAGGCTGCTAAAGCGACCTGCGTAGAAATCTTCATAACCCAAGATGTTAACTTTGAGTGTTTGCCCATTATCACCTTTTCTTGTAATTATTACATTTACACTCGCTAATCTTACATCCTTATTGTCATTGTATCTTGGGTTATGAAGATTTCTACGCAGGTCGCTTTAGCAGCCTCCGTGGCGATGTTAGTACAAGCCCCAAAATAGGGGATGTGCTGACTGAAGCTGCAAATGTGCTGTTGGCTCCTGCCTGGACTTCATTTGTTGCTTCCCAAATCATGCCTATCTTTTGATTTAGTTAATGTTACACCGTACTGATGATTGCCAAATAGCATGAAACACGTGTATGCGGTTACTAGATTTTCTTTTTGTTAACTTTGAGTGTTTGCCCATTATCACCTTTTCTTGTAATTATATATATATATACAGGGTGTAACTTTGATAAGTACAGAAATTTTAAGGGCAGGTCGGGAAAAATGCACTTGTTACGCCTATGCAATTAAAATTTTTCTAAAGTGCATATTAACGTCAGAAATAATTTTTTTTAAAACGCTATTAAAACCCCTTTTTCCGACGCTACGGCCATGGGTCCTTGACCTTGCCGGGACCAGCTGGAACTGAGGCCGGTTCCGGCGGATCCCCCCCAATTCCGCCGTGCAGCGTTGTCAGACGTATAGCTCTTTCACAGTATTTCAAGAATAGTCTTTCAACTAGTTTTTGAACAAATCTTTAATGGTTCTTTTAGCGAATAGCATGCAAAAAAACTACCTTTCGGATGCCTGGATGATTTTCCTTGCGGGTGTCGTACTCCTTTCTTATGTTATCCAAAAATCCTCTCGAAAATCACAAGAAGCACTAGGTAACTGGTTGCCAGTCGAATCGCTTTTTCCGAGGCTTTTTCGCAGTATTTGAAGAATATTGACGCAACCATGTATCATTTGGTGTATGTGGAGATTAAATAAATAAATAAATAATTTTTGGACAACTCCTTAAAGGTTCTTTGAGATGCATCGATTATTTTTACTATTTTCTTGTGTTTAGATACTATCCAAAAATCTTCACAAAATCACATAAAGCACTAAGTACCTACCTAACTAGTGGCACTGTTTTATACGATGGTCGCGAAGGTATAACACTTCATAGTCTCTTTTTACGGAAATACGAACAAAACACTTGTTTTTTTTTCACTGCACACTTAAAGCGGCGCGATGCCAAATATTAGGGACGTCTCGGTTTCCCTCAGCTGATTTATTCCAACGGGGACTCGACTAGGTGGATTGTACAATTAGATCCATACCGTATGCGTCTAATAAAACCCGAATTTTCGCGAACCCTTGAAGCTGCTTCTTTTATCCTCGCGCGTAATTGGGGTACCTAGTAGGAACCTATCTAGCACTGTTTTCATACGAAGGCCGCGAACGTTTAACACTGCATTTCTTAACGGAAATATGAAAAAATCACTTGTTATTTCACTGCAAATTCGTAGCGGCAATTGCAACAGGTTTGGACATCACTGCTGGTCCAAAAAAATGGCGAACGGATCTGGAAAAATGTACAGAAGCAGGTTCAGTTCCGACGACAGTTCGTAAAACAAAGCAAAGTAACGGAACAATATCGGTTAGCGAGACGCGACGTTTGCATACGCGTCCACGTTTTGGAAACAGAATTGTTATACCACAGAATAGCCACACGTAAGGCATTCTGTATAATAATAAATTGCTTGTTGAAGCTGGCGCTCCCAAAAATTACAGGCGGACGCGGATCGATATCAATCAGCTGTTAAATCCCAAAATCGGACGGACGATCTTCGACTAGCGCGTCGGCTACGGCGCGGCGGTACGGTGACGGAGACGGCGTACGTGCGCACAAGCTTTCCCCCATACCATTCAATACCACTATTCGGTGTTGCCGTTTATGCCGACATGTCCCCAAACTGACTTAAAGTCCCTTAAATCCGATTTTTGATTTTCGCGGATTTATACGGGGTTTCATTCGTTATAAGTTAATCTACTATCTCGTATAATTATTACGCACAAAAACGGGTAAATCCATGTAAAAATCCACTACACAATTAAATTTATACGGAATTAAATTACTAAATCAGGTAAATTTTCAGCACACTTGGCAACATAGTAGCGCCGCCCCGAGAGAAGTAGGGGCCGCGAGCCGCGATTGGCTAATATCGCGCACTAGTTATGAGTAGTGGGGATCACCTGTAGTGTCGATGTCAAGTGGCGCCCCGCGCTTGCGCTCCTCGCCCAGCTGTAATTTAGTAGGTCGGCCGGGCCGGGCGGCGTGGAAATGGAGCAAAATCGAGTGAATCAGTGCCAGTGAATTCATTCGTAATTGTAATTATTGCGCGATTCGGCGCGGCGTCGTTTTTGTGTGAAGTTGGCGTCGGACGCCAACGTCATATGCCCGCGCCTGGCGAATCTCGGCGAAGGAATGTCGGGCAGTAGTCAAGGGCACGCAGAAGCTTAAATTCACCAGGAGTCGCTGTTTTTCGGTTTTTGGGGACATTACGCGACATTTCGCCACCAAGTTTTTACGAAAAGTAAGAGGAATGGTAAGGAATTAACTTGAGAGAGTTCCGAAACGGCAAAGGGTTAAAAAATGCGGAAATGATAAGCACGCCAATTTGACAGTCTTCCCCCACTTTTTTCGGAAACGAATAATTTTTTAAAAGTAGATAATACATAGGACCACAACCCTGAGGGGGTTTAAAGGTGGCGCACTATCGGGCAAGGGTTGAAAAATATTAAAAACTATGAACAAATCGAAGCCGCGCGTTAAATTCACGTCAAATTACAGTCTTCCCCCACTTTTTTCGAGATGATAGGGCTACAGGCGAACACTCGCTAAAAAAAAGTAACGCGCCGCTGCTCTACGCTCTACCCTATGGGTGGTTGTGGAAATTTGCAATTTTTACAGATAATTTGTATTTTAAAACAAATACTTTATTCAGTTGATTGCCGATCAGAAATTTATTATCCCAAGGTGTCCCAAGAGATGGCTAATTATTAGTATAAAAAAATTGCGGCCTGAAAATCAGTTGTAAAATAGGTAGGTAGGTAGATACCTACTCCACAAAAGACTTGTCAAAAAATTATGAGTGTGAAATCAGCAATGAGTTTTCTAGCAATGACTTCTCCGAGCGGCGCTCGGATACATTTCTGCTGCCTAGGGACTTAAAATAACAGTAAAGTGATAAAAACTGACGTGTTTGTTAAATTATTGTGTGCGCCTGTGAAGAAAGCAATAAACAGTTCGTCACAGCAACCGACATCATAAAAAAACGTGGATACCTACCAGCAGTAATTTTCAAAGGTACCTAGGTACCTAATTCTGCAAGCAGATTTATTCCACTCTGACATGCGGCAACGTCGCGGTATTCCCCTTCCTAATCTAACGTTATTCCCCTCCATCTCCTAGGGAGAGGTTAGACCTCCCCTCTAAGCGCTTCTAGTGACGATCCAGCGGCGTGCATTGAGCACGGATAAAGATTGATTTGCCCCATTTTCTAAACATCGATTAAAAAATTTTTTTTTTCATTTTTCGGTTTTATGAACGTCCCCGATTACGTGGTTAAAATTTCTGTACCTATCAAAGATACACCCTGTATATACAAGAAAAGGTGATAATGGGCAAACACTCAAAGTTAACAAAAAGAAAAAACTAGTAACCGCATACACGTGTTTCATGCTATTTGGCAATCATCAGTACGGTGTAACATTATCCAAATCAAAAGATAGGCATGATTTGGGAAGCAACAAATGAAGTCCAGGCAGGAGCCAACAGCACATTTGCAGCTTCAGTCAGCACATCCCCTATTTTGGGGCTTGTACTAACATCCCAAATCATGCCTATCTTTTATTTACACTAGCTAATCTTACATCCTTATATATATTAACAACTGATATTCAAATATATATATTATTATATTGTATTTAGCTAATTAAGATGCGGGAGCGACGTAATAAATTTTTAAAAAATTCGACCGACAACTTTATTAGGCAAGATACAGAATAAAAACCTTGTAAAAACAAAGAACAACTTGTATTTATAATTTTGAAGATGCTGATGCAGCGGCGCTGAGGTGGCGCTGAACATTCTAGTTGGGGCTGACTAAGATGCTGATTCTGCTTGGTGTACGGACGTAACTCCTCCCCGCTAAGTAGAAACTTCGGGCCGGAACAGGGCTGAAGTTGTGGCTTCTTCTTTTTGATTTTAATTTCGATTCTTCTTTTCTTGAACTTGATGATTCCATATATCATTATTACTGATAAAATTATTGCAATTATGATCCATAATATCCAATTTGTTTGATTTATATTCTTGATATCTTCAATTGATACTGGATTCGAAGCTTGAATTTGTTTTTCGAGGTGATGAAGTTCTTGAAGTTCCAAATTTTCTAACTTCAGAAGATTTCTTCTTGGTATTTTTGTTATAATTGATTGATTTTGGGACTTCCATGGAGAATATAATACTGTTTTTTGAAAAATGACAATTTGTTTGTATTAATGAATACCACGAGTTCATATCAATATCTAAAATTTCAGAAGGATTATAAAATGTATAAAGTTCTTTTAAGATTTCTTCCAGATTTTTCTTTGTAAGTATATCTGGATGTACAACATGTAATTTTGAAAAAGTTATTGCATTTTGAATATCCTCTAGCAAAGTTACGATAACATTTATGTTCATAAATATTTGATCAACTATTGATGTAAATGCCATATATTTATAGAATTCTCCAGTTACTTTACTTATATCATTTCGTATTTCAGTTATGTAATTGGAAATTTTCTCTCGGTCTTGATTAATTTTTTCAATAAGTTTTGAATATTTGTGGATCAGTTGTTTTGATAAGGATAATTGGGAATTTACGTAATTAACAATTTTTTGCTGGTTTGATTTTAGAGTTTCAATTGCGTTATCATATCGTAAACCATCATTTGAGTCTAATGTTCCAAATAACCATTTGTGGACTGTTCCTCCTAACGTTTTTGTCTTGGAATTTTTGTACTTTGGAAGTTAATATTTTCGAATTTTTCATTTATCTCTAAAATAAGTGGAAGAAGGTGTTCATAGTCATTTCTTTTGTATACGTTATTTTCTTTTGTAAATTCTACTTTTATAGATGAGTTAAAATTTTCATAAATTTCTGTTATTCCATTAATTTGTTGTTTAATATCTAGTAAATCATTATCGTAAAGGAATGTATGTTTGCTTTTGATAATTTTTGATTGTCCTAATTTGAAGGGTAATATACCAGGGTTATTTGATATCTGAGTAATTTTAACTTCTTGTGCTTGTGCTAGGTTGATTGATATCAACATCATCAGCAGAATTATCATCATCTTGATTCTGTAACAATAAAGGAGGGGATTTTAGTTCTTTAATATGTATAGTTTCAATTTTGTTAGTTTTATTATTTTGAATTTTCACTTTATTGTGTTCTAAAAGTTCGATTATTTTGTAGGGACCTAAGAATTTGTTATTTTTCTTATTTCTATTTAAAGGGTTCTTTTTGAAAACAGTTTGATTTATTTTAAAGTTTGGGTTGTCGTCTCCTTTTTTATTTGTTTTTGTTAAAATGTTTATTTTGTTTTTCTCGACATTTTCTTTTATTTTCGTATAGACATGTTTTAATTTTTCGTTATGATTTTCTACATAGTCTGAGTAGAATTCTTTTGTATTAAATATTTCTGGGTTTCTAGTGTCAGTATGACCAAAGACTAATTCGAAAGGGGTATAATGCGTAGAACTATGAATTGAAGAGTTGTAACCTAAAACGGCGTAATTAACTGGATCGGTTTCATTAGGATGAGATTCTTTTAAAATTCTTAAATGTTCGATTAGCGTGGAATGAAATCTCTCAACTATGCTATTGGATTCGTGATGTCCGGGCGTAGTAAAATGAACATTGATTTTATTCTTTTCCGCTGTCCAAAATAATATTCTTAGGAATACCAAAACTTGAAAAATATTTGACTAGGGCATCACATACATTTATTGCAGATTTTCCAGGGATACAAATTACTTGTGGAAACTTCGAAAATGCGTCTACTAAGGTTAAATAATTTTTTGAATCATAATAGAATATATATATATGAATAATTTGAAAGGGCTTTGAAGGTGTTTCTGTAAGTACAAGTGGAACGTATGGAGGATTTCTTCCGTATTTAGTTTTTTGACAAATTTCGCATTCATTTATAAATTTGGTAATGTCAGACTTCATGTTTATCCAAAAATAATTTCGTTTAAGATATTCTAATGTTTCTTGTATACCACGATGATTTGTTTTGCCTAAATGGTGATTTTTAATTAACATTAGTTGTTCTTCTCGATCCTTAATGGTGTTTATTAATTTTGTACATCTAATTAATTTAGGTCCTAATTGGTTGAAATGTTCTGAATAGACGTTGGTAAATTTCAAAATAAATGTTGGATTTTTAAAAAATATATGATAATTGTTTTTAAAAGTCTAAGATCATTTGATCGTCACAATCGAGGGGAATTTTTAGTGTCATTATCTTTTGGTGAAAGTAATTTTCTTGTTCAACTGAAAGTCTATTACTTTTGAAAATACGTATTTGATTTGTTTTATTATTAATTATTTCATCTAAAATTTGAAGGCCATCGTTACTAACTTCTTTTGATAAAGAATGTGGAGTTTCATCGTCACTACTAATTTGGATAGGAATTTCGTTAAGTATTTTTTGTTTTGGTTTATCAGGTGGTCTAATTTGAATGTCAGAATGTATTATTATTTTCGGGTTAAAGGATGTCTTTCCGTAAACAGTCGGTGTTGATGTAGAAGTCACGTTTTCTAGGTCACTAGTACGTTCTGGATTATTCTCGCTGATATCGGGTAAAATAAAATTGTCTGGATTTTCTACGTAATTTCTAAGAAATTCTAGAGTGTCTTGGTTTATGTCACCTGGGTTATTTACAACGGATTGTGTCTCATGCATGTTCAGTTTTATTCTAGAAAGTGCATCTGCATTTAAGTTTAATTTTTCTTTTTTGTAAACAATTTTATAATCGAATTCTTCGAGCATAAGACGCCAGCGAACTAATTTTGAATTTGGTTCTTTAAGATTGAAAAGCCAAGTTAATGGTCGATGATCTGTAACTATAGTAAAACGTCTGCCATATAGATAGGGTCGGAAATATTTACAAGAATAAACTATTGCGAGTAATTCTTTCTCTATGGTACTATATTTTTGTTCTGATTCGTTTAACGTTCTTGAAGCATACGCGACTGGTCTATCTTGTCCTATTGTGCCTTGTGATAATACTGCACCTATTGCATAGTTAGAAGCGTATGTAGTCAAAATAAATTCTTTTTGAAATCTGGATATTGTAAAATTGGGTTTCTTAAGTAAATCCATACCTATGATTCCATCATATTTGGGAGAAAAATCGAACAAATAAAATTTATCAATTAAATCAATGTTAAAAATTTTAAAAATTGGGATAATTGCAATTTCGTCGTGGAAAGAAATACCATGTGATGTTTGTATATTAAAGTCCTCACTAAAAATTGAATTTGGGTAAAATTGGTAAGCTAATTTTGGATTCATAATGCTACGAGAACTTCCGGTATCTATTAAAAATTTGGCGTTAATTTCGGGTAGAAAAATATGTGCTAAATCATTATGCAGGTGATTAAGGTATATTGTTACGTAGTCTCGTCTTGATTGGGGAATTTCGAAAAATTTACATTTTGTTCAGGTTGAGTTTCAAAAGGGTTTTCAAAATAATTTTGGTCAATTTCGGGTGCGTCATAATAAGGATTGTCTGTCTGTTGTTCATCATAGTATTTAGGATAATTTCTGTATTCATTTTGTTCATAATTTTCGTCATTTTCGGGATTTATTTCTTCAAGGTTATACAGTTCCTGGGATTGGAAATTTCTAGGTCCTGTGGGGCGGAAATAATTAGGAATTCTATGAGGTGTGTTTTGAATGGAATTATTATTTTTAAATGTAACTGCGGACAGTCTCTTATAAATGAATACACGCGAGTGCACAGTGGCTCAAAAACATGCATCGACCACATTTTTGTTCGAAACCCTAGCAATGACATTACGAGATCGTACGTTTTTCATTATGACATAACGGATCACCAGGCCCGGACTGGGCCGGGGGGCGCGCGGGCGCAGCCCGCGGCGCCTTTTGGTTTCGGCGCCCCCCTTTCGGCCCTTTCATAGTCTTTTGCGCTTTTGCATAAAATGCTAAATAATTTTAATTTTGCATAATTTTTTTAAATATTTCAAAAATGTATAAAAGGGCGAAACGCATAAATCTACATCCCTAAAATACCTGAGTTTAAATTAAGCAACTATTATGCATTATTTTAATTATTTCTTTGTATTTGTTTACCTTGAACATGAAACGTGACTAACGTGAGTAATTGAGCATGATTGAACGAAAATTTGATCACCACGATCGCTTTGCACCCTTTCAATAACTAATTTTAATTTTAACGTTTCCAAAATAGTAATTTACGTAACAAGTTCCGAAAGTGATATTTTACGCGATGAGTAGGAAATTTCCAGGGCGAGCCGTAGACGAGTCCTGGATTCCTGCGAGTCCCGTAAAATCACTTTTGGATCGTGTTAAGTACAATATTTTTTCTGCAGCCGTTTTGTATTTTAAAAAGAATATTATATGTGACAAGCGCTGTCATAATAAAAAATATAAGTTTATGTTATTTTCAAGGTCGGTTGCCTAGATACCCAAAATCATCCCGCAAGGAACAAAAAGCGTCCCGAAAGTAAAGAAATCGTTCCGAAAGTGAAAAAAATCGTCCCGAAAATAGTTACTTTCGGTACGATTTGTGTAAGTGGTAACTTTCGATTTAATAAATCATACCGAAAGATTTATTTTCGGGACGGCTGCAGAAAAAATACATTATTGTCCCTTGGATACGCCACTGCGCATGCAATGATGCAATCATTCATATCAGTTGACAGTTATGCTGTAGTACTGAAGCAGGCATGACGTGCTACAACGATACAACAGGTTTTGTCGATGTACTTACCTATCGTGTGTTGCAGTGGAAACAACAAGGTAAGTAATGTAATTATTACCAATGAAAAAGAGAGAAAATTAATCAGTTAGGTTAGGGAGACTTAAACCATGTAATTAAACAAAGGAATAGATGGACCTACCTAGGGAAAATAAAAAGTTTTCCCCTCAGCCGGGATTCGAACTCGGGTCTTCTGCATTCCAGGCATTTAGGAGAAATGGAAAATTATTCGCCTTGGCCACGGTGGCCACGGACCGAAAATACGGTATCCCAGCCGACAACTTCGCCATCGGTCTGCAGTGGTGTAGCGGTTAGCATATTTGCCTTGAATGCAGGAGACCCGGGTTCAATTCCCGGCCGAGGGGATTTTTTTTTATTTTTCCTAGGTACGAGTATGTCCTATTCCTCGGTGTAATTATTAGGTACCTATTAATTACCTTATTACATTGTAAAGGTATAAAGGTCATTTTATTAGTACAGTTTTTTTTTATAAAATAAGTTATTTCTGTTCAAATTCAGTATCATATCATCTTTTATATTTTATTAAATGGGCCTTTAGTATTTGATATTTTATTCTTTCTAGAATAAAATGCTAATATTTTTGATTAAATTAGATAATATTTATTTCGAAAAAATCTGCGATGCATGCATTAATGCACAGTATTAATTACTAGTGACAGAAGTGGCACATACTATTTGATTATTTGCACAATTTACATCAAAGAGGAGAAGAAGAATATTTAGAATACACAAGTATTTAATAATAATTGAAATGGAACAAAAAAAATCTAAAAAAAGGAGTGGTGCGGAAAACCTAAAGCTAAAAAAAATTAGAGTTATGGAGAAAGAAGCGTCTAGTTGCAGGAAAATTACCGATTTATTTAATGTTAATGCAAGTACTAGTAAAAGCGGACAAAGCAGTACGTCGATTTTGCCTAGCACGAGCCAAACGAATGAAGAAAATATTATTGAAACAACTTTGCAAAAGACAAGTGATGATGTTATGGATTCCACAGAATCCTGTGAAAATGTGAGTTAGACGTGCTTTTTTTTGAAAAAATTATTTAATAAAAATAAGTACCTGGGATTTTATTTTTAGGAAATAATAACAATTTATCCATTGAGTGAACCACTCGGAGAAGAACCATCATCATCACTATCAGCTGATATTGTCGATGCAGATCTCGGACAAACGTCAGATAAAGACGGTGTTGTATACGACTTTTACAAAAAAACGCTATTTAGTTATTTAAATTCCTTTTTAAGTTACCATCCACATAAGCCTGAAATTTTTGAAAATCGAAACAATTGGAACTTTGACTTAATTTATAAAAGAAAAGACGGCACGGGCAGAAATTGGATAAGTTATAATTCGGCTACTTCTTCAATATATTGCTGGATTTGTATAGCTTTCGGGAATGATAAAGATTGCCCTTTTGTGCTAGGTACCAGGCCTAGTGTAAAACACGTTTATGACAGAATTAATAAGCACGAAGCTTCTCAACTACATCAAAATTGCTCAGATGCTTACTTTATTCGGTCTCAAAATCAAGATATTTCAGGTTTTTATTTTTCCAAAGCAAGGGCAGAACATCTAAAAGTAGTTGAAAAAAATAGGGCGATTTTATGCAGGGTGGTTGAAATTATTAAAACGATTGGAAAACGGGGTATTGCCTTTAGAGGTAATTCAGAGGCGGAAGTAGCATTTAGTTTGGAAAATGAAACATTAGACCACGGAAATTTTTTGGAATTGTTATTGCTGCTGTCTAAATTTGACCCTTTATTAAAAAACCATATTGATCAGGCAATTGACATAAGTAAAAAAATGCACAGTTTGCCGAGTAGTACTCGAGGTAGGGGAAACATTACAACCTTTCTTTCTAAAACCACAGTAACAAAAATAATAGAAGTTATTGGTCAATTAATTAAAAAAAAACTTAGTGAAGAAATCCAGAAATCTATTTTATTTTCCATTCAGGTAGACACAACTCAAGATATAAATGTAGTAGATCAATGTTCAGTTGTTATTAGATATATCTCAGAATATTCAGTAAATGAAAAACTTTTCGCAGTTATTAATAGTACATCAAGTAAAGGCAAAAATTTACATTCCATGATTTCTGATCTTTTGAAAGACAGACATATTGAGATTAAAAACTGTGTTGGAAATTCTACTGACGGTGCTGCTAACATGCAAGGTCAGTATAATGGCTTTACATCTTGGTTGTCGAAGGATGCACCAGCTCAAATCCATGTGTGGTGTTACGCACATGTTTTAAACCTAGTCATTATAGATACCTCTAATAAAACGTTGGCTGCAGTCAATTTGTTTGGGTTATTAAATAAATGTGCCGTATTTTTTCATGAATCGCACAAACGTATGCAAGTCTGGACAGATATTGTCAAAAACAAGAATAGAATTATTAATGTTATCGGCGAGACGAGGTGGTGGTCTAAGGACAAAGCTTTAAACAAAGTGTTTTCAGACGAGACTACATATGTACAACTCTGTGAAACACTATATTCTATGGCACATTCACAGGAGTTTAATTCTGATGTTCGTTTTAATGCCAATACGTTTTTAGACGGATTTTTGAAATTTGAAAATATTGTAACTGGTATGATGTTTATAACAATATTTAAAAAAACGACCCCTCTCTCTCTATACCTGCAAACCAAGGGATTAGATTTATTACAATCTTTTAAAATGGTGGAAAATACGACGTCCTCTTTAAAATCCATTTCACGAAACTTTGAAGAAGTTTTTGCTAAGGCCCAATTTTTTGCTAAATCCGCTAACAGATATTTTGATGAAAAAGGATTACCGTTTGCTGCAGAAATTGAATTCGCAAACAAAAGAGTCCAAAAACGGAAAACTTTTCACGGCGAGAGCATCGATAATTTCCAACCTACGGCTAAATTTAAATATTGTGTAGAGGTGTATAATATTACTTTGGACACTATTATTAATAGTCTAGAATCTAGGTTTATAAAACATAGGCAATTTTACCTAGACTTTGAATGCTTTCATCCGTCTACTTTTCCAGAAATTGATAAACTACCTGAAAATGCACTGGATGATATTTCCCATAAACTGCAACAATATAACTCAAATATCTCAAAAAATGCGCTTAGAAATCAACTAGCAGATTTTGCATCCAAGTGGGATAGGTTTAAGATAAGCCTTGCAGATGAATATAAAACAGGGCAGATTAACAACGACGAAGAAGCTGAAGGTGACAGAAACGGAGAAATGCTAACATGCGACAAATCCTGCAAAAATTGTATTTTATGTTGCTATAGGTTCCTGGTAAGATATAACATGTTCGCTACCGTTTATCCGGATCTTGCTTTTGCATATAAATATCTTTTAACTCTTTCTATAAGTCAAGTAGCGTGTGAAAGGTCATTTTCAAAATTAAAATTTATTTTAAATAGACTTCGTTCTTCTTTAACTCAAGAGCACCTTGAAGCATTTATGTTGATGTCGTCTGAAAACGAAATTTTGTTTAATTTAAAAAATGAAGAAATAATAGATAATTTTGCTTTAACTAGTAAAAACTTAACAAACCTTCTTACTATACCTAAATAAGTCAAGTTCCTTTAGTTCCTTTTTTCTTTAGTCTTAAGATTTTGTGATTTTGTTTTGTGCAAAACTGTAACCTCTAGAGTTCCTATTTGAATATTATAAACATATTTTTTTATGTTGCTGTGTACATTTTATTAGAATATTTTATTTATTTATTTTATGTTATTTTTTTATATTATTTAATGTTTCCTTTTAAAATGTGATTTTGTTTTTTTTATATAAATATATATGGTATTAGTTACTTGATTGTCTTTGTTTTTTCTGAATTCCGTTGTTTAAGGGCTCGGCACGACGGTTGTAATAATGGCAATATATATGTTTAAACTATGTAGGTACCTATCCACCTAGTTACCTAGTAAAAGAGAACAATTACTAGATAGAGACAATAAAAAAGCAATTATTGAACTGACGTCACAATACCGATCACCCTGCGGATCACTATCCAGTGGCGGCATGTATTGATCTTAAAGTCTCAGTTTCATGTCCATCTCCTGATATCAAAAAGTCCATAAAAAAGTTGGATAATAAAAAAATGGTTGAATTAATAAAATTGGAAACATGGAACGAAATTTATGATAGTCAAAACGTTGATTCAATAACAACAACTTTTATAAAAAAAATTAAAAACGTTATAAATAAAGGCACAAATTTTTTTTATTAAAAAACTTTACTAAGAAAAGAAAACCATGGATCACTCAAGGTATAATGAAGAGTGTCCAAGTAAAACAGGACCTATATAGAAATTGTATGAATAACCCTAATAATGAACATCTGAAACAAAATTATAATAAGTATAAACATAAACTTAATAAACTAATAAAAAATTGCAAATATAAATATTACCAACAAAAGATAGAAAAAAATAAACATTATAAAAAGACCGTTTGGAAAATAATAAACGAATTTAGTGGTGTCAAACATAAGGCGTGCAACATTTCAGAGATATTATTCCAAGATCAGAAAATTATTGATAAAAAAGAAATTGCAAATCATTTCAATGAATACTTCACCACCCTAGGAAAAAATATGGCAGATAAACTCTGTACTACAGGAATTATTGAAATGAGACGAAAATTAAAAAACCCAAATTTATTTTTATTCCCAACAGATAGCTTGGAAGTTGAAAGTTGCATTAAAGACCTAAAATTAAATAAATCTCCAGGTTATGATGAAATTTCTGCGGAAACCCTAAGAGAAATTGCACCATTCATTAAAGATCCTCTATGTGATATAATAAATAAAAGTTTTAAATACGGCCATTTTCCAAATATTCTTAAGATTGGGTTAATAAAGCCCCTTCTTAAAAAGGGAGATTCGAAACTACTTTGTAACTACCGACCTATTACTTTAATATCAAATATCGCTAAAATTGTTGAAAAAATAATAAAGCGTAGACTAGTAAAATATTTAGACAAAAACAATATACTATCTAATAAACAGTTGGGTTTTAAAGAAGGAATTTCGACAGAGGATGCCATGGTTTTCTTAACAAATAATATATACAAAGCTCTAGATCGGGAAATGTCAACTATATGTGTTTTTCTTGACTTGGCCAAGGCCTTCGACACTGTTAGTCATGATATTTTGGCTACAGTGTTAGAGGACCTTGGCGTGAGGGGCGTTGCACTAAATCTAATGAAATCATACCTAAGTAATAGAGTTCAATATGTTACTATAGAGAATCATATTAGTCAGCCACTAACTGTGGAATGTGGCGTCCCGCAGGGTACTGTTTTAGGTCCCATATTATTTTCTTGTTACATCAATGGTTTACTAAATCTTGACACAAAAGGTATCATTTCTTCCTTCGCCGATGATACAGTTATACAATACACTGGAAAGAATTGGAAGGACGTTAAAAACACTGCTGAAAATGACTTACAAAAGATCATATCTTGGTTTGATACTATGAATAAATAAAAAATAAATAAATAAATAGTTGTGATAAGAGGAAGATTCTGGACTATCGTACACTCGTTGTATCAAAAAGTCCAAGTTGTAATGTTTCTATCAGCTGTACCGATACAATCGCATATTTGGGTGTAGAATTTGATAGGCACTTGAAGTGGGATAATCACATATCAAAACTTTCAAAAAAATTAAGATCAGTTACCTACAAATTCAAAATGTTAAAAAAGGTTTTAAGTACACATGACCTTAAAACTACTTACCACGCATTAGTGGAATCCTTACTCCAGTATGGGATTGCAGCTTGGGGTAGTACTTATAAATCTCATATGCATCGCCTCGAAGTACTTCAAAAATCATTCCTAAAAATGTTACTTGGTAAAGACAGAATGTATCCCAGTATTTTATTATTCCAAGAAAGTAAGGTCCTAGATCTAAGACAATTATTTTTTCAAAAAATCCTCAACTTACAATTTAAAAATAGAAATAAACTAATACATATATCACATAAATATCCTACCAAACATAAAGAACACAAACAAATTATAACATCAAAAGTTTCTAAACGATTAGCACAATGTTCCCTTGATTATATTGGCCCTCGTGTATACTGCTTATTGCCTAAACAGATAAGATCAATTAACAATTTAAACTTGTTTAAACAAAAAACTAAAATATGGCTACAAGAAATTGATAAACAGATACTCAGAAATATATTTAAAATAGTTTAACCTACAATCTATTTATTATTCGATAAGTTACTTACCTCACTTAAACTGCATACTTACCTGAACCAAAATATATATCTAATTACCTCCACCTGCATGCACTACTCATCTGCCACATTTAATGTATAATACTTAATATCTACTTTAATGACATATTTGTATCCGGCCTGTTGTAGTACTGTAAATACTTGGATTTAACCACGCACATATCAACTTGTTTGATATCAGTGGAATTCCGTTTATTTATGTTCTCAGCGGAATTCATAGAAATTATGGCTAATATTATTATTAAATTAATTAAATTTTATTATTATTATACCATAAAATAAAATATTGTAAAATTTTTGAGATAATAAATATCTAGTACTACATTGCTTCGGGGTTATTTTTAATGGTTACTGCAGACATTAACTCGGGATTAGTTTTAGGGGTAGCTCCTGTGGGTTTAAACACATTCTTGGGAGGTCCAAAAACTTGAGCGTTTGTGGGATATCTTGGTCATAAATTTTGTTTCGGTTGTACGTTAATAGGTTGAGAAGGGAAATTTGGTCTCATTCTTTGTTGAAATTGAGATGGTTGTGAAAAGTTAGAGGGAAAATTGTTGGAATTTGGATATGGTGGATTTGTATAACTTTGAAATTTTGTCATATTTTGAGTGTTAGATTGTGGTAAATTTTGGGAAAATTTACTTTGAGATGAATTTTGAAAAAGGTTCATTTGTTTTTGATTTAGAGCAAAATTTTCTTCCTCAATTACATAAGACATTGCAAGTTCTAAAGAATCTGGATTCCTAATTCGTACCATGTCTTGAATTCTACCTGTAAGGCCTCTAATAAAAGTCTTTAATGATAATTCGTCATATTTTTTTATTTGGAATGTTCTTTCTTGAATTGTCATGTCCATGGAAATTAATTTGGAAGCAATGGAGCTTCGTGATTTTTGTAGTCTTTGTCCGAAATGTATGAAAGATTAATCTTGACGAGGTCTCATAACAATCATTTCTTGAACCAAACAGTCTAAATTACGTTGGTCGCCGAAAGAAAGTCGAAGTAAGTTTACTAAATCTATCCATGTCCTTATGTCGGGTCTACTACCTACTATTACTAAAGCTTGACCTGTTAGTTTGCCAATAATTGCTCTAGTCAGGAAACCGTTAATAGGATCATTAGGATTATCTTGATTTTGGTAAGTTGTGATTAAAAATTGGCAATGTTCGATGAAAATTTCCAATGTGTTTGGATCACCGCTATAACTAGGAATAGTATCAATATATAGTCTAAGTAAATTATAATTAATTTGGCGATCTGCCGTTTGATTTTGATTAGGCATGTTATCGTTACTTATATCTAGAGAATTTAAAATTTGAGTTATATTTTCTATATCTATTTTGAAGTTATTTTCTTAAACTTACAAAAATAGAGTTGTTCTTCACTTTGAATTTTCTTTGATTTTCTTAAATCGAAACTTAATTATGTTTTCGAGTGTTATATTCACTAACAATCGAAAAACGTAATCGTTTTCTTCGATTCAAAACTAGAATCTAAATTGTTTTTGTCGTGTTCATCGACAGAAGCAAGGAAAAATCATATGCAATGAATTTCCTTGGAAGGAAATTGTTCTTATATTTGCCACGGAGGAAAAAGCTAGGAAGAGGAAAATGGAATTTGGCTCCTACCTTGGCCTTGACTCTCCAGTTGTCTGGTGCTGGGGTGGTTCTTGTCGTAAAGGGTTGAGACCCACGTAGCGCGAGACGGTGGTCTTCTGATCTGCGTTACTCAACAAAAAAATCCGCACGACTGCGCCAATTAGGATGCGGGAGCGACGTAATAAATTTTTAAAAAATTCGACCGACAACTTTATTAGGCAAGATACAGAATAAAAACCTTGTAAAAACAAAGAACAACTTGTATTTATAATTTTGAAGATGCTGATGCAGCGGCGCTGAGGTGGCGCTGAACATTCTAGTTGGGCGCTGACTAAGATGCTGATTCTGCTTGGTGTACGGACGTAACTAGCTAAATAGTAATAGATACCACGACACACCCCATTGAATTGGGGTCTAGTGGGAATTCTTATTTCCATTTTTTTCCTAAGTATTACTCTTTGTTTATACGTATATTTATAATATCTGTGGAAATAAATATTATTATTATTATTTAGAGGCTGAAATCGGGAGAAGGCGACAACGCCATGGCGAACCCGTCGCTAAATATATTACAGATCTACAAACTCTGATCCGCCGACACGGCAATGTACCTCCGGCGCAACAACTTGCATGGCTTTATCGTAATTTACTGCCCGAATATCGCGTCTACATCCGCCGAGATGATTTTACAGATTTCCCGTCCTTCTCGCGTGTCACCCGAGAGTTCGAAGTCTTACAGGCGGAATTAAATCAGGGCAAAGACTCCGCGCCACGAATGCCGCGGCGGGAAATGCCTCGCGCTCGGCGGACGTCTGCTGGCGGTGTGGTTCTCGTGGCCATACACGAAGAGAATGCACGGGCACGCTGAAATTATTTTGCTCGCGGTGTGGCAAGCTGGGAATTATGTCTCGGGACTGCCCTTATGGTATTCCGGGAAACGGACAGGGCCCTGCCTCGAACCGGGGACAGGGCAGCAGCCACCGCTAATCACCGCCCCGTTTGCCGACCTTGGCTGTTTTCCGGCGGAAACGCGACCGCACACCACCGCCCACGCTATTAGAAATCAGCGTATCCGTAGCGACGTGCCTTGTATGGGTTTTGCCCGCTTAGCCGATGGACAAACGATTGCCGTAACCGAATCATACGCCGTGATACTCGAAATAGGTCGGCAAAAGTAAAGCTCACGTATCTGCCACAATTGACCTCTAAACTTGTGGTAGATTTGGGCACCGGGAAAATTTCTGCGAGGGACGAGATGCTGCAGCGACCCGCAGACGCCGCTGCGGGTAGCAGACTCTATCTCGTAGAGGTTCTCCACTGCGAAACCGACCGTTGTCAAAAAGTTTCTGGGAGGGACGAGGGATTCAAGGGGTCCGCGGATACCGCCGTAGATTTAATAATCGACCTTCTACCAGCGGGACGAACCGAAACCGGGAAATTTCTACAGGGGGCGACATGTGGCGAAGATCCGTGGAAACCGCCGCGAGGAGCGCGAGTAGATAGGCTATAAGAGCACGAGCGCAATTTCCCCATGTATTTCTTATGGGAGCTAAAACGTGGTCAAAAACGTGACCAACCGCCGCGAGACCCCCGACAGCGAGGGGTGCCGAAGGTGCCCGGCTTTCACCGACCATTGACCCAGCCGCGACGCCGGAACATGTCGAGACTCGCAACTAATAAAAACCCTAAATCGTAATTAAGCCATGACGTCCCCCTGTCGACCTTTAGCCGCGGCCATGCATGGATTTTTGCTACCACCTCTGCCTGCGTATTTTTGCGTCCGCGAAGCCGAGACATGTCGAGACTCGCAACTAATAAAAACCTAACACCTATAGAAAAAATACCAGCTTGCAATATGTACGTGATGTAATTCCGCTGAAAAAAAGTACTTTCTCTTTGTCGGAATAAGCGCCTATGAAACGAGCACGCTGATCTCATCGGTACTGGCGATAAAAAATTTGAAGGAAAAGTGTAATAAAGAATAGATATGAGATACATATGAGTGTATACATTTTCTTGACTACATTACCTAAGGATGTATCAAAATCCTCATATCTTCCTATATTTAGAGAATAGGACTGCTCAAAAGGAAAGTGGACATTAAATTTCGGGGCATAAATTAACCATTTTTAGTTGAGTTTATAACCATCTAATTTAGGTAAGTAAATTTCTTCAATTCCGAGAAAGCCAGGCCCTGTTTTAAATTACTTGACTAAAATATAAGAGGTGCAAAGTTCACCAGTTTTTAAAAATACTCTGACGTCACACGATTATCAAGTTGAAAGACCACTAGCTGGAAAACCCCATTTTGTGCAACGCGTTTCCTGTTTAAAATTTCACCCAGAAACAAAAAAAGGTACTAATTCTCAATTATGCCATGTTCACCGTATGATTTTTATACTATTCCGACTTCGAAAACCCAAAGGTATAAGTGTAGCGTGTGGAAAAAGGTGGAATTAAGGGTTTAAAA
Source organism: Pseudeuparius sepicola (assembly GCA_963920635.1). Taxonomy (NCBI): domain Eukaryota; kingdom Metazoa; phylum Arthropoda; class Insecta; order Coleoptera; family Anthribidae; genus Pseudeuparius; species Pseudeuparius sepicola. The sequence goes on from OY987305.1 coordinate 38,522,228, forward strand.
CCCTTAAACGGTCTATATATGGAATAAAATGAGGGCATGCAACATGTTCTTCAATAATGAAAATTAAAAATTACAACAATGTTCATTTTTGACTGTCCATTATCCTACCAAGAAAAAGCTTATAGCGTCTAATCGACTATAAAAACGATTCTAAAAACGTCTAAACGACTCTAAAAAACGACTAGACGACTCGTAAAAACGACTAGACGATTCGAAAAACGACTAGACGATTTGGAAAAACGACTAAACGACTCTGAAAACGACTAAACGATTCTGGAAAACGACTAGACGACTCTGAAAAACGACTAGACGATTCGAAAAACGACTAGACGATTCGGAAAAACGACTAAACGACTCTGAAAACGACTAAACGATTCTGGAAAACGACTAGACGACTCTGAAAAACGACTAGACGACTTGAAAAGCGACATACCATTGAATACCATGGAATACCATCGAATACCATGAAATACCATCAAAGACCATGGAATACTATCGAAAACCACGGAATACCATAAATGGTCTTGGATATCCCTGTGAAAAATTTGCCTCGGGGAGAGCATAAAAGGAAATTATCCGTGATCGATGCTCTGTGATCGAAAGATATATAAGTCTTTGATAATACAATCACTCTCAGTTAAAGACATGTTTTTGTCACTTGAGATTGAACCTAGGAGTTATGGTATCCATGTATGTTGAAGATAACGTATTATGTATTGGAGATCAAAATTACCCTTACACCAGGTCTGTCTCAACTGCTTTTGAAGAACAAACCACAAGGTATTAATGAGAGTGGCCTAAAAATATACAAACAATTGTTGATTATTACTAATTTTCGATAGGTTCAACAAATCAGGTTTTAAAAGTATTTGTGTTTAGGTGCCTATGGTTTCATCTGGTATATGTTCCATACAGGATTCGAACCTTAGCCCACATTCCAAAGCCAAACACTCGGAATTTAAGTAAAATTCTAGGAAATGCTTGGCAGTGTGGTAATAATCTCGACGCGCTGTTGTAGCAGGGCTCCGCTGGCTCCCGCAGGCCTCGCCGGTCTCTGTAGACTCAGCAGGTCCCTTTAACGATGTGTACCGCAGGCTCCGATTAAATTAAAAAATTACTATTAACACTAAAATACCCGGACAATAACCATCATTCCAACGCCAAAACACCCGACAGTAGTATTTCTGCGAATGCATCGCAGCCGGGCGCAAGGTGGATGACTCACATCCGCTAGCCGGAACTTGTCAGGACAGGTTGGCAACCTAAAAACAATTCTCTCTACTTAGATAAAAATAGAATGTCCAATAAGATTTTTTTCACACACTTTTTTATATAAGCCAGATAACGTAACCATATAAGTATATATTAGAATATTATAAAATATTTAAGCCCCATATAGTTCGAATTTGAATGGGATATTATGTTACATGGGTAATATATCTCAACACTTCGTACACAAACAAAACTCGCTCGTTCTTTACAGTTTTATTACTGTGAATTCGGTACCTACTAAAGCGGCAGACTTGGGATGCCGCAGTAGCAAATACAATATGAAGCGCAGCTCTGATGTATACTAAAAATGTTATTATAATCAAACTTGAGACGCACACATATTTAAAAATATAAATACCGCCGGATGAATGCAAGGCCAATTTACGGAATATAGCAAAACAATTAGATTATGGACATGGATATTAATTTCTTTAGGTAAAGGTAATAAACATTTGATACTATCGACAGGAGTCTACGCAAAATAATTGTATCCGTATTCAGCAAATAAAAAAGTTATGGGTACCCGTCACCGATGAAAAAGTATACAAAACTGATAAAATGTTCGTGGCATCTTGTATATTAAAATATTTAATCGCGTATCTAAGTTGTTATTTTATTCATTGCCTATCCCACAAATTTGGATTTTTAGCTCTTGTAATCGCTCGATCACGATTGAAACTACACTCATAAAAATGTTTAAAAAATGCCCATCCCACGTGATCGCTCGACAAAAACAAAACGTGCAAAGTGGCTACTGCTCGAGGTTTGACCTTTGTTCTTAGGGGCACGTGTGACCCAGTTGATGTAGAATCTAAAAAACCCTGTAAATCATACTTCCATAGCATAGAATCTAAAATCTCCCGGTACAGTACGGATGAAAATTTCAAATCAGGCATAATCAACATGTACGTTCAAAGTAAAAAAAACTTGTCGGTCAACTGTTTAACCCGAAATTTTGTTGATTTCTAGGAATAAAAAGAAATACTGCGATTGTAAGTCCAAAGCTATTTACGCTATCAAATTCGTTTAAAATGCGAATGATAATTTGCCGCATTAAAACCAGGCGTGAAAAATTCAACATATGTCCCTAAGAAGTTCAACCAATTTTACCCTGGAAATACAACATTTTTAATGAATAAAATATCGAACATACAACAACACCCTTCTAAATATAGTATAAATCATGGTTTTTTTTTGATAATGTGGAAAGCTAAACTGAAAATGGTTGCTAGAGGTTCTAAAAACCGGGGTGCCAAAAATCAACTATTATTAGAAAATACGCCGATGTCATAATATAGCCGTCGATGTCACCGTTAGCGTGTCCTATGAAAAATGCGTTCTGCTTAATAAGGTGTAAAAAAATCCATGACGGGGCTTAGATGAATAAATAAAGTTTGATGTATGTGAAAGTATAGACTAAATTTTCGTATAGCCCGCGTGATCGCTCGAGGTGGCGGTATCCTCTGGACTAGAAAATATCATATCGGCTCAATCTCCAAACATTTTCATTTTGAATTATACGTTTTCATTGATGATAGATATAGCAAGAAAATTGGACTGGACTCGATATGAGAGACATTAATCTAACTTTCACTAAACTGCACGTACTACTTAGAGGGTTGTAAGCCGTTTTAATAAAAGCACCAGACTTGCTTAAAATTCATGGCTAAACGTTAACATAATGTCATACAAACATGCGGCACGCAAAATATTAAGAATAGATATATGAGCTCAAACATGTTGATCAAAAAATATATTAATTTCTGGCGATTTAGTTTACCAGTTATCATTTAAAAACAAAACCTGGTCCCAATATTCAGTGAAAATAATAATTGAAAACTTTGAACCTTATAAACCACCACTAAATAGCGAGTCGGAAATAAGTAAAAAAATATATAAATATATTATTTTGATATTATAGCCGAAACTGAATTTATTGGGGTGAAGATGTAAGGAAATATTTTTAGCTAGGAAAAAGTAATGCAATTATCATAGGTACTGATTGCAGAACCCGTTGTCAGTTTTGCAAGGATTTTTGATACAAATATAATTGCTAACGTTTAATTTGTTTACCCCATTTACGAAAATGATAACAAAATTGGATCAGACAAGATGTTTTTTCGAAGTATAGTTTTTAAACACAGGGTGCCACCACCGGTTTTACGATATAGGTTTAAAAATGCGACGCAAATACATAAAAAAATACCCTAGAGATAAGAAAACAAAATACAACTCACCGAAAGATTCTTGGTGATGTATAAAAAGAAATCAGGTTACATCTAATGCCCCAGACAGTAGAATGAACATCCCCGAGCGATGAGATATAACCAAACATCATTTTTCCAACGGCACAGTCATTTTCACGGGAAAAACAACCAGTAACCGTTCAAATTCCATAGATAGATACTGCCGTAATCCAAAATTTCACTGAACTACGCGTATCTATTTTACTGAAGTAGGTACTGATACACTTCCATCTTTCCAAAGAAAAACAAACACGAAACTCAGACTTTTCATATATTACAACGCCTCGATAGAGTCTTTGTGGCCACGACCGAGAATCTACTGAAACAAGTGCGACGCATAGGACGTGAAAAGTGCCGAGTTGGTTTTATTAAACAATGAAACTTATACCTACGTATATATATAAAATAAATGAGAAATATGCCAGAGATTTGAAACCTAATTGTGTTGCAAGTTTAAGGTCCAAAAAATATATTGGTTTTAATTTTTTAAGGTGAGAAACACATCTAACAGCCAGTTTGGAAATATACAAGGCAAAAAAAAAGTAGTGATGTGGCTGCCCCATTTTATGTTTTATACAGGTTGGATTATTTTAGAATAGTTATTCAATAGACCGAGACAACATCATAAACGCTTCCCGTTAGAACAGAATCTGATGAAAAGAAAAATTCCATCTGGGTCAAGCTACTAGATAACCAAAATAAAAAATACTGAACGTTATAAAATTTAAAAAAATCATATTTTCAACGGATTTTTATTCTCTGAAAATGGCGTAAAATTCAGTTTCACTGGGTCAAGCTAGGTGGTAACTATATAACCAAAATAAAAAAATACTGAACGTTATAAAACTAAAAAAATCATATTTTCATGGGATTTTTGTCCTCTGAAAATGACGTAAAATTCAGTTTCAATACGTTACTAATTGAGGTAATAGGGGAAAAATCTTAAATAGGAATTCTGAGACAACGAGGCTGAGAGTAAATAACATACAAAAATCTTGTGCGTTGACTTTCAACTCAATTTAATAATTAGGTTTAATAACGACAATTTTCTCGATTATCTAGAATCAAAAATATTGCAAGTGACAATTCACTATTTTCTCGACATTATGTAAAGCCTTATTATTGCGTCGTAAATTAAAAGATCCAAAAATATTGGCATCAATTGTTTAGTAAATGTGATTAAAATATGTCTACTTTATCAACAGTTATTTGTAACAGCTTATTATCTTGGAAGCGTAAACTCTTTGAATTTTTTAGACAAAAAGTTGTAGTTTAATAATGGTCAGTTGGATTCCTTTTTGAATCATGTTTGCGTATTACCTACAAGGATTTACAACCTAGAAACATAGAAATCGCTCATTTTAACCCGATTTAATAAAAATTTCATCAAAAACAATACTTTCACTCATATAATACACTTCTGATTAATAAAAAAGGCACTATAGTAATAATGAGATTTTCAATGGAATTTTTATAGACTGTTTGCCCATTTTGAGAGTCTGTTTGCTAGCTTTTGGGGGTATTCCTTGATATTTTAGACGGATAAAAATTAATAACATTGGGTTTCCTAACTAAAATACAAAACGCACTGTTGACTTTACTTCCGTGGATAGTAAGCCTATAATACGTATCGAAAAACAGAGAAATATTCAGGTCAAGAAAAAAGTAGCCTAATTTACAAGTTTGGGAATCAAAAACTACCTTTTTGTCTTTTAATTTTGATGAGAAAATACGTCTAATTCGTAAGTCAAATAAATGGGGCATCATGAAAGATATACTAATAATTGAACAAATGCTATCTCAGTTCTATAGGCACAAAGGTACTCTGGGTAGTAATAGTTTTGGGATCAAAAGACAAGCTTTTAAATTTGTTAAGAAAATACGTCTAATGAAATTGAAAGTAGTAACTAGATTTGGTTAACATTTCGTTAACGCGTTGATGAATGTTTGATGCAAGTGAAAAGTAGATCGAATTTTCCAAAAAAACGGTGACTGACCAAACAAGTTATTATAAAAAGTTGCTCAGGAGACCGATGTAACCTAGAAAACGCCTTTCCTTCGAATAGAAAGTGACATAAATAGTTACAAAATGAGACGGATATTCGATGCAAGTGAAAAGTAGGCAGAATTTTCGAAAATCGGGACGGACCAAAAATTATTAAGTTGATCGGGAGGTTGAGATAACCTATGAAACGCCTTTCATTCGAATAGAATATGACAAAAAAATCCATGAAAATTTTAGACGACTGTTTGCAAGTGAAAAGTATACAGATTTTTTTTCGAAAAACGGCGACTGACAAAAAAAAATATATTAGAAAATTTTGCTCGGGAGACCGAGGTAACCTAGAAAACGCCTCTCGTCCGAATATAATCTGAAATAAAATTCCATGATGGGGACTTAGGCGAATGTTTGATGCAAGTGAATAGTATAGACCGAATTCCCGAAAAAAACGCCATTCGTTTGAATATAATAAAAAAATCGAATAAGGAACGGGACTTATTAGACGAATATTTGATGCAAGTGGAAAAGTATAGATAGATTTTTTCGAGTGACTGATAAAAATAGTTAGTCGGAAGGCCCCCAGATAACATTGATATTTTGTTTGAACAAAATCTGTAAAAAAAATGCCAAGACGTGACTTAGACGAATGTTTGCAAGTGAAAAAAAAAACAAAAAAAATTATTAGAAAAGTTGACCGGAAGGTTTAACCTAGGAAACACCTTTCATTCGAATAGAATATGACAAAAAAAAATCCGAGACGTGACTTAGACGAATGTTTGCAAGTGAAAAAAAAAACAAACAAATTATTAGAAAAGTTGATCGGAAGGTTTAACCTAGGAAACGCCTTTCATTCGAATAGAATATAACAAAAAAATCCGAGACGTGACTTAGACGAATGTTTGCAAGTGAAAAAGAAACAAAAAATTATTAGAAAAGTTGATTGGGAGGCCGAGGTAACCTAGGAAACACCTTTCATTCGAATAGAATGTAACAAAAAAAATTCCAAGACGTGACTTAGACGAATGTTTGCAAGTGAAAAGCATACAGATTTTTTTTTTTCGAAAAACGGCGGCTGACCAAAAATTATTAGGAAAGTTGTTCGGGGCCGTGGTACCTAGATATTAGACATAGATGAATAAGAATGCAAGGACGATTGGAGTGATCTATAACCCTAAACAGAAGGGAGAAAATGCCCCTCAATAAGTCGAAATTTGTGTGTTTTCCGTATGATTCAATGAGATTTTTACAAATTATTGGAAACTTAATGACGTGAGAAAAATAAAACGTCCATTGTCTGCTCACATTTTAGGAAATTTATCACAATTTATTCTAATTAATAATACCCTTTTGTTTATGGAATCCCTAGTTAGCCAATGTGTCATGAGTAAGTATATGACAGGTCAAATACGTATATAATGTAAAGTAAAAATATAGTTAACAAGGCGTTAACGAGCATTGACAACATGTCAACGAACGAGGTGCTAACAACGCGATAACTTAACTTTGACAACGCGTTAACGAAGCGTTGACGAGTGTGGACCCTCTAAATCTTAGGAGATACATTCGCAACCTTACACTGGATCACGCGTCACAAAGATGCTACCTTAAATTAATGCGTTGACAACTCGTTAATCCCAGGAGATACAATCGCAACTTACACCAGAGTCACCAGATCAAACTCAACTGTGGAATCTTGTGACGTCACAGAGATGCTACCTTACATTTCTTTTAGGTAGATAACCTAACCTAACATTATTGTCGCGGTGTCCAAGAGGTTAGCGACTGGTGAACCGATTGCCATTGGATTTGGGAGAGGTGTATCAGAGGCGGATTAAGTCAGTTTTGACCAATAAATTGAGTTGAAAGTCAACGCACACGATTTTTGTATGTTATTTACTCTCAGCCTCGTTGTCTCAGAATTCCAATTTAAGATTTTTCCCCTATTACCTCAATTAGTAACTTATTGAAACTGAATTTTACGTCATTTTCAGAGGACAAAAATCCCATGAAAATATGATTTTTTTAATTTTATAACGTTCAGTATTTTTTTTATTTTGGTTATCTAGTAGCTTGACCCAGATGGAATTTTTCTTTTCATCAGATTCTGTTCTAACGGGAAGCGTTTATGATGTTGTCTCGGTCTATTGAACAACTATTCTAAAATAATCCAACCTGCATAAAACATAAAATGAGGCAGCCACATCACTACTTTTTTTTTGCCTTGTATATTTCCAAACTGGCTGTTAGATGTGTTTCTCACCTTAAAAAATTAAAACCAATATTTTTTTTGGACCTCAAACTTGCAACACAATTAGGTTTCAAATCTCTGGCATATTTCTCATTTATTTTATATATATACGTAGGTATAAGCTTCATTGTTTAATAAAACCAACTCGGCACTTTTCACGTCCTATGCGTCGCACTTGTTTCAGTAGATTCTCGGTCGTGGCCACAAAGACTCTATCGAGGCGTTGTAATATATGAAAAGTCTGAGTTTCGTGTTTGTTTTTCTTTGGAAAGATGGAAGTGTATCAGTACCTACTTCAGTATAATAGATACGCGTAGTTCAGTGAAATTTTGGATTACGGCAGTATCTATCTATGGAATTTGAACGGTTACTGGTTGTTTTTCAAGTGAAAATGACTGTGCCGTTGGAAAAATGATGTTTGGTTATATCTCATCGCTCGGGGATGTTTATTCTACTGTCTGGGGCATTAGATGTAACCTGATTTCTTTTTATACATCACCAAGAATCTTTCGGTGAGTTGTATTTTGTTTTCTTATCTCTAGGGTATTTTTTTATGTATTTGCGTCGCATTTTTAAACCTATATCGTAAAACCGGTGGTGGCACCCTGTGTTTAAAAACTATACTTCGAAAAAAACATCTTGTCTGATCCAATTTTGTTATCATTTTCGTAAATGGGGTAAACAAATTAAACGTTAGCAATTATATTTGTATCAAAAATCCTTGCAAAACTGACAACGGGTTCTGCAATCAGTACCTATGATAATTGCATTACTTTTTCCTAGCTAAAAATATTTCCTTACATCTTCACCCCAATAAATTCAGTTTCGGCTATAATATCAAAATAATATATTTATATATTTTTTTACTTATTTCCGACTCGCTATTTAGTGGTGGTTTATAAGGTTCAAAGTTTTCAATTATTATTTTCACTGAATATTGGGACCAGGTTTTGTTTTTAAATGATAACTGGTAAACTAAATCGCCAGAAATTAATATATTTTTTGATCAACATGTTTGAGCTCATATATCTATTCTTAATATTTTGCGTGCCGCATGTTTGTATGACATTATGTTAACGTTTAGCCATGAATTTTAAGCAAGTCTGGTGCTTTTATTAAAACGGCTTACAACCCTCTAAGTAGTACGTGCAGTTTAGTGAAAGTTAGATTAATGTCTCTCATATCGAGTCCAGTCCAATTTTCTTGCTATATCTATCATCAATGAAAACGTATAATTCAAAATGAAAATGTTTGGAGATTGAGCCGATATGATATTTTCTAGTCCAGAGGATACCGCCACCTCGAGCGATCACGCGGGCTATACGAAAATTTAGACTATACTTTCACATACATCAAACTTTATTTATTCATCTAAGCCCCGTCATGGATTTTTTTACACCTTATTAAGCAGAACGCATTTTTCATAGGACACTCTAACGGTGACATCGACGGCTATATTATGACATCGGCGTATTTTCTAATAATAGTTGATTTTTGGCACCCCGGTTTTTAGAACCTCTAGCAACCATTTTCAGTTTAGCTTTCCACATTATCAAAAAAAAACCATGATTTATACTATATTTAGAAGGGTGTTGTTGTATGTTCGATATTTTATTCATTAAAAATGTTGTATTTCCAGGGTAAAATTGGTTGAACTTCTTAGGGACATATGTTGAATATTTCACGCCTGGTTTTAATGCGGCAAATTATCATTCGCATTTTAAACGAATTTGATAGCGTAAATAGCTTTGGACTTACAATCGCAGTATTTCTTTTTATTCCTAGAAATCAACAAAATTTCGGGTTAAACAGTTGACCGACAAGTTTTTTTTACTTTGAACGTACATGTTGATTATGCCTGATTTGAAATTTTCATCCGTACTGTACCGGGAGATTTTAGATTCTATGCTATGGAAGTATGATTTACAGGGTTTTTTAGATTCTACATCAACTGGGTCACACGTGCCCCTAAGAACAAAGGTCAAACCTCGAGCAGTAGCCACTTTGCACGTTTTGTTTTTGTCGAGCGATCACGTGGGATGGGCATTTTTTAAACATTTTTATGAGTGTAGTTTCAATCGTGATCGAGCGATTACAAGAGCTAAAAATCCAAATTTGTGGGATAGGCAATGAATAAAATAACAACTTAGATACGCGATTAAATATTTTAATATACAAGATGCCACGAACATTTTATCAGTTTTGTATACTTTTTCATCGGTGACGGGTACCCATAACTTTTTTATTTGCTGAATACGGATACAATTATTTTGCGTAGACTCCTGTCGATAGTATCAAATGTTTATTACCTTTACCTAAAGAAATTAATATCCATGTCCATAATCTAATTGTTTTGCTATATTCCGTAAATTGGCCTTGCATTCATCCGGCGGTATTTATATTTTTAAATATGTGTGCGTCTCAAGTTTGATTATAATAACATTTTTAGTATACATCAGAGCTGCGCTTCATATTGAATTTGCTACTGCGGCATCCCAAGTCTGCCGCTTTAGTAGGTACCGAATTCACAGTAATAAAACTGTAAAGAACGAGCGAGTTTTGTTTGTGTACGAAGTGTTGAGATATATTACCCATGTAACATAATATCCCATTCAAATTCGAACTATATGGGGCTTAAATATTTTATAATATTCTAATATATACTTATATGGTTACGTTATCTGGCTTATATAAAAAAGTGTGTGAAAAAAATCTTATTGGACATTCTATTTTTATCTAAGTAGAGAGAATTGTTTTTAGGTTGCCAACCTGTCCTGACAAGTTCCGGCTAGCGGATGTGAGTCATCCACCTTGCGCCCGGCTGCGATGCATTCGCAGAAATACTACTGTCGGGTGTTTTGGCGTTGGAATGATGGTTATTGTCCGGGTATTTTAGTGTTAATAGTAATTTTTTAATTTAATCGGAGCCTGCGGTACACATCGTTAAAGGGACCTGCTGAGTCTACAGAGACCGGCGAGGCCTGCGGGAGCCAGCGGAGCCCTGCTACAACAGCGCGTCGAGATTATTACCACACTGCCAAGCATTTCCTAGAATTTTACTTAAATTCCGAGTGTTTGGCTTTGGAATGTGGGCTAAGGTTCGAATCCTGTATGGAACATATACCAGATGAAACCATAGGCACCTAAACACAAATACTTTTAAAACCTGATTTGTTGAACCTATCGAAAATTAGTAATAATCAACAATTGTTTGTATATTTTTAGGCCACTCTCATTAATACCTTGTGGTTTGTTCTTCAAAAGCAGTTGAGACAGACCTGGTGTAAGGGTAATTTTGATCTCCAATACATAATACGTTATCTTCAACATACATGGATACCATAACTCCTAGGTTCAATCTCAAGTGACAAAAACATGTCTTTAACTGAGAGTGATTGTATTATCAAAGACTTATATATCTTTCGATCACAGAGCATCGATCACGGATAATTTCCTTTTATGCTCTCCCCGAGGCAAATTTTTCACAGGGATATCCAAGACCATTTATGGTATTCCGTGGTTTTCGATAGTATTCCATGGTCTTTGATGGTATTTCATGGTATTCGATGGTATTCCATGGTATTCAATGGTATGTCGCTTTTCAAGTCGTCTAGTCGTTTTTCAGAGTCGTCTAGTCGTTTTCCAGAATCGTTTAGTCGTTTTCAGAGTCGTTTAGTCGTTTTTCCGAATCGTCTAGTCGTTTTTCGAATCGTCTAGTCGTTTTTACGAGTCGTCTAGTCGTTTTTTAGAGTCGTTTAGACGTTTTTAGAATCGTTTTTATAGTCGATTAGACGCTATAAGCTTTTTCTTGGTAGGATAATGGACAGTCAAAAATGAACATTGTTGTAATTTTTAATTTTCATTATTGAAGAACATGTTGCATGCCCTCATTTTATTCCATATATAGACCGTTTAAGGGTTTTAAACCCTTAATTCCACCTTTTTCCACACGCTACACTTATACCTTTGGGTTTTCGAAGTCGGAATAGTATAAAAATCATACGGTGAACATGGCATAATTGAGAATTAGTACCTTTTTTTGTTTCTGGGTGAAATTTTAAACAGGAAACGCGTTGCACAAAATGGGGTTTTCCAGCTAGTGGTCTTTCAACTTGATAATCGTGTGACGTCAGAGTATTTTTAAAAACTGGTGAACTTTGCACCTCTTATATTTTAGTCAAGTAATTTAAAACAGGGCCTGGCTTTCTCGGAATTGAAGAAATTTACTTACCTAAATTAGATGGTTATAAACTCAACTAAAAATGGTTAATTTATGCCCCCAAATTTAATGTCCACTTTCCTTTTGAGCAGTCCTATTCTCTAAATATAGGAAGATATGAGGATTTTGATACATCCTTAGGTAATGTAGTCAAGAAAATGTATACACTCATGTATCTCATATCTATTCTTTATTACACTTTTCCTACAAATTTTTTATCGCCAGTACCGATGAGATCAGCGTGCTCGTTTCATAGGCGCTTATTCCGACAAAGAGAAAGTACTTTTTTTCAGCGGAATTACATCACGTACATATTGCAAGCTGGTATTTTTTCTATAGGTGTTAGGTTTTTATTAGTTGCGAGTCTCGACATGTCTCGGCGTCGCGGACGCAAAAATACGCAGGCAGAGGTGGTAGCAAAAATCCATGCATGGCCGCGGCTAAAGGTCGACAGGGGGACGTCATGGCTTAATTACGATTTAGGGTTTTTATTAGTTGCGAGTCTCGACATGTTCCGGCGTCGCGGCTGGGTCAATGGTCGGTGAAAGCCGGGCACCTTCGGCACCCCTCGGGGTCTCGCGGCGGTTGGTCACGTTTTTGACCACGTTTTAGCTCCCATAAGAAATACATGGGGAAATTGCGCTCGTGCTCTTATAGCCTATCTACTAGCGCGTCCGACCTTTTAGAAGTTTCTAACCGCGACCGCGAAACCTGCCGAGAAATTTCTGCGAGAGCCGATATGTCGCCGGAACCTGTGGAAACCGCCGCAGGTGATATAACCGGGCTCGCATAATTTACCGCTATTTGAACATGTGAGAGGTACCACGCCTCTAGTATCGCATGAAATTCATTTATTAAATCCCGAACTGATTAAACAACGTTACCGCCCACGTAATCCGTTCATGCAGGAAGTTATCAACCAAGAAGTTGATAAAATGCTCGCCGATGGCATAATAGAACCGTGGAGCTCACCAGTGCATAGATTTCGAAAAAGTAACTGACGACACACGCAAGGATGCGTATCCGTTACCAATCATACAGGCTATCTTGGATAAATTACGCCGTGCCAAATATGTTTCGACTATAGATCTCAAGCACGGGTATTGGCAGGTGCCGTTAACGCCTAAAAGTAAGCCAATTACCGCGTTTACAGTACCTTCTCGCGGCTTATATCAATTTCACGTAGTGCCATTCGGCTTGCACTCGGCTCCCGCGACTTTTCTAGGGCTTATGGACTCAATCATAACCCATGATTTAGAGCCGTATTGTTTTGCCTACCTGGATGACATAATCGTGCTCGGTGAAAGTTTCGAACACCACCTACAACTTTTACGCGAGGTTTTCCGCCATCTTCGCGCAGCTAATTTGAAGCTTAATCCCAACAAATGTCGTTTTGGTTGCCAATCATTACAATATTTAGGGCACGTAGTTACGTCAGAGGGCATCCGTACCGATCCCGAAAAAGTATCCTCAATTTTAGAACTTCCGGCACCGACAACCGTCCGCAGCTTAGGTCGTTTTCTAGGAATCGCTTCCTGGTACCGCCGCTTTGTTCCGAATTTCTCGCAAATCGCCGCGCGGCTCAATCAGTTACTTAAAAAACAGCAAACATGGAAATGGACCGATACACAAGAGCCCGCTTTCCGCGAATTGAAAGAACGCCTGACCAATGCACCTGCCTTGGCGTGTCCCGACTTTTCAAAACCATTTGTTTTGCAAACAGACTCCTCGGACGCGGGTTTGGGCGTTGCTTTGACTCAGAACGCGCACGGGCAAGATTGCGTGGTCGCCTATGCGAGCCGCTCGCTAACCGGAACCGAGAAAAATTACAGTACGACCGAGAAAGAGTGTTTGGCCATATTTTGGGGCATCGAGAAGATGCGTCATTATTTAGAGGGGTATAAATTTACCGTAATAACCGACCACCAGTCTAGGGTGGCTCCGATCTCTCAAAAATCCGTCCGGACGTTTAGCGCGTTGGGTTATATTTTTACAACAATATGATTTCGAAATAAAGTACCGCCGAGGCACGCTTAACCGTGTAGCAGACGGTTTGTCACGCACACCAGTCGAAACTCCGCCCTCCGATGACAATTCCGAAGTAGTACTTTTTATTGATACTCCTACGTGTAGGTGGTATGTCCGTAAACAAGCAGAAGTAAAGCGCGATCCGAAAAACACCCGGACTATTGCATTAAACAGGGTCGTTTGTACCGTCATATTTGGGATCTTTCCGTCCCGACCGAACCCAAACTTTCCGAGCCGTGGAAATTATGCGTACCAACCGAATCCCGGCCGCGAGTACTCCGGGAATGTCACGATCTTCCGACCGCGGGACATCTCGGAATTTCGAAAACTACGGCTAGAGTAGCCGCGCGTTATTATTGGCCAGGGATGCTGCGGGACGTAGCTACCTACGTTCGCCGCTGTACTTGTTGTCAACAGTATAAAGTTGAATCGCAGAAACCGGCTGGAAAAATGAATCCCTCGCGTAACTAGGATCCGTGGGAAATAATCAGTACAGATCTAGTAGGGCCACTACTGCGCTCTAGTAAGGGAAATTCTTACCTAGTAGTTTTCCAGGACAAATTCACAAAGTGGGTAGCTGCCCGTGCAATCCGAAAAGCTACCGCTAAAGCCGTTACGCAGGCTTTTTACGAGGAAATAATTACTCGTTTTGGATGACCGAAAATAACTATTACCAATAATGGAACCCAGTATACCGGTCATATTTTCTTACCGAGATGAATATCCAACACAGACTCACTCCGCCGTATACACCGCAAACCAACCCCGTAGAGCGCACCAACCGAACTTTCAAAACCATGATTGCTCAATTTTGTCGCGACGATCAAAATAAGTGGGACGCGCATCTCCCCGAATTATTATTCGCAATAAATACGGCTCGTCACGATTCTACCGGTTTCAGTCCAGCTTTTCTAAATTTTGGGCGCGAATTTGACGTACCTGGCGCATTATACCGATCCTGATTCCGACACGGTAGAAAATGTAGCAAACCAAACACACCGTCTACAAAAACTTCGCGAAACGTTCGAGCTTGTACGTGTAAATTTGGGTAGTAAGGCAAAGAGAGTACGACCCCACTTTGACCTCAGTTGACCCCTACATCCTGAGAGCCCCCTACGGCCCGAGGTCACGGGAGCAAAGTGGCTACGTCATTCCCGAGGTCACGTGACGTCGCCGGATGACTCCAGTTGACCCCTAGATTCTGAGAGGTTAACCCTTGACCTTTGGGCCATGTGTGACCCCCAGTTGACCCCTCAGCCCCCCCCCCACTCCAACGGCGGGGAAACCCCCACTCCAACGGCTTGGTGGGGTCTATATATCCGAGCGCAAGAGCAGTTTCCCTTTATATACTCTTCGAGTCTCATACAATCTAATTTGGCGAATTCAAAATGCAGTCGTTCCTGAATCACCTGAACAAGAATTGATTTTTAAGAAATTGGAAAGCGTCCAAAATATGGAGGTGGGTGAAAATTTTCAAATCACGAGCGTGGACAAAGTGAACACACAATACAGAGACAAGGTCTACGTCGAGTTCGAAGAATTTAAGACGGTGCTGCCGCAACGATACACCGCCGAGTTTACGCCCCAATGGATCGAAGAAATTAATAGGGATATCGGTAACGGAAGGAGGTATTACATGAAGAGTCTTGGACCCGTCGGCCGATCTACAAATATCGAATTTATTGTAGAACCATGACTCCTAGAAGGAAGCTGGAGTACAGAAGAAAACTGTGAAAATATTTGAAGAATTTAGAAGCATTGAAAGCAAGGGTGACGCTGCAGTCCTCTACATGTCTAGACAATGTTATGACAAACTTCTCCCTCGAACGCTTACGGATTGAAGTCGTCGATCCTTGTTTATCTGACCACAGGGCCCAAATTGTTAATGTTATGAATGTAGATGCCAGGTCCTGTGAGCCTACATTTCGAAGACGGTTTTCTGGCCACAAATTCAGGGAATCTCTAGATCTCCTAGACTGGAGCTCCTTTTTTACTTCAAATGACGCAAATGTTCTAAGTAACGTTTTAATTCAGAATTTCTCATTACTTGTTGACAAACATTTTCCATTAAAAAGGGTAAACACTGAAGGTAAACGACCTGTACATTGGTATACTGATTCGCTACGCAAAAAAAGAGATATTTTGTCTGTGGTCAAGACGGTGTGCGACTCAAAAAAAGATCCATTTTTTGTCGATATATACAAATCTTTGAAGGCCACTATAAAAAAGATGTGCTGCGAACAAAGTCAGCTGCATACAATTCCTTTATTAAAAACTCGGACAACAAAAGCAGGGATAGTTGGAGATTGATCAATTTTGAAAACAATAGACGTGTCGAGCCGTCATCCGCGGGTATTCCCGGTGATGAATTTAATGCTTTCTTCACTTCAATTGCAAGCAAATTAACACAGAGTATTATACCAACTAATTTCACTGATATTTACCCCAAAGCACTGGAACAAGTGTACTTAAATTGCAGAGCCGGATATCCTAAATTTAATTTTTTTCCTATTGATGAGAAAACAGTCGAAGGGGCAATTGGTTCATTGAGGAGATCTTCAGCATTGGATTTTTACGATCCAAATAGTAAGACTGTATTTGCTTCGGCAGATATTCTGATTCCCCTTTTAACTCATCTATTTAATGTTTGTATTTCTACAGCGGTTTTTCCTGAATCTTTTAAATGTTCGAGGGTATTGCCGCTGTTCAAGAAGGGTGATAAGGAGTTAATTGAAAATTACCGCCCTATTTCTATAATCACTATTTTCGGTAAGATATTTGAAATTATATTGAGGGACATGTTATATGGATATCTTGAGGAAACACACTTCTTTAATGAAAGCCAATGGGGTTTCCGCCGTGGCCGATCCACATCGGGAGCCGTCCGGGCGGTCGTGGACTGCGTGGTCGAGGGCCTTGAGGGTGGTGAGCGGGTGTCCTTGACGCTCTGCGACCTCGCCAAGGCCTTTGATTGTGTCGACCACGATTTGCTTATGTACAAACTGAGCTTATTGAGCGTGGATCGGCAATCTCTAGCACTTTTTAATTCATATTTTGAAAACCGCCGCCAATCTGTCAAATAATGAAAACTCAACCGTTTTACCCATTAAAAATGGTGTAATTCAGGGCTCGGTGCTTGGCCCATTATTTTTTCTCATTTATATTAATGACTTTCCGGGCTTTGTCTCGCCCTGCAAAGTACAGTTGTTCGCTGATGATGCAACTCTAATTTGCTCGGGCCCTTCGTCTACTATTCTAGAAGAAATTCGTTCTAGTATTGACGCCACCGCCAAGGCCTGGTTTTCCGCAAACAAATTGCTCATGAACGAACGGAAAACGCAGAGGTTAATTGTATCATCTAGTAGTGCGAATGCTGGTGGAGACAGCGTCGCCCTTTTGGGTTTCAACATAGACGACAGGTTGAGTTGGTCCAGGCACGTCGAAGGTGTGTGCAGGAGTTTAAGTTCAACAATTTATCAAATAAGGAAACTTTGTCCATTAGTGAATAGAGATATTTTGCGGAATGCCTATTTCGCGCTTTTTCAGTCAAAATTGCAATATGGTATTACCCTATGGGGGAACTCATCTAATGCCGTTAGGGCCTTTCGCTTGCAAAAGCGTGCCATAAGAGTCTTGCTAAACCTTGGTCCTAGAGAGTCATGTCGATCCCATTTCAGAGCTCTCCAAATCATGACACTCCCTGCGCTCTTTATATACCGTAGCTTGTTGGAGATCCATGACAAAAAGCATGTATACAGCCAACAATCCGATATTCATGGATATCCAACACGAAACAAAGATGTGCTGCGGACTCATCGATATCTATCTATCTATCTATCTATCTATCTATCTATCTATCTATCTATCTATCTATCTATCTATCTATCTATCTATCTATGAACTTATGTTGTATGAAGTTAAAAGGAAGATAAAAATATTAACTTATAAAATTCATTTTTAATAAAACTTTAAAAATCCTTTGTTGTTTTTTTGTAAGTTTTGCAAGAATCTATGTTGATGGGAAAACATTTTAATCATTCTGTAAAAACTCTTGCTCTAAACAATATCACACTTTACGTCTATATAGCAAAAACTTTGAACATAGCTTGTGTATAAAGTTTGTGGGCGATGAAATTGGAATATGATATCTATGGTAATGATTTCAGACTTTTTTCGAGAATAACAGCGCTTTCTCTGATGCAGCGAAACGCATGCAAATAAAACTATATTATACGCCAAGCTATCTGCGCCTGGAAAAAAATACTGTGACACGACTTTTTTGTTTGTTTATGAAAGAATGTTATGTCGCCTGCAGAAATGCAAGCTGTTTAAATAAGCGGTCAACACGAACAGTCATGTAATGTGTAACGTAAATAATAGTAAAAATCCGAGATATCCGAGGCAGACTCTGTGATGCCTTTGAAGTGTGATATATATGGTAAATAAGAAGCCACGTGGAACTGTATCATCGCATCATATACGATTCGTAAACAATTAGTACGTAGTCAGGACTCGGATTTTCTGCTGATGCAGGTATATCCTGATTTCCAAATATATCTTCTGATCGGCTGATCAGAAAAAATCCTCATATAGCTCAATCGATTTTGGGACCACCCCTTTGGGGGGAGTGGACATAGTATACCCCGGGGTGGGTGGGGGGTGGCGGGTGGGCCTTCGGCCTCCGTTCCCCCTGGCATGTGGTTGCCCGAACAAAATCCACCCTTCCCCCTTGCAAATTGAAAATCTTTGACTTTAATTTCACAATTTTCTGGTAAATGGATTAAATTTGATTCAGTGATAATCTTTATTTCTTCTTTCTTCTGACAATTTATTGAAATTTTTAATGTTCCTTCGGCGGGAATGGCGATGCCATACTCGCTGTTGACAGCTTGTATTATTGGGTTAATTATATTAATTTCTAAACCATGACAAAACTTTCCTTCGGCTTCTTTTATCATGGAAATTATACATTCATTTCAGTGAGGCGTGAGCAAATTTTGACAAAAATACAAATTTTCTATCTTCGGTCATTCTCGAACTGTTGCTGGTTCGAGCCAAGTACAAGGTAGGGATAACTCGGGATAATAATTGAATTTTTAATTGGAATTGGGAATAGTCGATATGTTTGAAATCTTTCGTGTAAGAAAATTGGAAAGTGAACAGCAAATATAATTTTGTCATTATTGAAACTTACTTGAATTCCAGCAATTTGATAATAAATTCCAACCGTATTTGCACAAACAGAAATCACCTGCTACCAAGACTGTTTGCTGTGGGGAACCCGGGTCATAATCCCACCAGGAGGGAGGAAAAGAGTGTTGGAAGTCCTTCACGCTGCACACCCCGGTATAGTAAAAATGAAGGTACTCGCAAGGTCATATTGCTGGTGGCCTTAGATGGATAAAGAAATTGAAGACAGAGTCAATTCGTGCCCTGAATGCCAAGAATCAAGAAGTATGCCCAGAAAAGCACCCACACACCCATGGGAGTGGTCCAGAGCTCCGTGGACACGCCTCCACATAGATTTTGCTGGTCCAACAGGTGGACGTTACTTCCTGATAGTAATTGACTCATATTCGAAGTGGTTAGAGGTGCGAAGAGTTTCCACTACCTCTGCTTCGGTCACAATCAAAGTTTTGAGAGAACTTTTTGCAACACATGGCATACCAGATGTGATTGTGTCGGTTAATGGGACAGCATTTACTTCCAGCGAGTTTCAAGAATTTTTGAATAAAAATGCAATACGCCAAGCTCTGGTGGCACCATATCACCCTAGCAGCAATGGACAGGCCGAAAGAATGGTCCAAAACGTGAAATCTGCATTGAAGAAAATGTCGGGAGAGAACGTAGAGATCACGCTAGCACGTTATCTTCTGACTCAGCACATTACTCCGCATACTATGACAGGGAAATCTCCGGCTGAGATTCTAATGGGCCGAAGATTGAATACCCTATTGGACAAAATACAACCAGACTTCACCAAGCAGATGGTGACGAAGCAGGAACGTAAGTTGGAGTCGAATGTACCTACTCGGACGTTCCAGGAAGACGATCGAGTGTTTGCACGATCTTACACTGCAGGACAAAAGTGGATTCCTTCAAAAGTAGTGAAACCAACAGGACCACTTAGTTACGAGGTTTTCACACCTGATGGCAAAATGCTGCGCAGGCATGCTGATCAGCTGCGTGCGCGACACCAGGACGAAAGACTACCTGCTGAGCCCATGGTACCCGTGATCCAGCCTGAGTTCTCGAAGTCAGAGCTTGACTCTCCGATGGTTTCTCCTTGGACTGATATCACCCCGGATAGCACAACTGCCGATGACGGACAACCAGCGATTTCCCGCTCAGAAGAGAGATGGCAACCACTAGGAGTGCGCGACAGACAAGACTTCCAAGGTACCTCGAGGATTACACCCAGTAATTCTTTCCAGGAGGGAGGAGTGTGGTATCTTGGACCACAGCCGGCAACGCGAGCGAGTGAAGTGAGCGTAACTACGGAAACGTAGTTTAGTTTTTAGTTTTAGCAGCATAGCGGCTTCGACAAGACACGTGGCGCTCGCGACCGTAAATTATGAAATGTTGGAGGAACAATAAAGCGTTGTACCCGATACGTTAGTTATTTCCACCTCCCAGACACAACATTGTTAAAATAGGATATAAATTTTTCAAGTATTTAATCATAGAACGTAATTGTAAAGCAGAAATTATTGAACTATGTAAAGTATTAAGTATTGCAAACATTATCGCATTTTCCAAATTATCTAGAAAAGTCACCAAATTTTGACAATTGGGAATAGTTTGATATAAAATATTTTGTGCTTGCAAGTACGCTGAAATGTCATTAATTGTTTTATTCATATTAAACTCAAAATTTTCTAATCTTTCTTTTATTAAATTTTGATTTGATTGTAAAATTGTTGTAGTGGAGTTATAGTTATCAATAAGCTGTTTAGTCAACGAAATTTGTAAAGAAACTTCTTTCGTAAAAGATTGTTGATTGTTTTGAAGGTTAAAAATTGCCTTATTGTATACCTACTATGTTTACTAAGCCTCTTTTATTCCTGTTATGTGGAGTAATATTATCTAACTTCCTTTCTATCTCCATTATTAAGTATTCTACATGCTGTAGTAAGTTATATAAGACATTAGAGTATGAATTAGTAGTAATTTCTGATATATTACTCTTGTTTAAGGATAACTTTATTATACTATAAAATTTACGAATATTATTAAGTTGTTTAGTTATAGGGTTAAATTTAATATAATGGATAAAAGTGTGTTTGGTTTTTATCATTTTCGTATCTCCTAGCTGAAAGGGTAGCAAAGGAGTTTTTATCGGGGTAAATGTCATGTCACTCGTCGTTGTCATTGTCAGTACTGGAGTCAATGTTAATAATATCGTCGTTGTCAGGATTAGCATGACTGCATGAGGGTTCATTTTCATTATCCTGCAAACAAGGATTCAAATTAGATTTTGGCCTTTTTAGTTGCGATTTATGAATTATTTTATCGTCCGAAGTTTTAACTTTTGTCCCTAAATCTTCTTTAATTTGAATTTTCACATGTTTTGGCTTAGTTTTGTCTCTAAGTGATGCTTTATTTTTCTGGAACTGAATAGTGAAAGGTTCATAATTTTGTGGTTCTTCCCTATCTTTATTGTGCCTTGTATTTTGTTGATATTTCTCGATTAATGATGCCTCATACATTTTGCCAAAAATTATTTTAATTTATTCTTACGTTCGTCTATGTACTGATTTAGAATTATTTCATCTGTGATGTAGAAGGGGTCGAGTGCATTTGTATGCCCGTTAGTAATATCAAAAGGTCTTTGTTTTGTCGTACTATGGATGGAGTTATGATATCCTAATATAGCATACTGCATTAATTGTTTTATATTTGAGTTCGGATGAGTAAGTTTTAAAATACGTATACTATCAAGTAGTGTGTTATGCAATCTTTCTACAGGGCTATTACCTGTCGAGTTACCGGGTGTGGTAAAGTGTAATGTAACATTATGAAGTTTACAAAAATCCGATAAAAGACTTTTTTTAAATTTAGTACCATTGTCACATGTTATTGACTTTGGTATGCCAAAATGAGAAGCAAAAGTGAAGATTCCTTCAATCACATCCGTTGAATTATTACAAGATTCTAAATAATAAGCTTGTGCATATTTTGAAAAAAACGTCAATTATTGTTAAAAATTTCTTTCCTAAGACTTGAAAAGTATCCATACGAACAGCTTCAAAATGTTGTGAAGGGGTTGTAGTTAGAGCAAATTGTATTTTAGGTGGATTTCTGTCATACTAACAGCACAATATTCACATTTATTAATATATTCAGTTATCTCATTTTTCATTTTGGACCAATAATATAATTTTTTCAAAGCTAATAAAGTTTCATTTATGCCACGATGACATGTCTTTGTTTCATAATGGTATTGTAATAATTCTTGTTGTCGATCTCTTTCAGTTACGTCAGTTAAGAAAATATTAGAAAAATTAAGTTTATATGCATGATTCTTGAAAGTTTCAGCTAATAAATTACAAATTTTGGGCTTTAGGTCAATTTCACTCTTCTGAATATAGATACTGTAAAGTGATTTTGGATTTAGGTATTCTTTGAAAAATTTAATTAATTCATAAGCGTAGTTTTTCAATGTTAGTTTAACAGTTAGCCTAATTTTATTGGGAAAAGGGTAGGTTTTGATAACGTGGTATTTTCCTGAATCTTTTAGAATATAATTTGATTTGTATAAGTATTTAAGCAATTTTCGGTTATTGGAATAGTTAAAATTGGATCTTCAATAGCAGAATGAACTGTAGAGACTGGGGTATTGTGATTAATCGTTTCAATTTCACCAGTTGGTTTTATACATATATCTGCAATAATATTTATTTTTGGTCCAACACTTTCATTATTTTGTTCAATTTCGTCATTTAATTCGGGAAATTCTGACTCTAAATACTCACTTATTTCATCGTTAGTTACAGGGTTATTCAAAAATTCTGGATTCAAAAATTGATTTATATCATTGTCGATATCTCCAGGGTTTCCTACGATTGATTAATTTTCGATGGAATTAACTTAATTACTATCTACACAGCAAATAACAATTTTCACTTGTACAAATTTAAAAATAAAATTGATCATTTTCCTAATTATATTCCAATCTAATTGGTGGAGTCCACAACCAATTTTTGACATTGCTAAATATCTTATTTTATTGTTAATTATATAATTTCTTAAATTTACAAGACAATTGAACACGTTATAGTATATAGGTTTCTCGTAAAAGTATTTTTTTGGTTATTAAGTAATAAATAAAACGTTTCTTATAATTTAAAATTGCTATTTCTCCTACTATTCTATTTTGATTCTTTAAATATTTGATATTATTATACTTTTCTTTAAATTGTAGGGCTATCCCAGCACCTAATTTAAAATCTTCTGATACGCAATGTGCTAATGAGTACTCAAAGGGTACTACAAATAAATCTTTCTTAACTTCTATCACTTTATTATCATTATTTTCTCTATTTTTCCTAAATTCATAATACTCTTCATTAATGTCCTAAAATAGAAAATTATTAATATCATCTTCGCTTTCTTCGAGTTGAACACGAGATAACGAGTCCGCATTAGTATTCATTTTTCCTTTTTTATATTTAATTCCGTAATCATACTCCTCAAGCTTCAATCTTCAGCGAACTAGACGTGAATTTGGTTCTATGAGATTAAATAACCATTGTAATGGTTTGTGATCAGTTATAATTGTAAATTTTCTACCAAATAAGTAAGGTCTGAATTAATTAGTAAAATAAACAATAGCTAAAAGTTACTTTTCTATCGTACTATAATTTTGTTCCGCAGGGTTTAATGTTCTAGAGCGGTAAGCGATTGGTAAGTCGCTACAAATTTTTCCTTGGCTTAATACGGTGCCGATAGCAATATTTGAAGCATCAGTAGTTAAATTAAATGGTTTTGTAAAATCAGGGTACTGTAATATTGGATCATTACAAAGTAATTTTTTGCAAGTTTCGAAAGTTTTCAAAAATTCTTCCGTGTGCTCTACCTTTTCGCCTTTCTTTAAACATAGTGTAAATGGTTTTGTTATTTTCGCGATATTTTTAATGAATCTTCTATAATAACCTAAATGACCTAAAAATGATTTAATTTCTTTTTGTGTTTTTGGAATTGGAAATCTCTTGATAGCTTCAATCTTTTTCGGGTTTGGTCTTACTCCATCAGGAGTCACCACATGACCTACAAATTCAACTTCTTTACATAAAAATTTGGATTTATCGAGTTGTATTTTAAGTTTAGCTTTTCTCAGTGTATAAAATAATGACTTTAAATTGGCTATATGTTCTTCAAGATTTAACGAAAATACTATAATATCATCCATATAAAGTAAACAAATTTTGCCTTGCAACTTCCGAAGTACAATCCTCCTTTAAAATTACTAGTTGATACTGGTTGTTTTCAATCCGTTTTAAGACCTTCCATTGTTGAAAAATACTACCAAAATTACTTAATAATAACTCTCTGAAAACTCGCATAGTGACCATTTTCAACAGTAAAAGCAGTTTTTTCTATCGAATTCTCATGCATTTCAATTTGGTGAAAACCTGACGCGAGGTCAATAGTCGTGAAATATTGACAACGGCCTAATTTATCTAAAATGTCATTTATGTTGGGCAAGGGATACCTATCGTCAATAGTTTTTTCGTTTACTTTCCGATAATCTACGACAATTCTCCATTTTTGGACTCAGCTCTCGTCTAACTTTTTTGGGACTATCCAAATTGGGCTACTCCATGGGCTTTGACTATGACGAATAATACCATCGTCTAACATTTTTGAAATTTGTTTCTGGACTTCTTGTTTATGAATAAAAGGGTACCTATAGGATTTAGTGTGAATGGGAATTTCGTCAGTAGTTTTAATTTCGTGTTTCATTTGATTTGTAAATGTTAATTTTGTACCATCTTGGTGGAAAATATCAGAAAATTCGCCACAAATTTTGATTAAAGCATTTCTCCCTTCTTCATTTAAATGATTCATACGTATTGCATAAGTAGCATCAAAATTGTTTTTAGTTTCGTAACCTGGATCATTATCATTATTATTATCAATAAAATTCTCAATATTAATAAATAAAAATTTTCCTTGTGTGAATCTGGAAAGGCTTGCACGTGTAATGGTTTATCAAAGGTATATTGTATCGCATTGTCTGTGTTATTATGAATTTCTGTACGCAAAACCTTGTTTAGCTGTAGTAAGCGTTTAGTGGAAAATAAAGATTTTCTATGTTGCACTCGGGAATAATGATATTCATTTAATTTTTAATTGGGTTTTTCGCCACCAAACTGATCGAAAGACAACTTTTCAAGTTTCCTGGAAAATTCATAAATTCTTAACAGTGAATGAACGAAACTTTAAACGTGTAACTCAAAAAATAACTTCAACAAATTTGTTTTCTGAGCTTTCGGAGAATAAATCTTCCTCCTTTCTCAAAGATCATGTCACGTCAAAGTGAAGTGACAGATTAATAAATTTCAGGTTAAAATGTCATGACAACAGAAACAATAGCCTAGCCACCGGCCTGATATTGTACCCTGTGTTCTATCTAATTATCTATACTAACTTCTCTTTGAATAAGTGGCAATAATATTTTACTGAATTCCACTGAACATTCAGCAACACAGTTGTCCGTATTTCCTAGAATAAATGCAGATTCTTTAATTTTTCGTCTATTTCCTACTTCTTCTTTTAGAATTGGTTTGGACCTATCCCACAATATCATATGATTGTTGTTAAAAGAATGTTCACATATTTTTGACTTAGAAATTTGATTTTGCCTGATATAATTTTTATGTTCTTTTAAACGAACGTTAAATGGCCTACAAGTCTTCCTAATATAGAACTTTTCACATTCACAAGGAATTTTATAAATGCAATTTTTTGAACTTTGTACTTCAATCAATGGTTTCGTTTTAACTAGCATCGATCTCAGTGTATTTTCGGTTATAAATACTGTTCTGACATTAAAACGATTGCCTATGCGTTTTAGCTTATCTGATAGTCCAGGAATATAAGGAATAATTAAATTTACTGGTCGGTCCACCAGATTTATTTCTCTAATTCTATTAGCATTGTTAGTTTGTTGGCAATCCTGAAAAACTTGCTCAACAATTTCAGTAGGATAACTATTCTTCTCAAGAACATATTTTATATGTTTAGTTTCGTCCTCAAATTTTGTGTTATTAGAACAAATCGTTCTAGCCCTGTCATACAAACTTTTAATTATTCCTTTTTTAACACTATCATGATAATTGGAGTTGAAATGGAGATATCTATTAGTATGTGTTGGTTTTCTATAGACACTAGTTTCTATACTATCTGATTTCAGTATAGAAACATCTAAGAAAGGCAACTGATTATTATTTTCAATTTCTAAGGTAAACTTAATAGAAGGTTCTTGTGAGTTTATAAAATTTAATAGTGAATTTAAATCATCTACTCCATGTTCCCATATAACAAATATGTCATCTACATATCTCCACCAAACATTAGGTTGGTGAACATATCTAGTCAATTCATTTTGTTCAAAATCTTCCATGAATAAATTGATTATGAATAGTGATAAAGGAGACCCCATAGTCATTCCAAATTCCTGCTGATAAAATTCATTTCCTAGTTGAAAATAAGTGGTTTTAACACATAGTGTTGTTAGTTCTAATATTGCATCTATATTCAAATTCGTCCTTTCTACTAAACTTTCTGCGTAAAATATTCAATGATTTGTCAACAGGGACATTTGTAAAAAGACTAACCACATCAAAGCTAGCTAATATATAATTATCCGGAAATTGATGTTCCCTAATTTTTTTCTAAAAAATGATTACTGTTTCTGATAAATGAATTTGAATTTCCCACTAACGGATTAACAATTTTAAGTAAATGTTTTGCTAACGAATGATATGGCGAATTTATTGAACTTACAATGGGGCGAAGAGGAATGTTAGTTTTGTGTATTTTTGGTAATCCGTATAAGTGTGGAGGTTTTGAATGATGCGGAGTTAAGAGTGTCCTTTGTTTATCTTCTTGTAAGTTCCTTCATTTAATAAATCATTTTATTTATTATCATACACAGTTTTTTCTAAAATAACAGTTGCATTTCCCTTATCTGCTGGTAATATTTTAATTATCCTATCTGATTTAAGTGATCTAATTGCTACTTTTTCTTCCTTTGAAATATTTGGCTTTGGTTTAAAATCTTTTTCTAAGATTATTTTTGACCTGACTCTAAATTTTTGATATTTTCTAAAATGATATCATTGTTGCATTGAGAGACCGGTATTTTTAGCGAAACTGCTTCGTGTGCATTTATTGAGATACTGTGACAATCTTCTTTTGTGTCACGATAAAAGAATGGGATACTTGTTATATTATTTGTTAACAATTGCCTATCGAGGTTAATAATAAATTTTAAATTTCTCATTTCACGTAGACCTAAAATTCCGTCAAAAAATTTATGAAAATCAAAAAGGCTACATATAAACATTTGATCTGTTTAAAAATATCAGGGGCCGGTATATTCGCTCTAAATTGAACTTCAGTTTGGCCTAAACTAGTTCGAATTCTTGTTGGACAGGTATAAATGTAATTTGGGTAGTATTTTTCAACAATGGAAGGTCTTAAAAGGGATTTAAAACAACCAGTATCAACTAGTAATTTTAAAGGAGGATTTTCTACAACGATATAGTATAACGTTCTTTTTTACTTCGGAATTAAACTTTTTACAAAATTACTTTTTCTTTGCAGTCGGTCTGATTTTTGAATATTAGATATTTGACAAACGGAAATTTATACTGTTTAGTGTATTTCCCGTTCTGATTTCCCTTTCTAGATGCGGGGGCTTCCTTATAGCATCTTTTATTAAGACAGGGAAAACCAGAACCTTGGCGGAACGGAATGCTCAGGCGCCAGTTTTTTAGAGCGGTATGCTCCGCTTTTACCCAGGATAGCTTTCGTCAGAGAAAAATAATTCCAGAGTGCAAATGTGGTGTGTTTGAGGGATAGGAGCAAAATTAAACAATATTTCAAGACATCGTATATTGACTAAACAACGTAGGTAATAAATTCTTAAATAAATAATACAAAATAAGTCCGGCGAGTCGCGATCGGGGGGGCCCACGGGAGTTCTGTAAATAAAAGAAACAAGGCGACTTTAGTATTAATCTAGGGTTGCTTGCGGTACTTTAAATGCCCTAACGGTTAACGTAAGCAACGGAAAAGCTAAAAGCAAGCTCAAAATATTCGGTTCGGATTCTAGGTTACGGTTAAGCAACGGATTTGACGGCTAGCAAAGTTCGGATAGCTAAGGGCCGCGGTAGGCCGTAGGTTGGGGCAAAGTTCACACTTTTCCCCCTGGTAGAGAATATTCGAAGAGCGAAAATGCTAGCACGTTCCTCGGTTGTCTGACCTGAATTAAATTATTGATAAATGCGTAATTAGCTAAACGGGCCGCGGTAAGCAGAGGGTTGGGGCAAAGTTCCACTTTTCCCCCTGGTAGAGAATATTCGAAGAGCGCAAATTACTAACCTGGAATTGAGCGGGCAAAAGACCCGGTGGAAGCAGGGCCTCCGTGGCTTCCGCAGGCTGTCTTATAGCCGGCAACCACGTGACCAAGCGGCGTGCGGCGGCAACCCATTGGTCGGCGTCGCCGACGTGGATTCGCAAGCGATCCCCTCCACATCGGTCTCGCTGCGGCGGATGACGGCCGGGCAGAACGGCTAAGGGATGAACCACCCCTGGCGCGCCCTCAGCGGCGGCTTCCTTGGATCGGCGATGTCCTAAATACCCGGTTTCCCAAAAAGAACGGCGATTCTAGCTGCAATTTGAGTTAGTAACCCGGTTCTACCCTTATATCCGGTATCCCTCAACCCTTATGGTAACATACGAATTTATTTTTAGGCGGCGGAAAGCCGTAAAATAATCAATACCAGGATTTAATTAAATGCAATTAAAATCGATCGAATCTCGGCCTACTATGTAGAAAAGTCATCGGTGTGAATATATCAACTACTACGGCGGATAGCCGGCCGCTGAAAATAGCGCGGCGGAAGAATCAAGTGGGTGTAAAAATAAAAATGAAAACTGGAAATTAGTAACTTCGTTACAATAGGGTAAACTATTACAAATTTCAGTATGAACTTCAATAATTTCAGGTTCTATTTCTTCCGTTTCGGAGACAACCTGACTTGCTGAAAATTTCCAGGACTTATATCATTGGACTATACACGCACTCAGAGTTTAGTCACCACTTTTACACAGAGGAGTCCATTGATTGTAGGCACATAACTGTTTTTTCTGAAAAGTTTTTAGTATCTTTTTTGCAGAAGTTTTTCCCAAATTTTTTTAAAATTTGTTTGGCAATTTTTTTGCCAAATTTTTTCTTGCAAAATTTTTTTTTGACAATTTGTTTTTGCCAAAATATTTGTTGCCAAAATTTTTTTTTGTCAAATTTTTTTATGCCAGTTTTTTTTTTGGCAAAAATTTTTTTTGCCAAAAATTGTTTTGCCAATTTTTTTTGCCAAAATTTTTTTTTTGCCAAATTTTTTTTGCCAATTTTTTTTTGCCAAAATTTTTTTTTGCCAAATTTTTTTTTGCCAAATATTTTTTTGCCGATTTTTTTTTTGGCAGAATTTTTTTTGACAAAATTTTTTTACCAACTTTTTTATTTCCAAATTTTTTCTATTTTTTTTAGTGTAGCAAATGTGCCGTCCGATAGGTATATCTCGAACGGCACCAGTCTGCGACCGCACGACAACATCATGGCTGCGGAGATTTCCACAGTGAGTGACGACATCGTCGAAGTTTGCGAACAGGCTTTTCGATTACTAACAAACGGTATGGACATGACGACGCGAGAGCGCTGGCTAAAGCTAATCAACAGAAATATTAGACTGGATTACGCCGCCATAAAAGTATACGATTGCAATCCCGGTACGATGACGAAACTTCAAACGAATTTGGGGCATTTAAAAAGATTCAGAGCTTATTTAAAAACGAGACACAGGGGGAGCGGTTTGACGAGACGCAATCGGGTGAAATGGGAGGAAACTAACTAACTAACGTAGAATTCGTTCGGGCATAATCATAAATCTGAATCAAGACGTAACGGAATTTTTGAATGACTCTTTTCTCCTTCTAAAACGTCACCTATGGTCGTGAAAGAAAATAGGATGATTAAGATCAACACCGTTTTCTGCGGTGAATTTATAAAAAAAATCGGAGGCGAAGGAATTTTGGAAAATAAATATTTCAGCACGAAAAATGTCACTATCGACGGGGGGACGGGTCTAAAACGATGGTTCGCCGATCACGTTACCGATAGCATCCTAAAGAGCCTGGAGGAGTTTCAGTAGCGCGATTCCGGTTGGGCGCTACATCGAATTTTAAGTTTGGAAATTAACATAAACAAAGTCGAAATGGGAAACGCCGGAGGGACCTACGTGAGACTACCGAATAAAATTTTGAAGAAGCAAGCTTGCGTTAACGTTAAAAACAACGACGATGCCTGCTTCGTGTGGGCCATCGTTAACGCGCTATATCCCGTAGACCGTCATTCGGAACGCATGAGTGCTTAACCCCACTACGCAGCGGTTTTGCACTTGGATGGGTTAGACTTTCCCGTAACGCTTCCTAAACTCGAGGTTCGAAAAGTTAAACGAAATATCCGTCAACGTGTACGCCCTAGAGTTAGTATGCGAAGATCCGCGTAAATTTCATACTGGTCCGGTGCGGTTGACTAAAAAGAATATGGATAGACACGTGAACTTGCTTATTGTTCAGGATCAATATTTCCCGAATATGAACGATTACGAGACGCCTCCCGCGGAGGACGTCGCAATGACAGATATAAATTATCATTTCTGTTGGATTAAAAATTTATCGCGTCTAATTTCCACGCAAACGAATAAACACAACGGCAAAATGTTCATATGTGACAGATGCGTGAATTATTTTCAAACCCAAGCGAAATTAGACGAGCACGCGGTTTACTGTCGAGAACGGAATAATTACCAGGTAACGTTCCCCAAAGAAAAATTTATCCACTTTAAAAACTACGTATATAAGGAACGTACTCCTATTGTGTACTCGGATTTGGAGTCCATTTTAAAACCTTATCACGACTCTGAGCCGATGTCCCAGACTTCCAAGTATCAGAAACACGAGGCGTTCAGCGCCGGCTTTTATTTTAAATGCTCCTACGATAACTCTCTGTCTTTCTACAAAAGCTATCTAGGGCCGGATTGCATGTCTTGGTTCGCGGATCAGATGGAGGAAATCGCGAAATTTGTCGCGTCGAAACTGACAAACGTCGAACCGATGAAGGAAAACATAAGTTTGAAAAATTCCACAGCCAATTGTCATATTTGCGAGAAAAGATTCATTCCCGACGACATCATAGTTCGAAACCATTGTCATTTGACTTCGCGGTTTCGCGGGTACGCCCATCAGAGCTGTAATCTAAATTACAGAAATTCCTTCATGATCCCCGTGGTATTTCACAATTTCAGCGGTTACGACAGTCATTTCATAATCAGGGATCTCGCCAAACGCAATCATATCACCCTGCTTCTCATAAATAAAGACAAATATATAAGTTTTACGATTTTTGACGCCGACACCAACGAAGAATTCCGCTTTATCGATTCCCTCAGATTCATCAGGTTTTCTCTCGACAGGCTAGCTGGTTTGGGAAAAATTCCGCATACAGACTATCGGCGAATACTCGGATTTGTACTTAAAAACCGACATAATGCTGCTGACCGACATCTTCGAAACGTTCAGAAAATCGTGTCACGCTAATTACTGCTTGGATCCGGCTTGGTATTACACCATGCCCGGGTATACTTGTGATTGTATGTTAAAATTCACCGGCTGTCGATTAGAGACGTTTCAAGATATCGATATTTTAGTATTTTTCGAGAGGGGCGTTAGGGGCGGACTGAGTCAGTGTTGTAAGGCCAATAACAAGTATATGAAAAAGTAAAAATTTGAAATAACCGAATATTATAATAATTTTTTGGATCGGGTCAATGAACTTTTAATGAAATGTAATCATGTTTTATGTCCTTTAGATATAATTTTAGAATTATGTAGGGTATCATTTACGTTGGAAACATACTGTATATTTGAACTTATGCATTTCAATAGAGATAAGTTAGTAGCAGACTTGTATAGGAGGAGATATTTTTAAATAAAACAGTGAAAATGGTTAATATGCATTTTTATTTTTTCCACATACAAGGAAACATGTGTCACAATAATTTAAAATTACATGTTAAAACTTAATTTTACTGTATATAAAATATAGCATATAACAAATTATAAACACATAGTTGTGGAAAAACCTCTATTAGAACTGACATCTTTATGAAGGAAAAGATGATACATGTTTTTTTTATTATTATTCTGACCTCTA
The DNA here is from genome assembly GCA_963920635.1 of Pseudeuparius sepicola. NCBI lineage: Eukaryota > Metazoa > Arthropoda > Insecta > Coleoptera > Anthribidae > Pseudeuparius > Pseudeuparius sepicola. Next base: position 38,554,745 of record OY987305.1, read on the forward strand.
TTTTGAGTTTCTACTTATGTTAAATAAAGGGAAATTAAACTTTGTAAATTCTTATGTTATCCGATAATAAATCAGGTTCTCTCAATTCCAAATAACGTCTGCTAATAATTTTAAATATTTGAATCGTCCTCGTATATGAAAACTGGTATTTAATTTTTTATAAGTATGGTTTGCTTTTAAAACGATGCGTTCTTCAAGAACATTTTCTGAGATGTTAAAATGAAACAAATTCACATTTGTACCCAAATTATGACAGACACTGTACAATAAAAAATATTTTGATAAACAATTCTAAAATTAAACCAAATACGCCCTGCTTTAAAATATGTACGGTTATTATATAGACTCCGTAACCGCTCGACTTTGGCCATTGTAGATTCGTATCTATTTTCCACTGTATCGGTGGGATCGTCGTGTGTGGGCTGTTGTCTGTTGTGTTTTATACATGTGGGGCATCCGTGAAAATAGCAGCCGTTGAATTCGAAAATTTGTTTTGTTGCCTCGCAAAAACCGTCTACTTTTACGCCATTAAGAACGATTTCTCTACCCTTTGCCGCATGCATGATCTCAATATTTCTTTGCCTTTCCTCGCTGATTAGCCACATTATCGCAATTTTGGACTGATTGTCGCGCCATCTGTAACCATTCTTTGGAATTATCCCTATTGTATTGGCTTTTAAAAAGTTACGGCGAAATATTTTGTTACAGGCGGAGGGCAGGGTGCAGGCTTCGGTAAAAGGACATACATTACCCTCTTCTAGCAGCTGTTCTCGAAACTTTAGACAGGCCTGTGTTAAGATCTCCACGTCCGAGATGCAATAGGAGACAATTTCCCGCTGGAAATCAAACTGGTCATTCTTGTGCTCCTCGTACCATTTTACAAACTGTTCTCTGTCGTTTTTCTTCATTGAATCAGGGTTGTAGTACTCAATTTCAGGCATTGATCCTACATAATTTTGATTGTCCGCGATGTTGAGTAAATGGGGAAAATATCCCTTTTTGAGCTCGACTAGTCCAAAAGCCTTGGGGAGGGCCGACAGTGCCATAGGAAAGTAATTAATCGAGTCTAAAAATGTAACGTTGCCCGTCTTCATCGAAATTAACTTTGTCCCACGGGTGATTAGCTCGGGAGTCAGGTCTGTTTGGGTAAGTATATGATTTAGAATGAACTGATGGTCAAAAGACTGTCCATTGTGGGCGATAACGACTACATTTTTGAAATTTTTCCTTATCTCCAAAACATGAATAAGGAAAGATGCTACAGGGTTAAAACCTTTTAAAACTTGAAGTCTTACCCCGCATTTTTCACAAATTTCTGTGTCTTTTTCCTTTAGACAGTGAGAACATTGCTGGGTAAAAACACATAGATTTGGTTCCTGCAGTTTTTGATCTTCGTTAATAATTTTTTCCTGCATCGTTTTCAAATCGTAAAAAATGAAGAGGAGATCTTTTGTTTTTGGGGCCCCTGTGTCCACCTGCATATGACATAAATGATCACCAGGCATGTGTTTCTGGCAGATCTTACAGTAAATTTCGCCGCATGTATGCTGACGATTTTTCTTCACGGTTTTCAGACAGTCGTTGCAACGCCTTATCTCGTCACAAATTGATTTTTTACCCTTTTTGTGGTTATAAAAACAGGTTTTGTTACGAAAGACCCTGTTGCAGTCCTGGCAATGATTTTTGTCTTCCAAAATACAAGGTGGAGTCTGTTGACATGCGTAGCAGGTTCCTCCACAACGGTGATCATCTTTATTGTTGTATGGTACGCTGCATACCTCACAGAAATAACCACATCCAAAAGCAGATGTCAAAGACGTGATTACGTTGTAGTGACCTTCGTGGTGTAGTAAGCTTAGATTTTTTGTACCCCCTGTGCCTTTGAAAATTTGATCCCTTCCTTTAGTACCATACCTGTACACCACAATGTTATAGCCATTCAGGTAGTTTTGAAACTGTTGTAGTTCAGGAATTCCTGCCCCCTCTTTAGGTATTTCGATACCGGTCTCTTCGACGATTTTTTTGGCACGTGTGGATTGGAGCTTACCTATATCTTCCCGGACCTTTTTGTACTCTGGATCTTTGTTGAAATTTGCCTTTGCTACTACCAGTGCGCGGGGTAGACACAAATTGTCCTTGTTGTTAATTGCGATTATACCCCTGCGCATCCTACATTCTTCCGTAAAAGTGTTGTATTTTGTACCTCGACCCTTGCCACGAGGTAGTTGAACGGAGGTGACCCCCAGAACAAAAGTGTCCGTGTTCAGAGCCTCCCCATTGCTCTGGAATATGCTGGATAGCACGCGCCAAATATCTTCTACCGTCACCTTAAAATAAAAAATCTAGTTAATTTTTTCTGTAAAATATTCTTGGCGATTTCAATTTATTATGTTATACGCTGCCTGGAATCAATTATATTATTATTATTATCTCGACTTAGCCAAAAGGCATTCGCACTCCCTCTACGGGGAACATTCACTCAGATCCCGGGTATCCCGGATACCAAAAGGATCTGGCTCGGACGAGACCCTTGCCATGTTATCGGGCCTTAGGTGACATTGATGTTGTTGGATGATCCTGCATTCCCCATGAATTTCCTGACGGTTCGGGCTGTCGCAAGTAGTACCGCTTTCTGCATGGACCTGTAAAGACTATCAGTTACACCCAGCTCCTTGATGTTTCTCAGCAAACTTTTTGGTATAACACCAGTTGTTGACATGATGATTGGAATCGTCTGGACGTTCTCCATTTCCCATTGCCTTCTAATTCGTTCTTCTAAGTCTCTGTACTTCGCGATCTTCTCGACTTGCTTCACACGCAGGTTGTTGTTGTTCGGGATGGCCACATCAATCAGAGTTGTCTGCCTAGAAATTTTATCAACTATTATAAGGTCCGGTCTGTTATGGGCAACTCGTTGATCTGTCAGAACTGTACGATCCCAGTACATCTTGTAGTTGCTGTTCTCAAGAACAGGCTCAGGTGTGTAGCTGTAATACGGGACCCTCTCTGCCTGCACAAGCAGCAGTTTTTCCGCCAGTTCCTGGTGCAAGATCTTGGCAACCGAATCGTGTCGTTCCTTATATTCCGTTGATGCGAACATCTGGCATCCTCCTGTTATGTGCTGGATTGTTTCTGAAGTTGGGCACCCGTATCTGCATCTGTCATCCACTACCGATGCATCTCCTACAATGAATTTTAGGCAGTTGCGAGTTGGTATAACCTGATCTTGTATGGCCAGTAGGAAGCCTTCCGTCTCGGGGAACATTCGTCCCGAGGTCAGCCAATAGTTCGACGCTAACTTGTCGACATGTTCCTGGTTAACCTCATTAGGATGCCTCCCGTGCAGCGGCTTCTCCAACCACCTTGTAGTGTATCGTTGTCGGTTCGGTGGTGATTTTGATCCTCGTGTTCCGTCAGACGTAGCGGTGTTGAGACGTCTGCTCCGCATATAGCCCTATGTAGTGTGGAGCTGTTGGCCTGCCTGTAGAAATAATTACGCAGATTTAATATTTGTTGGTCCAATTGCTTGCTGAGATCTGCCAATCCTCTTCCTCCTAGTTGACGTGGCAGAGTTGTTCTTTCTACGGCGCTACGGGGATGATGTTTATGAGCTTTTGTCAGTAGTGTCCTAACTTTTCGTTGCAGGTTGTTGATGTCCGTGTTGGTCCAATTCACTATTCCGAACGAATAGCTGAGTACAGAGCACGCATACGTGTTCACGGCGTTAAACAAATTCCTGCTGTTAAGATCAGTTCGCACTACTTGTCTTACTCTCTTGATGAATTCATTCGTTAAATCATTGTTCGATGGTCTATCCTTTGAGCTTGTTTCATCCCGAGATACTTGTATGTATCTCCCATGCTCATTGCTGCGATCTCCTGGCCGTCCTGCATCTCGTGTGCGCTTTGTTCGAGCTTTCCCCGGATGATATTAAGGGTGCGGCACTTGTCCAGTCCAAACTGCATTCCGATGTCCCTGGAGAACTCCTCTACAATTTTAAGCATTTGCGTTAGTTGGTTTTTGGTTGCGGCGATCAGTTTTAAATCATCCATATATAATAGGTGATTCAACTTGATCGCTTCTGCGTTGTTGCTTTTGATAGCGAAGCCATATTTTGTAGAGTTCAACCGATGTGATAGAGGGTTCATCGCCATGCAGAACCACAGTGGACTGAGTGAATCTCCTTGGAAAATCCCTCTTCGGATGTTGATTGTGTCGGTCTCGATGTTACTGTTTGCGGTTCTGAGTTGTATCTTAGTGCGCCAGGTTGTCATAACGTGTTCTAAAAAGGAAACTGTATGATGATCTATTTTATACAGCTTTAAGATACCTGTGAGCCAGTCGTGAGGTACGGAATCAAATGCTTTTTTGTAGTCCACATAAGCCATGTGGAGGTTTCGTTGCTTGGAATGAGCCTGGTTGCAGACGACAGAGTCTATGATGAGTTGCTCTTTGCATCCCAGTGCGCCCTTCGAGCAGCCCTTCTGCTGCATTGCAATGATGTTCCGCTCGCAGTGAGCATATATTCGCTGCGTAAGGCAAGATGTGATTATCGTGTACAGCGTAGGCAAGCAGGTTATTGGGCGGTACTTGGCAGGGTTATCCGTATTCCGCTGGTCTTTTGGTAACAGGTAGGTTGCACCCTGTGTAAGAAACAATGGCATTTTCAGAGGATCGAGCAAGACTTCATTAATTAAGGTAGTTATTTGTTCATGCGTGCACCACAACTTCTTAATCCAATAATTTTGGAGATGATCTGGACCTGGTGCCTTCCAGTTGTGAGAATTCTTGATGACATCGGAGACCTCAGCGGTTGTGAATTGCTCGTGTTGCATCTGGCTATAGTTCCGGCCCATCTCGCGTTCTTCGCTGATCCAGCTTGTAACGTGTTACAATTTTTCCTAAGTTCCTCCAGTTATTTAAAATCTGGGCGAATGCTCTGGGACTACTACTAAATGATCGATCTACTTAGAGAAATAGAACAGTTTAGGTCAAGTAACAGTTTCTACTTAATTCTACCATATTCCAACAATATCTACAATTGTTATGCAATGAATGATTTCTTTATGCTTCTTTCAGTTAAGTCTCTTCCGTTACCTGAAAATAAAATGATGAGATAATTTTATAGTGACCAACTATTCGTCACCATTACTTACCCAACCCGTTGCAGCTCCTTCCGATCCACGATATGATTCTCCCTTTTTCTGTATTGCGTAACATAAGGTATGATTGCTGTATGTCCGTAGATGAGTATCTCGAGTGAAGTTTTATGCAAGCTCTCGAGGTTTGGGTGTTTGATAGTGCCGCAGCCTGTACTTGGTGGCCCGCAGTTGCGAAATCAATACCTAATAAAGAGTAGCGTTTGTTATTGTTAGGGACTGTTAGTAGACCCCATTTAAATCAACCAAATAAATTGACATTACTTCATATATCACTCACCTACTGTATCTTTTTAGCGTTTCGTAAGCGGTTTCTGAACTAGAATGCACTTGTCGTAAGTCCTCGCAAGTTATTTTCATCCCGACTTGCAGATCATTTTATTATCTTCTCAGTTTCTTAGCTAACCGAAAGCCTAAACATCTAAATAAACTCCTAACCTATCCGTGATTTGTTCTGCCACCGGTCGATACCTCAAATCGATTCAAGGGATTTAGTCACTATCGATGTACGGCACTGAATAGTACGTTCGGATGTTCCGTGCGCTGAGTCTAACAGAATTATGCTTTGTGAACCGATCACTTGACCAGGGCTGATATTGACGCTTTCTGTCGAAAAGTTGACATGTGACACTCCTGACAAACGGGCATTTTATTTTGCTTCCTGTCCGTTGCCGATGGCTGAGGTTGCCGATACTTAGTAAGCTTAGTTTTTGCCGATTTGATTTGGGAATCTGCCGGTATCCTTTTCGTGGGCGTTTGTTTGCTTCATTTGTGAGTGCCCGTCGACGTTATGTCGGATTTCCAAGGAGGATTCACCCGTAGTTCGCAGATTACCCACCACTACAACCAAATAATATGTTAACCTAACATCAAAGGCCACTCCACCCACGGTAAGCTGAATTATATTTGCCCTGTAGCCCTTCCAGCCCAACCTGGTAGTTAGCTAAGAAATGCGACATATGTTTTAGGCCTTTTTACTCCTGGTTTTGCTGCCCCCGCAACCCATCCCATGCTTGCGATTCCCGAGGCTTACGTAACCGATCGACGAAGCACCAATCGTCAATAGTGTAGAGCTGTACCATCCGCTTTCCTTGCCGGTCCAACGTAGAGTGATTACTGAGGACCTTGTAGTATGATGCCCACGCCTGTGGTTACGTAACGACGACATCCATCGCTGGAGTGCGGCAAGTCTGTCTAGCTTATTATCCTTCCCGCGCGCACGCACTGCTTGTAACTAGACGTTCATATCTAGTTACCGCTTATTCAGATACATGCCTTTTGGTTAGCCTATTTTGAGGTGCTTGTCTATTATTAATTTTATAAATTTTATGCTTGTCGTTTATACCGAACTAGTACCTGACCAGGTTTACCTATTAATTATTATTTGCCATGCTGTAGAATTTATAGTGCTTTAGCCTCCCTTTTCCATATTTTGGTACCTAATATTTACACATAGTTTACTATTATTCCTCTCGTGTGAACCGGATATAGCGCTATACACGGGGTGATCCTTGCTTAAGCAATCCTTGTTACTTATCTTGTAGCTATAAGAAAATAGCACAATAAATAGCTTTGTACCTAGGAGGGTTAATCACTAACAAGAACTAGTCAAAACCCAAAGATAACTTTGTCAAAACCCGCTTTTGTTACCTGCCGCAATTTCTTTTAAACATATTTAATTATTTAATATATTAGCTGATACTGCCATAGCTCGGTGTGTTATTTCCCGTTTTAAGGTAAAACCTTTGACATAAGGTGGTTTTCGTAGAGATAGAAAACGGGTGGCGCTACATTATATAAGAAGCTGATACATTGTATATCATTTATTATTGACCCACGCCACTCCACCGCGTGAGTTAACTGGGCAAAATTCCGAAAACCACCGCAAGCTTGGAAAGTTATTGGCCACCCACTTTTGGTTTACCATTTCGTTCTCTTTTGTCCATAATAGTTACCAACCCCAATTAGAGGAAACATAACAAATGGCGCCCAACGTAGTTGGTGTTTTGTGTGATACTAGTGTGTAAAATAGTTACAGGCGGCGTGCCGTATTTAGTGAGTAAGGCATTCGCAATTTTATTCTGAGGTTGTATGCGTAACCACTGATCCAGGGAATGCAAAGCATAAACTTGTGTGCCTATTTTAGTAGTAGTAGTAGTTTTAAAGAATTGTCTTTCTCGATAGACATTTAATGTTGTGAGTTTTACATTTTTTTAAGGAGAAATTAATTGAAATTTTTGTCTTTTAATTTTTTTTTATGAAGCATTCGAGCTTGTTATAATTGTTGTGTGTAAAAGTATGTTTGAATGCTCGTTGAAAGTTGTAGACGTCTTGGTTGTTTCAATTTGCATAATTTGCGATAGTGAATTTATTGCACTGTGTTTTTTTGTGCCATATTTTTTTTGCAAGGAATCCGTAGGTACAGTAGTTTTTTGTAACAGCAAACATTTGTTCGGTTTTATATGCAAATTATAGGATGAAAAAATAGTTTCATCAGCATCTCCTTATCAGCATATCATTACGTTACATTTTTTTTCCTTCCGGCCGTATACGAGGGTGATCGGAACAGGCAGGCCTAGGGAATTTTGATTTTTATAAATATATGTATAGAAATATTATTCATTAGGAATAATTTTCTATAAATACCGCACTATATTTTGGATTAACTTGCGGGCTTGTTTTTTTTGACGCATGCGTGCCGTTTGAGAAAGAGAAATACCGCGTGTTGGAGGTTTTGCTGTAATAATTTGCATTCATACATTAGGCTTTTGTTTTAAAACTCGTATACCGGGTGGCACAAGGATACAGAATTTTTTTTTTTCTGTAAAATCTTGAAATTTGAAGTAATTAGAAGTAATTATAGTTAGTTAGGATTGTCGGTTAGGTGTTTAGATTTAAAAGTACTTAGTAGATTTCTACCGGGTTGGTTAATGTAAAACTTTTGCATTTTGATAACTTGCAGTTTAGAATAGGTACAGCTATTTTTTTTAGTAGCTGTTCGCTTAGTTTTATAAGGTATTGTAGGGTTCCTGTGTTAGTTATAGATTTTTCTTTAGTTTTAATCTGTTAGATCTTAGCTCTTTGCTACCTAAGCCATCTTTTAGCGACAATAGTTTTAGCTTATAGTTTTGTCGAGTGGGAGAAGCTTGTTATTGCAATGGCTAGTATTTTCCAGTGCCTTTGGGTAATGATTTTTTAGGTAGGGGAGGGGTCGTGTCTGATTGACACGTACATTATCTGATACTACCTCACGTTTTTTTTGCTTTAATGATGGATGTCAATCGTCTTCTCGGCGAAGAAATCAATTATGAATTATACATTCGCGGCCTTCCCATAAGTGGTCCCGTGCAACAAAAGCGAACTCAATTAAGAGACGCCTTGAGATTAGAGAGAACTGGTCAAACCCAACCGCCTCTCACGGTAGATATCGATCCAGTTAGGGAACTTTGCATATGTAGAGCAAAATTGAATGCCTTGGCATCTGATATTGCTAATTTTAATGCCAACAACCGAGAAAATGAGTTTCGAAGAATTCACTCCCGTCTTCTTCATGTTGGTTCTCGCCTTAGTAGGATTGTTTCTCGAAGCGAAATTGATGTTGAGCTTGAACGTGCACTATCTTTGACGGTTACTCAGTATATGGGCGAGCTACAGACGGTTTATGAAGCCGCTGAACCTTCTCAAGCACTACCAATACCCGCCCCAACAATGAATGAGTCCCCCGATCCTGCTGAACAAGCGTGCGAGGTTGGACAAGTTCATGTACAGGCAGTGCCTAACCTACTTCAATTCGATGATGACCCTGCCCACCCTCCGATTACGTCATCAAGGATAGATACTGTTCACGTGGAACCGGGGAATTCTCAGCGAGAACCTCAGCAACGCCGAGTCATACCTCTACCATCTTTTCGAGAGTCCACTGGCCGCTTTTCCGCCTTGACTCATTTTTCTACCGTGTCCCAACCCTCGGCATCTCATGCCCCAAATATGTCTCCCGCCAGTCGTTTCTTTGATTCTCATCGCTCACCTCTTGGTGATTGTTCCCATAGTGTTACTAGGAATCCCACTCAATGCCCACCACCTCGGAGATCTCATGTTACTTTCGCCGATAATGCACAGGCATGTCGGGCCGCGCCCGCTATGGTTGATGAGGATCCGTCCGAGGAGTATTACTCCCGTCTTGCTCAAGTAAATTCCCTCCACCCATCTAATCAAAATTCCAGTTATTTTGAGTCTTCCTCTAATTTTGCCGATCGTTTAGCTCGCCTTAGGCTGTCTGGTCTTTCGGGGCCATCCACACTTGGAAATGATTCGCCCCCCTATAGAGACATAAGTCGTTGGAACGTTAAGTTTGACGGACATGGAAGTATCAACGATTTTCTGGAGCGCGTAGAAGAACTTCGTATATCCAGAGGAGCTTCTAAAGAACAACTTCTTAGATCCGCTCCTGAATTTTTTGAGAGGGATGCACTACTGTGGTATCGTACCTGTCACTTTGACAGCTGGGATGATCTCGTGTTTAAGCTGAGGAACGCGTTTCTTCCGTATGACTACGAATATGGTCTATGGGATGAGATTCGTCATAGAACTCAAGGCTCGCAGGAGCGCATCATAAACTATGTTTCCGTGATGGAGAACCTGTTTCGAAAGCTTCCCCGGTTGCCTACCGATCGAACACGTCTTGAGTGGATTCGACGTAATCTTCTGCCTTCGATACAAAGTCGCCTAGCGACTCATCAGATAAATTCATTGACGGAGTTAATCCAACTTGGTCGTGCGATTGAAGAAACAGAGGCACGAGTTCAACGATTTGTTCCCCCGCCAACCAATCATAGGAATCTCCTAGAACCCTCCTTAGCATACCGTCGCCCAGCAACTTCGTTTCATGTGTCGGCTATTGGGAATGAGGACGTTGCCGCCCTCTCCACATCTACCAACTCCCGAGCTTCAGGGCCTCCTCCGACACCTGCCGATCACGTTGGCGCTGTTAGACCCGGTTCGGGGAAATGTTTCAATTGTAAGTCTGTTGGCCATCGATTTCGTGCTTGCCCCAAGCCGAGACGAAGATTCTGCTACCGATGTGGTCGAGATGATGTCACATCGACCAACTGCCCGAGTTGTGCAAAAAACGGCCCTCCGGGACCACAATAGGCCAGTTGTCGGTCCCCTCTCATGAGAAACTATCTTTGGCCGCTTCCGAGAAAAGGGTTATTTTAGATTTTATTATTTCCCACTGCGGTGACGACCGCCGTCCATATTTGGAAGTTTCAATTTTGGGAAGGGTTATGTTGGGATTGTTGGATAGTGGCTGCACCAGGACAATTGTAGGAGCACGAGGTTGGAAAATCTTAAAACCGCTAATTAACTTAAATCCTGACGTAAAGATTTTATGTACCGTCGCTAATGGTGATTCTTGTAGCTCGATAGGCGCTGTCGAACTTCTCCTTCAGCTTAGGGATCGCTCTATCACATTGGAGGTCTTAGTCGTACCAGGTATTCCTCACACTTTAGTATTGGGTATTGATTTCTGGTTGCGGATGCGTATTGTTCCCGATCTTTACGCCAATGAGTGGCACTTTGGGTCACCTGAATCGGCTGTGACGTCCTCAAAATCCTGCACAGTTGACGGTATAGCGGCAATACATTCCTCGGAGTCTTTGTCCACGGACCAACGAGGTACCCTTCAGGACCTAGTTGATCGAACTTTTGGACAAATGGGCACAAAGTTAGGTTGCACCAACTTAATTGAGTTAGTAATTAAAACTGGATCACCTCCATTAAAACAACGTTATTACCCACTGTCTCCAGCCCTCCAGAGAGAGGTTAACAAAGAATTGGAAGAGATGATCGCGGCTGATATTGTCGAGCCTTCAGAGTCTGCTTGGTCATCCCCCATTGTCATGATTAAAAAGAAAAGTGGAGGATGGCGTTTTTGTGTTGACTACCGTGCCCTAAATAAGGTTACCCTTCCAGACGCATATCCGATACCCTACGTCAGCGCTACTCTTGATAAATTACGTGACGCGAAGTACCTGAGCACCTTGGACATTAAGTCGGCATATTGGCAAATTCCCGTTGAGAAAAATTCTAGACCATTAACCGCCTTTACGGTACCATCCAGAGGCTTGTTCCAGTTTAAACGAATGCCCTTCGGGCTCACCAATGCCCCAGCTGTTTGGCAGAGGTTGATTGACAGGGTTGTGGGCGTTGATCTGGAACCGTATGTTTTCGTATATTTAGATGACGTGATTATTTGTACACCTACTTTTGACAAGCACCTGGACGTTCTCCAGGAAGTTATGCAGCGAATCACTAGGGCTGGCTTAACTCTAAATCGGGAAAAATGTGTATTCTGTAAGCGAGAACTTAAATATTTGGGTTATGTGGTGAACTCGGTTGGCCTATTGGTTGATCCTGAAAAGATCGAAGCAATCCTTCAGATTCCCACTCCCAAAAATGTTAAAGAGATTCGAAGGCTTGTAGGTGTTGCGTCGTGGTACAGGCGGTTCGTCCCAAATTTTTCGTCCATAATTTCTCCTCTTACCAATCTGACTCGAAAGAATGTTCCCTTCCGCTGGGACGATGGGTGCGAAGCAGCCTTTAGAACAATTAAGGACCCTCTGGTACAGGCTCCTGTTCTTTCGTGTCCAGATTTCGACGCTCCCTTCATCATTCAGTGTGATGCGTCAGACTATGGACTCGGTGCGGTTCTTTCACAGGGACAAGGCGATGATGAACGAGTTGTTTGCTATTTGAGTAGGTCACTCAGCAAAAACGAGCGCAAATATAGTACCACAGAAAAAGAGTGCTTAGCCGTCCTTTTTGCAATCGAGAAACTGCGGCCATATGTTGAAGGTACCAAGTTTTCGGTAATTACGGATCATTACAGCCTCAAGTGGATAAATTCTATTAAGGACCCGGTAGGTCGTATCGCCCGTTGGGCAGTCCGACTTCAACAATATGATTTTGAGGTGATCCACCGGAAGGGCCGTGAAAATGTCGTCCCCGATGCATTGTCCCGTAGCGTTCCCGTCGTAGATTCAGTCATGTGTGCTCCTTCCATTTTTACTGACACATCGGACCCTTGGTACAGGCAGATGTGTTCAAGAGTGAAGAAGAATGCGTCGCAGTTTCCCCTTTGGTTGTTGAAGGACAATCAACTTTACAAGAAAATCAAAGTACCTTATCCCGAGCTGTGTGTTCCTGAGGGTTGTTGGGTCCTCGTCGTTCCCAAGGACAAACGTAGAGACATCATGAAGGCTAATCATGATCCACCAACGTGTGGCCATCTTGGCGTCTACAAAACTTATTTCCGAATAGCCCAAAGATATTACTGGCCCAAAATGAGACGGGATGTCGCTCAGTACATCAAGCGTTGCCATACTTGCCTGAGCACAAAACCAGACCAACAGGCTCCCGCTGGGCTCCTGCGATCATTGCAACCTACCGCTTCTCGTCCTTGGCAGATTGTGAGCGTGGACTTGGTAGGACCTCTGCCTCGTTCCTCACGAGGGTACTGTTATATTCTTTCGGTGGTAGATTGCTTTAGTAAGTTTCCTCTCTTCTTCCCGTTGCGTACGGCTACCGCTTCCGGAATCATACGCTGGTTGGAGGACCATGTTATTCTCGTCTATGGAGCTCCTGAAAAGCTAATCGCCGACAATGGCAGTCAGTTTCGAAGTAAAGCGTTCCAAGATCTTATCGCGGAGTATGACATTTCCATACACTACACGGCGAATTATCACCCGCAGGCAAACCCCGTCGAACGAGTGCATCGAGTGCTCAAAACTATTTTGTCTAGCTATGTGTCGGACGACCACCGAAAGTGGGATCAATACTTAGGAAAAGTAGGATGTGCGATAAGGTCTGCACGGCACGAGGTGACCGGAATGTCACCAAATTTTGTTGTTTTTGGGCGTGAAGCCTATGTATCTGGTAGATCTAACACGGTCCCGGTGTCACTTTCGGACCCCTCTGTCTCCGTGCCTGAAGATCCTGCATCCCGCTCTAAGGCTCTTTCTCTGGTTTTCGCCGAGGTTAAGGAACGGCTTCAGAAAGCTCATAAAGCTTCCGGCCATAGGTATAACCTCCGTCGCAGGGATGAGCAATACCATGCCAACCAGCATGTTTGGAAGAGAAACTATTTCATCTCTAACGCCTCAAATCATTTTACGAACAAACTTGCGCCAAAGTTCTCAGGACCATATATCATTTCAAAGGTTTTATCACCTTGGACCTACGAGCTTAGGGATCTCTCGGATCGCACCGTTGGGATTTGGCACGCCAAAGACCTCAAATCTCATCCGCCGGACGCCACTGACATTCATCCTTAGAGTAATTTACCCCTGATTTCACTCCCTTCCTATTAACTATTGCTTTGTATGTAAAAGTTGCGTTGAAACTTTTTCCGGGAAAGGGGGGTGTTGTAACGTGTTACAATTTTTCCTAAGTTCCTCCAGTTATTTAAAATCTGGGCGAATGCTCTGGGACTACTACTAAATGATCGATCTACTTAGAGAAATAGAACAGTTTAGGTCAAGTAACAGTTTCTACTTAATTCTACCATATTCCAACAATATCTACAATTGTTATGCAATGAATGATTTCTTTATGCTTCTTTCAGTTAAGTCTCTTCCGTTACCTGAAAATAAAATGATGAGATAATTTTATAGTGACCAACTATTCGTCACCATTACTTACCCAACCCGTTGCAGCTCCTTCCGATCCACGATATGATTCTCCCTTTTTCTGTATTGCGTAACATAAGGTATGATTGCTGTATGTCCGTAGATGAGTATCTCGAGTGAAGTTTTATGCAAGCTCTCGAGGTTTGGGTGTTTGATAGTGCCGCAGCCTGTACTTGGTGGCCCGCAGTTGCGAAATCAATACCTAATAAAGAGTAGCGTTTGTTATTGTTAGGGACTGTTAGTAGACCCCATTTAAATCAACCAAATAAATTGACATTACTTCATATATCACTCACCTACTGTATCTTTTTAGCGTTTCGTAAGCGGTTTCTGAACTAGAATGCACTTGTCGTAAGTCCTCGCAAGTTATTTTCATCCCGACTTGCAGATCATTTTATTATCTTCTCAGTTTCTTAGCTAACCGAAAGCCTAAACATCTAAATAAACTCCTAACCTATCCGTGATTTGTTCTGCCACCGGTCGATACCTCAAATCGATTCAAGGGATTTAGTCACTATCGATGTACGGCACTGAATAGTACGTTCGGATGTTCCGTGCGCTGAGTCTAACAGAATTATGCTTTGTGAACCGATCACTTGACCAGGGCTGATATTGACGCTTTCTGTCGAAAAGTTGACATGTGACACTCCTGACAAACGGGCATTTTATTTTGCTTCCTGTCCGTTGCCGATGGCTGAGGTTGCCGATACTTAGTAAGCTTAGTTTTTGCCGATTTGATTTGGGAATCTGCCGGTATCCTTTTCGTGGGCGTTTGTTTGCTTCATTTGTGAGTGCCCGTCGACGTTATGTCGGATTTCCAAGGAGGATTCACCCGTAGTTCGCAGATTACCCACCACTACAACCAAATAATATGTTAACCTAACATCAAAGGCCACTCCACCCACGGTAAGCTGAATTATATTTGCCCTGTAGCCCTTCCAGCCCAACCTGGTAGTTAGCTAAGAAATGCGACATATGTTTTAGGCCTTTTTACTCCTGGTTTTGCTGCCCCCGCAACCCATCCCATGCTTGCGATTCCCGAGGCTTACGTAACCGATCGACGAAGCACCAATCGTCAATAGTGTAGAGCTGTACCATCCGCTTTCCTTGCCGGTCCAACGTAGAGTGATTACTGAGGACCTTGTAGTATGATGCCCACGCCTGTGGTTACGTAACGACGACATCCATCGCTGGAGTGCGGCAAGTCTGTCTAGCTTATTATCCTTCCCGCGCGCACGCACTGCTTGTAACTAGACGTTCATATCTAGTTACCGCTTATTCAGATACATGCCTTTTGGTTAGCCTATTTTGAGGTGCTTGTCTATTATTAATTTTATAAATTTTATGCTTGTCGTTTATACCGAACTAGTACCTGACCAGGTTTACCTATTAATTATTATTTGCCATGCTGTAGAATTTATAGTGCTTTAGCCTCCCTTTTCCATATTTTGGTACCTAATATTTACACATAGTTTACTATTATTCCTCTCGTGTGAACCGGATATAGCGCTATACACGGGGTGATCCTTGCTTAAGCAATCCTTGTTACTTATCTTGTAGCTATAAGAAAATAGCACAATAAATAGCTTTGTACCTAGGAGGGTTAATCACTAACAAGAACTAGTCAAAACCCAAAGATAACTTTGTCAAAACCCGCTTTTGTTACCTGCCGCAATTTCTTTTAAACATATTTAATTATTTAATATATTAGCTGATACTGCCATAGCTCGGTGTGTTATTTCCCGTTTTAAGGTAAAACCTTTGACATAAGGTGGTTTTCGTAGAGATAGAAAACGGGTGGCGCTACATTATATAAGAAGCTGATACATTGTATATCATTTATTATTGACCCACGCCACTCCACCGCGTGAGTTAACTGGGCAAAATTCCGAAAACCACCGCAAGCTTGGAAAGTTATTGGCCACCCACTTTTGGTTTACCATTTCGTTCTCTTTTGTCCATAATAGTTACCAACCCCAATTAGAGGAAACATAACAAGCTTGCACTGACATTGCATGGACCTGGTGTGGCAAGTTGATTTCTCCAGAAACCGTCGACCTGTTCTCTGCTAGGGTAACTCGCATTTGTGGCATCGGCGCTAGAACTAAAAGCACGGTAGAAACCCTTTTCTGAGCGTTCAAAGAGTTTGTTGTCTCGTCTCCTGTTGTTACTAGCCTTGTATCTCCTCAGACGCCCTGCGAAAACAGAAAGTTTTTGTTTTAATGTGTCAAGACATTGTTGAGCAGTGATGTTCGCGGGGTCATGCCGAGAATGCATTTGGGTGCGGCTCATTATTGCCTGCATCGCCCTCTGGATCCTTCTAGTTCTAACTCCTCTGATATATTCCGTCACTTGTCCTAGGTCTTTACGGAGACTCTCGATCTTCCGATTTAGTCGCATTTCCCATTGAGCCATTCGTGGTTCTGGACTTGCACGATTCAACTCTTGAGCCGTCCGGATGTTGGCTCCCATTGCAGTGATGATGGCCGTTGCGGCACAGTAGATTAACATGTGCATATGTTCTAATGTTGGTGTTACTGAAACATAGTAGGGTAAAATTCTGGTGTTCATAATATCGAGCATGATTGCAAGTTTCCTGGAAGAATTTAATCTTGGTAGCGGTGGCCTGCTCAGTGGGTCTGTGCCTTCGTATCGCAATACTGCCTGTCTCATATGTGCGTTTAAGCCTTTAAAATGTTCTTCGTTAACCGATTCCAGACTCTCGGTTGTTGGTTCTACCGTTTCGGCTTCTAGTTGTTGTCCAGGCGCTTGAAGTTCCCCATTGTTGTTGTTGTCATCTATGTCTATGTGTTCGCCGTGGATCTCTAGCTCAACTTCCCGTTTGATAGCGTTAAGTCGCGTTTCTGGAATTCGGTTGTTTCTTAGAATAGTTCGATACTGATCTGACACTCTTTGTTCAGACACTTGCATGTGTAGAAACTTCCTGCAGAACTCGGCATGCAGTTGTTGTCGGTAGCCGATCATCTCTTGTCCTAAGTTTGTCACCCTGTAAAAAATACGCATAATCGATTCATTCATGGACACAGTCCATTTCATGCGTCGTCGTTGTAATCCCGCCTCTGTGAACGCTGGCTGAAGTTCCCGCGCAGCACCTTCGGTGGGTGGAACCCTAGTTCTCGTTTGGCTCCCATGTTGTAGATGTTCGTGTTGTTGTTGGGCTGTAGCTGTTTGTGCAACAGGGGCCCGCCTCATCAGCGCCCTGTCACCGACGTCCCGCTCGCTGTCATGTCCAGCGCCGGCTCCAGACATGCCCTGGCGATCCCCAGGCAGCGGTCCTATTATTATTATTATTATATCGACTTAGCCAAAAGGCATTCGCACTCCCTCTACGGGGAACATTCACTCAGATCCCGGGCATCCCGGATACCAAAAGGATCTGGCTCGGACGAGACCCTTGCCATGTTATCGGGCCCTAGGTGACATTGATGTTCTTGGACGATCCTGCATTCCCCATGAATTTCCTGACGGTTCGGGCTGTCGCAAGTAGTACCGCTTTCTGCATGGACCTGTAAAGACTATCAGTTAGATTCAGCTCCTTGATGTTTCTCAGCAAACTTTTTGGTATAACACCAGTTGTTGACATGATGATTGGAATCGTCTGGACGTTCTCCATTTCCCATTGCCTTCTAATTCGTTCTTCTAAGTCTCTGTACTTCGCGATCTTCTCGACTTGCTTCACACGCAGGTTGTTGTTGTTCGGGATGGCTACATCAATCAGAGTTGTCTTCCTAGAAATTTTATCAACTATTATAAGGTCCAGTCTGTTATGGGCAACTCGTTGATCAGTCAGAACTGTACGATCCCAGTACATCTTGTAGTTGCTGTTCTCAAGAACAGGCTCAGGTGTGTAGTTGTAATATGGGACCCTTTCTGTCTGCACAAGCAGCAGCTTTTCCGCCAGTTCCCGGTGCAAGATCTTGGCAACCGAATCGTGTCGTTCCTTATATTCCGTTGATGCGAACATCTGACATCCTCCTGTTATGTGCTGGATTGTTTCTGAAGTTGGGCACCCGTATCTGCATCTGTCATCCACTACCGATGCATCTCCTACAATGAATTTTAGGTAGTTGCGAGTTGGTATAACCTGATCTTGTATGGCCAGTAGGAAGCCTTCCGTCTCGGGGAACATTCGTCCCGAGGTCAGCCAATAGTTCGACGCTAACTTGTCGACATGTTCCTGGTTAACCTCATTAGGATGTCTCCCGTGCAGCGGCTTCCCCAACCACCTCTGTAGTTTATCGTTGTCGGTTCGGTGGTGATTTTGACGCTCGTGTTCCGTCAGACGTAGCGGTGTTGAGACGTCTGCTCCGCATAAAGCCCTATGTAGTGTGGAGCTGTTGGCCTGCCTGTAGAAATAATTACGCAGATTTAATATTTGTTGGTCCAATTGCTTGCTGAGATCTGCCAATCCTCTTCCTCCTAGTTGACGTGGCAGAGTTGTTCTTTCTACGGAGCTACGGAGATGATGTTTATGAGCTTTTGTCAGTAGTGTCCTAACTTTTCGTTGCAGGTTGTTGATGTCCGTGTTGGTCCAATTCACTATTCCGAACGAATAGCTGAGTACAGAGCACGCATACGTGTTCAGGGCCTTAAACAAATTCCTGCTGTTAAGATCAGTTCGCACTACTTGTCTTACTCTCTTGCTAAATTCATTCCTTAAATCGATCTTCATTGTTCGGTGGTCTATCCTTTGAGCTTGTTTCATCCCGAGATACTTGTATGTATCTCCCTTGCTCATTGCTTCGATCTCCTGGCCGTCCTGCATCTCGTGTGCGCTTTGTTCGAGCTTTCCCCGGATGATATTAAGGGTGCGGCACTTGTCCAGTCCAAACAGCATTCCGATGTCCCTGGAGAACTCCTCTACAATTTTAAGCATTTGCGTTAGTTGGTTTTTGGTTGCGGCGATCAGTTTTAAATCATCCATATATAATAGGTGATTCAACTTGGTCGCTTCTGCGTTGTTGCTTTTGATAGCGAAGCCATATTTTGTAGAGTTCAACCGATGTGATAGAGGGTTCATCGCCATGCAGAACCACAGTGGACTGAGTGAATCTCCTTGGAAAATCCCTCTTCGGATGTTGATTGTGTCGGTCTCGATGTTACTGTCTGCGGTTCTGAGTTGTATCTTAGTGCGCCAGGTTGTCATAACGTGTTCTAAAAAGGAAACTGTATGATGATCTATTTTATACAGCTTTAAGATACCTGTGAGCCAGTCGTGAGGCACGGAATCAAATGCTTTTTTGTAGTCCACATAAGCCATGTGGAGGTTTCGTTGCTTGGAATGAGCCTGGTTGCAGATGACAGAGTCTATGATGAGTTGCTCTTTGCATTACATTGCGCCCTTCGCGCAGCCCTTCTGCTGCATTGCCATGATGTTGTTCCGCTCGCAGTGAGCATATATTCGCTGCGTAAGGCAAGAAGTGATTATCTTGTACAGCGTAGGCAAGCAGGTTATTGGGCGGTACTTGGCAGGGTTATCCGTATTCCGCTGGTCTTTTGGTAACATGTAGGTGGCACCCTGTGTAAGAAACAATGGCATTTTCAGAGGATCGAGCAAGACTTCATTAATTAAGGTAGTTATTTGTTCATGCGTGCACCACAACTTCTTAATCCAATAATTTTGGAGATGATCTGGACCTGGTGCCTTTCAGTTGTGGGAATTCTTAATGACATTGGAGACCTCATCGGTTGTGAATTGCTCGTGTTGCATCTGGCTATAGTTCCGGCCCATCTCGCGTTCTTCACTGATCCAGCTTGCACTGACATTGCATGGACCTGGTGTGGCAAGCTGATTTCTCCAGAAACCGTCGACCTGTTCTCTGCTAGGGTAACTCGTATTTGTGGCATCGGCGCTAGAATTCAAAGTACGGTAGAAAACTTTTTCTGATCGGTCAAAAAGTTTGTTGTCTCGTTTCCTGTTGTTGCTAGCCTTGTATCTCCTCAGACGCCCTGCGAAAACAGAAAGTTTTTGTTTTAATGTATCAAGACATTGTTGAGCAGTGATGTTCGCGGGGTCACGCTGAGAATGCATTTGGGTGCGGCTCATTATTGCCTGCACCGCCCTCTGGATCTTTCTAGTTCTAACTCCTCTGATATATTCCGTTACTTGTCCTATGTCTTTACGGAGACTCTCGATCTTCCGATTTAGTCGCATCTCCCATTGAGCCATTCGTGGTTCTGGTCTTGCCCGATTTAACTCTTGAGCCGTCCGGATCTTGGCTCCCATTGCAGTGATGATGGCCGTTGCGGCACAGTAGATTAACATGTGCATATGTTCTAATGTGGGTGTTACTGAAACATAGTTGGGTAAAATTCTGGTGTTCATAATATCGAGCATGATTGCAAGCTTCCTGGAAGAATTCAATCTTGGTAGTGGTGGTCTGCTCAGTGGGTCTGTGCCTTCGTATCGCAATACCGCCCTTCTCAGCTGTGTGTCCAGGCTTTCAAAGTGTTCTCCGTTAACTGATTCCCGATTCTCAGTTGTTCGTCCCGCCGTCTCGGCTTCTTGTTGTGGTCCAGGCACTTGAATTTCCCGATTCTCAGTTGTTCGCTCTGCCGTTCCGGCTTCTTGTTGTGGTCCAGGCACTTGAATTTCCCCGTTGTTGTTGTCTATGTGTTCGCCATGGATCTCTAGCTCAACTTCCCGTTTTATAGCGTTAAGTCGCGTTTCTGGAATTCGGTTATTTCTTAGAATAGTTCGATACTGATCTGACACTCTTTGTTCAGACACTTGCATGTGTGGAAACTCCCTGCAGAACTCGGCATGCAGTTGTTGTCGGTAGCCGATCATCTCTTGTCCTAAGTTTGTCACCCTGTAAAAAATACGCATTATCGATTCATTCATGGACCCAGTCCATTTCATGCGTCGTCGTTGTAATCCCACCTGAGTGAACGCTGGCTGAAGTTCCCGCGCAGCACCTTCGGTGGGTGGAACGCTAGTTCTCGTTTGGCTCCCATGTTGTAGATGTTCGTGTTGCTGGGCTGTAGCTGTTTGTGCAACAGGGGCCCGCCTCATCAGCGCCCTGTCACCGACGTCCCGCTCACTGTCATGCCCAGCGCCGGCTCCAGACATGCCCTGGCGATCCCCAGGCAGCGGCCCTATGACAAAACTCCTATTAATCTCCATTCCATAGTTTTCTCCCGTAACGTGGGAGTGACGGCCCTCGGTCGCCTTTTACGACTCGCGGAGCCACGATAGGAGTATTCTAACCCGCTACCCATACGGCTCAACTAGGATAGCGCGGGATCGTTACTCCCGAGGATCTGCCCCTGTCACCGGCCAAACCCCTCCTTGCGTTAACTGGGAAACACGGGATCGTTACACCCGAGGATCTGCCCCTCTCACAGGCTAGACCCATCCCTGTGTAACTGGGAGTCGCGGGATTGTCACACCCGAGGATCAGCCCCCGTCACCGGCTAGACCCCTCCCTGCGCAACTGGATATCGCGGGATTGTCACACCCGTAGGTCTGCCCCTGTCACAGGCCAAGCCTCTCCATGCACATTATTATTATTATTATTATCTCGACTTAGCCAAAAGGCATTCGCACTCCCTCTACGGGGAACATTCACTCAGATCCCGGGCATCCCGGATACCAAAAGGATCTGGCTCGGACGAGACCCTTGCCATGTTATCGGGCCTTAGGTGACATTGATGTTGTTGGACGATCCTGCATTCCCCATGAATTTCCTGACGGTTCGGGCTGTCGCAAGTAGTACCGCTTTCTGCATGGACCTGTAAAGACTATCAGTTAGATTCAGCTCCTTGATGTTTCTCAGCAAACTTTTTGGTATAACACCAGTTGTTGACATGATGATTGGAATCGTCTGGACGTTCTCCATTTCCCATTGCCTTCTAATTCGTTCTTCTAAATCTCTGTACTTCGCGATCTTCTCGACTTGCTTCACACGCAGGTTGTTGTTGTTCGGGATGGCCACATCAATCAGAGTTGTCTTCCTAGAAATTTTATCAACTATTATAAGGTCCGGTCTGTTATGGGCAACTCGTTGATCTGTCAGAACTGTACGATCCCAGTACATCTTGTAGTTGCTGTTCTCAAGAACAGGCTCAGGTGTGTAGTTGTAATATGGGACCCTCTCTGCCTGCACAAGCAGCAGCTTTTCCGCCAGTTCCTGGTGCAAGATCTTGGCAACCGAATCGTGTCGTTCCTTATATTCCGTTGATGCGAACATCTGACATCCTCCTGTTATGTGCTGGATTGTTTCTGAAGTTGGGCACCCGTATCTGCATCTGCCATCCACTACCGATGCATCTCCTACAATGAATTTTAGGTAGTTGCGAGTTGGTATAACCTGATCTTGTATGGCCAGTAGGAAGCCTTCCGTCTCGGGGAACATTCGTCCCGAGGTCAGCCAATAGTTCGACGCTAACTTGTCGACATGTTCCTGGTTAACCTCATTAGGATGCCTCCCGTGCAGCGGCTTCCCCAACCACCTCTGTAGTTTATCGTTGTCGGTTCGGTGGTGATTTTGACGCTCGTGTTCCGTCAGACGTAGCGGTGTTGAGACGTCTGCTCCGCATATAGCCCTATGTAGTGTGGAGCTGT
This sequence comes from Pseudeuparius sepicola, assembly GCA_963920635.1. Taxonomy (NCBI): domain Eukaryota; kingdom Metazoa; phylum Arthropoda; class Insecta; order Coleoptera; family Anthribidae; genus Pseudeuparius; species Pseudeuparius sepicola. The sequence continues at coordinate 38,577,178 of OY987305.1, forward strand.
TGGCCTGCCTGTAGAAATAATTACGCAGATTTAATATTTGTTGGTCCAATTGCTTGCTGAGATCTGCCAATCCTCTTCCTCCTAGTTGACGTGGCAGAGTTGTTCTTTCTACGGCGCTACGGGGATGATGTTTATGAGCTTTTGTCAGTAGTGTCCTAACTTTTCGTTGCAGGTTGTTGATGTCCGTGTTGGTCCAATTCACTATTCCGAACGAATAGCTGAGTACAGAGCACGCATACGTGTTCAGGGCCTTAAACAAATTCCTGCTGTTAAGATCAGTTCGCACTACTTGTCTTACTCTCTTGATGAATTCATTCGTTAAATCAGTCTTCATTGTTCGATGGTCTATCCTTTGAGCTTGTTTCATCCCGAGGTACTTGTATGTATCTCCCATGCTCATTGCTTCGATCTCCTGGCCGTCCTGCATCTCGTGTGCGCTTTGTTCGAGCTTTCCCCTTATGATATTAAGGGTGCGGCACTTGTCCAGTCCAAACAGCATTCCGATGTCCCTGGAGAACTCCTCTACAATTTTAAGCATTTGCGTTAGTTGGTTTTTGGTTGCTGCGATCAGTTTTAAATCATCCATATATAATAGGTGATTCAACTTGATCGCTTCTGCGTTGTTGCTTTTGATAGCGAAGCCATATTTTGTAGAGTTCAACCGATGTGATAGAGGGTTCATCGCCATGCAGAACCACAGTGGACTGAGTGAATCTCCTTGGAAAATCCCTCTTCGGATGTTGATTGTGTCGGTCTCGATGTTACTGTCTGCGGTTCTGAGTTGTATCTTAGTGCGCCAGGTTGTCATAACGTGTTCTAAAAAGGAAACTGTATAATGATCTATTTTATACAGCTTTAAGATACCTGTGAGCCAGTCGTGAGGTACGGAATCAAATGCTTTTTTGTAGTCCACATAAGCCATGTGGAGGTTTCGTTGTTTGGAATGAGCTTGGTTGCAGATGACAGAGTCTATGATGAGTTGCTCTTTGCATCCCATTGCGCCCTTCGAGCAGCCCTTCTGCTGCATTGCAATGATGTTGTTCCGCTCGCAGTGAGCATATATTCGCTGCGTAAGGCAAGAAGTGATTATCTTGTACAGCGTAGGCAAGCAGGTTATTGGGCGGTACTTGGCAGGGTTATCCGTATTCCGCTGGTCTTTTGGTAACAAGTAGGTGGCACCCTGTGTAAGAAACAATGGCATTTTCAGAGAATCGAGCAAGACTTCATTAATTAAGGTAGTTATTTGTTCATGCGTGCACCACAACTTCTTAATCCAATAATTTTGGAGATGATCTGGACCTGGTGCCTTCCAGTTGTGGGAATTCTTGATGACATTGGAGACCTCATCGGTTGTGAATTGCTCGTGTTGCATCTGGCTATAGTTCCGGCCCATCTCGCGTTCTTCACTGATCCAGCTTGCACTAACATTGCATGGACCTGGTGTGGCAAGCTGATTTCTCCAGAAACCGTCGACCTGTTCTCTGCTAGGGTAACTCGAATTTGTGGCATCGGCGCTAGAATTCAAAGTACGGTAGAAAACTTTTTCTGATCATTCAAAAAGTTTGTTGTCTCGTTTCCTGTTGTTACTAGCCTTGTATCTCCTCAGACGCCCTGCGAAAACAGAAAGATTTTGTTTTAATGTATCAAGACATTATTATTATTATTATATCGACTTAGCCAAAAGGCATTCGCACTCCCTCTACGGGGAACATTCACTCAGATCCCGGGTATCCCGGATACCAAAAGGATCTGGCTCGGACGAGACCCTTGCCATGTTATCGGGCCTTAGGTGACATTGATGTTGTTGGAAGATCCTGCATTCCCCATGAATTTCCTGACGGTTCGGGCTGTCGCAAGTAGTACCGCTTTCTGCATGGACCTGTAAAGACTATTAGTTAGACCCAGCTCCTTGATGTTTCTCAGCAAACTTTTTGGTATAACACCAGTTGTTGACATGATGATTGGAATCGTCTGGACGTTCTCCATTTCCCATTGCCTTCTAATTCGTTCTTCTAAATCTCTGTACTTCGCGATCTTCTCGACTTGCTTCACACGCAGGTTGTTGTTGTTCGGGATGGCCACATCAATCAGAGTTGTCTTCCTAGAAATTTTATCAACTATTATAAGGTCCGGTCTGTTATGGGCAAATCGTGGATCAGTCAGAACTGTACGATCCCAGTACATCTTGTAGTTGCTGTTCTCAAGAACAGGCTCGGGTGTGTAGTTGTAATATGAGACCCTCTCTGTCTGCACAAGCAGCAGCTTTTCCGCCAGTTCCCGGTGCAAGATCTTGGCAACCGAATCGTGTCGTTCCTTATATTCCGTTGATGCGAACATCTGACATCCTCCTGTTATGTGCTGGATTGTTTCTGAAGTTCGGCACCCGTATCTGCATCTGTCATCCACTACCGATGCATCTCCTACAATGAATTTTAGGTAGTTGCGAGTTGGTATAACCTGATCTTGTAAGGCCAGTAGGAAGCCTTCCGTCTCGGGGAACATTCGTCCCGAGGTCAGCCAATAGTTCGACGCTAACTTGTCGACATGTTCCTGGTTAACCTCATTAGGATGCCTCCCGTGCAGCGGCTTCCCCAACCACCTCTGTAGTTTATCGTTGTCGGTTCGGTGGTGATTTTGACGCTCGTGTTCCGTCAGACGTAGCGGTGTTGAGACGTCTGCTCCGCATATAGCCCTATGTAGTGTGGAGCTGTTGGCCTGCCTGTAGAAATAATTACGCAGATTTAATATTTGTTGGTCCAATTGCTTGCTGAGATCTGCCAATCCTCTTCCTCCTAGTTGACGTGGCAGAGTTGTTCTTTCTACGGCGCTACGGGGATGATGTTTATGAGCTTTTGTCAGTAGTGTCCTAACTTTTCGTTGCAGGTTGTTGATGTCCGTGTTGGTCCAATTCACTATTCCGAACGAATAGCTGAGTACAGAGCACGCATACGTGTTCAGGGCCTTAAACAAATTCCTGCTGTTAAGATCAGTTCGCACTACTTGTCTTACTCTCTTGATGAATTCATTCGTTAAATCAGTCTTCATTGTTCGATGGTCTATCCTTTGAGCTTGTTTCATCCCGAGATACTTGTATGTATCTCCCATGCTCATTGCTTCGATCTCCTGGCCGTCCTGCATCTCGTGTGCGCTTTGTTCGAGCTTTCCCCGGATGATATTAAGGGTGCGGCACTTGTCCAGTCCAAACAGCATTCCGATGTCCCTGGAGAACTCCTCTACAATTTTAAGCATTTGCGTTAGTTGGTTTTTGGTTGCAGCGATCAGTTTTAAATCATCCATATATAATAGGTGATTCAACTTGATCGCTTCTGCGTTGTTGCTTTTGATAGCGAAGCCATATTTTGTAGAGTTCAACCGATGTGATAGAGGGTTCATCGCCATGCAGAACCACAGTGGACTGAGTGAATCTCCTTGGAAAATCCCTCTTCGGATGTTGATTGTGTCGGTCTCGATGTTGCTGCTTGCGGTTCTGAGTTGTATCTTAGTGCGCCAGGTTGTCATAACGTGTTCTAAAAAGGAAACTGTATGATGATCTATTTTATACAGCTTTAAGATACCTGTGAGCCAGTCGTGAGGTACGGAATCAAATGCTTTTTTGTAGTCCACATAAGCCATGTGGAGGTTTCGTTGCTTGGAATGAGCCTGGTTGCAGATGACAGAGTCTATGATGAGTTGCTCTTTGCATCCCATTGCACCCTTCGAGCAGCCCTTCTGCTGCATTGCAATGATGTTGTTCCGCTCGCAGTGAGCATATATTCGCTGCGTAAGGCAAGATGTGATTATCTTGTACAGCGTAGGCAAGCAGGTTATTGGGCGGTACTTGGCAGGGTTATCCGTATTCCGCTGGTCTTTTGGTAACAGGTAGGTTGCACCCTGTGTAAGAAACAAACAACAAACATTATTATTATTATTATTATCATTAACTTTATATCTCTTTGGCTCGCAGTTAGTCAAGTAAAGCTTGTATTTTCTGTTTTCATTTAATATAACGGGGGGAGTGTATTCATGAATATACTTTATAGTATCAATGGGATTTAAATTTAACTAAAACTTGTATTTTGGATTTATATAATTTTCTATAAATTTTAAGTCATAATTAATATTCTGTGAATCTCCTTTGTAAATAGGCACTCTATGACTGTATACTTAGAAGGTTTTAGCACTGTCTAATCCGTCTGAACTTCTTTCTGAACTTCTTTCATGCCAACTGCACATGGAACACATAGCAGCTTCTTCAGGTAGTAGGTTGATATAGCTGCTAACTTCTACGCTCAAATAAAATATTTTAATAATGCTACTCAGGAATAAGTGTTATCAAACCTTGATGTTCTATGTAAAACAAAGGTCTGGGGTCACATATGCATGCATCTGCAAACGGTGTTAAGGAAAGTTGACGCGGGCGCGATTTCATATATTATTAACTTATAATATAACAACACGTAAAATTAAAATGTTTTTGTCGACTTATTGTTAGGTGAATTATACCGCGAACCAAATATTTCGCCCACCCATTCTTATCAGAAATTACTTTTTTCTAACGTCTAGGTTGTTACACCTCTTAGGTATCTACCTTATTAAATTTTTGATAGATCATATTGAGGAATTTTTTCTTTTGGTGCAGACATAAAATTTGCATCAATACTAATATTATTCAAAGTGTTCGGAATTTGGTCTAATGGTTGAGGTTATGTCGCTCATGGGAACGAAACAAATCAAATTCTATCTATCCTTTATTAAATCTACACTTTTTCTCATTCATCCAGCATCAGTTTATTTTTATAAAATAAATATAATGCGCGTACATCCTAATTTTTAAACACCAGGTGCGTGACGCAGGCGGATACCACACCCTTGCGGCGATCCCTTTAGGATTTCTTCGGGTAATCTTGGATGCCTCACGATCTGGGGTAAGATCGGACATGTTCGAACCTCTTTGTTCAAACTCGGACCATCTCGCGATCTGATTGACTACCACTCTTATCACCAGGCACGTGATGAACACAGCCTAGCTCGAACAGCGAATGATCTTGAATTGTAAAATGAAGCGCCATAAGAAATAACACAGGATTTTGGGCCAGAACGCACATAGCTTATCTACTCACGGATAAAAATTTAACAGCCTGTCAAAGAATTTACAAAATGTGGTTTTCGGTATTATTTGTAAGAATTTTGAGACACTGGCTTTCTCAAAAAAAATCTGTATACAATGTCTCAAAATTTTATTACTAACAACTGCTACAATTGCATAGAAATTAATGCACATGTTTTAATATTGCTGATTAAAAAGCTAAAGGCTCAAAGCAGACAGGAATTATTTTTGTCTTGGTTAATGAGCAGTCAAAGCGGTGAAAACCTGTTCAAGACTCTAAGATCCATGACTTCTGTTTTTTTCTACTGTGGTCAATTTCAACATGTTGAATATCGAAGATTGAGTAAAGTAAACTATTTGGACGAAGTTGTGACTAGTTTGAGTAAGTACATTTTACTAGATTTTAAAACTTAATTTTAAGCTTTCACTCTCGCTTTCAGCACAATATTTAGGGGCACTAATACTTTTGGGATATTAGAACAAAAATTTTATGTATCCAAAAGGCGTTTGTGGCCGTAAAAAAAAACCCTCAAATGTCCCATTTAAATAGAAATTCTGCATCCAATAATTATATGTGTACTTAGGTAATATGTAAATCATAATTGTTTTGTCCTAGAGAATCCAATCCCAGAGTTTCGTCCTTCAACAACACGGTTGTCGTCCATAGAACAATTATTAAAAATGATTTGCCGGATAATAAAATAAATGAAATAATTATGCAATGTAAAATAGATGCCATAGAAGCTGCTAGAAGTTTGGGTATAGAAGTTTAAACCTGTATTGTATTTACGTGTAGCAAAAAATGAGGCGAATTTGCATTCATGCATTTCAAATCATTTAAGAAATGGGGAACCTGAGTCCTCAATCGACTCTATCGCAGGCAAATAATGTCTGGAAGATATCTCTTTCTTAAAAGTTTGTATTAATGAGAAATTCATGGTAATTAAAAACAAACTCTCTGTTGGTAATTAAACAACAGAAATAAACTGAGTACTGAGTAGTATAGCAAGGGGTACTCCAGGGCGGAAGTGACGTCACAAGATGGCCGCCAAGGCGGGAAATTTGAAAATGGCCTTGACCTGCGGGTTCAATGAACTTTAAGGGGTCACGTTCAGTTAACCTTGACCTGAAGGTTATCTAGAGGCCAAGGGGTTACCAGATCGATAACCTTTAAGGGGTCATTGACCCGCGGGTTCGATGAACTTGGAGGGGTCACGTTCAGTTAACCTTGACCTAAAGGTCAATGGACTTTAAGAGGTCACCTTGTTAACCTTGACCTAAAGATCAATGAACTTTAAGAGGTCACCGTGTTAACCTTGACCTGAAGGTCGATGAACTTTAAGGGGTCACCTTGTTAACCTTGACCTAAAGGTCAATGAAATTTAAGAGGTCACCTTGTTAACCTTGACCTGAAGGTCGATGAACTTTAAGAGGTCACCTTGTTAACCTTGACTTGAAGGTCAATGAACTTTAAGGGGTCACTTTGACACGTGGCAATTTTTCTGGGAACGGAAGTGACGTCAATATGGCCGCCAAGGCGGGAAATTTGAAAATGACCTGAGCTGTTGTCAATTACCTAAGTGAGACCGATGATCTTTAAGGGGTCACCTGAAGGTTAATAATCTCGTGTTGACACGTGGCACCTTGAATTGCAAAAAACTTTGCTCGCAGTTCACGGAAGTGACGTCAATATGACAAAATGCGGGAAATTTGAAGATGCGATGGGGTTAGCTTGACATGAAGGTCACATATAAGTTAAAGATCTCTAAGGGGTCACCTTGGAGACCAATGAAATTTAACGACAATGATCTCGTGGTCACCTTGACACGTGGCACCTGGATTCAACCTTTGCAAAAATTGAACTTTGTTCGCAGTTTTGGGACGGAAGTTATGTCAATATGTCAAAATTGCGGGGAATTTAAATGGTTGGTGAATGAGCTGGCGAGTTTCTAAAACTTTAAAAGCCGGAATTGGATGGCAAAAATGGCGTTACGGAGAAACAATTTTTATTTGAAGAATTAGTAGAAGTACATCTGGAAATTAGCAGAGGACAAAAATTGCTTGGGTCTGAGTACAAAAAATATTCAATTTTGCGAAGAGGCTGCATCTTATAAGAAAAAAGTTACAATCTGAACTAAGAATCTAGATAAATAAAATCTAGTCATTGTCAAAAAATTCCACAGCCGTGTAGTATCTCACTTCTATACGGTATAGGTATGCACAGACGTGTTTCCGGAAACACATCTATACAGGGTGTCCCACAACTGTTGGAAACAAATTTAACTAGAGATTCTTTGGCCAAAAATAAGACTTTTTTCCTATAAACATATGCTCTATCTACCTTCGTTTTCGACATACAGGGCGGTGAAAATTAAAAAAAAAACGATTTTTTTAAAGTTTATTTCTAAACAAATTGTATCGCTTTGAAATTTGGTAGGTATTAGCAGTTTAGTCACCATTGTGAACAATATGAGCTCCAAACTTCCATCAGTGGCGTAGATACGGCGTTTCAACTTTTTCTTTAAAAAATGTGCTTAGATTTCAACGAAATCTTTGTACAAGTAGAAGAAGCGACTCAAAGCGACTATGAAAAACGTCGAGACTACTCGAAAAGCGTCTAAACGACTCGAAAAGAGACTCGAAGCGACTCGAAAAGCGACATACCATGGAATACCATCAAAGACCATGGAATACTATCGAATACCATGGAATACCATCGAATACCATCGAATACCATCGAATACCATGAAATACCATCAAAGACCATGGAATACTTATCGAAAACCATGGAATACCATAAATGGTCTTGGATACCCCTATGAAAAATTTGTTACGGGGCGAGCATAAAAGGAAATCATTATCGACATCGTGATCGATGCCCTGTGATCGAGAGATATATAAGTCTTTTCTAATTACAATCACGATCAGTTAGACATGTCTCTGTCACTTGAGATTGAACCTAGGATTTATGGTATCCAACACACCAATGACGGATTAGTCATGGGACAAATACCAGTAACCGTTGAAGATAACGTATTATGTATTGGAGATGAAAAAATTACCCTTACACCAGGTCTGTCTCAACTTCTTTTGAAGAACAAACCACAAGGTTTTAATGACACTGACCTAAAAATATATAAAGAATTGTTGATCATTACTAATGCTCACAAAAGACGATATGGGAACGCATTACGACTAAACCCTAGCAAAACGTGAAAATATATCAACATTATATCAAAGTTATTTCCATCTAGAAATAAAGCTCCAACCAGCTTTTCACGAGAGTTGCATTTAATGGACTCTCCAACAACTTCCAACATTAAGTCAATACTTAAATGGGATCAAAATACCAATCCGAATGACATCGTCGATATGTATAGGAATGCTCTACAAAAGGGGGAAGAAACAGATATATATATATAAACACCCTAGTAGCTATGAATGTTATTAGAAATCCAAGAAATAAAAATGTTTAAATACGTGTTTGTTTCTCTATACATACCTACTCTTGAATCACATCAGATAACAAACTATGGATTTGTCCTAACTGTGATGACTTCAACAAGAAGTTTAACCTAAAACTAAATTCTAATCATCAACCATTTTGTAGTGTCCAGTTCTTGTGAAGAAACTTGATGATGCAAGGAATAACCAATAGCAATTAAGAACTATTACACACAAAAATGGGGGTAGCATTTATATTTCAAATTGTCAAGGATTAAGGAGTCATTTCAATGAAGTATCATTTTTTGTTGCAAAACATTTACCATGTATTCTATGTTTAATAGGGACTCATATTACACGTGAGGTTGAAGATTTTGAAATTAATTTAGATAATTTTAACATAATAATAAGACTAAATTCTAATAGTAATCAAACCAACTAAATAAATTAATTGATGACAGTGATTTTTATCAGCTAGTCAGAAATCCAACTCATATTTTTTACGGTGGAAAAACTTTAATTGATTTGGTAATTTCAAACAACAAACTTATACAGTGTTTAGTTTTAACCAATCCAAATATATTTGACCATAATACGCTTCAAATTACTTCAAATTATTTCAAATTATTCTTATTTTGATTCAATTTTTCTACAAAAAAAAATGCTTGATGATAATTTAATGAAAACAGCAATAACTCAAATCATAGTTATGACCCTCAAATAAATATTGAAATTAAGAGTACAAATTTCCAAGCTAATATTTGCAAATATTTGATACTTACGTGCCAAAAGTTGAAATTAAAATAAAACCTGGTCATCATTGGTTCAACGATAATATTCTTAAGGCAATTAAATATAGGGAAGACTCTTACAAGTTATATCACTTTAGAGAAACTTATGTTGATTGGGTAAATTACAACGAAGCGCGAAATTTGATTGTGTCAAATATTCGGAAAGAAAAACGTAAATATTTTGAAGATAAAATTGATGGGTCCAAACATGATCCAAAGCTTATGTGGCAGTGTCTAAAATCTCTAATTAGTGGTAAAAATAAAGAAAGCTGTTTTGGAATATTGTTCAATGATTTGTGTTATAAAAATAATATTTATGAGATGGCAGAAAATTTCACTAGCTTTTATATTACGAGCATCTATGAAAATGCATCCAAAATTCCTGTAACTAAAAAGAGTTTTGATTTTGATTTTGAAAAAATATATTTTTGGAATAAATTTGAAAAAGTAAGTCTAGCTAAAATTAGGGAAATAGTTTTTAATTTACGAAATAAGACAAGTCCTGACGAAATAGACATAAGTTTTATAAAGAAATATTTTAATGAAATTGGGGAAATGTTATTAGATCAAATCAATGATTCTTTAGAGTTAGGTATTATCCCAAAAAATGTAAAAATATCAACTATTATACCTGTAAGAAAAATAATGAATTCTAACCGAGCTGAAGATTTTAGACCCATTAATATGTTAGTTGCAATTGAAAAATTTTTAGAGTGTGTTGTACATGAACAGTTGACAGAATATATTGAGGAAAATAATATGTTATCAAAATTTCAGTCAGGATTCGCAAAAAAAACATGATTGTGAAAGTGCTGTGCAATATGTAATAAATGAATGGAAAATGGCCACAGATGAAAATAAGATTGTATAGGCATTGTTTACTTGGATTTAAAAAGAGCATTTGAAACTGTTGATCGGTCTAAATTATTAAAGAAATTAGAAAAATATGGTTTAGGCGGAGTATTTCTTAATTGGTTTCGAAATTATTTATATGATAGAAAACAAATAGTAAAGTGTCTAAATTTTAACTCAAATGAATCATTTGTAGAAATTGGTGTACCACAAGGGAGTGTACTAGATCCTCTAATATTTGTTTTATTTTTAAATGACTTGGCATATATTTTTAAAAATTGTAAATATCGTTTTTTTTGCAGATGACACATTTATTTTTATAGTGAAAATTACAGAAATTTAGTGTTAAAGTTAAATAGTGAATTATTAAGTGTATATAATTGGATGTGCGCTAATAAATTACAAATAAATATAGCAAAAACAAAATGTATGATATCAGGTTCACCAAAACTTTGTAAATTATTTGTAGAAGAAAAACTAATTTTTTTATTAATAATTGTGTCATTGAAAGAGTGAATGAATATAAATATTTGGGTGTAATCAGAAGTTAAGATTTAAAATTTAAGGAGCATGTAAATTATATATGTATGAAGATTTCAAGGAAAATTGGTGTGCTAGGTAGAGTGAGTGACAATTTAAGTATGTTTGGAAGAATAACTGTCTATAATACTATTATAAATCCTCATTTCACTTTTTGTAGCTCAGTTCTATACAGGGTGTTTCTCAACCTATACGCGTAAACTTGGGAAATTGTAGCAGAGGACAAATAATGGCCAATTATCGAAAAAAAAATGTAATAAAATATTTGTTGTTTTGGACTTATTTCAAATTAAAAAACACAGAACTCGAATTAAGTGTTATAAAATAAAAATGATGTTAGCTTATAACTGTTCAAAGTTATTTCCTTGATTTTCGATACACAGTTGAGCCCTGCAAATCGCCTCACGATCGGCCCGTTTTGTTTTGTTTTTTTGTTTTGCCAGTTTCTCTGCCTCGCTGAATCACCCGCAAAAAAACCTCAATTCTTGGATGAATTTGAGGACATAAAGATGAGATGCAGCCACTGAATTTTGATGTGATGCTTCTCCATATGCTAGTACCATGTCCATAAGTTCTTTGTTTACGAAACTACGTACCATACTTTTGTTCTAATCGCGTGAAAATAAACACGAATAGCGTCTTACAGTTAAGACGTCATTGAAGACAGCTGACAACAAAGTACTGCTAAATACCGTACGTGCTATCATGACTTGTTATCTTCTTAATTTTTTATTATCTGTAAAAGTTTTTTCACTGTATCTACAAAACGAAAAATATTTTATTACATATTTTCGATAATTGGCCATTATTTGTCCTCTGCTACAATTTCCCAAGTTTATGCGTCTAGGTTGGGGAACACCCTGTATATGACTTCACAAAATGATAAGCACCGATTACAAGTATTACAGAACAGAGCTATGCGAATAATTTTAAAATGTAATATGTTTACTAGTATTATAGACATGTTAAGTAAGTTAGGTTGGATGAATGTTGAAAATTATTTAAAGTTTATGAGCTTAATATTTATCCACAAAATTAATTTAAATGTATGTCCACATTATTATAAAAACTACATGACAAAATTTGAGGATGTTCATTACTATGACACAGGAAAAAAAGTCCCAAAATTCGATTTTTTTCAAGGGTTTATCGGAGTATAATAAAATTGGTAGTGAAATAAGGAACATAAAATATATAAATAAGTGATAAGCTTAAAAAATGATATGTTGTCAAAAATCAAATTTTATGAAGGAGAAAATGCAAAAATTGCATATCGCACATTGGTGATGATCGTGTGAGATCAAAATGCAACTATGCAAGATTGCAAGAATATAACACCGGATCTAAATCGATCGAGGTAAAAAAATCTATGCTGCAATTTCTTAGGTCGTCACTCTGATGCGTCAGCTAGATTGAAAAATGCGACTCTACAAAAAAATCGGAAGTAAAATCGAAATATGAGAAAATGGTGCACATAAAAACCAAATTTTTGAAATCTTAACGTGATTGTACCACGGCATGACAGTACGATACCAATCATTTTTATTTACGTTCAACTAGCATCTTAAAAACACTTAACTGAAAGCTCTGCAAAGTTTAACTTTTAAGTAGGTGGCTGTGAATTCATATTTGACATTGTATTGAGATTTATCAAGAATATTTTTTTTTTGAGAAACTATGGTGTCAAAGTAATCTTTAAAATATACACAATGTTTTTCAGTCCTTCATCAATACTCTTCACTCCGTCGTACACTATCTTACCTGGCACAGAAACTTATGAAAATTAACATTAAGAAGTTCAAGATAATCATATACAAAAAATCTATATACCAGGTTTGAAAATGGTTGCAAAGTGTGTGTTATCAATGACGTAAGAACCTATTGACAGGTTTGTTTTGATAAACGCTTGACGCCCAGAACTAACCACAATCTAAGCGCTCCATTAAATTATTCCGAAATGTCGCGAGATTGTCAGAAATTGCCCCTTTTTGTCGAGCCGTAGCGAACTTATTTCGACTCTGGGCTCGGAGGCTGGCGTCGTTAGACCATCCCCCAAGTCTTCAGGTGAGGTTCCGATGCTTCCGGCGCCCCCAAATAAGAAAAAACATGCGATATCTAAGTGTGATTCTGGAGGAACTATAACCGGGAATCACCGGGTGTATAGTTGGTTGATGGTTGACTTTCTGTCTTTGTTTGTGGCATGTTTTTAGAGTAGTATGGATATATTTAATCTTGCAGTCAAAATAAAGGGCATTTTAACAATGGGGCACCACGTCTATAGGTTTTGACGTCATTGGATGTTATAAATAAATGGAAACGTAACGTTCTGGAATGTAGAACCTAATATTTTTATTGGAACGTAGTTTGGTGACAGGCTACTTCAACACCACACCATCTGTCAAATTTGACGGCAGTATAAAAATTCTCGTAGGTAATATTCATATCGTATATAGCTTGTTAAGTTGTGAGTCCTCCATGCCAAGATACTTATATGAATAAAAAGGAAAGAACTGTTGTAAGCATGTCAACAGAATTACTACATTTAAATGAACGTTTCCTTAAAGAATTCTGTGAGAATGCTACTAAGGCCTATCAGTTATTACGCATAAATCCATTACCGATAAAAATAAATAGGTGGGTTAATTTTTCAAACAAAAATATTACTCTTTTCAATAAATGTCTTAAGAAACAAAATCTTTTGGTGGGTATTCGTCGAAAATTACAATCTTCTTTAGGGTTGATTAAAGCATTTCGAGCCTCCATCAAGCAGTTATTAAATGAAAACTGTCATACAGGAATGGGTTTAGCTCAGGGGAAATTAGCAAAACGCATAAAGTGGGAAAATATCACCTCGGCTTTCGCGAACAGACTGCAGACGAGCATAATAATCAATTTGAAGCACAAAGACGTAAAGGAATTTCTAAACGACTGCTCCACAATTTTTAAATTAAAAATAAAAAAAATATTGAAATCTCATTCCATGATTAAAGTGAATACTTGCTTTTGTGCAGAGTTTATAAAAAAGTCTGGAAATGATGAAATTCTAGAAAATAAGTATTTTAACACCAAAAACTGTGAGATCGATTTAGGAGTAGATTTAGACTACTGGTTCAGAACGAACGTATATGAAAAAATTTTAAATTCACTCGAAGAGTTTGAAGAAGGACAAAGCGGGTATGCCCTTAACAGAATAATATCTCTTGAAGTAAATATTAACAAATATGAATTGGGCAATGGAGCTTCATCTTTCATAAGGTTACCCGAACAAATTTCTAATAGAAATGCTTGCTTAAATATACAAAATCAAGATGAGGCCTGTTTTGCCTGGAGCATAGTAGCTGATCTATAACCGACAAATAAAACAACCTGTAGGACTTCTTCGTACCCTCACTATTCCGATGTTTTGAATTTAACGGGAATCCAGTTTCCGATGACTATTCCTCAAATTACAAAATTTGAAAAACTCAATAACATCTCAATTAATGTTTTTTGTTTAGAGATGGATACAAAATATAATTTCTCTCTTGTGCCCAGTCGTCTAACCAAACAGAAAGTAGACAAACACGTTAACCTCTTATTAATTCAAGATAAATATTTTCCTAAACTAAATTACGATAACTGGGACACCAACGATGATGAAAATGTTGAAATAAAATATCACTACGTTTTGATAAAGGATATGTCTAGATTAATATATAAACAATTAAATAAGCATCGGTGTAAAAAGTTTCTCTGTGACAGATGTTTAAATTACTTTCAAACACAAAAAAAGTTGGATGAGCATACCGATGAATGTGAAAAAATGAATGAATGTAAAATAATTTTCCCTACGGAGAAGTATATTGAGTTTAAAAACTACGTTAACAAAGAAAGCGTTCCATTTTTAATGTACTCCGATTTTGAGTCCATCTTAAAACCATATAATGATTCCAAACGAACGCTAAAGACTGAAAAATATCAGAAGCATGAAGCGTTTAGTGCAGGATATTTCTTTAAATGCAGTTATGATGATAGTCTCTCTTGTTACAAAAGTTATCGAAATACAGACTGTATGAGTTGGTTCGCAGACCAGTTGGCTGAAGTTGCCGCTATAGTATCATCAAAATTGAAAAACGTGAAACCAATGAATCAAGTCGTAAGTCTCAAGGACGCTACAAAGTCATGTCATATTTGCAATAAAAATTTCCAGCTTACCGATAAGATAGTGCGAGACCATTGTCACCTGACAGGTAACTTCAGGGGATATGCGCATAATCACTGTAATCTAAATTATACCAATTCTTTTGTAATTCCCGTTATCTTTCACATCCTTTCTGGATACGATAGTCATTTTATAATTAGAGATTTAGCGAAGAGAAATAATGTCTCATTGCTTCCCGTAAACAAAGAACAGTATATTAGTTTCACAATATTTGATAATAATACTAATATTAGATTTCGATTTATAGATTCCTTTAGATTTATGAACTCATCACTGAGCACTCTAGTCTCAAATCTCAATGAAAGGAATTTAATAAATACCAGAAATATGTTTCGCGGTTTACCTAAAGAAAATTTCGAATTGTTAACCCGAAAAGGTATTTTTCCTTATGACTATATAGACACAATTGAAAGACTAGAGGAAACATCTTTACCTAAAATTGATGATTTTTATAGCAAACTAAACAATGTTAATATTGATGAAAATGAGTAATACATGCTCAAAACGTTTGGAAAAAATTTAATATTAAAAATTTAGGTGAATATTCAGATTTGTACCTTAAAACTGATGTGATGCTGTTAGTCGACGTTTTTGAAAATTTTCGTAAAACATGTCAGGAGACTTACGGGTTGGATCCTGCACATTATTACACAGTTCCGGGATACACTTGGGATTGTATGCTCAAATATACGGGGTGTAGGCTTGAATCTTTTCAAGATATAGATATGCTAATGTTTTTTGAGAAATCTATAAGAGGAGGTATAAGCCAATGTTGCAATCGCTTTGCAGAGGCAAACAACAAATATATGGAGAATTTTAAATCCAACGAAATTTCAAAGTATCTCCTCTATTTAGATGTAAACAATTTATACGGTTGGGCCATGAGTGAATACCTTCCATACGGAGAATTTGAATGGATCGATTCAAATATCGATGTAACTACCGTTCCCGACGAAGGTCCAATAGGCTATATGCTTGAGGTAGATTTAGACTATCCGGAACGTCTGCATGACTTACACAAAGATCTTCCGTTTTGTGCCGAACATAGTACCCCCAAAAATTCGAAATTATCAAAACTTATGACAACCTTACATCCTAAAGAGAAATATATTTTACATTATAGGAACTTAAAACAAGCTATGAATAATGGGTTAGTGCTTAAAAAATACATCGTGTTTTAAAATTCAGTCAGGCACCGTGGTTGAAACCATATATAGATGTCAATACACGACTCCGCTCGCAGGCCAAAAACGAATTTGAAAAAAATCTTTTCAAGCTAATGAATAACGCGGTCTACGGCAAAACGATGGCGAATATAAGAAAACATCGCGTAGTCAAATTAGTTCGAAAATGGGAGGGTAGATATGGTGCAAAAAATCTAATTTCTAGTCCACACTTTAGAAGTAGAACGATCTTCGACGAATGCTTGATTAGCGCAGAATTAAACAAATCAAAAATAATTTTCAATAAACCCCTCTATATTGGAGCAGCAATTCTAGAGATTTCGAAAACTTGTGTTTATGATTTTCATTATGGATATATGCTTCGGAAATTTCAACCGTCTGAATGTAAGCTGCTATATACCGACACGGATTCATTGATTTATGAAATACATTGCCAAGATGTGTACGAAGATGTTATAAAAAAAGATCTACATCGGTTTGATACCAGCGACTATTTAGCTGACAACCCATATAATATACCATCTACGAATAAAAAAGTGCCGGGCCTTATGAAAGATGAGAATAACGGAAAAATCATGACTCACTTTGTCGGCTTACGTTCTAAACAATACACTTATAAAGTTCAAGGTGGAACATGCGTTAAGAAGGCTAAGGGTGTTAAATATAATGTAGTTAAACAAAAAATTAGGTTTGAAGACTATTTGCACGCCCTTCAAAATTTTAAAATTAATAGTGAAACACAACGCTGTATAAGATCTTATAACCACGATGTCTACAGCGTGGAACAGAAAAAAATCGCCCTTAATCCTTTTGATGATAAACGATTTTTATTAAAGCATTCTCACGATACGCTCCCTTGGGGTCATTATAGTATAATGGATTAACACCACTTTTTTACTTTCCGAGCAACTATTTAGAAGCAGAATATCTTACTTACCTTTACTATTCTCACGATTTGTATTATTGTTTTAGAAGCAGAATATCTTACTTACCTTTAGTATTCGCACGATTTGTATTACTGTTTGTATGTATCTATGTTTAAGAAATAAAAATCATTTATATTTTTATATTGTTTTATTTCAAAAATACCTTCTGTTATACAAGTCAATTAAAAACTTATCTCTACTAAAATTAAAAAATTCAAAAATACAATACATTTCTAAATTGAGCGTTGAACTAAATAATGCTGTAATTAAATCTATAGGATTCAACATGTAATTACATCTAAACAAAAGCATATTTACTGTATCTAAAAAGTTTAAATAATGTTCGCAAATATTTAGTTTTAACATTACATCGATTTTAGAAGAAATTATCTTATCGAGGCTTATTAATTCTAAAATATCTGAATGAGAAAAATAGCAGTCGACGCCCTTCTTTGAAAGCATAGCAACTTTTAATCCATCCACTCTAATCATTGTATTTATTCTAACATTTTCATTGGATACAAATCTCCTCGATATGGCAGACGAATTAGGTTTATTGAAAAAATCTTCGACGCATCCTGTCAAAATTAGAATTAGCTCGTTCCATTCGAGGCGATCTAATAAAATATTAGCGAAACCTTGCGTATCTAGGTGGTTAACAATCTTGATAGCTGGTGTGAAATATCGTGCGGCGCTCAATCCACAATGAACAGTAAACACATGATTGGGCTTCAACACAAAGCACGTATTTAGAATAAGATCCTCATCGTTGGCAGCATCTACAGATGTTGTATCTTCACTAAATTCAGAAGCGTAAGCACTGTCACTCATTTTTAAAATATTCGAACTGCTACTGTAGATATTTCTTGAAGGTAACTAGTATTTTTTTATATAACTGTCTCTTATAGTATACTCCCCTCCACTTTATCCCTTCTACTCTACCCCCACTACTCTTACCCCCTCTACCTCCTCTACCCTCTCCACTCTACCCCTTCTAACCTATACCCTCTACATTTTTATAAAACGTTATTGCTATCTATCCAGGAGTCGTGAGATTTGTCAAGACCAAGCCACCGAACTAAAACTTTTTTACCTTTCTTACGTAACACATATCTTCAAGCAAATATGTTGCTGGATTGGTGATTTGAATCCTCACAATTTTAAACAATTCCGTAGTCCAGTTGGGGGTATAACCTTTGTTAAAAACGTGCTTCATTTTGCTGATCCTAACTATATCACCAACATTAAATTTTCTATTACCACAAGTCTTCAAGTGGCTATAGACGTTTTTTAATAACCGCTTTTCGCAACTTTTGCTTACATCTTTAGGTTTCATTTGTGTAGTGCGATGTTTTTGACTATTATAATCATCTGTCAAGGTAGGCAATACATCGATCCATCTATATTTTCCGCTCAAACTGAAAAATTTAAAAAGCTTTTCCTTCAAAGTACGTATCACTCTTTCAACAATGGCTGCTTTCTTGACGCTAAATGTGCTATAGTGATTAATGTTGTAAGCTCCCATCAACTGTTTGAAATGAGTGTTGTAAAATTCCTTTCCGTGATCAGTTTGAAGGTTTTTCGGACACCGCCGTTCTGAACTTTTAAGGATCTCTGCAAACGCTCTCGTAACCTCTTCTCCAGTTTTCGTTTTCAACGGTTTACACCAAACAAATTTTGCGAAAGCATCAATAACGACAAGTATAAATTTAAAATTTCTATTATAGGATTTATATTGATCAAGTTGTCCAAGATCGGCTTGCCAGAGATCGTCCAGCCCTTTGATGATAGTTCGTCGTCGTGTATAATTTTTGCGTGCAGGCTTATGAAGCTCTTTAACTATTTGAATTTTTTCTTTTGAGTGATTGGAGTTCATGTCGATTTCTTTTGAGACGATCCTTTTGCATCCAGACTATTAAGTATGGTAGTTAGTTTTTTGTAGTCGCTATTTAGCGAATCAAGTTGAATGGATATTGATTTTAAACGATTTTGATATTCTATATTCAAATCAGTGATTTGAGTCTGTAGGGATGTCACTTTCTGGTCAACCACGGAAGTTTTTTCAACGTTTTTATTGAGTAGAGTCGTGTTATCGGTTGACGTCGAAGATGAACTCAATACTATATTATTCAAGCTCGAAATCTTTTTATCGAAATTGCTTGTAAAGATCTTAGAGATATTTTGAAATTTTTCATCGATCGAATTCATTATAGAAGTACAGCTAGCATCGACGTATTTTTTTGTTGCGGCGTCGCCGCCTTCAGTCGGTAGTTCAACGTTGCACAATTTACGGTTTTGAAGATCGTAGTCTCCTTCTTTGGTTACCGCAAACAAATTCTGAGTACGAAAAACTTTGACTTCGTTAGGCGCTTTGGAAGAACGTCCGAACTTGTTCAAGCTCATTTTGATACTAAACACCTTTTGTGCATCTATCTGATTATATTAGCTTCTTTGAGCTCATTTATTATTGCTACAATTTCGTTGTCATTCGATGTATTGCCTGCGTTTTTAGATGCCACGAGCAATTTTAAACGGTCAACTAATTCATTGGCATCATCCCAATAAACGTATTCTATGGGTTTTTTTATTGAAAATCCAATGCATCCCGGAAGTACCCGAGCCAGATATTGTATTCGCACGGGGCCTCGATTTAGATGTTGAAGTCGTAACGAAAGGTTTTATGATGTCAACATACTTTGAACGATTTGTGCCTTTCAGTCTTCCAAGAGTATTTAGATGAACTTCGGTATTAACTAAAATATGTCTATACCTATCGTTCTCCTCTTTAGTAGTTATACGTGGATCATCGTAGAAAATTAAATCGTAGAGTCCCTCGGTACCTTTATAGCGGTGTCCATCAATCAAAATGTCTCCGCTACTTTTATCGAAGTCCATAACTTTTTTTCCTAGCATCCATTGTGACTGTGACGCATTGTAAAGGGGTCCATAAACCGGATCAATTTTTGGAAGTTTTTCATTGTGGTCTAAAATGTACTTCTTAGCTATTTCGGGATAGGCATCCAAGTACTCCTCCAAAACCTCCGGTCGAAATGTACTCAAGTAGTATAGCAAAGGGTACTCCAGGGCGGAAGTGACGTCACAAGATGGCCGCCAAGGCGGGAAATTTGAAAATGGCCTTGACCTGCGGGTTCAATGAACTTTAAGGGGTCACGTTCAGTTAACCTTGACCTGAAGGTTATCTAGAGGCCAAGGGGTTACCAGATCGATGACCTCCGCCCTGGAGTACCCTTTGCTATACTACTTACTCATGTTAAATGATTCGTTGAAAACGGTATCGTTATCAGTTGGTACGGTAGCTTCATAATGTAACTCATTGATTGATTGTTGCTTGTTTCTATTAATGCTTGCTATTAACTTATCGAGTTTCTTGCTGATTCTATCCTCAACGTTTTCTTCCTCCTTTTTCTCGACGCTTCCTTCCTTTTTCTCAACCTTACATAAACCATCATTATCTCTTTTGAGTTCAAACTTCATGTTTCCGCTCTTTCATTTTTATTTTTTTCAATTTTTGTAATAGATTTGGTAATAAGTTGAAATACCTTCTCCAAGACCTCATCTTCTTCAAATCTACCTAATTTTAAAGCCGTATACTTTTTCCTGATAGAGCGAGTAAGATCTTTAATTTTTTTTGAGCGTTGGGCTTCAGCAATTTGCTCTTGAGATGTTAACGGCATATCGTCAGATGCGCTAATGATCCGTAGAAGCTATTGTCCAGACCTTATATATTTGTCGAATCCCTGTCGATAACGTCCCTCGTTTATGCTAAAGTCTTTCACGATTACCAAAGAGCATAATTATCATTCCAACACTGGCGACATATATCTTTAAGCTGTTCGAAGGTTAGGTCAGGTGACACGTGCTCTTCATACACGTGTCTGGGATTTGTCTCATCCTGCTTAAAAAGTACTATAAAGTTGCAGTTATCTCGAATCAACTGCTTGGGTATCTTGGAGTAAGTCTGGCAAAGATACACCGCGTCAATACCCTTATGTCTGCACATAGAATAATACTCCCTGATTTTATTTTGCTTGTCGCAAGCCACATCGTCGAAAACAATGAGGGAATTTTCTCGAGCATCAGATGGATCTATTACATCATCGCTGGCTTTGAATGGAAAATATCCGATACAATCAATATTTTTTAGAACATCTTGTAGTAGCCGATATTTTTCCTGATAGAGCGATTTGCTATATACATACACGTTTTCAAATTTCAAACCATTTTGGTTAAATATTAAAGTTAAAAGTGCGTTTGTTTTTTGGAATTTGGAAATAGTTTACCATGTTTCGACTTAAGCTGCTTCTCAGCCAGAACATCTAAGTTTTCAATAGGGAGCGATGTTTGATGTTGTTCGATTTGCATTATGAATCAGTCTGACTGATCCGACAAAGATACGTCAGTATTTATAGTTTCGAGTCGCTTTGAGTCGTCTAGTTGTTTTTCGAGTCGTCTAGTCGTTTTTAGAGTCGTTTAGTCGTTTTTATAGTCGTTTTTCAAGTCGTTTAGTCGTTTTTCCAGTTGTCTAGTCGTTTTTCCGAGTCGTCTAGTCGTTTATACAAGTCGTCTAGTCGTTTTTGGAGTCGCTTAGACGCTTTAAGCTTTTTCTTGGTAGGATAAGGGGCAGTCAAAAATGAACATTGTTGTAATTTGTAATATTGAAAAAATACAATGTTTTCATGGAAGGTATGCCCTCATTTTATTCCATATAACTTGTCTACACAACGGACATCTATTTATTGATGTTGAACATTCCATACAAAAAACTAAATGCCCGCAAGGAGACGTTAATACCTCTATAGGGTTAGAGAAACAAATTTTACATAAATTTTTTTCTTCATCTTTACAAGTTTGCTCAGTTTGAGAATAAGCATCAACTTTTTGAGTCCACACCTCATCTTCGGGAACGGCATTCGGGCGAATTTCAGGTAATTCCGCATCAGTATCACCACCTTGTAACACAAAGGGACAGTTCGGAGACCAACTTGCGTGATCGAGCATAGGATTATCTTCAGGTTCCCAATGATATCCTTCGATATGACAGTATGGACACTCAACCACATCTTCGTTATTTTTATAGAAAAAACCAGCTTCCGCCAGTTTTTGCCCCGCAATCACACTACTTGATGGCCAAGACTCAAACGATTTGAGTCTGTCATCAATATTTTTATATGACACTAGTTCCATTTTTTAATACACGATTCGAGTACTACTGGCTAGAGATTCCGCAGATCGTTATTTATATATAAGTATTGTTGGAGGGGGGAAGTGCTGAGTTCATTTGTTATGAAATTGCAAGTGTAAGGTGAAATATGAGGAGGGGTAGTGTCGAGTTCATTTGTTATCATATTTCAAGTGTAAGGTGAAATATGAGGAGGGGTAGTGTCGAGTTCATTTGTTCTCAAATTTCAAGTGTAAGGTGAAATATGAAACAACAATTAAAAATTGCTTTGCTTTATTTTTAACATTTTTAGATATTACATTCTACACTAAAATATATATTAAAAAACATATTTTCGTTTACTCCTTCAACCCTTGTGAAGTCGTCGCTTCGATATTCCTTTTAAATAGAAAATTCTTCAACCAGCTGTCCAACTTTTCACAATTTCTCAAACTGCACATATATTTAGAATGTTTTAGGTGATACAAGCAAAGGGGTACATCTTTTTCGAATTTCGGTAAATTTCCAAAATTATTCTCCAGTTTCTCAATATTGATTATTTTTGTAGGATCGATGTCGATAGTCTGCAAGAATTTTTCTTTCTGATATCCTTTGATGTAGATGATGTCGACATCGAAAAGAAACTCTTCTAAAATTTCTCGCACATGATTGCACTCCACATATCCATTGGAATACCATAAACCATGAAAATTGTGTTCCAAATAAGATACTTGCTTTCTATCCACCGCAGTTAGCAAATAATAATCCTTAGGGGGTTTTATCAGCAGGTGTAAAATTTGATTGTTAATTTTGATCGACAATTCTTTGGGGTAGAAAAGTCCGTCAATTATAAACCCTTGAGTGTCTACGACTGCGATCTTCATTCTTCCGAGTCAAACTAGCAAAGTAGTATAGCTATAAGAGCACGAGCCCACTTTCCCCATGTATTTCTTATGGGAGCAAAATCCTGCACTTTTTTGACCAAACTTACCCCCTCCACTCCCAAACCACGCCCCCCCAGCCAATCGCACCGACTCTGAACCCTGCCGAAGATGTCCGAGTCCAGCGACCTTCGCCCCTGCTCCCAACCCTGCCGAAGGTGCCCGAGTCCCGCTTTCGCCGATCGTTGACCCAGCCGCGACGCCGCGACATGTCACGACTCGCAACTACTAAAAACCCTAAATCATAATTAAGCCATGACGTCCCCCTGTCGACCTTTAGCCGCGGCCATGCATGGATTTTTGCTACCACTTCTGCCTGCGTATTTTTGCGTCCGCGACGCCGAGACATGTCGAGACTCGCAACTAATAAAAACCTAACACCTATAGAAAAAATACCAGCTTGCAATATGTACGTGATGTAATTCCTCGGAAAAAAGTACTTTCTCTTAGTCGGAATAAGCGCCTATGAAACGAGCACGCTGATCTCATCGGTACTGGCGATAAAAAATTTGTAGGAAAAGTGTAATAAAGAATAGATATGAGATACATATGAGTGTATACATTTTCTTGACTACATTACCTAAGGATGTATCAAAAATCCTCATATCTTCCTATATTTAGAGAATAGGACTGCTCAAAAGGAAAGTGGACAGTAAATTTGGGGCATAAATTAACCATTTTTAGTTTGTAACCATCTAGGTAAGTAAAATTTCTTCAATTCCGAGAAAGCCAGGCCCTGTTTTAAATTACTTGACTAAAATATAAGAGGTGCAAAGTTCACCAGTTTTTAAAAATACACGATTATCAAGTTGAAAGACTAGCTGGAAAATCGGATTTTGTGCAACGCGTTTCCTGTTTAAAATTTCACCCAGAAACAAAAAAAAGGTACTAATTCTCACTTATGCCATGTTCACCGTATGATTTTTATACTATTCCGACTTCGAAAACCCAAAGGTATAAGTGTAGCGTGTGGAAAAAGGTGGAATTAAGGGTTTAAAACCCTTAAACGGTCTATATATGGAATAAAATGAGGGCATGCAACATGTTCTTCAATAATGAAAATTAAAAATTACAACAATGTTCCTTTTTAACTGTCCATTATCCGACCAAGAAAAAGCTTATAGCGTCTAAGCGACTATAAAAACGACTCTAAAAACGTCTAAACGACTCTAAAAAACGACTAGACGACTCGTAAAAACGACTAGACGATTCGAAAAACGACTAGACGATTCGGAAAAACGACTAAACGACTCTGAAAACGACTAAACGATTCTGGAAACGACTAGACGATTCTGAAAAACGACTAGACGACTTGAAAAGCGACATACCATGGAATACCATCGAATACCATGGAATACCATCGAATACCATGAAATACCATCAAAGACCATGGAATACTATCGAATAAAGACCATGGAATACCATAGAATACCATGGAATACCATGGAATACCATCGAATACCATCGAATACCATGAAATACCATCAAAGACCATGGAATACTATCGAAAACCACGGAATACCATAAATGGTCTTGGATATCCCTGTGAAAAAGGAAATTATCCGTGATCGATGCTCTGTGATCGAAAGATATATAAGCCTTTGATAATACAATCACTCTCAGTTAAAGACATGTCTTTGTCACTTGAGATTGAACCTAGGAGTTATGGTATCCAACACACCAATGACGGATTAGTCATGGGACAAATACCAGTATCCGTTGAAGATAACGTATTATGTATTGGAGATGAAAATTACCCTTACACCAGGTCTGTCTCAACTGCTTTTGAAGAACAAACCACAAGGTATTAATGAGAGTGACCTAAAAATATACAAACAATTGTTGATTACTAATTTTCGATAGGTTCAACAAATCAGGTTTTAAAAGTATTTGTGTTTAGGTGCCTATGGTTTCATCTGGTATATGTTCCATACAGGATTCGAACCTTAGCCCACATTCCAAAGCCAAACACTCGGCATTTAAGTAAAATTCTAGGAAATGCTTGGCAGTGTGGTAATAATCTCGACGCGCTGTTGTAGCAGGGCTCCGCTGGCTCCCGCAGGCCTCGCCGGTCTCTGTAGACTCAGCAGGTCCCTTTAACGATGTGTACCGCAGGCTCCGATTAAATTAAAAAAATTA
The DNA here is from genome assembly GCA_963920635.1 of Pseudeuparius sepicola. Taxonomy (NCBI): domain Eukaryota; kingdom Metazoa; phylum Arthropoda; class Insecta; order Coleoptera; family Anthribidae; genus Pseudeuparius; species Pseudeuparius sepicola. The sequence continues at coordinate 38,602,482 of OY987305.1, forward strand.
CTATTAACACTAAAATACCCGGACAATAACCATCATTCCAACGCCAAAACACACCGACAGTAGTATTTCTGCGAATGCATCGCAGCCGGGCGCAAGGTGGATGACTCACATCCGCTAGCCGGAACTTGTCAGGACAGGTTGACAACCTAAAAACAATTCTCTCTACTTAGATAAAAATAGAATGTCCAATAAGATTTTTTCACACACTTTTTTATATAAGCCAGATAACGTAACCATATAAGTATATATTAGAATATTATAAAATATTTAAGCCCAATATAGTTCGAATTTGAATGGGAATATTATGTTACATGGGTAATATATCTCAACACTTCGTACACAAACAAAACTCGCTCGTTCTTTACAGTTTTATTACCGTGAATTCGGTACCTACTAAAGCGGCAGACTTGGGATGCCGCAGTAGCAAATACAATATGAAGCGCAGCTCTGATGTATACTAAAAATGTTATTATCAAACTTGAGACGCACACATATTTAAAAATATAAATACCGCCGGATGAATGCAAGGCCAATTTACGGAATATAGCAAAACAATTAGATTATGGACATGGATATTAATTTATTTAGGTAAAGGTAATAAACATTTGATACTATCGACAGGAGTCTACCCAAAATAATTGTATCCGTATTTAGCAAATAAAAAAGTTATGGGTACCCGTCACCGATGAAAAAGTATACAAAACTGATAAAATGTTCGTGGCATCTTGTATATTAAAATATTTAATCGCGTATCTAAGTTGTTATTTTATTCATTGCCTATCCCACAAATTTGGATTTTTAGCTCTTGTAATCGCTCGATCACGATTGAAACTACACTCATAAAATGTTTAAAAAATGCCCATCCCACGTGATCGCTCGACAAAAACAAAACGTGCAAAGTGGCTACTGCTCGAGGTTTGACCTTTGTCCTTAGGGACACGTGTGACCCAGTTGATGTAGAATCTAAAAAAACCCTGTAAATCATACTTCCATAGCATAGAATCTAAAATCCCCCGGTACAGTACGGATGAAAATTTCAAACCAGGCATAATCAACATGTACGTTCAAAGTAAAAAAAACTTGTCGGTCAACTGTTTAACCCCGAAATTTTGTTGATTTCTAGGAATAAAAAGAAATACTGCGATTGTAAGTCCAAAGCTATTTACGCTATCAAATTCGTTTAAAATGCGAATGATAATTTGCCGCATTAAAACCAGGCGTGAAAAATTCAACATACGTCCCTAAGAAGTTCAACCAATTTTACCCTGGAAATACAACATTTTTAATGAATAAAATATCGAACATACAACAACACCCTTCTAAATATAGTATAAATCATGGGGTTTTTTTGATAATGTGGAAAGCTAAACTGAAAATTGTTGCTAGAGGTTCTAAAAACCGGGGTGCCAAAAATCAACTATTATTAGAAAATACGCTGATGTCATAATATAGCCGTCGATGTCACCGTTAGCGTGTCCTATGAAAAATGCGTTCTGCTTAATAAGGTGCAAAAAAATCCATGACGGGGCTTAGATGAATAAATAAAGTTTGATGTATGTGAAAGTATAGACTAAATTTTCATATAGCCCGCGTGATCGCTCGAGGTGGCGGTATCCTCTGGACTAGAAAATATCATATCGGCTCAATCTCCAAACATTTTCATTTTGAATTATACGTTTTCATTGATGATAGATATAGCAAGAAAATTGGACTGGACTCGATATGAGAGACATTAATCTAACTTTCACTAAACTGCAAGTACTACTTAGAGGGTTGTAAGCCGTTTTAATAAAAGCACCACACTTGCTTAAAATTCATGGCTAAACGTTAACATAATGTTATAATGTTATAAACCACCACTAAATAGCGAGTCGGAAATAAGTAAAAAAATATATATAAATATATTATTTTGATATTATAGCCGAAACTGAATTTATTGGGGTGAAGATGTAAGGAAATATTTTTAGCTAGGAAAAAGTAATGCAATTATCATAGGTACTGGTTGCAGAACCCGTTGTCAGTTTTGCAAGGATTTTTGATACAAATATAATTGCTAACGTTTAATTTGTTTACCCCATTTACGAAAATGATAACAAAATTGGATCAGACAAGATGTTTTTTCGAAGTATAGTTTTTAAACACAGGGTGCCACCACCGGTTTTACGATATAGGTTTCAAAATGCGACGCAAATACATAAAAAAATACCCTAGAGATAAGAAAACAAAATACAACTCACCGAAAGATTCTTGGTGATGTATAAAAAGAAATCAGGTTACATCTAATGCCCCAGACAGTAGAATAAACATCCCCGAGCGATGAGATATAGCCAAACATCATTTTTCCAACGGCACAGTCATTTTCACGGGAAAAACAACCAGTAACCGTTCAAATTCCATAGATAGATACTGCCGTAATCCAAAATTTCACTGAACTACGCGTATCTATTATACTGAAGTAGGTACTGATACACTTCCATCTTTCCAAAGAAAAACAAACACGAAACTCAGATTTTTCTTATATTACAACGCCTCGATATAGTCTTTGTGGCCACGACCGAGAATCTACTGAAGCAAGTGCGACGCATAGGACGTGAAAAGTGCCGAGTTGGTTTTATTAAACAATGAAACTTATACCTACGTATATACAGTGTGACCCATTTGTTTTGGGGTCAGTCTGTAAAAAGTGTATCAATCGTGCGATTTGGCTGATTTTTTTTTTAAATTGTAGAGCTCGATGAACTGCACATTTTGAACAAAAATTGCCTGGTTCGCATAAAATCCAAAGCCTACTATGACCGTTTTTATGAGCAAAATTTTAAGAAACCATATTAGCGTTTTTTTTTTGAAAAAATCTGTGTGCGCCAATGGATTAAGCACCCCTCGAAATGGGTATGTACAAAATTTCATCAAAATATTTCAAGTAATAACGATTTTGTAGAAAAATTAAAAATGCAGCCAAGGTACGTCTTTATTTTCAAAAATTCAAAGTTGGCCATGGAAAATAATTGAATTGTAATAATACAACCTTATGCTTATAAACACAAAACATAAAAACAATTAAAATTATAAAATTTTTGTAACTTCTACCAAGCCTCCATTTTCTACAATGCATTTGTCGTTCCTCTTGCGTACATTCAAAATTACATTTCGTATTTGCTGTGGAGTAATTTCCTCACAACTACGGTTTATCCTAGCTTGCAGTTCTTGTAAATTATGGGGTCTTGACTTATAAACATTTTGCTTAAGTGTACCCCAAAGAAAAAAATCTAAAGGAGTTAAGTCCGGAGATCTCGGTGGCCACTCACAGAAAGGACTATTTCGCCCTATCCAACAGTTTTCAAAATTATTATCTAGCCAGTTTCTGATTAAACGAGCATTATGAATAGGACTGCCATCTAACTGTAACTTTAAATTTAAACGGTATCTTAATGGTAACTCATCTAAAGCATTTCTAAATTCAATTTCTAGAAAATTCAAGAAGCCAGCCGCATTCAAATTCCCTTCAAAGAAAAATGGGCCAATTATTCTGTCGCGTAGTATTCCACACCAAACGTTAATTTTTTGTGAATATTGTCTCCTTGCATTTATTATAAACTCTGGATTTTCAGCTGACCAGTGACGGCAGTTTTGACTTGATACTACACCATTTGTAGTAAACGTGGCTTCGTCGGTGAATAAAATTTCATTTAAAAAGTTGCCATTATGGAGATATTCACCTTGCAGCCAATAGCAAAATTCTAATCTTCTCTCCTCATCTCCTGGTTCCAGGGTGTGCAAAAATTTTGGCTTAAACGGTTTTATTTTGTTTTGTCTCAAACATCTCCTTATACTCTCTCTGGGTATATGAAGGTCTAAACTAGCCGTTCGAACACTATTTCGAGGATTGTCACTAAAGTATTGCAGAATTTGATTGTTATTTTCAACAAGTCCACGGCGTCCATTTTGCCTAGTTTTTAATAAATTTTTAGAAATCGATCCAGTTTCATCAAAAATATTGTTTATACGTTGTACAGTACTTCGACTCACTGATCTACCTGGGTGTCTATTGTTAAATTCGGCCGCAGCTTCTGCTGCCGAGCGCTCGTTGTCGCCCACGAGTCGAACAATTTCTATTTTGTCTCTTATGCTTAAATATTCCATAATTATGATAATTAATTGTATTGAGCACAAACAATTTCTGAACTCAATTTAGACAGTTTGACACTTAATAAAAGTAAACAATTCAATTATTTTCCATGGCCAACTTTGAATTTTTGAAAATAAAGACGTACCTTGGCTGCATTTTTAATTTTTCTACAAAATCGTTATTACTTGAAATATTTTGATGAAATTTTGTACATACCCATTTCGAGGAATGCTCAATCCATTGGCGCACACAGATTTTTTCAAAAAAAAAACGCTAATATGGTTTCTTAAAATTTTGCTCATAAAAACGGTCATAGTAGGCTTTGGATTTTATGCGAACCAGGCAATTTTTGTTCAAAATGTGCAGTTCATCGAGCTCTACAATTTAAAAAAAAAATCAGCCAAATCGCACGATTGATACACTTTTTACAGACTGACCCCAAAACAAATGGGTCACACTGTATATAAAATAAATGAGAAATATGCCAGAGATTTGAAACCTAATTGTGTTGCAAGTTTGAGGTCCAAAAAAATATTGGTTTTAATTTTTTAAGGTGAGAAACACATCTAACAGCCAGTTTGGAAATATACAAGGCAAAAAAAAGTAGTGATGTGGCTGCCCCATTTTATGTTTTATACAGGTTGGATTATTTTAGAATAGTTGTTCAATAGACCGAGACAACATCATAAACGCTTCCCGTTAGAACAGAATCTGATGAAAAGAAAAAATCCATCTGGGTCAAGCTACTAGATAACCAAAATAAAAAATACTGAACGTTATAAAATTTAAAAAAATCATATTTTCAACGGATTTTTATCCTCTGAAAATGGCGTAAAATTCAGTTTCACTGGGTCAAGCTAGGTGGTAACTATATAACCAAAATAAAAAAAATACTGAACCTTATAAAATTAAAAAAATCATATTTTCATGGGATTTTTGTCCTCTGAAAATGACGCAAAATTCAGTTTCAATAAGTTACTAATTGGGGTAATAGGGGAAAAATCTTAAATAGGAATTCTGAGACAACGAGGCTGAGAGTAAATAACATACAAAAATCTTGTGCGTTGACTTTCAACTGAATTTAATAATTAGGTTTAATAACGACAATTTTCTCGATTATCTAGAATCAAAAATATTGCAAGTGACAATTCACTATTTTCTCGACATTATGTAAAGCCTTATTATTGCGTCGTAAATTAAAAGATCCAAAAATATTGGCATCAATTGTTTAGTAAATGTGATTAAAATATGTCTACTTTGTCAACAGTTATTTGTAACAGCTTATTATCTTGGAAGCGTAAACTCTTTGAATTTTTTAGACAAAAAGTTGTAGTTTAATAATGGTCAGTTGGATTCCTTTTTGAATCATGTTTGCGTATTACCTACAAGGATTTACAACCTCCAAACATAGAAATCGCTCATTTTAACCCGATTTAATAAAAATTTCACCAAAAACAATACTTTCAGTCATATAATACACTTCTGATTAATAAAAAAGGCACTATAGTAATAATGAGATTTTCAATGGAATTTTTATAGACTGTTTGCCCATTTTGAGAGTCTGTTTGCTAGCTTTTGGGGGTATTCCTTGATATTTTAGACGGATAAAAATTAATAACATTGGGTTTCCTAACTAAAATACAAAACGCACTGTTGACTTTACTTCCGTGGATAGTAAGCCTATAATACGTATCGAAAACAGAGAAATATTCAGGTCAAGAAAAAAGTAGCCTAATTTACAAGTTTGGGAATCAAAAACTACCTTTTGTCTTTTAATTTTGATGAGAAAATACGTCTAATTCGTAAGTCAAATAAATGGGGACATCATGAAAGATATACTAATAATTGAACAAATGCTATCTCAGTTCTATAGGCACAAAGGTACTATGGGTAGTAATAGTTTTGGGATCAAAAGACAAGCTTTTAAATTTGTTAAGAAAATACGTCTAATGAAATTGAAAGTAGTAACTAGATTTTGGTTAACATTTCGTTAACGCGTTGATGAATGTTTGATGCAAGTGAAAAGTAGGCAGCATTTTCGAAAATCGGGGCGGACCAAAAATTATTAAGTTGATCGGGAGGTTGAGATAACCTATGAAACGCCTTTCATTCGAATAGAATCTGACAAAAAAAATCCAAGAAAATTTTAGACGACTGTTTGCAAGTGAAAAGTATACAGATTTTTTTCGAAAACCGGCGACTGACAAAAAAAATATACTTATTAGAAAATTTTGCTCGGGAGACCGAGGTAACCTAGAAAACGCCTCTCGTCCGAATATAATCTGAAATAAAATTCCATGATGGGGACTTAGGCGAATATTTGATGCAAGTGGAAAAGTATAGATAGATTTTTTCGAGTGACTGATAAAAATAGTTAGTCGGAAGGCCCCCAGATAACATTGATATTTTGTTTGAACAAAATCTGTAAAAAAAAATGCCAAGACGTGACTTAGACGAATGTTTCCAAGTGAAAAAAAAAACAAAAAAAATTATTAGAAAAGTTGACCGGAAGGTTTAACCTAGGAAACACCTTTCATTCGAATAGAATATGACAAAAAAAAATCCGAGACGTGACTTAGACGAATGTTTGCAAGTGGAAAAAAAACAAAAAAATTATTAGAAAAGTTGATCGGAAGGTTTAACCTAGGAAACGCCTTTCATTCGAATAGAATATAACAAAAAAAATCCGAGACGTGACTTAGACGAATGTTTGCAAGTGAAAAAGAAACAAAAAATTATTAGAAAAGTTGATTGGGAGGCCGAGGTAACCTAGGAAACACCTTCCATTCGAATAGAATGTAACAAAAAAAATTCCAAGACGTGACTTAGACGAATGTTTGCAAGTGAAAAGCATACAGATTTTTTTTTTTTTTCGAAAAACGGCGGCTGACCAAAAATTATTAGAAAAGTTGTTCGGGGCCGTGGTACCTAGGAAACGCCTTTCATTCAAACAAAATGCGACAAAAAAATTTAGACATAGATGAATAAGAATGCAAGGACGATTGGAGTGATCTATAACCCTAAACAGAAGGGAGAAAATGCCCCTCAATAAGTCGAAATTTGTGTGTTTTCCGTATGATTCAATGAGATTTTTACAAATTATTGGAAACTTAATGACGTGAGAAAAATAAAACGTCCATTGTCTGCTCACATTTTAGGAAATTTATCACAATTTATTCTAATTAATAATACCCTTTGTTTATGGAATCCCTAGTTAGCCAATGTGTCACGAGTAAGTATATGACAGGTCAAATACGTATATAATGTAAAGTAAAAATATAGTTAACAAGGCGTTAACGAGCATTGACAACATGTTAACGAACGAGGTGCTAACAACGCGATAACTTAACTTTGACAACGCGTTAACGAAGCGTTGACGAGTGTGGACCCTCCAAATCTTAGGAGATACATTGGCAACCTTACACCGGATCACGCGTCACAAAGATGCTACCTTGAATTAATGCGTTGACAACTCGTTAATCCCAGGAGATACAATCGCAACTTACACCAGATCAAACTCAACTGTGGAATCCTGTGACGTCACAGAGATGCTACCTTACATTTCTTTTAGGTAGATAACCTAACCTAACATTATTGTCGCGGTGTCCAAGAGGTTAGCGACTGGTGAACCGATTGCCATTGATCAAAACTGACTTAATCCGCCTCTGATACACCTCTCCCAAATCCAATGGCAATCGGTTCACCAGTCGATAATTTATAATACTTTACGACGCAATAATAAGGCTTTACATAATGTCGAGAAAATAGTGAATTGTCACTTGCAATATTTTTGATTCTAGATAATCGAGAAAATTGTCGTTATTAAACCTAATTATTAAATTCAGTTGAAAGTCAACGCACAAGATTTTTGTATGTTATTTACTCTCAGCCTCGTTGTCTCAGAATTCCTATTTAATATTTTTCCCCTATTACCCCAATTAGTAACTTATTGAAACTGAATTTTGCGTCATTTTCAGAGGACAAAAATCCCATGAAAATATGATTTTTTAAATTTTATAACGTTCAGTATTTTTTTTATTTTGGTTATATAGTTACCACCTAGCTTGACCCAGTGAAACTGAATTTTACGCCATTTTCAGAGGATAAAAATCCGTTGAAAATATGATTTTTTTAAATTTTATAACGTTCAGTATTTTTTATTTTGGTTATCTAGTAGCTTGACCCAGATGGATTTTTCTTTTCATCAGATTCTGTTCTAACGGGAAGCGTTTATGATGTTGTCTCGGTCTATTGAACAACTATTCTAAAATAATCCAACCTGTATAAAACATAAAATGGGGCAGCCACATCACTACTTTTTTTTGCCTTGTATATTTCCAAACTGGCTGTTAGATGTGTTTCTCACCTTAAAAAATTAAAACCAATATTTTTTTGGACCTCAAACTTGCAACACAATTAGGTTTCAAATCTCTGGCATATTTCTCATTTATTTTATATATATACGTAGGTATAAGTTTCATTGTTTAATAAAACCAACTCGGCACTTTTCACGTCCTATGCGTCGCACTTGCTTCAGTAGATTCTCGGTCGTGGCCACAAAGACTATATCGAGGCGTTGTAATATAAGAAAAATCTGAGTTTCGTGTTTGTTTTTCTTTGGAAAGATGGAAGTGTATCAGTACCTACTTCAGTATAATAGATACGCGTAGTTCAGTGAAATTTTGGATTACGGCAGTATCTATCTATGGAATTTGAACGGTTACTGGTTGTTTTTCCCGTGAAAATGACTGTGCCGTTGGAAAAATGATGTTTGGCTATATCTCATCGCTCGGGGATGTTTATTCTACTGTCTGGGGCATTAGATGTAACCTGATTTCTTTTTATACATCACCAAGAATCTTTCGGTGAGTTGTATTTTGTTTTCTTATCTCTAGGGTATTTTTTTTATGTATTTGCGTCGCATTTTTAAACCTATATCGTAAAACCGGTGGTGGCACCCTGTGTTTAAAAACTATACTTCGAAAAAACATCTTGTCTGATCCAATTTTGTTATCATTTTCGTAAATGGGGTAAACAAATTAAACGTTAGCAATTATATTTGTATCAAAAATCCTTGCAAAACTGACAACGGGTTCTGCAACCAGTACCTATGATAATTGCATTACTTTTTCCTAGCTAAAAATATTTCCTTACATCTTCACCCCAATAAATTCAGTTTCGGCTATAATATCAAAATAATATATTTATATATATTTTTTTACTTATTTCCGACTCGCTATTTAGTGGTGGTTTATAAGGTTCAAAGTTTTCAATTATTATTTTCACTGAATATGGGGACCAGGTTTTGTTTTTAAATGATAACTGGTAAACTAAATCGCCAGAAATTAATATATTTTGATCAACATGTTTGAGCTCATATATCTATTCTTAATATTTTGCGTGCCGCATGTTTGTATGACATTATGTTAACGTTTAGCCATGAATTTTAAGCAAGTGTGGTGCTTTTATTAAAACGGCTTACAACCCTCTAAGTAGTACGTGCAGTTTAGCGAAAGTTAGATTAATGTCTCTCATATCGAGTCCAGTCCAATTTTCTTGCTATATCTATCATCAATGAAAACGTATAATTCAAAATGAAAATGTTTGGAGATTGAGCCGATATGATATTTTCTAGTCCAGAGGATACCGCCACCTCGAGCGATCACGCGGGCTATATGAAAATTTAGTCTATACTTTCACATACATCAAACTTTATTTATTCATCTAAGCCCCGTCATGGATTTTTTTGCACCTTATTAAGCAGAACGCATTTTTCATAGGACACGCTAACGGTGACATCGACGGCTATATTATGACATCAGCGTATTTTCTAATAATAGTTGATTTTTGGCACCCCGGTTTTTAGAACCTCTAGCAACAATTTTCAGTTTAGCTTTCCACATTATCAAAAAACCCCATGATTTATACTATATTTAGAAGGGTGTTGTTGTATGTTCGATATTTTATTCATTAAAAATGTTGTATTTCCAGGGTAAAATTGGTTGAACTTCTTAGGGACGTATGTTGAATTTTTCACGCCTGGTTTTAATGCGGCAAATTATCATTCGCATTTTAAACGAATTTGATAGCGTAAATAGCTTTGGACTTACAATCGCAGTATTTCTTTTTATTCCTAGAAATCAACAAAATTTCGGGGTTGACCGACAAGTTTTTTTTTACTTTGAACGTACATGTTGATTATGCCTGGTTTGAAATTTTCATCCGTACTGTACCGGGGGATTTTAGATTCTATGCTATGGAAGTATGATTTACAGGGTTTTTTTAGATTCTACATCAACTGGGTCACACGTGTCCCTAAGGACAAAAGTCAAACCTCGAGCAGTAGCCACTTTGCACGTTTTGTTTTTGTCGAGCGATCACGTGGGATGGGCATTTTTTAAACATTTTATGAGTGTAGTTTCAATCGTGATCGAGCGATTACAAGAGCTAAAATCCAAATTTGTGGGATAGGCAATGAATAAAATAACAACTTAGATACGCGATTAAATATTTTAATATACAAGATGCCACGAACATTTTATCAGTTTTGTATACTTTTTCATCGGTGACGGGTACCCATAACTTTTTTATTTGCTAAATACGGATACAATTATTTTGGGTAGACTCCTGTCGATAGTATCAAATGTTTATTACCTTTACCTAAATAAATTAATATCCATGTCCATAATCTAATTGTTTTGCTATATTCCGTAAATTGGCCTTGCATTCATCCGGCGGTATTTATATTTTTAAATATGTGTGCGTCTCAAGTTTGATAATAACATTTTTAGTATACATCAGAGCTGCGCTTCATATTGTATTTGCTACTGCGGCATCCCAAGTCTGCCGCTTTAGTAGGTACCGAATTCACGGTAATAAAACTGTAAAGAACGAGCGAGTTTTGTTTGTGTACGAAGTGTTGAGATATATTACCCATGTAACATAATATTCCCATTCAAATTCGAACTATATGGGGCTTAAATATTTTATAATATTCTAATATACAGGGTTAACTATCACTTAGTACAAAAATTTTTATGGCAGATAAAGAAAAATTAGACTTGCTAAAATAAATTTTCAAAAATTTTCTAACATTTGTCTTAAGCCTAAAAAAATTTTTTTTCAAATTGTATTAAACCCCTCAAAAAACGCCGCCTATGGACGCCCGCGCGACATGTCTAAAAATTTCGCATATGTCAATAGCGCGGCGTTGCCACGTCTATCAATTTATCCGAGGATTCACCACAAAATTTCGATTTCCTTTTAAAAACGATTACTTTCTGAGGAACATGTAGAATGCCTATGAAACACCTACCTTACTGACATTTCCAGGATTGTTTGCACCATTTTCTGTTTTCTTGCTTTTTTACATTAAAAGTCACACAACACAACATTCACATTTTTTAAATCTGTTGGGGATCTCTTGGTTTCCCTCTGCTATTCCTTTTGTTTGAAGCGAGGTACTCAGCCTGACGACCACGACGAGGTAGATCCCCTCCGCCAGGAAAACCCCGAAGGGTAACCGAAAAATCACAACTGCACTAGCACACATTGCACAAATGCACATGCAAAGCACTACAGTAGCTGTTCAAAGAGGCCGCCGTTAACTTCGATGCACAAATTCACTCGGTTAACTAAAGAAGTCCGGATACGTGCAAAAAGTCCATGATTATTCCGGATTTGGACAGCTGCACCTTCAATTCGTTCACGTAACTGCTGCTCGTTGTCGATTTCCTGCTCGTACACAATCGCCTTCATGAATCCCCAAATACAAAAATCCATTGGATTCAAGTCTGGTGATCGCGGCGGCCATGCAATGGGCCCTCCTCTTCCGATCCAACGGTTGGGGCATTGGTCGTCTAAAAGTGCACGAACAGGTCTCGCAAAATGGGCTGGTGCACCATCGTGCATAAACCACATGTCATGCAGTACTTGTAGTGGCAAATTATCAAACAAAACATTTGTCAGAAAATACAAGTATCGTTCAGCGTTTAAATTTTCCGGTAGAATGTATGGTCCAATTAATCGATCTCCATAAACTCCAGCCCAAACATTGATGGAAAACCGACGTTGGAAATTAAACCGCCGAACAGCATGTGGGTTCTCATCGGACCAAATATGGCTGTTGTGTCTAAAAAAAAAAAACAAAAATTAGAAATATTCACAATTTTGGCGAAGGCGTTAGGATTGACATAGCCAATTTTATAATAAATAAAAAAGATAATATGGAGGAGAGAAAGCTATAAGTAAGTAAAAATTTACATACGTGTTTAAAACCCCAGCACGTGTGAAGCAGCATTCGTCTGTCCAAAGAATGTTGAAAACAAAGTTTGGGTCTTGGGCGATTCGATCACGTAGCCAAGTGCAGTAGGTCATTCTCACCGGAAAATCATTTGCTTCTAATGCTTGGACCTTTTGTATGTGATAAGGGTGAAGGCCGTTTTCCCTTAGAATCCTCCATGCCTGTAAATAATTGTATTGTTACATTTTAAATTTTATGTAGGTATTAGGTGCAAGCAAAGACAATCCCATCACATGGGATAGTCTTTGGTAGAAGTCAGTTTTATTGGTTTTATTTTACTTGCCTTGTTCTGAGATATTCCCAATCTCCTTGCAATAGCTGTAGTGCTTATGGAAGGTTGCTCTTCCACCAAATCAAGCACTGACTCAACATCGTCCATGTTCATTTGCCCTCCAGGCCCACCCCTTCGAGCTTGCAAAACACCAGTGTTTCGCATACGTTGTACAATGTTCACGAAAGTACGTGGGTTAGGCATATTTGCCCTGTTAGGAAAACGAATACGGTATTCTGCTGCAGCTCGATGTGCACTTTCATCGCATCTCCCGTACATTATAACCATGTCCGTTAACTCGGCGTTCGAATACTCCGGCATTTTCACAAAGACGCTGAACGATTTGCCGGGAAAATCAAGACAAAACTGGGAAATAACGCCATGTTACATTCGCAAATGCCCTCCGTCGGCTACTAGCCAAACTTGAAAAGGTTTGTTCCAACAGGGCCAATAACCGTCCTCAAGCACGTTCAGCGCATGCGCACTACCCCGCTGGCTGTTCCAACTGAATTATGTACCTACCGACACGGGACGATACACGCACTGTTCCAGCCGATTTATGGATCATTTGTGTATCGTCCTTGTACGATAAAAACGGTGCCTGGTCTAAAGCAATAACCGCGTGTACTGACATGCGCAATGTAGTCATGTGACAGAGATAAACAATAACCTCATATTTTTGTTTTTACGTAGATGGTTTTAAATCGATGGCTGGGATCGTGTTTTTTATTTCTTGTTGGTTTTTGGCTTGTTGGGTAGGGCGGGGAATCGTTGAACAATAATTTTTTAGAGTGAAGAGTGAGGTTAGCCCACCGAACATTCGGTTAGCCACATATTAAACACGCAGGTTAGGTGCGGTCGCAAAACGTGATTTGGTCGATTTGATTCACAATCCGTTCCATCTGAAATTTTCTTTGGGATCGCACATGAACGGTGCAAAACTAGCGCATGCGTTCTTTAAGGGTTATCATCTAGTTCATGTACAGTTCTGTGACGGTACGTAAATTCGAGTTGGAACAAATGATCCCAAAGAAAATTTCAGATGGAACGGAAAAATTGTTCAACGATTCCCCGCCCTACCCAACAAGCCAAAAACCAACAAGAAATAAAAAACACGATCCCAGCCATCGATTTAAACCTATCTACGTAAAAACAAAAATATGATGTTAATGTTTATCTCTGTCACACGACCATACACTGCGCATGTCAGTACACGCGGTTATTGCTTTAGACCAGGCACCGTTTTTATCGTACAAGGACGATACACAAATGATCCATAAATCGGCTGGAACAGTGCGTGTATCGTCCCGTGTCGGTAGGTACATAATTCAGTTGGAACAGCCAGTGGGGTAGTGCGCATGCGCTGAACGTGCTTGAGCACGGTTATTGGCCCTGTTGGAACAAACCTTGTATGTACAGTTAGTTGCCTAGCTAGGAAGTTATGAAATGACGAACGGGGCAACGCGGAGCAGTCGAAAAAACGTTTCATAGACTCGACCGGGCCGATACGTCGCTTAATTCATACCGCCGAGGCTTCAGAACAATAAATCCTTTATCTATGCTTCAGAAGAGGTTAGATGGTGGACAAGAATTCATCAGAGGAGCTCCGGGGGTATTAAGGGAGACGGCTTGTGGTGTCGCGGTAATGAGCTTTCCGCGAGAGTAGGAACCGGTCCGGATACGAGCTAAGGTAAGGGGAATCTAATAGCGCTGCATCTGTACAGATTCAAATCGATTGTTATTTATGTATTTTTTAAATTTGTTTGAGTAAAAAGGTATTTTCACCGTTCCTAAATCAACGGCAACACCGCGGAAAATCACTTCAGCTGTCAGTACCTTCAGAAGCCAAATTGGATGACGTCATTAAAGGCGGGGATTTACAGGGAAAATAGGGGTCTTTACCCGTTTTTTTAAAGATCGTAAAAAAAATCTAAAAATATTTTTCTATGTTTTCTTAAGCCACCCTGCGCACGTGGTAAAAATTTTTGTACTAAGTCATAGTTAACCCTGTATACTTATATGGTTACGTTATCTGGCTTATATAAAAAAGTGTGTGAAAAAAATCTTATTGGACATTCTATTTTTATCTAAGTAGAGATAATTGTTTTTAGGTTGTCAACCTGTCCTGACAAGTTCCGGCTAGCGGATGTGAGTCATCCACCTTGCGCCCGGCTGCGATGCATTCGCAGAAATACTACTGTCGGTGTGTTTTGGCGTTGGAATGATGGTTATTGTCCGGGTATTTTAGTGTTAATAGTAATTTTTTAATTTAATCGGAGCCTGCGGTACACATCGTTAAAGGAACCTGCTGAGTCTACAGAGACCGGCGAGGCCTGCGGGAGCCAGCGGAGCCCTGCTACAACAGCGCGTCGAGATTATTACCACACTGCCAAGCATTTCCTAGAATTTTACTTAAATGCCGAGTGTTTGGCTTTGGAATGTGGGCTAAGGTTCGAATCCTGTATGGAACATATACCAGATGAAACCATAGGCACCTAAACACAAATACTTTTAAAACCTGATTTGTTGAACCTATCGAAAATTAGTAATCAACAATTGTTTGTATATTTTTAGGTCACTCTCATTAATACCTTGTGGTTTGTTCTTCAAAAGCAGTTGAGACAGACCTGGTGTAAGGGTAATTTTCATCTCCAATACATAATACGTTATCTTCAACGGATACTGGTATTTGTCCCATGACTAATCCGTCATTGGTGTGTTGGATACCATAACTCCTAGGTTCAATCTCAAGTGACAAAGACATGTCTTTAACTGAGAGTGATTGTATTATCAAAGGCTTATATATCTTTCGATCACAGAGCATCGATCACGGATAATTTCCTTTTATGCTCTCCCCGAGGCAAATTTTTCACAGGGATATCCAAGACCATTTATGGTATTCCGTGGTTTTCGATAGTATTCCATGGTCTTTGATGGTATTTCATGGTATTCGATGGTATTCGATGGTATTCCATGGTATTCCATGGTATTCTATGGTATTCCATGGTCTTTATTCGATAGTATTCCATGGTCTTTGATGGTATTTCATGGTATTCGATGGTATTCCATGGTATTCGATGGTATTCCATGGTATGTCGCTTTTCAAGTCGTCTAGTCGTTTTTCAGAATCGTCTAGTCGTTTTCCAGAATCGTTTAGTCGTTTTCAGAGTCGTTTAGTCGTTTTTCCGAATCGTCTAGTCGTTTTTCGAATCGTCTAGTCGTTTTTACGAGTCGTCTAGTCGTTTTTTAGAGTCGTTTAGACGTTTTTAGAGTCGTTTTTATAGTCGCTTAGACGCTATAAGCTTTTTCTTGGTAGGATAATGGACAGTTAAAAAGGAACATTGTTGTAATTTTTAATTTTCATTATTGAAGAACATGTTGCATGCCCTCATTTTATTCCATATATAGACCGTTTAAGGGTTTTAAACCCTTAATTCCACCTTTTTCCACACGCTACACTTATACCTTTGGGTTTTCGAAGTCGGAATAGTATAAAAATCATACGGTGAACATGGCATAAGTGAGAATTAGTACCTTTTTTTTGTTTCTGGGTGAAATTTTAAACAGGAAACGCGTTGCACAAAATCCGATTTTCCAGCTAGTCTTTCAACTTGATAATCGTGTATTTTTAAAAACTGGTGAACTTTGCACCTCTTATATTTTAGTCAAGTAATTTAAAACAGGGCCTGGCTTTCTCGGAATTGAAGAAATTTTACTTACCTAGATGGTTATAAACTCAACTAAAAATGGTTAATTTATGCCCCAAATTTACTGTCCACTTTCCTTTTGAGCAGTCCTATTCTCTAAATATAGGAAGATATGAGGATTTTTGATACATCCTTAGGTAATGTAGTCAAGAAAATGTATACACTCATATGTATCTCATATCTATTCTTTATTACACTTTTCCTACAAATTTTTTATCGCCAGTACCGATGAGATCAGCGTGCTCGTTTCATAGGCGCTTATTCCGACTAAGAGAAAGTACTTTTTTCCGAGGAATTACATCACGTACATATTGCAAGCTGGTATTTTTTCTATAGGTGTTAGGTTTTTATTAGTTGCGAGTCTCGACATGTCTCGGCGTCGCGGACGCAAAAATACGCAGGCAGAAGTGGTAGCAAAAATCCATGCATGGCCGCGGCTAAAGGTCGACAGGGGGACGTCATGGCTTAATTATGATTTAGGGTTTTTATTAGTTGCGAGTCGTGACATGTCGCGGCGTCGCGGCTGGGTCAACGATCGGCGAAAGCGGGACTCGGGCACCTTCGGCAGGGTTGGGAGCAGGGGCGAAGGTCGCTGGACTCGGACATCTTCGGCAGGGTTCAGAGTCGGTGCGATTGGCTGGGGGGGCGTGGTTTGGGAGTGGAGGGGGTCAAAGGGGGTCAAAGTTTGGTCAAAAAAAAGCAGGATTTTGCTCCCATAAGAAATACATGGGGAAAGTGGGCTCGTGCTCTAATAGCTATACTACTTAGCAACTGGGAGTTTATTGAGGTAAGCGGTCTTACATCAAGTTTCTGACTACTTCGCTTAGCGGCAGATATTCCATAAGACTGTCGTGAATAATTAAGCAATACGCTCGAGTGTCTTTAGGAAAACCGACATCACTTTCTATGTCTAGTTTGACGTCAACAGTGCTGGTCTTAAGGGTCTCATTTCTTCTAGAACAGTCGATAACAAACAGAGTTACGTTATCTTTGTAATCTTTGTAATCTAGCAGTGGACGTTTCTCACGAACGCCCATAAAACTTGAATAAAATTCAATGTAACTATTGTAAGCTTCTATGTAATCATTATTTTTGAAATCCAGCCTCTGCCTTTCAAATGGGAAATATTCACCGTTTAGAATTAACCTCACGTCTGATATACTTATGTGATCGAATTTTGTGGGATCGCTTTTGCTATTTTCTTTGCGATTAGTTTGAAAACCAACTACAACAAACCTAGGAGATTCCACTGCTGCAGATGTTTTCACTGACCAAATTTTTTTACGAGAGTTTGCCGTAAGAGTTGGCAATTCATGTATTTCCCACTTTCTAAAGGGTATAATAATGGGTTGATCTCGCTTTATGGATTGCAGGAGATCTAATCTAATCATATCGTTTGGCTGTATATGTTTCACTTTTAGTTCTATATTGGTAATCAATAATTCTGCTGTCAACTCTGTAGTGGAGTCGGCAGCTTTCTCTAGTAGCAGGCAATTATTGTCGTTGCGGGCTCGAATTAGTCTTATTGTTTGCTTACCGCAGATGGCATATTGATAATCATTAAAGAGCCCAAACAAATGTTTAAGCGGTATTCTTACGCTGAATGTTCCGTCCTTATTCAAGATTGGCGCATTGTCCTTGGGATAGCTCCAACTTGAAGTTACCAAGTACTTTTCATCGTTAGGAGAATAACATAAATATCCCCTCATGGCACTCACCACTCCAGGATCTCTCACCATTTCCAACTCTTTGCCATTAAGTTCGTATGAGACAGAATCAAAGAAAAACGATGCACCATTGTTTACAAGCTTGCAAGTACCAGTGCCTGATTTCTTGTTTATTTTACCTTTTATGAAAATTGCAGCATCATACATCAACAACCAAGCGTCACCTTGATTAATGGTTATTTCTACGATGTCATTGTTCATGAAGGACTTTACGAACGGATAATAGGAGCGTGCTTCTAAACGTTGAATAGATTCATCGAACTTTGGTTTCTGATGCACGTCGAACACTTGATGCGTCAATGACATGATAACCGAGATATTTTAAGAATAAGCGATTTTCAGGTGTAAGACTCGTATTACGATCTCTACTCTTGTACAGCTCTGCTGGTTGTGAACTTCTCGACCGACCGACACTCCTTTTGTATGGTCGGTACCTACCATCAAAAACTAGCACCATTTCTCTTCAGCTCCAATCTGATTATGATTTCTTCCCCGTTGAGATTTACCGATCTTGAATCTTGATCTAAAAGTTGCACTGTAATATTGTCGATGGTTTTCCTACTGACAGGCAAATAAATTAGATTCCTAGGTTCGATATTGATACTGTATCAAGGGTCTACTGTAGGCATAAACTCAAAAAGAGTATGCGAAGGTGCGTTGTTGTAATACGATCCCGAAATTAAATTGCACTCCACTCTTATTGTTACCACTTGCACAATCTCTACTCGGAGGTCTGATTGATGTAAATCTCCGGATTTCAATATTTTATTGGAAAAGCCAAGCAATTTAGCTATAGTATCGGGCTGTTTAAAATTTACGTTATACAGAGATTTAAGTTCACACTTTAAAGTATTATTGTTAGGTTTCAACGAAAAAATTTCGTCTAGTTCTTGCTGATTATCCAGCGAACTTCCTAGTTGTTTCTGAACGTAATTCTCAATATCCCGAATCTCATATGCTCCTGTCGGAATCTCAATTTCTATCTCGCTTCCTCTGTGATCTACGAAATATAGCTTGTTCTGTCCTCCCTCTATATTTGGAATTGAATGCCAAGTAGATAGAGAAATAAACGCTAGCGAATATTCGTTCTGAGGATCTAGCTCAAGGGGCGGGAAAAACGATTTGGAGATGTAGCTACCGTTACCCGTCAGAGTAAACGTCTGCGACATGACTGAGCAAACATATGATAATTTCTTCTGTTTTATAGGGGTTTTCCACGTAAAAATTCCAAACAGAGGTGTCCGCAATTTATTTCATCGTATGTTTGATACGAGTTATTGTTGTATACGATATTAGCATGTTTCCCCAAGTATAGGATCAGTTCTTTCGGTGGCTTCAGCGCCCCGAAACTATCGAAATACTCAACGTGGTTACCTCTTTTCTCATTACTTTTGACGTCTAAATTCAAAATTGCCGATTCGTTTTTGTTTGGACCAAGTTTTGGAAGCGTGTCTCTCATAAAGACACCTCTAAAATAAGGTATTTTTATCTTTTTAGCGTAAAAAATTAAATCTTTATCCGTTAGAGGTTTATTGGGTAGCATCAATGGGAGTTTTTTTCTTTAAATATAAACCGAATCATCCGTGATTATTTTTCTTTAAGTAAAGCCCAGATCTCGTTTTTCCAATAGCTTCCATTGCCCTATTATGACGTATTTGTTCATGCATTTTTTTCTGCGCGTTTTTTGCATCTATAACGGTTTTCGCAACAGCGCTAGCACCACCAGCTACCGAACCGAGGGCCCCAAAGCTCCTAAGAGGGGCAGTAGGGGTAAAAAACCCCCTGTTTTCTTTTCAAAGGGAATCACTCTCGGTACTCGAATTTTTCGTTTCCCTCCCACCTTCTTGATGGCTAATCGTGCAGCGCGCAAAGCTGCCGATGAAGTTTTTTTTAAATTCCTGATATCATTAAGCTGATCTCTATCAAATGTTTTTTTCAATGATCTCGAGACTTTTCCCACGATATCTTTTTTAAAAGAAACCGAACCTTTTTTCGGCTTTATTCCCATTCCCAATTTTCGTTTAGTTTTCATTGCGGTCGTGACTAGAAGAGCGGCAGCCTTTTCACCAAATTTTGCGTCTTTTGATTTAACACGTCCCCAGGCCCTATTTTCCAATTCTAAATCGGCTGCGTGTCTCTCCTTTAAAGATCTATTTTCTGAATATGCAATATCGTGCTCCTTGCACGCAGCGTCTAACTTATTTATACCAGCGTCACCTCTCTTTTTCTTTCTTTCTTTTTTGTAATTTTGTGCCAGGACCACAAAACTGATATCCAGGAAGATGTAATTCGACGGGCAACTTATTTATTAGCGTGTTCACCAACCCTTCACCTGTGAAGGATGACATTGAACTGATTCCAGTCAAATGCACTTGGACGTATTTATATGTTCTGCGCTCAGAAGCAATCGGAACTTTCAGATTTGAGTTTCAATTTTGTAGGGGTAAATAAAAGATAGACTAGATTTCATATTTTATTTTTACAATTTTCTAAATTTATGTTTTGGAACTTTTTATTTATTTCATACATTTGAATTTCATATTTCAAATTTTGAAGAGATCTTTGATAAAATTCCAATCTTCTTTTGTAGTGTTGTCTGCGTCGCCTCTTGCCAGTGGGATTCATTCTTCCTCAAATTTAATATTCGTTGTCCTACCAATGAGGCCTAGACTCGTCAAGAAGATCTTCTTTCCGTTGGTGATTTCCCGGTTTATGTCTTCGATGCGTTCAGACGTAAATTCTTTTACGAACCGTGCAGGTAGCGCAGTTTGAAAATTTTCAAATTCGACGAACACTTTCTCCCCGTACCTTGTTTCAATTCTTCTAAAAGATAAAATTTTATGTTTTTCACCAACCACTAACTCTCTTGCACTCACAATTTCTTTTACGAAGTTATTTTCGTTCAACTGTCTGAGTAAAGACATATTTCAATATTATTCAAGCACTGTTGACTGGGTATAGTGAGCTTTCCCAACGGCGTCCTCCTTATAACCCCAATGCCCCCCACCTAAATGCTACGTCAACTGTTTTAGTGCAAACATCTGCATAATTTTTGTTTACGTTTTTTATATCAAGGTGCCACGTGTCAAGGTGATGAGATCACTGACCTTCAGGTTAACAAGGTGACCTCTTAAAGTTCATTGACCTTCAGGTCAAGGTTAACAAGATGACCTCTTAAAGTTCATTGACCCTCAGGTCAAGGTTAACTGTGACCTGTTAAAGTTCATTGACCTTCAGGTCAAGGTTAACAAGGTGACCTATTAAAGTTCATTGAACCCGGGGGTCAATGACCCCTCAAAGGTTATCGATCTGGTAACCCCATGACCTCTAGCTTCAGGTCAAGGTTAACAAGGTGACCCCTTAAAGTTCATTGAACCCGCGGGTCAATGATTCCTTAAAGGTTATCGATCTGGTAACCCCTTGACCTCTAGATAACCTTCAGGTCAAGGTGAACTGAACGTGACCCCTTAAAGTTCATTGAACCCGCGGGTCAATGACCCATTAAAGGTTATCGATCTGGTAACCCCTTGACCTTTAGATAACCTTCAGGTCAAGGTTAACTGAACGTGACCCCTTAAAGTTCATTCAACCCGCAGGTCAAGGTCATTTTCAAATTTCCCGCCTTGGCGGCCATCTTGTGACGTCACTTCCGCTCTGGAGTCTCCTTTGCTATACTACTAATTCCAATGCGCGTATTAAAACGAGTACATGAGAAAGCCTGTACTTTTAATTGTTGACAAAAACATAAAATAAACCGGACAAATTTGTTTTTCGCAGCGAATAAAATCTGTTATGATCCCAAGTGAAAGTGCCAAAAATCTGTTAAAAAGACGTCAAAACTAAAATTTGAAGAGGATTTTAGTGTAGTATGTATATTTTGATATCGTTTTGAAGGAAAAACTGAGAATTGGAACATAAGTCGAAGAAAGTGGTCGGTATACTACTGTAGATTAAATAATTTCCATTGGCAGCAGCCTTTAAAATAAAAAATATATTAGAATACCCTGTCAAAATATTTAACTGATGTCAATTTCTAGGTGAATATAACTCGTGTAACGGAAAGGATTGCAGTGACTGAATGTTTTTAAAATAGTTTGGACTCTGAGGGTAAGTTATTATAAGATAAAGATGCAACAAAAATTTAATAATATATTTGGCAGCTTTTAGCTAGCATACATAAAAATATTTGTAGACCCCAATTAACTTTTCCAACGTTGTTTTTGGTATAGGGTGGGAGGTTCGAACGCGAATTGGGAAGTCAAAGTGCAAGGAAGCGGGTACAGTGGGATAATTTTATGACTGGTAATTTTATACTATCATTTTTAGTCAAAATTTCTAATGATCTGAAAAAAGTTAAAAATATCTCTCTATTTTAAAAATTCAAACGTGGTATATTCATTTTTGCTTAATGAAGAATCCCACTCAAGACATATCAGTAGAAAAAATTGTGTTTTCAACGTACAAAAGATTTCGACAATTTTTTGGTTTTCATGTGAAATATTTTCTAATATTTCGATTTAGAATCTTTTCTTAGAGTTGCTTTTTTCGATCTAGCTGACACATTAGAGTGACGACCTAAGAAATCGGAGCATAGATTTTTTACCTGGATTGATTAGATCCGGTGTTCTGTTCTTGCAATCTTGCATAGTTGCATTTTGATCTCGCACGATCGTGCGATATGCAATTTTTGCATTTTCCCTTTCATAAAAAGCAATCGCTGTCAAGTCGGTCCATCAGTTAGTCGGTTCGTCACGCTGTACTTTTTTCAACGCAGAAAAAAATGAAAGCCACGCTATCTTCCGCTGTGAAAATTTTACAGCATGTTATTTTACCTGTAAGTAAAAATACTTTTTTAATACTTTCACAAATGTTAACAGAATTTCGGTTACAGGCTTCAATCATAAATTTGGACGAGGATGACTTCCCCTTGGACTCGCCGCCCCGAACTCCAACTGGCGAGCGACCTCCCACGCCTGGCTGTCGGCCAATTATCTTGCCGATAGAGATGCCGAAACCTTTGCCGTTGTTCCTCTACGACGATTCGGACTTGGAGGCTCAAGTTTCGGCGGCGTTAGCAACGAGGCCCAGGCTGGTCGGGAGGTCGAGGTCTGCCATGGAGTTCCCAGGACCATCTACAGCGAGGGGGAGCCAGGACCAGAGCGGCTTCTGCGAGAATGCGGTAGGTGTAAAAGAGAGCATGGATGAGTTCTTAGAAAACGCCGCCCGTTTTCTAAGAAGGAAGGATGCTGATATAGAATGTACATTGAAAGGATTACGGAATGAAAGGAAAAAGGCGATGAAAAGAGTGCTTGAGATGGATGTGAATATATTTGAGTATGAAAGACAGCAGAAGCGCGCTCGCAAGGCCCTAAAATTATTAGATAGTTAGGGATAGGTTAGTTTTACAAGTTAGTGTTAGTCTTTTAATATAAATTAGTGGTAGGTTTTTTATTTATAGCTTGTTATATTTTTCGTTAGGTTAAGTTAGTGTCAAGTTTTTATTAGTATTTTTTATTAGTTCAAGGTAATGTTAGTTTTTCTTAATATAAATTAGCGTTAGATTTTTTTTTAATTTTTACTTTATTTTTCCATAGGTTAAGTGTCAATTTTTTCTTGTATCTTATGTTATGTGTTATTGTTTTATATATTTACAATTATTTTTTATTATACATGTATCTTCAAATAATGTTTTTCATTTGCTACTTTTGGGGGAAAACATGTTTTCATACAAAAATCGATTCTAGTTTCAAGTTGAGGGAGAACAATTATTGCAAAAGTATAAAAAAGCGTATTAAATGTGATTCATATGGCTGTCAGAAAAGCAAACTTCAACACATTGAAATCCATGTGTTTTCAACCTTATGTGAAAGACTTGTCATTTTCAATCTATATTCTATAAACTTCTATTGATAAAAGTATTTCAGTAAATTTTATACATTTTATTAGAGGTGCAAGTGTAAAGAAGGTCTTGACTAGGTAAGTATTATCTGTCACTCTCGAACGGACTTATCAGTACACTGTATTACTGCGATAAAAACCTATTCCTTTAGACTTATCACTTTTCAACGTTTTCTAGATTTGTTAACATTAGTAAGGCTACTTCAACCAACTTAAAATATTATAAAAAATATGAAAGATTAATTTTGTAAATAAAAATGAACGAAAATGCCGAAAAATACACTAGGAATTAAAGTAAGCACAAACAAAATTCTTATTAATTTGATCTATCAAGTGCTCTAGGTCAATTTTAATGTTCATGTGTCGAGAGCCCTCTAGTTAAATTTTAATATCCATGTAAATCCACCTGTTGAATGTGACCTAGAAGTACTAAAGCGAGACAAGTAGGTTTCTGTAATAGTTTTGCCGCGTTTAGATACTTGCCAATAGGTCCGGCTGTTCGGAACCTAGGTTCCGCGTTTCTGCAAGTTTCTTACCCATAGGTGTCGCTCGCACACGGTTTCCGTGATAAAACCTATTCCTTGAGACTTATAACTTTTCAACTTTTTTTTTGATTCGCTAAAATTTGCAATCGATTCTAAATATTTTTAATAATAGTTGTATGTTTTCTTCATTTTATTAGAGGTATAAAGAAGGTCTTGACTAGGTAAGTATTATTTGTCACTCTCGAACGGACTTATCAGTACACTGTATTACTGCGATAAAAACCTATTCCTTTAGACTTATAACTTTTCAACGTTTTCTAGATTTGTTAACATTAGTAAGGCTACTTCAACCAACTTAAAATATTATAAAAAATATGAAAGATTAATTTTGTAAATAAAAATGAATGAAAATGCCGAAAAATATACTAGGAATTAAAGTAACCACACCAAAAATTCTTATTAATTTTATCTATCAAGTGCTCTAGGTCAATTTTAATATTCATGTGTCGAGAGCGCTCTAGTTTTAATATCCATGTAAATCCACCTGTTGAATGTGATCTAGAAGTACTAATGCGAGACAAGTAGGTTTCTGTAATAGTTTTGCCGCGTTTAGATTCTTGCCGGTAGGTTCGGCTGTTCGGAACCTAGGTTCCGCGTTTATGCAAGTTTCTTACCCATAGGTGTCGTTCGCACATGGTTTCCGATGGAAAAGTATCAAATTACGGATCAGTTTACATAGTGTTAAAGTTTTTGTGGAATATATGTCACCAAACGCATTAGCTGAGTCGGTGACACGGCCGCTTTTCGCCTGGTAGCCTCTGGGTTCGAATCCCGGAGTCG
The DNA here is from genome assembly GCA_963920635.1 of Pseudeuparius sepicola. Classification (NCBI taxonomy): domain Eukaryota; kingdom Metazoa; phylum Arthropoda; class Insecta; order Coleoptera; family Anthribidae; genus Pseudeuparius; species Pseudeuparius sepicola. The sequence continues at coordinate 38,627,838 of OY987305.1, forward strand.
TCAATTGGAAGTACAGTTTTTGTTAAATTCGTCTGATCGAATCTTGTGTCGAGGATACTGCGGCTCTACCTCACCGGGATCTTTTGGATGATAAACGAAAACTGAGTGCATGCCTAATAATTTTCCGAAAGCATTCTCCAAACTCTCACAAGTATGTATTAATATAGGTATATAGATGTGTTCCCGGAAACACGTCTGTGCATACCTATACCGTATAGAAGTGAGAGTCAATGTTGGATACTACACGGTGAGCTCATTGCTGTGGAGAATGTTTTGCACTTTTTGGTAATGACTAGATTTGTTTTATCAAGATTCTTAGTTCAGATTGTCTCTTCGCAAACTTCAATATTTGTTGTTCTCAGACCCAAGCAATTTTTGTCCTCTGCTAATTTTCAGATGTACTTCTACTAATTCTTCCACTAAAAATTGTATCTCCGTAACGCAATTTTTGCCATCCAATTACGGCTTTTAAAGTTTTAGATACTCGCCAGCTCATTCCTCAACTATTTAAATTTCCCGAAATTTTGACATATTGACATCACGTCCCAGAACTGCGAACAAAGTTCAATTTTTCAAGGTTTAATCCAGGTGCCACGTGTCAAGGTGACCACGAGATCATTGTCGTTAAATTTCGTTGGTCTCCAAGGTGACCCCTTAGAGATCTTTAACTTATATGTGACCTTCATGTCAAGGTAATCCCATTGCATTTTCAAATTTCCCGCATTTTGTCATATTGACGTCACTTCCGAGCAAAGTTTTTTGCAATTCAAGGTGGCACGTGTCAACACCTTCAGGTGACCCCTTAAAGATCATCGGTCTCACTTAATTGACAACCACAGGTCATTTTCAAATTTCCCGCCTTGGCGACCATTGACGTCACTTCCGTTCCCAGAACTGTGAGCAAAGTTCAATTTTTCAAGGTAGAACCCAAGTGCCACGTGTCAAGGTGACCTCTTAAAGTTCATTGACCGGTCAAGGTAACAAGGTGACCTATTAAAGTTCATTGAACCCGCGGGTCAATGATCCCTTAAAGGTTATCGATCTGGTAACCCCTTGACCTCTAGATAACCTTCAGGTCAAGGTTAACTGAACGTGACCCCTTCAAGGTTAACCCGCGGGTCAATGACCCCTTAAAGGTTATCGATCTGGTAACCCCTTGGCCTCTAGATAACCTTCAGGTCAAGGTTAACTGAACGTGACCCCTTAAAGTTCATTGAACCCGCAGGTCAAGGCCATTTTCAAATTTCCCGCCTTGGCGGCCATCTTGTGACGTCACTTCCGCCCTGGAGTACCCTTTACTATACTACAGAATTAGTAGAGTGAAAGAGCCTAGTACAGAAAATCAATATTTGTCTAATGGTGTGTTTTTATGAAATAAGAGGAATATATTATTTTGTTTGGTCTAATACTAGCTTTTAGTTACTTAACAGGTCATGGCAGTTCCAAGAAATAAATGTTCATTGACAAGTGCTCCAATAGAGCTTCCTAATAAAAATATCAAAAAGGGCTGTTTAAGCACTGTTTAAGCACGTTTTATAAGTTCAATAACTCTCAAATGGAAACGTTCTTTCCATATGATGTAACTTGGACTATAACTTTACGGATATAAAAAATTATATTTGCCGCATACCCGAACCTCTGTTAATAAAAGATCCTGTACATGGCGCTGAACTTCAAATTCCTAAACTATGTTTTAAAAAATTGAGGAGTTAAACCTCAATTTACACGAAGAGTTAAATCAAGCACAGAATCTACAAATGTCGAAAATACGCAAAAAGACCACAAAAAATACTTAATACGATGAAACTTCGGATGAAAGTGGCAGCCCCGATGACAGAATCGTTTATGAGGATGATGATAATGAGCGAAAATCATTTTCAAGTGAAGAAGAATTGTCAGATAAGACCGAAATAAATACTACTACAGATAATTATTAGGCAATTTTTTACGATCTTCCGTGGTATATAGGACGGGCTGTGGAAGTTTATAAAAGTTGTGTAAAGATTAAGTATTTGGAAACCAACCTTGAAGAATTTAGGTGGCCGAGAAGTGACATACAAATGAAAACTATAAAGAAAGTTTGTATTTTACGACCCAATAGAATTACTAGGTAGCCATCCATTTACCTTAAAAAGATTATACAAACAAAATATTGTTAAAAATATGAGGAACTAAAACACCAATTAGAAAATAAAAAATATACCGATATAAATTCCAGAGTAATACCCTAAACAGGGTAACTATGGGCTTAAAAAAATACGTCAGCTGCAGTTGCGTTTTAAGTTATACTTTTATTTTGTAATATTTATGTAGGTTCCTACCTTTTTGATCATAAGTAGGATTACACTACTTTACTGTGATTTTAGAATAGGAATCCAAATTGTAGTTTTTTTTATTTTTGATAATAAACCACCATAAAAGATAATTTTCTCAAACTATGGGATTTTTAAAAGAAGTATTATTGTTCCAGCTGCAGTTACTATGTTATAAATTGTATACTTTTATATATACAGATGGACATCTTTAATAAGCCACCGTATAAGAACCCATAAGAATGAGATTACCCTGTTTTTTTGCAATGCACGTGAAAAAGCTCTCTTTAACTACTTAAATTAAAAGAAATGACTGTATATAGGTGGTTATAGCGAGGGTTCGAGGGGTAGATATGGTTGAATATACGCAAATATACTTGGATATGATGTAAATATACTTGGATATAGTGGGTTTGCTTGGATATCTCATGGATATGAGTGGATATATGGATACATTGGTACTCCGAAAAGCCTAGTGACTACATCCTCGTCTGATAACTACTAGACCCGATGAACAACAAAATAGGATTCGTCAGGAAGGCAACGATAACGTGATTCTTCGGGAATTTGATAGAGGTCCAACAAAAAGTAGCTGAAAAGTGTCCATCGCTATTCATATTTCCAAATCCAAGATTCTTTGAGTTTTAGAAAGGGATCACGGACATACTTACCATTTGCAACCTGAGCAAGGTTTACGTGATGGCAATGAAGAAAAAAGGTTAGTGTTTTGCCGATGAGCCCTCAATTCAATTCAAGACAACGTAAATTTTTTGAGCCACATATTGCGTTTTATGCGTCGAGGTGTGGTCAATTTCCACAATCAACATGTGTGGGTACACAAAAATCTATATGCCATACGGCCAAGGAATTTTCAGGTGGAATTTAGTGTAAATGTGTGGCTTGGGGTATATGGTAATAAACTACTCGGGTCTTACTTCTAACCAGAACGTGTGAATGTTGAAAACTTTTTGGAAATTTTAATTAGAGAGCATGGTAATATGTGGGAAGAAATTCCACTGAATTTAAGATTGGTTGCTTGGTTCCAACTTGACGGTTGCCCCGCTCATTACCTTAGAAATGTAAGAAACTGGTTAGATGACAATTTTACAGGCAGGTGGATCGGGCGCAGGGGGGCAGTCTCGTGGCTTCCTCGTTCCCCCGATCTAACCCCCTTAGATTTCTTTGTATGGGGATTTTTAAAAGAGCCAGGCCGCAGACGCCCGCAAAGCCACCTGACCTTCGCCGGCAGTGGGCTGGCCACCTGACCTGTCGCGTCACACTTGACCCCGACTTACCTCCGACTAACCGCTGTCCTAACCTTTGGGCCAGTCGTTGACCCGCGCGTCATGGGGCCAAAAAAGTCGCACTAGGAATCGAACCTAAGACCATCGTAATCCGACGCTCTGGCCAACCATTGACGCAATTTAAAATATTATTGTAAGCTAGAATCTAGATGAATGCCAGCGAGTTATTAATGCCTTCCAACAGGCTGCGACCAGTCGCCCGTAACCTCTGGGCAAATCGTTGCAGTAAATCTTTCGTTATAATTAAAAATTCAACGGATTCCTTTTGCAACCGATACATAACGATGACACCGCTTAATTGACCCGTTTTGCTGGCAAAAAAGTAAACAAATATAGGTATCGACTTGGCAAACATCGCGGATTCGAACCTAATACTACGTGCCAGGAGGAACGGAGGCCGAAGGCCTTCGTCCGACTGGCATGTAGTTGCCCGAACAAAATCTACCCTCCCCCTTGCACGCGTTCCGCGCATGCGCAGTTCCGCACTTTTGATACCTATGAAAATTTTTTATTCAAAAAATGTAATTTTAAGAAGGTCCTGATCCTATAACCCCGATAACATTTTGGTAAATTTTCAGTTTTTGACGGTGAAATATACAAGACAAAACTTAGACGAATGTTTTATATACAGTTATATACAGTTGAAAAATAGTTATTATAATAGTTACTCGGAAGGCCCCAGATAACATTGTTGTTCGAACAAAATCTGTAAAAAAAATCCAAGACTTGAAAATGTAGGTAGAATTTTCGAATAAGTTTTGTATACCGGTAAAAATATAAAGGTAAAAATAACGCCAGTTTCACAAAAATGACCAAATAAAAAAATTTCAGTTTCAGTTAAAAAAAAATATGATGTAGAGGTTGTGCCAAAAATTGGAAATAATTATTTTATACCAGTAAAATATACACAAGACAGAAAAAGGTAATTGTGCGGCTGTCCCATTTTATGCACATTAGGTGTTTCAGTTCAGTTATTACTTTTTTAAATACGGTTGCCTCAACCTTAGTCGAAAGAAAATATTTTTTCGCGGCGGCGCTCGGCGGCGCCCGACGTTTGCTGTGCAAGTCTCGATAAAAATTTTCGCCGACGAGCGTGGCCGAGAAGTTGTACAACCTCTAGACTTTGCTAGAACCACGTCGATTCGCAGCAGCGCTCGGCGGCGCTCGGCGTTTGGCGCGCGGACTGAAGTTTTGGTCGATGGTAGAGATCGAAAGCTTGTCGATACTTGTATGAAATACCGAGAAAACGGAGAGATTTGTTGGGACTTGCGTCGAGTACTAAGAAAAACGGAGAGATTTGTCAAGACATGTTTGGTCGCGCGCGCTTCTCTATAAAAGGAGGAGTGGCAAACCTGTCTTGCCATTCCGTGTTTAGCTGTCGTTACGAGTGGTTTAGTCCTGCAAAACTAGCACGGAATTCATCGAGCGCTTGAACGTTTTGACTTGCGAATCTAAGAGTGTCAACAAGTTAGTAAAAATGGAAAAATTTGAAGTTATTCAAGATTGTACGCAACGTGTCAGACGTTTTAATATGTCTGGTAGACGCTATGAAAGCAATCAAGGATGCGATCTTGCACGCGACCAGTGATCTGCAGGCAGCTGACAGAGTAGCTTTCTCGTTCTACAGCCCCGCGTTCCAGAAGGGCAAGAGTTGGACGGGATTCAAAGAAGCTTCGAAAATTACCGTCGAAGAAGTATGGGGCGTACTACCGACATTTTTCAAAGCAACGGCGAAGCCTTGGATACGGATACCTTCGTGCTGGGAGTCACGACGATTCAGTTACCCGCAGGGAAAGGTAGAGGGTCGAAGTACAACCATTTTACAGAAGCATGTGGTATGCGAAGAGGTATTGTTGTAATTAATAATAAAGACAACCTCTGTCTGGCCCGGGCCTTGGTGGTGGCTATCGCTCACGTAAACAAAGATCGAGATTATATAAAAGTCCTTAGGGATATTGGAAAACTACAAACACTACGCGCCAATAGATTATTGGAGGAAGCCCAAGTTAATATACTTGTAGACGGGGCGGGAATTTCTGAATTGCAAAAGTTTCAGCAACATTTGAATGATTTTAATATTGTTGTATACAAATACGGAGTGAATCGTCGTGACGTAATTTTTAAAGGAACTGGAGGGGGAAAAATCTAAATTTATTGTATCATGCCAATCACTATAACGTCATTACGTCACTGACGGCTGCCTTTGTTTGTAACTATTTTTGTGACAGCTGTAACATGCCTTGCTATGCGTGCCAGCAGTCGCCACCGTGTGTAAAAGAAGAAAAGATACTGTGTCGGGAATGCAATCGCATTTTCAAAAGTAAAAACTGTTTTGACAAGCATAAAAGTGTTCGAGGAAAGAAGGGTTCGGTTTGCGCTGAGCTAAAACGATGTAACCTTTGCTTAAAAACGGTAAAGAAAAACAGTGGCTTTGGCTCCACGTTTGTGGAGAGGTTTACTGCGTGGTTTGCAAAAAACACCAGCCTGGACAACATCTATGTTATATGCAGGTGGATAAGGGACGTCCAAAAACGGAAAATCTCCTGTTTATATTTTATGATCTAGAGACAATGCAGGAAAAGTTTATAAATGGGAACCAAAAATTACACGAGACAAATTTATGCGTGTTTGCCCAACGCTGCTCTGTGTGCATAAACACCTGCAGTGACGAACAACTTTGTTCAACGTGCGGCTTAAGATTACAGAAACTTAAAAGTATGAATGCAGTGGGTAGATTTGTAGAGTTTGTTTTAAATCAAAGAAAGATTTTTAAGAACGTTGTTGTCATAGCGCATATCGGTAAAGCCTTTGATCATCAATTTCTATTGAACTATATATTAACTGAGACAAATCTAACTCCTAAACTGATTACTAGAGGTACAAAATTAATTACAATGACTCTGGGCAACGTCAATTTTCTGGACTCTATAAACTACTTTCCAATGGCCCTTTCCAAATTACCTAAAGCATTCGGTCTTACAGAGCTCAAAAAGGGTTATTTTCCACACTTTTTTAATACGACTGAAAATCAAAACTACGTAGGTCCCTTGCCGGCCGTCGAATTCTATAGCCCCGATACCATGAAACCGGAGGACAGGGACACATTTTTGAATTGGTATAAGAATCATAAAGACGACGTATTTGACTTTTAAAAAGAAATCGTAGATTACCGCGTATCGGACGTAGAAATTCTGACGCAAGCTTGCCTTATATTCAGGACTCAACTGATAGGAGTTGGGAACGTGTGCCCTTTCACGGAAGCGTTCACCATACCCTCTGCCTGTAACAAAATTTTCAGACGTAATTTTCTGAAACCTCAAACTATAGGCGTTATTCCTAAGAACGGATACAGATGGCGAGATAATCAGTCAAAAATAGCAACCATGTGGCTCCTTAGTGAGGAAAATAATATAGGCGTAGAAATAATGCACGCAGCTAAAGGGAGAGAAGTTACTTTAGCTGGAAAGTCGACGGTTATTGCGAGTTGATAAATCAAGTCTTTGAGTTTCACGGTTGCTATTTTCACGGTTGCCCACGCTGTTTTAAATACAATAGGAAAAAATCTACCTATGACGACCCCACAGCCACAATGGAGAATAGATACGAAGCGACAGTTGCCAAAACAGAACGCTTGCGATGTCTAGGTTACGAAATTGTCGAGAAATGGGAATGCGACTTTCGCAAAGAACTGAATCCTGAGCTGGCAAAATTGCTAGAGAACTACGCCCTACTCGCCAATCTTTCTTTAAACCCTCGAGACACATTCTATGGTGGTAGAACTGGTGCCGCAAAACTTTATTATAAAGTAAAACCAGGAGAGAAAATCAAGTATGTCGACGTGTGCTTCTCTCTATCCCTGGGTGTGTAAATACGGAAAGTACCCTGTTGGTCACCCACAAGTACACGTAGGGGAGGAGTGTGACCTGTTAGATTTAATTAAGACAGACGGTTTGGTTAAATGCGAAATTCTTTCACCAACAAATTTGTATCATCCCGTGCTACCCATGAAAATGAACAAAAAATTAATGTTTGCCCTATGTTGCGCTTGTTGCGAGGAGCAAAATGAAGAAGATTGTAATCATAGCGATGAAGAGAGGGCATTAAAGGGAACATGGGTTATAGATGAAGTCCTCAAGGTCATAGAAAAAGGTACAGACTTATAGAAATAAACGAAATTTGGCAGTACAAAATTAATCGGTACGACAAAGAATCAAATACCGGAGGTCTGTTTGCCGAGATGATGAACAAATTTATAAAGACCAAACAGGAAGCGTCCGGTTGGCCTTCTATATGCTCCAACAAAGCGGAAAAGGAAGCGTACATAGAAGCATTCCTAAGTAGCGAAGGTATTCAGCTGGAGTTTGCGAAAATTGTCAAAAACCCCGGACTGAGATGTTTGGCAAAGCTTATTCTTAACAGTTTTTGGGGCAAGTTTGGACAACGAGAGAACCAGACAAAAACGAGCATAATCAACAAACCTGACGAATTTTTCAATATGCTTCAGGGTCCCGCAATAGATGTCAATACAGCGACCGTTATTAATGAAACCACGCTGATGGTAAATTGGTCATTTAAGAAAGAGAGCTTCAGCCCCCTTTCCACCGTAAATGTAGCTATCGCTTCATACACCACAACCCAAGCTCGTCTCAAACTGTACAGCTACCTGGAGCAACTGGGCGAGAGGGTCCTTTACTAAGATACTGATAGCGTTATCTACGTATCAAAACCGGGCGAAAATGACATAACCACGGGAAGCTGTTTGGGTGAAATGACCGACGAACTAGAGGAATTCGGCCCCGGTACTTATATTACGGAATTTACGTCTGGTGAGCCTAAACTGTACGCCTACCTCGCCTACACGCCTTCCCCTAACAAATACCATGAGATGTGCAAGGCGAAGGGTATTAGGATCACGTATGACTCTTCAAAGCTGGTAAACTTCACCAAATTGAAAGATATGATTTTGCGGGAAAAACCGCCGGTGTATATAACAGGGACAAACATCAGACGCACAAAAGAACACGAAATAGTTACCGTACAAGAAAAGAAAATCTTTCGCTTTAATTTTAGAAAAAGGTGTCGTGTGGAAGTCTACGAATCTGTACCCTATGGCAATAAAAAATTAAAATTGATGTAATCGTTATTTGAATAAGTCATTTTTATTATGTTAGACCATATGTTAGACTAAGCTACTATTTACGAAAATCTGTAGATTTAGTTCTAGCTCATTTTTAAAGTAAAAATTTGTGTAAACCTGTAAATAAGTCATATTCTTAATAAACAACATTATTCGTTCAAAATGTTTTTTTTTCTCAACTATACTATATAAATTAACAAAAATTACTGAAAAAAAATTCTTTAGTTCTATCTTATTTGAGCCAGTCTGTACATATGGTTATTTATAGCTAGCGTCTCCCCAGCAATTTTTTATGCCGAAATTCTTCTCATTAATTACATGTATCAACGCAGCAGTAGGCTTTTTAAAAATCGTTTATTTGGGTAAACGCGTTACAAGGAGTACGGCTTCAATCTGTCTCTCGCGAATGTTATACAAAGTTTTTATAAAATCGTTTTTGCTGATGTGGCAGCTGTTCTTGCACTTCTTCTTTTGATGTATCAGGAACTTCTATGTACGTAACTCCTCCATCCTCAAGAGGCTACTTCAGGGATGAAAAGGACTGAAGTAGGCACCTTTTCTTCTTGTTCTTCTTTCTTCTTCTTTGAGTTCGTCGAACGTATCCAAAGCTTTCGGCATTTGTAGATTCCATACCCAATTAATATTATTATTATGGTTGTTATAATTATCCATAAAACCCAATTATTATTTGTTTCTTGAAATTGTTCCATGACAACTGGGCTGATTGAATCGATGTGTTTTCGGAGAGTATGCAGTTCGTTGAGAGATATATTTTTTATATGTAGTTTTCCAAAACTTTGGCTTTCCTTTGTCATACTAGTTTTAATTGCGGGTAGTATCAAGGAGTGCGTCTTGCTGTTGGATTTTTCGTTGCTATATATAATTCCATTGATTTCAATTTTACAATTCGTTGGTAACCAGATAAGGTGCGGAGTTTGCAATATGTGGTATTCAGTATCCTTGCAGGTTGATTTTATTTTCATGTTGTCCTTTGGGATCACGATTATGAACTCGTCGTTAACTTTCTCTACTATTTGGTTGTGAATTTGTATCTTGACCATATTACAGCTTGATTCTTCTCCAGTGATCAGAGCAGTGACGCAATCTTCTTTGGGGTTGGAAATCAGGCGTTCTTGAAAGCAAATGTGAGTTCCGTTGACTCCTTCGCAGGGGCTATCCATATATTGGTAGTTGGTGTTGCTCAGAGCCAAGTAGGGTTTTAGGGGTAAAATTATGGAATTGTCCGATGAGGGGATAGGATATAAGTGATAATATTCGAATTTATTTGGGTGGACCAAAGGAACATCTAAGGAGAATATTATTTGATTATTTGAGATAAAACAGCTTGTTTTTATAACCGAGTACCAGTCGTATAGACTTAAGTCAACAATTTCGTCAGAAGAATAGTGTGTATTTAGCTCTTTTAGTATTTCTTTTAAATCGTCAATACTTAGAATGTCCGGGTTAATTGTGTGCAAATGGGAAAATGTTATAGCATTTTCTAAATTATCGATAAAAGTAATAATGACATTTGCATTTATGAAAATTTGATTTAGTATACTGAGGTATACGGTATACTTGTAGAAAATATCTGTTTCATGTTGAACTCGTTCATAGAAGCGTTCCATATACTCTGAAATCTTTTGTTGATTATTAATTATTGTTTCTATAGAATTGCTGTAATGGTCAATCAACTTTTTAAATAGTGAAATTTGGTTATTAGTTTGCGATAAAATTTTCTGTTGGTTCTTTTCGAGAGTGCGTATAGCATTATCGTATTTTACTCCATCATTCGCATCGAGAGACCCTGTAAACCATTTGTTTATGGTACCAATGATATTAAAAAGGCCGCGTTTACTACGTTTATTAAAGCTTATACCCTTTATCTTATTCTCTACTTCTAAGATTAGGGGTTTTAAATTTTCGTAATTATTTCTTAAACTAGATGTGAAAACATATTCTGTCTCATTAAAAATGGATTGATTGAGATTATTATATATAGAAATTAAATTTTTCACTTCGTTCTTTAGCGGTTTAGTTTGCACATAATGGATAAAAGTATGTTTTTTAGTTATTATCTGAGCATTTCCTAATTAAAAAGGGTAAAATGCCCGGGGTATCTTTAAGGTCGTTAATTTTTACTTCCAGCACTAGTGCTTGGGATGTCAGGGTTAGGATTATCAGGAATGTCGGGAAGTTCGTCATCGTCTTTCGATTTGTCATCCTGTAAGAGAGATTGATTTGTGAATTTCCTTGGACGTTTGAGGTTTTTCTTATGTACTATTTTGTTAGGTAGTTTAGCTTTTATACCTAGATCTTTAACAATTGTTGCCTTTTTGAAACGAGGTTTGATTTTTGATCGAAGGGGGTTCTTTTCAAAGGCGGTGGCATTTTCTCTATAGGATATCGGATCTTCGCGTTTTTCGTTGCGCTTTTGGATGACCTTTTCTTTCATACTTTGACTAATTTGATGAATTTTGTCATAAAGTAAGGATGTCTTGTTTTTGTGTTCATTTATATATTCATTAATCAACATTTCGGCAGTTGTATCGAATGCATTTACACTGTCTGTGTGGCCGCTTACAACGTCAAAAGGGGTTTGCTTAGTAACAGAATGAATAGTGTTATTGTACGCTAAAATGGCATAAAGCATAAGCTTATCTATGCGACTTTCTTTGTCTGACAACCTTAGGCATCTTATATGCTCTATGAGGGTGGAATGTAGACGCTCAACTAGACTGTTACTATTGGAATTATTCGGTGTTGTGAAATGGATGTTAATTTTGTGTAATTTTATAAAGTCTTTTAGGGTGGTATTATTGAATTCGGTGCCGTTGTCGCACACAATTGTCCGTGGTAACCCGTGGTGAGTTGCAAATTGTAAAAGGCAGTCAATAGTATTTATTGCTGGCGCTCCTGTAATTTTATATGCTTGCGCATATCGCGAGAACGAGTCTATTGCGGTCAAAAATTTTTGATTTTCCATCTGAAACGTGTCCAAATGTATAACTTCGAATGGCTTGGAGCTCGTGGGTGTTATATTAAATTTCACTACCGGGGGATTCCTATCGTATTTAGATAACTGGCAGATATCGCAGTTGTTTATGTATTTTTCTACATCGATCTTAAGTTTAGGCCAAAAATAGCGTTTTTTGAGAGACATTTCGGTTTCGTTAATGCCTCTATGGCATACTTTGCCCTCGTGATGGTATTTTAATTTTTCTTGTTGTTCTTCGTAAGTAATAACGTCGTCTAAATATGTTGGACTTTGAATAAATTTGAAAGAAGAGTTTTGAAAAGTTTTGCGAACAATATTAGAAAAGTCAGGAATTATTTCAGGTGTCTTAAAATATAGGCAATAAGTCTTTTTGTGTTCTACATATTCTTTAATAAAACTAACAACTTCTGGTTCCAAATTTCTTAAAGGTAGTGACACTGTTATTCGTGAATTTTCGTTAAAAGGTCGTGACCTAATTACGTATCTACGTATCATTTTGTCATTAGAAGAAACAATAATTTGATTTTTAAACGAATTAACGCACTTTTCGGTTATTGGCATTGTAAAGACAGGGTGTTCTGCTGCCGTGTGGACAGTTTCATTTGTGTCTGAGTCATTTTGGGTATTTTTGGTGGCGTTTTCAGTTTGTAGAAACTGTGAGTGGGTGTTATTTTGAGCGGGTTGTTGGTTAGCCGGTCTAATTAATATGTCGGAGATTATATTAATTTTTGGTTTTGATTTTGCTTCTGATTCATCAGAAATTTGTCCTAAAATTTCACTTAAGTCTTCACTACAAATTTCAGGTAGTTCTAGGTTATCTAAATTTTGTAAAAAATCGTTAATTTCATCATCAGAATCTCCAGAATGTACTATTATTGATTCGTTTTCTGCCACTTTTTCTATAGCATTTATCTCTATTCGAGAAAGTGCATCAGCATTTGTATTTGCTTTGCCCTTTTTATAAACTATGTCAAATTGGTATTCCGAAAGTTTAAGTCTCCATCGTGTAAGGCGTGATACGGGGTCTTTACGAGAAAATAAATATATGAGAGGTTTGTGATCTGTAACAATTTTGAATCTATTTCCGAAAAGATATGGCCAAAAGTAGGATGTTGCCCAGATGATCGCGAGCAATTCTTTCTCAATAGTCGAGTAATTGAGTTCTGCCGGATTCAATGTCCGCGAAGCATATGCTACGGGTAGGTCGTTGCCTACGGGGCCTTTTGAAAGGACGGCGCCCACGGCGTAATTTGACGCGTCTGTAGTTAAGTTAAATGGCTTGGACAGGTCAGGATATTGTAGAATTGGATCATTGGTAAGAATTTTTTTGCAAAGATTAAAAGATTGAAGGAATGCATCATTATGGATTATTTTTTCGCCTTTTTTCAGACACTTAGTCAATGGTTTGGTTATTTTTGTAAAATCCTTAATGAACTTTCGGTAGTATCCTACAAGTCCGAGAAAAGATTTGATTTCTTTGACAGTTTTGGGTATAGGAAATTTCTGAATTGCCTCGACCTTTTTTGGGTTAGGTTTTACCCCTTGTGGAGTCACGATGTGCCCCAGGAACTCTACTTCTTTACGAAGGAATTCCGATTTATCCGGTTGTATTTTCAAATTATATTCTCGCAATTTTTGAAAGACTAATTTCAGATTATTAATGTGTTCATCAAGGGAGGTGGAAAATATGATAATGTCATCAACGTAAACTAGGCACACTCGTCCTTGTAAGTCGCGAAGGACATCGTCCATAACCCGCTGAAAGGTTGCTGGCGCGTTTTTTAAACCGAACGGCATTCTAGTGTACTCGTAGTGTCCGTTGTCAACAGTGAAAGCAGTTTTTGGAATGCTTTTAGGGTCCATCTCAATTTGGTGGAATCCCGACGCTAGATCTAAGGTGGTAAAATAAGAGCATCGACCTAATTTATCTAATATTTCGGTGATATTGGGGATGGGATACCGATCGTCAATGGTAATTTCATTGATTTTTCTATAGTCTACGACGATACGCCACTTTTTCTCGCCTGACGCATCTTCTTTCTTGGGAACAACCCAAATCGGGGAAGACCAAGGACTGGACGAAGGACGTATTATTTCGTCGTCTAATAATTTTCCAATTTGTCTTTGTACTTCGGATTTTAACGCGTAAGGATAGCGATAAGACTTTACGTGTATGGGGTCTTCGTTAGTTGTCTTTATCTCGTGCTTAACACGGTTTGTAAAAGAGAGTTTTTTCTCTGAATTATGAAATAGATCTGAATAATTTCGACAAAGTTGTAGGACCTTTTGTCTTTCTTCCGGATTTAGGTGGTTAGTTCGAATAAGGTCTTTTACGTCAATATTAGGATTTTTGTCATTATTGTGAGGTGTATCGACTATTTCCTCGATATTAAAAAGAAAATAATCATTATTTATTTCCTCGAAAATAGGTTCTGGGAACGGTTTGTCTAAGCGCAAGAGTTTTGTTTCATTAGAGTGGTTTTGTATTTCAACAATGACGTGACCATTTCTTGCAGTGGTCAGAGTTTCTGGAATAAAACACTTGGGAAAAATCTCTTTTTTATGTATTATCACGTCGCCTGTCTGCTTGGAAATAGGAATTTTTGCAAGGCACGTTTCTTGCGGATTTACAAGAAGTGAAAAAATATGAGAACCTTTATTATGCTTGTAGAGAATTTGAATGCAGGTGTTGTCGTTATAAAAAATATTATTTTCAAAATCTGGTTTTAATTTTAAGCGTTTCATGTCTTCAAAACCGATTAACCCGTCGAAAAAGTCATGAAAATGAAATAAATGGAATGCAATCCGATCGTCTAAACCAATCAATTCATTTAAAGGTATATCTGCTTTGAAACGGCATCTATTTACACCATTACAAGTTTTTATATTAAAATTTTCGTGATATATTTTGTCTGGGAAATATTTTTCTGCGAAATATGGGGATAGAATAGATTTTGACGCACCTGTATCAATTAAAAGTATGAATTTGGGTTTATTTGTCTTTATATAGGGTAAGGTACTGTCACTGTCATAGTTGTTTATTTCGATTGTCGTCATTTTTCGGGTTCTTCGAGACATAATTGGTGAAAATTTGGGTCATTCGGAACAGTAGTTTCCTGCTCAACAGAAATTTCTGAGTTTCCCTGATTTTCTTGATAATTTTCCGTGAAATTATACTGATTTTCGTATTCAGCAGCTTCCGGATAAAGCATCTGTTCAGAATTTTCGTAATAATTGTTATAAAAATATGAGTTGTCTATATCGGAATAATAGTTCGAGGGACATGCCTGCTCATCATAATAATTTTGAAAATTGACATTTTGACATTCTTGTTCGATATTATGTAGTTCTTCTGATGCAAAATTTCGTGGGCCTGTACTACGGAAAAAGTTTGGTACATATCTTGGTAAGGTTTGGGGTGGCAAGGTGGGAACTCTGGAAGTTGTCGACATCTGTGTTGGTACTTCGTTAGGAGTTCGTCCTGTCGGTTTAAAAACATTCGTCTGGGGTGGTCTTGTGCCAAAGACTTGTTTGTTTGTGGGGAATTTTTGTTGTGCCATTTTAAAGTTTGGTCTGATGTTAGTTATTGGGCCTCTGGGAAATTGTTGCGATTGAAAATTTGGGAATCTTTGGGGTGGAATATTTGGCAATTGTTGGTTGTACTGGAAAGATGTGGTAGGAATTTGGAAGTTTTGTTGAATTGGCATTCTAGGACTTTGAAAATTGGGCATAAAATTTTGTGAAAAGTTTGGGTTTCTTACTTGTGGTGGTCTCTGAGGTTTAGGAAAATTACCGGATGGACCTGATGGTTGTGGAATATTAGAAAGTAAGCGATTTTGGGCATAAAAGAAATTTTGTTCCTCGATTACCAGCGCTATAGCATTTTCTAAGGTATCTGGATTGCGGATTCTAATAATATCTTGTAATCGTCCCGTTAGTCCTCTAACAAAAGTTTTTAGAGCTAACTGTTTGTAGTTATTTAAATGCAAAATTTTCTCATTCCTAGTTAAGTTACTGGAATTTAATTTGGAAATTATTACACTGTGCGCGTCTTGGATTCTGGCTCCAAATTGCACGGGGGGTTCATTTTTGAAAGGTCTTAAAATTATTAAATCTTGCACAAGGCAGTCTATATTCCTGTTGTCGCCAAAAGTTAGACGGAGAGCGTCACGAATTTCTTCCCATGTTTGTAGTTCAGTTCTAGTTCCTATTAAAACTAGAGCCCTACCTGCTAATTTTCCTATTACAGCTTTTAACAAGAATTTATTTAGTGGGTCATTTAGGACACCTCGATTCGAATATGTTTCGATAAGATAAGAGCAACTATCAATAAAAATTTCAAGAGTATGTTGGTCGCCTGAAAATTGGGGAATACTTTCTATATACATTCTAAGCAATTGATAATTTATTTGTCCATTTTGTGGTTGTTGTTGCCTTTGTTGTTGTTGCCTTTGTTGTTGTTGTTGCTGTTGTTGATTCATATTTGGTCTAATATTAACTTGTCCAAAAAGAGTACTTAGAATAGCAAGGTCTGTGTCGTGGTCAATACCAAGCCTTCCTACGTTTTCGTTTTCTGATTCGCTATCAGACATAAATTTGGTTTCTTTTAGAAACAAAATAAAAGTGAAGTGAAAACTTAAATGGAAATGAGAGAAAAGTAAAGTTATAAAAATGTGTTTTGAAAATGGTTTTCTTTGATTTTCTTTTCTTAAAAATAACTTACACTAGTGAGATTAAATACTCCTTGTTCCGGCAGGAAGTTTTCAGGACAGTTCGGACAAAAGGAATGGCTCTTACCCTGCTCTTCGGCGTTGGTCGCTAGCCCTTCAGCTCTTGGAACTCAGCCCTGCTTCGTTGTCGGTGTTGCCTGGCTGCTACGGTGACCGTTCGTCTTTTACGGAGACGATTTGTTTCGGATCGATCGCTTAACGGAATTTTCCGAAGGAAAACGCGAGTTTCGGCGACAGAAAGTCTTTTTCGTATCACAAACGTCAGCGATTTCCGCGACCCGTCCTACCGACTGCGCCAATTACATGTATCAACGCAGCAGTAGGCTTTTTAAAAATCGTTTATTTGGGTAAACGCGTTACAAGGAGTACGGCTTCAATCTGTCTCTCGCGAATGTTATACAAAGTTTTTATAAAATCGTTTTTGCTGATGTGGCAGCTGTTCTTGCACTTCTTCTTTTGATGTATCAGGAACTTCTATGTACGTAACTCATTGTTCATTGACTTACTGAGGCGATTATGTATTGCTTTCTTTCTCCTCTTTTTTCCACCCACACACACACACCCATACAGGCGCGGGTATTTCTTGTGGCATCTATGAAATATCATCGATTGTGGCCACATGGAGATAGTGTGCTACGAGAGAGAGGGAAAAATTAACAATCATGCGCATTAACAACAGATCAAATACACTCATAATTGTATGAACCATCCTGACTTGTGACATCGATGTCACAGTATGTACAATCCGCCACGTGTGTAAGGCTGATGCCACTGTAGAGGCTTAAGGCAGTAACCCTCTTAAGAATTATA
Organism: Pseudeuparius sepicola; assembly: GCA_963920635.1. Taxonomy (NCBI): domain Eukaryota; kingdom Metazoa; phylum Arthropoda; class Insecta; order Coleoptera; family Anthribidae; genus Pseudeuparius; species Pseudeuparius sepicola. The sequence continues at coordinate 38,645,129 of OY987305.1, forward strand.
CTTTAATATTTAGGTTGCTTATTCAACAATTATTTATGTTTGGATTACTTGGCATTATTGCTATATTTGTAAAATGTAGAATATTGAACTCAATATACATAAGAATTCCAAGGTGAATACTGTCTTCTTTAATCGGCCCTACTTTCAACCATTACATGGCGACCCTGCCAAAAGTCTAAATCCTGTAAAAGGGGTTGGAAAGAGAACTGCCGAAGAAGGAAAAATGGTTTATAAATAATAATAAAATGGAATGGAAACTGAAATATAAATGGTTCTGGTAAATTAAGTAGCAGTAACATGGGAAAGTCACAGTCAAAAGAAATGGAATTGAACGAAAATGGTGTGGTAAACTCGAATTTCATCATACAAGAAAAGGAATACCATTTATCCAAAGACGTCAAGATAATACTGTATTTAATATTGGCAGTTTTGGTAATACGTTTGGCTGTTTGGATGTATCAACAGCACACGAAGCGCATGGAGACTACGATGAGAAGAAATTTGGCGACCTCTCTGGCCAACATGCAAGCTGTTTAGACCTTTAACTATATATTTTTTCTTTTCAGCTGTTTCTGCTAAGAAAACCCGTATAAGTGCAGTGAAGTGTCTAGTTATAAGTTCTGTTTTAGGTCCATTAGGTGTAATATAAAAGGTACTACCGGGTTTTGCCTACTTTTGGTACACCCTGCTTAGGAAGCACATGGAAATTAGTAATATCGATGTCTCTGTCAAGTTAAAAACATTGCAAGCTGAAACTTATAAGCAAGCAAAGCGAGTTTTAAAAAAGGAATTTCCAAAATCAGAGGCAGTTCAAATTGAAATTAGGGACAACTTAACCAGGCTGTTCAATGAAATTACTAAAACCCTAGCGGATTCATGGGATTCTCTGGACGAATTGGATAAACAGGTGGGTAAACAAATTTTTCTTAAAGTCAGAGATAAGGTAATAAAATCATTTCAAACTTTAAAAGTTAAATATAAAATACCGAGTTCTTGTGTTGGCAAAATAGACCCTCGGGTAATTGAGGAATTTTCGGAAGATTCTGACGATAGTAGTTCCTACACTATGGCTATGAACGCGGCAGAATTTTTTAGTTTAGCCAGCAAAATAGTGCCTAACCAATTCGACGGGTGTGTTGACAAGTTAACATCATTTTTAGATGCACTAGAACTGCTAAACCAAAATGCTACCGATCACGCCGATAACGCAGTTGCCTTCGTTAAAACCAGACTTACAGGTAAAGCTCGAAATTTAATTACTACAGAAAACAACCTCCCGGCTATTATTAATAAGTTGAAAAATAACATAAAAGGCGAAAGTTCTAATGTAATAACCGCTAAATTACTTAATTTCAGACAGAATAATAAAGAAGCGTTAAATTATGCAATAGAAATTGAAAACTTGGCTGATAAATTACAAAATGCTTACGTTTCAGAAGGCGTCCCGCTTAATGTTGCAGCGAAATACGCGATAGAAACGACAGTTAGGTCACTGGGGCAAAATGCAAATACCGAAAAAGCTAGGTTGATGGTTGAGGCCGGTAATTTTAATTCAGTGCAGGAGGTTATCGCTAAATTTGTTAACACCAATGCCCAACTGCCTCCATCAAATGTTTTATATTTCGGTCAAAATAGAAACTTTCATAACTACAGGGGTAATCGTCGTGGAGGAAGATTTCAAAATAACGGTTACCACAATAATCAAAACCGGGATTATTCAAATTTTAACAGGCATAGAGGACTGCAAAACAGAGGCAACGGCGGTAGAGGTGCACGTGGTTATGTTCCTAGGTATCACAACAATAATCAATCATACAGGGGTCAGTCCGTAAGATTTTGTACTACATCCGGTGAAAGTCCGGGAAACGGGGAAACCCCCCAACAGATCCGTTTGGGGGAAATCATGCAATAAAAGTTTACATTTTAAATTTAACACTTTCGAATTTTGTTATCATTAAGACAGACATGTCAGATTCTGTAAGTACATTTCTATTAGACACAGGAGCGGATATTTCCCTTTTTAAAGAAACACAAATGAGGCCATTCCAAAATATAGACATTTCCAGAGTAAGTCACATACAGGGAGTAACAGATGAAATTATTGAATCTAAAGGGATAACTGAAACTACTATTTATGCTAAAAATATTAAATTAAAACACACGTTTCATGTTGTGGGTGAGAACTTTCCTATTCCTGCTGATGGTATTTTGGGCAGAGATTTTTTCATAAAATATCACTCTAATATTGATTATGACTTTAACTATTTAATTTAAAAATTTAAAAAAAAATTAAAGTTGTTGTACCTGTTTACTCAAGCCCAGATGAAAATTCTATTTACATCCCACCTCGATGTGAGGTAGTAAGAGAAATTAACTGCTTAAAAGAAATCAACCAGGAATCAGTGGTAGTAAATAAAGAATTAAAACCAGGAGTATTCATTGCTAGAACTATAGTTTCTAAAGAAAATTCATTAGTTAAAATTATAAACACAACTTTCGAAAGTGTGAATTTAAAATTACCTTTTCTTGAAACAATTCCTTTGAGCCAATTTAAAATTTATAAAATAGAAATAGAAAATATAAAATAGGAAAGCACAGTTGTTAAAACAATTGAACACGGACATACCCGAATTTGTAAAATCAGATGTTCTTACCCTTTGCAATGACTTTTCTGATATTTTTGCGTTAAAAACCGACAAAATTACAGTTAATAATTTCTATGAACAAAAATTAAAATTACGAGATAACGAACCGGTTTACACTAAAAATTATAGAACACCAAAAATGCACAAAGCAGAAATAAATAGACAAGTAGAAAACATGTTAGAAAATAAAATTATTGAACCTTCAATATCTGAATATAATAGCCCAGTTTTGTTGGTGCCCAAAAAGTCACCAGGCAACGATCAAAAATCTTGGCGTTTAGTAATTGATTTTAGAAAACTTAATAAGAAATTAATCGCGGACAAATTCCCACTTCCTCGAATTGATGACACACTAGATCAATTGGGTAGAGCTAGATGGTTCTCTGTTATCGATTTGATCTCAGGATTTCACCAAATCCCGTTAGATGAGGAATCACGAGACCTTACTTCATTTAGTGTATATTCAGGCTCATTTCGTTTCACTCGGTTGCCCTTTGGATTGTCGGTTAGCCCTAACAGCTTCCAAAGAATGATTTCTTTAGCCTTTGCAGGCATCACTCCAGAAAAAGCATTTTTGTATATGGATGATATAATTGTTATTGGTTGCTCCGAAAAACATCATTTAAATAATTTAAAATCAGTATTTGAAACTTGCAGAAAATATAATTTAAAATTAAACCCTACTTAATGCAATTTCTTCAGAAAGGAGGTCACTTATCTAGGCCATAAAATTACCGACAAAGGAATTTTGCCCGACGAGTCAAAATACAATGTTATAAATAATTACCCAATACCCCAAAATGCCAATGAGGTCAGAAGGTTTACAGCATTTTGCAATTTCTATAGACGTTTTATTCCGCAATTTGCAATGGTAGCTCATCCCTTAAATAAATTAATAAGGAAAAATACTAAATTTATATGGTCAGATGAGTGTCAAAATTATTTTCTTTACTTAAAAAAGGCATTACTTAGCCCAAAAATTTTGCTACTCTAAACAATCCATTCTTACCACGGATGCATCAAATGATGGATGTGGAGCTGTTCTTTCACAACATTTTGATGGTCGTGAACTTCCAATAGCATTTGCATCCAAAAATTTTACTAAAGGAGAGTTACACAAACCTACTATTCTAAAAGAACTAACCGCTATTCACTGGGCAATGAAATATTTTAGGTGTTATTTGTATGGTCAAATTTTTTTAGTTAAAACTGATCACAGGCCCTTAGTATTTTTGTTCTCAATGAAAGATCCATCCTCTAAACTTACACGGATGAGATTCGATTTAGAAGAATTCGATTTTGAGGTTGAATATATTCCAGGAAAAGACAATGTTGTTAGTGATGCATTATCTAGAATTAATATCGAAAATTTAAAGCAAATTAATAACATATTACATTCGTTTGTAGTCACAAGATTAATGTCTAAAACATTAAAAACAGAAAACCAAACTACTCAAAATACACAAAATAAAACGGAAACGTTACAACCAAAAGTCTATGAAGCAATTAATAATTACAAAAATTTAAAAGTACCATTACTGAAATTTATATTAAGCCCTACAAATATAACAATTTGTATTATAAATAAAAGGAAATTGAGCGCTCAAAGTAAGATTGCTATGGTAATATTCCGTTAGTCGAAATATTATCTCAGCTAGAAAATATGGCTCGCAAAGCTCTCCTTACTAAATTAAAATTAAATTTGCATGATGATATATTTAAAAGGTGCACCATAAATAAATTTAAGGAATTGGGGCAAAATCAATTACAACAAGTTGTAATTGAACTCTATGGTAATCGTAAATTAATTACAAACAAAAATGAAAAATTGGACTTAATAAAAAAATTTCATAATAACCCCATTTTTGGAGGTCATGTAGGTCAAAAACGTCTTTTAAAGAAACTAAAAGCTTATTACCAATGGAAAAATATGTCTCGAGATGTTTCAAATTACACAAAAAAATGTCATAATTGCCAAACAAATAAAAGGAACAGGGGATATATTGAACCAATGATAACACAACCCCAAGTAGTTATCATAACTACACTCCCTTCGAGTTAATCTTTGCAAAGAAAGCAGATCTTCCAGAATTTCTCAAAGGGTCATAAATAGATCCTCTATACAATATTGATGCCTACGAACAGGAATTTCGGTATAGGTTGCAATTTGCGCAAAATAGAGCCAGAGAAACCCTTGAAAAGGCTAAAGGGGAGCGTAAACTACTATATGATAAGAAATCAAACATAGTTGATTTGCATCCTGGAGATCTTGTCTTGATTTCAAATGAAAATCGTCATAAGTTCGATTCGTGGTTCGAGGGACCTTTTCCCGTCCTGTCACAGGATAGGGTGAATTGTACGGTGTTAGATAACCAGGGTAAGCAATACACGGTACACAAAAACCGTATAAAAAAGTACCTTCATGGTGATTAAATTAAATTATCTGGTTAGTTATAAGTTATTAAGTAGTTACAAGTTTACGTGAATTTTGTGTGTTATTGTATTTTCATATATATCTTGTTATTGTATTTTAATATATATTGTATACTTTTAGAAAAATTCAAATACTTTGGTATATTTTATTTTCCAGGAATGTCACTCACAAGTGGCCATAGTGAGTGCCATTCTTTTGGAAAGTGAGGTGTAGAGGCTTAAGGCAGTAACCCTCTTAAGAATTATACTTTAATATTTAGGTTGCTTATTCAACAATTATTTATGTTTGGATTACTTGGCATTATTGCTATATTTGTAAAATGTAGAATATTGAACTCAATATACTTAAGAATTCCAAGGTGAATACTGTCTTCTTTAATCGGCCCTACTTTCAACCATTACACCACAGCCAACCTTTTGATGCCACAATACATTACATTATATCTGTTCAGTGTGTAATTTTTAGTGAAGATGAAAATGTAATATTACCAAGGAAACTAATGGTGCCCTGCAACCTGCAAGTGAGAGGCACCAAGGAGATCTAGAAACTACATAAGGTAGGGTTGAAGACATCTTACCTGCGGCAGGTAAGTATAGTAATGACAATAAATATTATTAATTCAGGCAATAAAACATTTTTTATTTTTGGATTATGTTGCAACGGACCTTTTGAAAATATCCACTTTTATTATTAAAGTATTTAAGAATTGTATATTTATTCCAAATTCTAATAAATGTGGTGTCCTTCAACCTGCAGATAAGAGCTAAGTAGGTACCAAGGGAAACTTGGAAGTCTAGAAATCGAGGGCAGAAAGAAATGTAGGTACAGGGTGATCCAAACTCGACGCCCCAGGCCTACAGCGGGAACACGAAAACTCAAAATAAAATTTCGAAAAGGGGTTCTTAAATGGGACATACTAAGGTCCAATTTTGACCGAAACTTAGCTTTTTATGTTTTGGAAAATGGCCGCTGTGACCTCATCGATATTATTTTCCCAGAAACATACCATTTTTTCTCTATATATTGAAAGTCCTTATTATTCTCAACAACTTTTATAGAAAGAAATTTTCTGTATCTTTTGTCGTTCCAAATCTACAGGATCAAATATGTAAAAAAACACGGAATTTTTCTAATCATTTTTCGAAATCTAGATAGCTATGGAAACAATTGATAGTCAGAAATTATTTAAGAGTATGTTAGGGTGCCTTGCACACCTTTCAATTTATTCAACTGGAATATTTTTTAAATTTCTGAATTGTGCTTGTTCCCGCTGTAGGCCTGGGGCGTCGAGTTTGGATCACCCTGTACAGTAGGTAAATAGAGTAAATAATATAATCTTTGCATTAGAGCATTTTTATTTTCAGATTAGTCGGCAATGGACTTTGTGGGAATATACAGGGTGTCCCAGAATATGTGGGCAAGAATTCCGGATTTATACAGGGGACGTTCAAATAACATGACAAGTTTCTATAAAAATTTTCACCAGAGGGCCCACCTAGGGAGATACAAGCCCCTAAAGGACGCCCCGAAAATTGTTTTTTTTTAAATACTTTGTAATTTAATTATTTTTTAATACGATGGACAATATATAAGACTCCTTAAAAAGGGCCCAGGAAAACAATTTTGGCTTATTTGGTTTGCCAGGGACGGACTAGCTGTAACACAATAATGTAAACTTTTTATACTCTCCCATTTACTCTTTGTTTCTATCTCCATCCTGTATAGAGTTGCCGTCCGCGAATGCACTGGGACACCCTGTATTACCTACTTTTATAAAATAATAACTCCTTTCAATATTTTCTAAAATTTATTTGTGGCGCAAATAGATCCATTTAATTTTTAATTGGGTTTTTCGCCGCCAAACTGACCGAAAGACAACTTTTTCAAGTTGCCTGGAAAATTCATAAATTCTTAACAGTGAATGAACGAAACTTTAAACGTGTAACTCAAAAAATAACTTCATCAAATTCGTTTTCTGACCTTTCGGAGAATAAATCTTTCTCCTTTCTCAAAGATCTTGCCACGTCAAAGTGAAGTGCCGTCACTTCACTTTGACGTGGAGGAAGATTTATTCTCCGAAAGCTCAGAAAACAAATTTGTTGAAGTTATTTTTTGAGTTACACGTTTAAAGTTTCGTTCATTCACTGTTAAGAATTTATGAATTTTCCAGGCAACTTGAAAAAGTTGTCTTTCGATCAGTTTGGTGGCGAAAAACCCAATTGATTTGATTTGATTTGTCATTTATTTCCAAAGATCAAGAAACGTACATTGTATACAGATTCTTAATATAGGACACGTCACAAAGAATTAGTATAAACATCAAGTATCAGAAATTTATTACAATTACAATAACGAGTATGTTACACGTCGGGTAATTAACTGTTAAAATATTCATATAATGAGTAAAGGGCACGTGGCAGGAGGATTTTTTTTAATTCGACTTTAAATTGCTCTTCAGAGTGAATGTTTTTAAGGTAATCCGGTAAGTGATTGAATATCTTTATTGACATATTATGAGGACCGTTCAGGCTAGAACTGGTCCTACACCGTAGAATACGTAAGTTGCCTTTGTGCCTTGTGTCATGAGAGTGAATATCTTTATTTTTCGGGAGCTCTTTTAGATTATTTCTAACATGCAATGCGCAAAAGAATATATATATATACTTGGGAGCGTTAGAAAATTGAATTTAACGAAAAGTTGCCTACAAGAGGTACGTCTCGGCACACCAGCAATTTGGCGGAAGATATTTTTTTGTGAGATCAACACAGAGTTTGATGTGGGAGCGTTGCCCCAGCAGACAACACCGTACGATAGCACAGAGTACACGTGACCATAGTATAACGCAAACAGGGTAGCATTGCTGACCACGGATCTGAGTTGTCGGAATACAAAAATTATACGAATTAATTTTTTTAGAGACACTAAGTTCCAGGAGAGCTTAGGGTCAAAATCTAGTCCCAGGAACTTGATCTAATATACAGCAGGCATTGTTTTGCCATTATTGAATCTAATAAGTGGACTTATATTGCAATTTTTGTTTTTTGGAAGGAATTGCATTAAATGCGATTTGTTGCAGTTTAAACAGAGTTTATTTTCCTGAGTTCATTCAACCATGTTGTGTACCAGTTCCTGGATTCAGGGGGTACTTTCTTGGTCCCTGCATCCGAATATAAAATTTGAATCATCAGCATACAACACCGGCAGCATGGCATCATCACAGATACCGGGGAGGTCGTTAGCCATAATGACAAATAATATAGGGCCCAGGAGACTACCCTGGGGCACGCCACACGCATTGGTCAAAAAATCAGATCTAGTTCCATAGTGAAGAGAGACACACTGGATCCTGTTTCTCAAGTAGGTCTTGAGCCAGTTCAAGGCAACACCCCTAACTCAGACCACCTCAAGCTTGCCAAACAAAATCTCGTGCTCCACGGTGTCAAACGCAGAACTAAAATCAAAGAACCCACCAAAAGTATCGCACTTGTTATCGAGACATTCTTGTATATATTTTACACACTCATACAGTGCCGATTGAGTACTTTTGCGCTTGACAAATCCATGTTGATATGGTGTTATATCATTTTTTTCAAGAAAGTCATAAAGCTGGTTATAAAACACTTTTTCAAAGATTTTCCCCAGCTGATTTTGCACAGCGATGGGTCTATAGTTGAGAAGTGAAGTAGGGTCACCTTTTTTATATACGGGAATAACTTTTGATTTTTTCAAGACTTCAGGAAAGACATAATAAGGTAAAGCAATTAAAAATTAAATGGAACTCCTTTCAATATTATTAAGATGTTTTGAGGCAACTTCTATGTTATATTTGTCTAATTGTTATACTAATTAATATTGTACTGTATCTCAACAATCAGAGTCCAAACTCGTTGCCTTGGTTACCACTTTTATTGTTTAGCCTTCAAAACTCACAAATATAGTTGTCAGATTACTGTCACTGTCCAAGAATATTCTTTCTGCTCCAAAATTCGCACAAAACCATGAAAACTAAAGGAAAATGAAGCCCTGGAGGCCTCAGGCCAACAAAGATGTGACGGAAAATGCCTCTAAATTAATTACAAAAATTATAAAACTGTGAGTAGAATACCCAAACTTAAAATTTATCTGCTAAACCTTTGAGTAGGTTAGAAAACCGTGCAGACATATTCATTGAAAGCTGATATAACAACTTTAGAGGCATTTTTCGTTACACTGCCCCCCTCTAACATTTGATCGTCCCGATCAAGTTATATGACCTACATCTATCTTCTCATGGTACGGAGACAACCTGACGATATTTACTATCTTCATCTTTGCTGTTGGGCTACGTCTTATACGATAAACGACATCATTAATCTTTTTCATGACGATGTATGGTCCTTCCCAACTTCTGTCGAGTTTCGGAGACCGACCTTTTGTTCGCTTGGGATTGTATAACCACACTTTGTCACCCACATTAAATTCAACACTGGTTGCTTTCAGATCGTAGCGGATCTTCATCCTGTCACTTTCTAGATGCAACTTCTGGCGAACGTCTTCATGAACCAACTGGAGACGCTCTCTCAGGTGACTCAAGTAGTCATCAGTAGATTCTAGATTTTCTGGCCGGCCGGTTATGATGTCGATAGGGAGCCTTAGATCGTCTCCGAAAATAATATTGGCTGGAGACTTTCCCGTCGCTTCATGCACAGCGGAACGGTAAGACAATAGAAAAGGTGGTATGCATGTGTCCCAATTACTTTGTTTCTGATTCACTACCATCTTCAGGTATGTTTCTAAAGTCTTATTGAACCGTTCCACCATACCATCAGACTGGGGGTGCAGGGGTGTTGTTCTTGTCTTGGAAATCCCTAGCAGGCGGCAGACATTTTGGAATACTTCCGACTCAAAATTGCGGCCCTGATCAGAGTGTAGTTCTCTTGGGACACCAAAACGACATATCCAATTTTGGAACAGGACCTCTGCGACAGTGGTGGCCTCTTGGTTAGGGATTGGATAAACTTCTGGCCATTTGCTGAAGTAGTCCATGACGACTAACACATAACGGTTGCCAGATTCGCTGGTTGAGAACGGTCCCGCTACGTCAATGGCAATCCTTTCAAAAGGAGCTCCGACCAGGTATTGCATCATTTTACCCTTGTTCCTAGTTTTTGGTCCTTGTCACCGGCGGCACCACTCTTCGACATCTTCCCGAGAGTTTACCCAGTAAAACCTCTCTCTAACTTTATTCAAGGTTTTACTAATGCCAAAGTGTCCACCTCCAACGCCTTCGTGCATGGCTTTCAGGACCTCCGACACTTTCTTCTTGGGAAGTACTGTCAGAAATAGCTTTTCTTTTCCATCTGGACTTTCCCAAACTCTCTTTAGTACACCATCTTTAATTACTAACGAGTCCCATTGTGCCCAGTATGCCTTCAACTCTGGTGATTTGTCCGAAACATCTTTCCATTCAGGTTTGGGTATATGTCTTAATTTTAGGTCAAATATTATACCGAATATGGGATCTTCGCTTTGCTCTCTGGCGATGACTTCCGAATCCCAATTTTCAGGTCTACGGACAGTAGTTCGTTTACATAAAATTAAGTCCGGGTTTTCCCTTAATTCCTGTCGACTACAGTGATGGCAGTCTTCATTACAGGGTCTTCTTGACAATGCATCAGCATTTTTATGGTTGTCCCCTTTGCGGTGTTCCACTTTGAAATCATATTCCTGCAGCCTTTGAAGCCATCTTGCCACTTGTCCTTCTGGGTTCTTAAACTGGAATAGCCATTTTAGTGATGCGTGATCTGTTCTTAATATGAAAGGTTGGCCATATAAATACTTGTGGAAATGTTCAATGGCCTTGACGACTGCTAACAGTTCTCTTCTTGTCACGCAGTAGTTTCTCTCTGGCTTTGACAGAGTTTTACTGAAGTAGGCAATAACTTTTTCTTGCCTTTCTTGCTCTTGGGACAGCACTGCTCCAACACCAAAGTTGCTGGCATCTGTATCCACGATGAATGTCTTTCCAGGAACGGGAAACGTCAAAATCGGTGAAGAACATAAAGCTTTCTTCAAGGTCTGAAATGCTTCTTCACAATCTGAGGTCCACGTATAATCCATCCCGTCCTCTGTGATCCTATGCAACGGCCTCGCTATGTGTGCAAAGTTTAGGACGAACCTCCTGTAATAAGTGCACAGGCCCAGGAAGCTTCTTAGTTCATGTTTATCTTTCGGTCGCGGCCATTTTTCAATTGTCTCTATCTTTTCTGGGTCTGTTTTAACTCCTTGTTCTGAAATTACATGCCCAAATATCTAACTTTCTTCTTGAAGAAACAGCATTTCTTTGGGCTTAGTTTTAGGTTAGCTTCTCGTAACTTCTGGAATACCTCTCGGACATTCTTCAAATGATCTTCAAATGTTCTTCCCAAAATAATGACATCGTCCAGATATACTCGACAGGTTTTCCATGTCATACCTCTTAGCACAGACTCCATGAGCCTCTCAAAGGTTGCTGGTGCATTACAGAGGCCAAATGGCATAACATTAAATTGCCATAAACCTGTACCAGTAGAAAATGCAGTTTTCTCTTTATCTTGAGTGTGCATTTCGACTTGCCAGTACCCACTCTTCAAGTCCAATGTGGAAAACCATTTAGAACCAGATAGAGTGTCTAAAGTGTCATCTATTCTGGGTAGAGGGTAGCTGTCCTTCTTGGTGACGTCATTTAACCTTCGATAGTCTACGCAGAACCTCATAGAACCATCCTTCTTCTTCACTAGGACAACTGGAGAGGTCCATGGGCTCTGTGACGGTTCAATGATTTTCTGTTGTTCCATTTCCTTCATCATAGCTGAGATCTCTTCTTGCTTAGCAAGGGGTATCCTTCGAGGAGCCTGTTTGATCGGAGGGCTATTACCAGTATTTATCCTGTGCTGTACTATACCTGTCCTTCCAAAATCGCATTCAGACGTAGCAAACACATAACGATTTTCTTCAATCAGTTTTCGCAGTTGGTACTGCTGCTCCATTGTTAAGTAAGCTGCGGCTACTTCGACCATCTTCTTCAGACTCTCTGGTAGGGGCTGTTGAACTTGTCGTGGTGCAACCTAATTTCTCATAACTGTCTGAACTTCATGGCATAACCCAATCTTTTCGCCTTTGCTCAAATTTTAATCATAGTTCTTCAGGTTACCATGAAAACTAAAGGAAAATGGGGCCCTGGGGGCCTCAGGCCTACAAAGATGTGACGGAAAATGCCTCTAAATTAATTACAGAAATTATAAAACTGTAAGTAGAATACCCAAACTTAAAATTTATCTGCTAAATCTTTGAGTAGGTTAGAAAACCGTGCAGACATATTCATTGAAAGCTGATATAACAACTTTAGAGGCATTTTTCTTTACAATATTTATCCACCCAACAGCCATGGGCGCCGCAGAAAAAATCTAGGGGGGGGGGCAAAAGCCAAATTCAAACTTTATTATTTTTGTTTATTTCAAACACGTTTTAATTTTCTAAAAATAAAGATTTAGGTATCGTTAGAAAAACTAATATTAAAATAACATCATTCCTAAACGAAACAACACGACAACAAAAAATATCCATCAATACTTTTGTGACCTTTGCTCCCTTTTCGACTATGATTTTTAGTTTGATTTAGACTATTATGTAATTTTAAGTTTGGTTTGGGTCTTCTTATAACCTCTTTTAGGAATAATAGTTGATTTTCTCGGGCGCCAGGCCTTTTTTATAGCGGTGACCGCCGCTGTTGCGTCAGATAGCTCTTAAGTCGAAGAAAATAATTCCAGGCGTATAGTGGTGCCTTTTGAGGGGGAAGGAATAGAGTTAAACAAGTAGGCAGTTTTAACAGACTATATTGATGTTCACAAATAGTTATATATATAAAAAATACACAATCATCTATAAAATTGCACACTCTGTTTCTCTAGAATTGTTCTATACTGATCCCGCATTTTAGATGTATAAATATTATATCCAGCCGCGACGCACCTCATTAAGTCTCTCGCTGTTGTCTTGCCTGTTTTTAGAAATAAAGTTTATTTTTAAAAACACTTTCGTGCCGTCTGGCTATTTAATTAAATGCTTGTTACGTTATTTACAACACATAAAAAATAGTAGACCGGTCCGGGACGGATTCACGGCAAAACTCTGTAACAGAAATTAAATTATTTTAGCAGGCGGATTCGGACTGCCGGGCAGAAAGTAAAAGAACAGAAAACAATACCCGAATGCGCAGAATAAGAAGTTAGTTATGCGTGTTATGTAAGCGGAAAATTCGGCGGCTAGCGTGCAATTAATTTTCAGAAAAGCAAAAGCGCGTGCGGTCGGACTGCCGCGACGGGTTCGGCCTATGCAAACGGACAATTACGGCAAAATTATCAAGTCCAACTGAGAGGCGTTATCCCGGTCGCACACCCAGTGGCTTCCTAACGACCTGTTTACGGCGGCACAGTGTTACTATCTGGAAGGCGTTGGCCCGGTGGCACATCCAGTAGTTCACTAAAGACTTTCGGCGGTCCGGTGAAAATAGTATTCAGCTGGGAGGCATTATCCCGTTCGCACACCCAGTGAATTGCCGCTATACTCACCGGTTACCAGAAAAAGGGAAGATCAAAGATCTTGCAAAGATCTCCTGTCCGTGTCCGCGTGCCGGCTTTTATACGGCCCGGCAGGTGGAGGGGCAGTACGTCGGCCGCCAGCCGACGCGTCGAACCGCGCGTCCCCGCTCCTCTCGCAGCGAGGCGCGCCGCGGGCGGCGGGCTGGTACAGGCGGAGATGACTCGCAGCCTCTCTTCGACCTCGGCGGCATCGGCGCTGTCCTGGGCGTGTCTTCTTACCCCAGTACACAGCAAGAACGGGGCTTCTAGCTTCAAAATTGACCTGGAAGCATATCCTACCCCATTTCTACCCTCTCAGCTTTCTGGCTACCCTCAGAAACACTTTCAAAACCTCGGAAAAATCAATGGAAGCGGAACAAATAACATAAGTAATTATTCTCAACGGATAACTTGAAATAAAAACACGGAAAATCTAGTAACTTCGTTACACTTTGTTCTTTACTTCACTTAATAGGCATGAATATTCATTATTTTACACTAAATTTATATAGTCATGTGTTTATCATTCCTCGCACGTGGTTATATAGACCAAGAGCTGCCGTCAAACAGGTGCAAGAGTTTTCGGGAGGTTGATATCTTCAAATTGAGTTGTATTTTAGTGATGGAGAGTCACTGTAGAGTCAGCACTTCCGCAGTCGGGACACCTGGCCCTGGGACGCTCGGAATGGTGTAAAATTAATTAGCATCCCTAAACTCAAAATTTTTATATATTTAATGAATGTAGATAATATACTTATATATATGTTGTAACGAAGTTACCAATTTCCCGTTTTCATTTTTATTTTAACACCCATTTGATTCTTCCGCCGCGCTATTTTTAGCGGCCGGTCATCCGCTGTAGTAGTTTTTATATGTTCACACCGATGACTTTTTCTACATAGTAGGCCGACATCCGATCGATTTTAATTGCATTTAATTAAATCCTAGTTTTGATGGTTTTCCGGCTTTCCGCCGCTTACTAATAAATTCTTATGTTACTATAAGGGTTGTGGGATGCCGAAAAGGGGTAGAACCGGGTTATTAATTCAGATTGCAGGTGGAGCCGCCGTTCTTTTTGTAAATCCGAGTATATTGGACATGCCCGATCCAGAGAAACCACCGTCCGGGACCTGTAGGGGGTGCACCAACTGCCCGTCTAGCCTCCGGCGACCGTTTTGGCTACCAGAAGAGTGGGGACGATCACCCGATTCTTCGCCGAGGCCGCGACCAATGGGCGGCCAGCACACTCGACGATGGTGGCGCCGCCACTCGATATAAAAGGCTGCGGTCGCCGGGGAGGCTCTCTTCTTTCTGGCTGCTTCTTCTTCGGCCCTTGTGCCGATATATACCGGGTGAGTATTGGTAGGGCAAAATCCGCAGCACCAGGGGTTGGAATGGAGAGAATTCCTGGACAAACCACCTGCTAGTGCACCCCTGACGTGATAAAAATTAATAGTGGAGGCTAGGAAATTTAGAGGGTGCTACCGCACCGGATATATACTAATAGAAGCTTTCTTGCTCAAAACTTCGGATTGGAATGGCGACAATTCCCGGCCCAATCTCCTGCTAGAGCACCCCTAATTCAAACGAGAGTAATAGTCGGCGGCTAGGAAATTTTAGAGCGTGCTACCGCACCGCATAACCGCTAGTAGGCTGTAACTAGAAGGTAGATCCTGCACTGCCTGATTAACGACGTTTTCTTTTCTTACTTACAGATCGGTGGACCTCTCTGGGCCGGCGACGTCTATTTACTTACCATTGTAAAAATCTAATACGCTAGAAAGTTGTAAAAATAAACCGTGTTAATTTTGCTTTAATCTTCTTTATTTATACCCTGTCCTCGACGAACCACATACCCCTGGAAAATATTTTCTCTGACGAAAGCTATCCCGGGTAATCGGGTATAAAGCGGAGCATACCGTTCTAAAAAACTGGCGCCTGAGCAACCGTTTCGCCGTAGATCCGATTTTCCCTTTCTTAACTAAAAAGAGGCTATAAGGAAGTCCACCGGTGAGTACCAGAAAAAGGGAAAATCGGACGTGAACGCAAGTAGCGCTATAATGTCATATATTTTTAAAATACAGGGTTTTCAAACTTCACTTTTTAGGAGTGCTGACTCCATACGTCCCACCATTTTGCTATCTGAGTGTTGGATTCGTGCTCTATATTACATTCCGTAATTACATACAAATTTTGAGCTTTCGGAAAACAGTTTAGGGATGCTAATTAATTTTACACCTTTCCGTGCATCCCAGCGCCAGGTGTCCCGATCGATAAAGTGCTGACTCTGCCGTGGCTCTCTATCACTAAAATACAACTCAATCTGAAAATATCAACCTTGCGAAAACTCTTGCACTTTTTGACGTCAGTTCTCCGACTATTATAGACGTCTGAAGGGAAACAATGATTTTCCAGGGGGGGGCGGGCAACTCCCCCCTTGCCCCCCCCCCTGCGGGCGCCCATGCCAAGAGCGAAAATACGCTTTTTTTACCTGGTCATAAAATGTTCTTTAATATTTCCACATCAATAATTTTTAAATCAACTAATGCGAGGAGTTTTTGACCTCTCATAGACATTTTCTCTATGCGACTTTTGCATACCTATAGCTAGCAGTAATCAAATAACTATGAACGATACGATGTTCCAGAAACTTTATAAAGTTAGACATTGTATTTATCTGGATCAACAATTTTAGAGACCGCATATTGCTGTGACATCGGGGTATATGATGCCACAAGAACAAATGTGGCCAGAGTACAGGATGAGGCACACACAAGATTCCACAGCAAATTAGCTACGTACACACACACTAACACGACAAGTTAAATAAAAGCTTGTACAATTGGTTCAGTTCTTTTTATCCACCCTGTATAGTCTCGGAACACCCTGTATAGTATCGGAACACCCTGTCTAGTCTCGGAACACACTGTATAGTCCCGGTATAAGCATATTTGGTATACAGGTTGGCCATTTTCTACTTTATTCTATGCGTATATCACTGTGTTCCAAGTGAGTTCATTTATATTTTACCAGGGTAGCTCGAGAACAGGCGCCTCGGCAATAAGATACGAGATAAAACACTTTTATCATCGACCGTCTGTAAAACTATACATTACCATACAGATTTCCAGAGGTAAACAAAAGCTTTATTTTACACTAAAATCAAGAACTTTACCTGCCGCCTTTGCGGTGGATAGGGGATAGGCATAGGCGCACCATAATTTCACAAGATCTGCAGATCTTAGGATATATTTGCGTTTCGATATGGCTTTTTAGAGACCTTTTGACAATATTGTATGGTGCATTAACCTTTACGTTGTGTTTGACGACAACCTTAAAAAACCCTAAAAGTGAAATATTATGTTGCTTGTAAAATATGTAATTTTTGAAAACTGCGTGACGCTTATGTACCTATATTATGTATATTCTTTTTGTGGCGCCAATTAGAGATTTTTATGCTGTTTCAAGTGACTTTAGAAATACTATAACTATATTTTTTTTAGAGACAGAAGATCGGTCAAATTTGCTAAACTGGGCATATCATCATGGCGGCAGCACTACCCCCACGGCCTGCTATAATTTTTTTCGATGCGATATTTTGGTAAATGCTATTAGAGATTTTTTTTATCAAAAATCTGGAAACGTAGCTTTATTCAGCACCTCCTGAAATCCCAATACCTACCCAAGTTTCATGAATTTATAATTTTCAATTAAAAATTAGGAATGTTTTGGAAATATCTGGAATTTGAGAAAATTTAAACAGAAGAAAACAGACCAAAAATGCCCATTAATAAAGAAAATTGACCTACCATTTTAAAATAATACTTAAATATGGCTATTTTAAAACGGTAATATTATGTTCTCTTCCCGTTTTCTTTATTAATAGGATATTTTTGGGCTGTTTCGAATAATCTTACCCAATTATTTTACATTCCTCGAGCATTCCTCATTTTTAAATGATGTAAATTCAACAAATTTCTAAAAAAAATTTTTAAAAACTCGCATCGATAAAAAAATCATACTTAAATACGGCATAATAATATGTAAGCTTACTTTAAAATGGTAGGATGGTGTTATTTTTCAGTTTTCTTTAATAATGCACAAGGAAACTTCCTACCTACAAAGGAATATCAATAAAATCGCGCTCCACAACTTTACAGAGGTGTTCCGTACGAAATTTGAACATTCTGTAGATATAGGATAATTATAATAATAAGCACTAATTAAATTTCATAGCACACATCACAATGTCCCTGTCCGCGTCGCTCAGTGATTCCCAGCACAAAAACCAAAAACATCCACCGTTCACGTGAACGCTCCAGTACAACTATAATCGCCAGAATAAAACTGGCGAAATAAAAACTTACACACACTAGTCAAAAGTGTATACTGCAGGGGGCGCTATCGTGTAGAGGTTTCGAATGATGCCATAAAAACATTTAATTTATCTGCATTTTAAAAAATTGTAGAGACCATATTGCTGTGACATCGGGGTGTAGGATGCCACAAGAACAAATGTGGCCAGAGTACAGGATGAGGCACGCACAATATGCCACAGCAAATTAGCTACATACACACAGACACGTTTATTCAAAACAAATGTAACTAAATATTGATTCAAATTACTTCAGAGCAGGTGCATTCAAATACTTGTAGTAGTTTTTCCGTTTGTCAATGCAAATTGCCAATTTTCAAGTGATACCATACTTTTCATAGCTTTATTCAGCTTAGGAACGTATTCTATATTAATTATTTTCCAAGTTACAAACATAATCAAGTGTTTTGTTTGAATTTACGTATTTTTTTACTATGCTTCCCGTTTTTAAAGACTAGCAGTCATTTACAAGGTTTATAATATTGCTTTCACTTTACCACCCTAGAAGCTGATTCTCACACAATAATTCAATCTATCGTTGAGAATAACGTTTTTGCTAAAGCTAAGTCTCAGTATAATCTAAGATTTTAAAAGAAAAACTTACAAAATGGTGTTTCCCTCAGTTGTGGGATCCTAAACTATAGTAAGTGAAAAATTAGTTAAAAAAAAACAAAATGGGCCTAAGGTTTTGAAATTTTTTTACACCTACCTAATTCTTCATCTTGAACAAGTTTCCTTAATGACATTTTAACGTGTCAGAACTGAAATATTAAAGTAAATCCTATGAAAAAGATATAAATCGGTAAGTATATGTTTTCTAAGTTTCTTACATTACTTTCTCCTCTACACCGTAGCTCGGTGTGCATTTCGTTCTAGAGCATAGATACATTGCATTCTTAAAAAACAGTCAGTTCTTATTTCAGCATTGTCCGAGGAATTTTATTGACATGAAAAAAGCACCTTTCTCCGCATACATTGTTGATCGTTTATTTCAATAGCTTGCATTTCTGTAGGCGACATAATATTCTTTCACAAACAAAAAAGTCGGTAGTTTTATCCGGGCGCACTTAAATTTCGTATCAAACTCGGTGTTTTCTTTTAGTCGAAAAATATTTCCAAGGTAAAAGCTGAACTTTTGGGGTGTATGTTGAAAATTTACATTTTGGGGTACGAATGAGGTTCAGAATCCAGGTTAAAAATCGTTGATCGCGGCGTCTCGGCTAGAAGGTCAAAATGGGTTAAAATGGGCCTAAGGTTTTGAAATATTTTTTACACCTACCTAATTCTTCATCTTGAACAAGTTTCCTTAATAACATTTTAACGTGTAAGCTACAGAAAAGGCACTCTTCTAAAATAGTATAATATTTTTAATTAAAAGATACCTCTGTAAGGATATTAGGCAGACTTTTAGGCTATGTGTTTTCTAGAAAAATTGTTAGAGTTTAATGTTTAAATACGTTCTCTAGGGAGGAAATCCCGAAAAATTTGGAAGGAAGTCTCTGTGGTATTCATCGTTAAAATCCTCTATTACCTACGCTATCATCCTATTATTTTAATAATATCTATCGCTTAAATATTTTCTCTAGGGAGGAAATCCTGCGACATTTTGAAGGAAATCTCTATGGTATTTATCGTTAAAATCTTCTATTACCTACGCTGCCATAATTAAATATTTTTCCACGGCTTGGTTTTGTTTCTTTTCCAATGCCTAAATAGTACATTTTATAATATTAATTTTGTTTCCTCTCCAATATATTGTACGGTGTTTGTATCGCATATATATCTATGAAAAACAACGTTTCAGAGATATTTCACACAGAAATTTCTCAGTTTTTAAGAGCGGTGTTTGGTCAGAAACGATCTAGTGGATGATGGGGTAGTAAAAAGGCCGCCGTTTTTCCAGAGCCTGTTTTGAACACACCCCACCAAGTCTTGACCTGTCATTATGATAGGTAGACCGAATTCAAATAGAGAAGTACATGTACGTCATCCTGCGCCGGGGACGAATTTCCGTCGGGTTGCCGGGCGAGTCCATTTTGAAGGGGTGGGTCGGCCGCATAGGCGGGTACTCGGTCATGCGACGGGTGCATAAACTATAAAAGAAGAGGTGCGTTTGATGCAGTTTATTGCGATAGTGGCAGTATTTCCTGGTGCATCGTGTGTGATAGTGTATTGCTGGTAGCTCATTGTGTATTGTGTCTGTGGTCAAAGATTTGAAGTTATTATGTTTTTACCTGATATTCCTGGTACATTATACATCTCTTCAGGATTATAATAATATAATTCAAATTACCATTCATTGCATTAATATGTTAATTATATATTTTCTTTTTGCATTTAATTATGGGGTATAACATTACCTATAAAATTTACATTTTTTCTATTTACAACATATTTCGGTTTTGCAGGTACAAAATCGGGCGATTATCACGACGAAATGAACCATGACAATTTTATGAAGTGGGTAAAACAACAGTTACTACCAAATCTGCCTCCGAGATCTGTGCTGGTAGTAGATAATGCCCCATATCATAACGTTGCATATGGCAATGACCCAACTACTGCGGCTTTAAAAAAATATATGATAATCTGGCTTGAACAAAGAAATATTGCACATGATCCCACATTAACAAAACCAGAATTATACGAAGTCATTAAGATGCATAAAAGTAAACATCATATGTACAAATTGGATACACTTGTGACCGAACATGGTCATCGTGTATTAAGATTACCTCCATATCATCCAGAGTTCAATCCAATCGAGAAAATATGGGCCAATATGAAAAACTGGGTTGCCACAAGAAATGTTTCATTTAAATTAAATGATGTCGAAGCATTAGCAAGACAGAGATTTGGGGAAATAGGACCAGCTGATTGGGTGTCTGTATGTGAGCACTCTGAGAAAATTATAGATGAATATACCCAAAAAGAGCATATCCTAGATGAAGCACTTGAAGATTTAGTATTTGTAGTGAACACAGAAGAATCTGACGATGATGAAGACGACTGGCAATCAGAATTTGATGACGACCTCGCGGGAATAGAACCATTATAATACATTATATTATCATATACTATATTATATGTGTTGCTTGTGTACACAAAATTTTCATAGTTTTTATATAGGTACTTTTTTAGTGCATAATAAATTTATTGGAATAAAATTAGCATAGCAAAAAATGTTTTTTAGTAACACCCCACTTTATTTTCTTTCAAATAAAACGTCCATACCGTAAGCATTGAAAACAAATTTTACAGCCAACAACATTTCATATTTATTTTTATACATTTTATGTATCTACTTAGAATATGACTAAAATTGATACGCCTATGGTACAAACATTCGCGCAGCCTGGTCGATGTCGTACATGTACTTCTCTATTTGAATTCGCTCTATTGCATACTTTTGTATAGGAGTCAGCTTTTGTTAGCCCAACTTCTTTCTGTTATCTTCTTCCATCGATTCATCTACCCGACACCACAATATGTTACTAATCGTGAATAAATAGCACATTTTATAGTGAAGTTTATTAACCAATGGGATTTGGCAATTTTGTATAAATATAATGAAAAATAGCTTGACTTAGCTCGTTTTTGTCTTGATTATTGTTAGACAAATTTTCGCAAACTTCACTTTTGAGAAGAATGATTTTATTATGATGTAATGATTGTACAAAGACGCCAGCGCAAACACGATCACGATAATTAACTGCTAACCCAAAACAGCTGACGATTTTATGCGATTTTTATTATGTTGTTGTTCCCTGTTCCGCGCTGACTTAGCCTATTCTACGTATATTGTGACCTAGCCTGTTTTTCCCCTGACTATTACGTTGGTTTGAAAGAGCACACAATTTACCACAAGATGGCACAGTAATCCCAATTTCAACAAAAATTGACTTGGCCTGTTTTTCCCGTGTACCCTTCATATGGTTTTGTTTCTCTCAAGATTGGGTTTCAACCCCAGTGGCGAAAGAAGGAAGGCCCCTGTTCCTATTGTGTATAAGATTGGTTTCAACCCAATCGAAAACACTCGGCAACTTGCATTATCTAGTTTTTTACTCTAATCTTTTATAGTCTATATTGTTTAGGATTTGTATGAAAAAATGAATTTTGTATTATTGCGACTCTCCCTGCAGCTCGAAACGGTTGTTTGTGATTCCATACTTTCATAATATAAGCTTATAAGGTAATATCCCATATTTTTAAATTACACTATTCTTTGTATCTCTCTAATATGTTTGATCAAACATGGATTAGACCTCCTGCGCCCTGCATTCTACCTCAAATGTGGTGGGGAAACGAATGCATATAAGTTTTGTTACAATTTAAAAAATATATATAAAAGAACAATTCAACCTATTTATGACTAATACCCATATGAAACTGTACGTCTAATTTGCGATTAAAAATTTTTGTTGAAGGTGTGAAACATTTTCGTTTTTTTTATTGCGTCCTGCATTCTACCTCGAAGTAGGAAACGAACGCATGATGATTGTCAGTTAAATGCGACGTGGTTCTTCAATTTCTCGGCTACGCTCGTCGTCGAAATTTTTTATCGAGACTTGCACAGCAAACGCAGTGCGCCACGGAGCGCCGCCGCGTCTAGGGTACCGATGCAAAATATCTCAGCCGCGCTCGTACCTGGATCGTGGGAGCACAGATGTTTGATGACACCTGGATTTCAGAGGCGTATCTGACATCAGGGTGTCATCTAATTTCTTGCTGAATCATCAATGTTGGAGGATTTCGGCAATGGACCCGATTTTGAGGTGTCTTGTGGAAAAAAAAAAAGAAAAATTGACACAAACATTTTATCAAGGGTATCTATACATGGTGTTATAATTTATTTCTCCGTAATTAATACATGAACATTTTTTAAAAAGTTTTTCTGAATTGGTATTAGAACAGAAAGCAGTAAATTGATTAATTTTCTTAATATGATTCACTAGTGTTGACGCATATCCTCTTCGACGATATTCTTCATCGGTAAAAATAAAATTGAGATTTTTCGGGTTGGAGTGTTTGTTTAAAGGGTAGAAATCCATTTTTGACATTAGGACAAATGAAACCGGTTTAGCATCAACGTATAATATATAGCACGATATTTTTTGATCTAGGCACCATTGATCGAAAATATTTCTTGCAATACCATTTCTCACGACTTCTTGTCTTATTCTCTTATTGCTTGTCAACCAAAAAAGAATCTGATCTCCTCCATGTTGCACAGACGTTTGAATGAAAAATCGGTCACACACTTTTAAGACATTACCCCCACCACTTTTATATTTTTCCATACACTTTTAAGACGTTACCCCAACCACTTTTATAAATTTTAAACTGAGCCGAGACCTTGACCAATTTGAGATGTTGAGATATTTGGGGAAGCGTCTGGAAGCTGCGCCAGCAGAGAATTGCATAAGGTCAAGCGTCGTGACTTAGTCACTTTTACGGCGATAGAAATATTTTCTTTTTATTTGCCAACAAAACGGATCAATTTAGCAGTGTAACGTCTGCAAAAATTACGAATATCCGTCGAAAATATGAAAAACGATTTCCTAGAAATTGGCCAAAAACTGGCGCCCATACGCTCCACCACGGCGGCGAGTATGCGACGCCCCACGTGGCCTTTTTTCGCGAGGCATCTCCGGGCAAGTTGACGGCGGCGCGGCGGTCAGATTTCAACAAACGAAGTGGCGCGCAATGCGTCGAAAGGCCGAGATGCTTCCATCTCGAGCGGCAATTTGCATGTGACGAAACACCGGTGGCTGCCCCACGTGGGCGTTTTTCTTGGAAGGCATCTCTGTTGGAAATGCCTGATTTCTTAGAATCGCGATAGGTACCTATATTTGTTTACTTTTTTACCAGCAAAACGGGTCAATCGGTGTCATCGCTATCGGCTGCAAAAGGACAAAAATCCGTTATAACTAAAGATTTCCTGGAAAGATAGTGGAACTCTCGAGACGCGTCGATGGTCGGCGATGGCGATACCATATTTGTTTACTTTTTTGCCAGCAAAACGTGTCAATTTAGCGGTGTCATCGTTATGTCTCGGTTGCAAAAGGAATCCGTTGAATTTTTAATTATAACGAAAGATTTACTGAAAACTATGTGCCGCGGCCAGGTGACCTCGGGACCTAAATTGAGATATTTAGGCTCTCCCACGTGGTGTTTTTCTGGGAAGGCATCTCCGTTTATTGGAAATGCCCGATTTCTTAGAATCGCGATAGGTACGATACCTATATTTGCAATGTTTACTTTTTTAGTTGCCAGCAAAACGGGTCAATTTAGTGGTGTCATCGCTATGTATCGGCTGCAAAAGGAACCCGTTATAACGAAAGATTTCCTGGAAATTGCCGCGGCCAGGTGACCTCGGGACCAAAATGGAGTGGAACTCTCGAGAGCGTCGACGATGGAACTAGGTTCGAATCCGCGATGTTTGCCATGGTGTTAGCAATGATTTGCCCAGAGGACTGCGCTCCTTCGATGAAGTAAACTGATCTCCAACAGTATCGGTAATAATTAACGGGACGAATACAGTTATTCGTTATTTTTATTATTCCACAACAGAATTACATGACATTATTATTTTTCAACAATTCTATTATATGACAACGAACATGTGCCGCTTTTGTATTGTTTCGAGTTGACTATACATCGTGTAAAATTATTAAAATGTCCGAACATACCGCCGCCCTTGAAAGCATGCGGCTTTCAAACAGACAAAACATAAAAAAAATAACTTGTTGGTTGATTGAGCAAACTAAATACTAAACTTATTCTAAATCTGGGAGTCACAATCGGGAAACAGCACTCATCAAGGAGCGTTCATAGCACTTCACTGTCATTAATCAGGAGTATTGTCAATATCAACGGGCAGAAGGCATAATCGGGAGATCGCCCTCTTAAAAAGTCCATTACGAGTGCGAACTGTGGCAACTCTGACACTTCCATCTTGACCGGGATGTACTTCAACGATGCGTCCCATGGGCCAGTAAAGAGATGGTGTGCCGTCTTCTTTTAGTAGAACTAGTGACCCTTGTAGAGATGTGTCGTTTTTCTTAAATTTCCATTTGTGTCGTTCTTGAAGGTTGCCATTTGTTCCAAAAGCTTTCGACCATACGTTGGATATGTTGAAATCTTCGGTTGTGGTTAACTGTGGTACCTTTCAGAGGTATTTCTGGTACTGCTGTTAAAGCTTGACCGATGATAAAATGACCAGGCGTGATTGCTTGAAGGTCGTTAGGGTCAGGGAAAAGAGGAATAAGTGGACGGGAATTAAGGACTGCCTCAACTTGGTACAGCAAGGTAGAAAACTCTTCGAAAGTTAATGGATTATTGTTAAGTATTCTGTTGAGATGCGATTTTACAGATTTTACTGCAGCTTCCCAAATCCCACCAAAATGTGGTGATCTAGGTGGAATAAAATGCCACTGAATTCGATTCTCTAATAAGTAATTTGAAAATTTACCACTTTGAGAAATATTATCTAAAATGTTAGACAAAATATTATTCGCTCCTACGAAATTCTTTGCGTTGTCAGAATATAAATTAGACGGTAAACCACGTCTTGATACAAATCGTTTAAGCGCTGCTAAAAAACCTTCTGTTGTTAGCTCACTCACTAACTCTATGTGGCACGCTTTTGATGACAGACAGACAAATATACAATTATAAGCTTTTAAAATTTTGCGATTTCTCATGTTACATTCTTTTAGCTCGAAAGGACCAGCGTAATCTAACCCACATGATTCGAAAATTCGAGAGGGAGTTACGCGCACTCTAGGAAGTTCACCCATTTGTTCTGACATGGTAACGGGTTTTGCCTTGAAACAGGGAATGCACTTTCTCAGCACTGCCTTGGTAGTTTGCCTACCATTTATTGGCCAGAAATTTTGTCTCACATGAGAAAGTGTTGCTTGACACCCTGAGTGCATGTTACGTTTATGCTCATGAAGAATGACAAGACGAGTAAATATATGATTATTTGGTAAAACGGCGGGATGTTTGCTATCATATGACAGTTGTGAATGTTTTCTTCCTCCAACGCGAATAATTCCGTGACTGTTAAGAAAAGGATTTAAGCAACTTAACTTACTACTAGGAGCAACGTTTTTTGTGATTTTTATTGCCTTTTTTTCGGGAAGAAATGCTTCATTTTGTACAATTTTTACGAGAACAAAAATGCTATTTTCTATTTCGTTACGAGATAATTTTCCGATGGTCTTAGGCACGTTTATTTTACCAATTGACACCTTTAAATTAAAGATAAATCTTAAGCAATACGCAGTTATTCTTTGCAATTTTTTTAGTGAGGAATATCGATAAAAAATTCGATATTTTGAGTACAGACGAGAGTTATTAATTTATTTCGAGGTCTTTCTTCCGGTAACTCGGAATAATTATTTGTGTATTCTGAAATATGTTTGACGTTTCCGCACAATGATATTTCGCGATTTTTTATCAAAAAGGGAGATCCGTTCCACCAAAGATTGCATGATTTTAATTCCGTTGGATTGGATCCACGTGTTATTAAATGTGCAGGGTTTTCATTCGAACAAACATGATACCATCTTTCTTTCTCCGTTAACTGCAAAATTTCGGATGTTCGATTAGAAACGAATGTTTTTAGTGTGTTTGGTTCACGAGGTAGCCAAGCAAGAACGATCGATAATTCGCCGAGGAAATGGATAAAACTTGTAAACACTTGTTTATCAATCTTGCTAATAAAACTGCACCGCACAATTCTAGTCGCGGTAACGAAACAGTTTTCAGCGGAGCCACACGACTTTTAGCACATAAGAGGTTTGATTTTAAGTTTCCATCGACATCTGTTGAGACTACATACACGCACGAGCCATACGCCTTTTCCGAGGCATCTGAATAACCGTGGAGTTCAACACTCTGAGCGTCCATTGTTTTAACGTTTCGTGGTATAGATATTTCCTTTACATGAAGTAATTGGTTAAGCAATGATTGCCATTCATGGTGTAGCTCGGTGGGTAATGACTCATCCCAATGTAGTTTCAACTGCCAAAGATGTTGCATAACAAGTTTGGATCGAATTGTTATAGGAGCTAATAATCCTAAAGGATCGAATTGTTTTGAAATGTGAGATAAAATACTTCTTTTTGTAACTTTTTCTGACTTGTCTTGGAAATTAATTGGCCGATAAATAAAACAATCTGAATTTGAATTCCATGTTATACCTAATGTTTTAATAGTGTCGCTTTCGGAAAGAGTAAATTCTGTATTTTTAGATTGATCAGATTTTTTATGCAAATCTGCCAAGATTAATGGATTGTTTGACAAAAACTTGCGTAATTGAAAACCATATTCGATAAATATGTTTACGAGATTTTTTCGTATGCTAACTAATTTTTCAATGCTATCGCAACCGCATAAAACGTCATCAACATAAAAAATATTTTTTATTACGTCACTCTCCAAAGGAAATTGATGGGATATGTCTTCAGCAATTTGTATTAAACATCTAGTAGCCAAAAAACTGGCCAGGGCTGTGCCATATGTAATGGTATTAAGAGCATAATGTTCGAGTTGATTATTAGAATTTTCGCGCCAGACTATTCTCTGCAAATCACGTTGTTTTGAATCCACTAAAACTTGTCTGTACATTTTAGCTAGATCTCCTATCAGAACGTAATTATGCTGTCTAAAATGAATTAAAATCGAGAACAAATCATTTTGAATTACAGGTCCAACTTTTAAAATATCATTTAATGAAAACGCCTGTAGATGATGGCATACTAGCAGTGAATACAACCCGAATGCGAGTCGTGGCACTGTCTGGCTTTTCTACGCTGTGATGGGGCATATAAAACATTAAATTAGAAGTTGCAATCTCTATTTTTGACATGTGGCCTAAACTGATATATTCGTTCATAAACCTCTTATATTCGTTGTACAAGTCGGGCTTCTTTTGGAGTTTTCGTTCAAGTGAATAAAATATTTTTTCCGCTCAATTTTGAGAATCACCTAATTCGGTGTAATTATTCTTTAAAGGAAGTGTAACTATAAATCTTCCTGATTCGGTCCTACGCGTTGTTTTAATAAAATTTTCTTCGCATTCGATTTCCTCACGTGAATAGTTATTTTTTGTGTTTGAAGGCATTTCTTCCATTATCCAAAACTTTCCTAATTGAAAGTCTAGATTTGAAAATGTCAGAAAACAAGAGTTTGATTGTGTTTTTGTTGCGTTGCCAATATTTCTAGAAACTATCCAGCCAAGACGTGTTTTTTGTAAAATCGGTAAGTTTTTTCCTAGTCTGATTTGTCCTACGCACATAAGCTCATAAAAAACACCCGCGCCTATTAAGATATCTACACTGGAGCTTTCATTAAATTTTGAATCTGCTAGCTTAATACTTTCGGGAATATTAAACATAGTTTTGTCAAAAGAATGCGTAGGTGCATTTTCTGTTATCGTTTTAATTACTAAAAATGGTAATTTAATTTCGAAATTTGTGTGCACGGAACTTATATTAAGATTTACTCGTCTGAATGTATTGGTGGATGTTTTATTTACTCCAGAAATTGGAATTGCTACACCAGTATTAGTAAGAGGTATTTCTAATTTTTTGAATAAGTTTTCAGATATTAGATTAGCCTGAGAACAGCTGTCAAGAAATGCCCTACCCAATATGGGTTGATTGTTTTTATTATACACATTTACCATCGCAGTTGACAGAAGTGTATACGTATTCGAATTATTTTGGTTTATGTTGGCGGTAATAGTAAAATTTTGAGAACAGTGAACTGAGGATTCGTTTTCAGAATTTGAATTATTTCTCGTACTTGCGTTGCTATTTCCATTATTGTATGAAGTACTCGGGGTATTTGTATTTTCAGTAACTTGCGTAAATGTCAATCCATGTAAAAAAGTGCTATGCTTTTTATTGCATTTTTTGCAGCCTGTTGATCTGCAAATGGATGGGGAATGTCCTGGCCTAAGACAATTTGTACAGTATTTAATTTTTTTAACCTCTTTATATCTATCATTTACTGACAAATTCTTACATTGATCACAAAAATACAAAAAATGTGCTTTCTTACACAGCGGACACGATGGTTTATGCTCTGATATATGAAATGATTTAATTTCGTTCTTTTTAATGAATGTGGTGTTGTCAAGTAATTCCCAAAATACACACTTCTCATTGAGAAAATTTGTAAAATCTGATGTTTTAACGTTAATTTTATTTTTGGAAAAAACTTCCCATTCAGCCCTTAATTTTAAGTCTATTTTTGATACCAAAAGACAAATTAGCGGGGTATCCCAATCGTGCACCTTTTCGCCAAAATTTTCTAATGAGCGATAATGTTTTAAAAAAGTGTCGACAAAATTTCTTAATGACACGTGTGACTTAAATTTTACCGTGGGCAAATCGAAAAGTATTGTTTTCATATGGGAATGTATTATCGCTTTTTTGTTCTCATACCTATCGCGCAGAAGCTGAATTGCTATATTGTAATAATTATCAGACGTGATTTTAATTGAACTAATTACTTTTAGTGCACCGCCTTTTAGGGCACCATTTAAGTAATGGATCTTCTGTACATTATCTAAAGCGGGATTATCATGAATTAATGATTTGAAAGTGTCATAAAATTGAGACCAGTCGCCATAACCTCCATGATATTCATTTATTTTTATTTCGGGTAATTTTATATTTAATTTTGTGTTAGAACTGCTAGAAGCAGTGAAAGACGTGTTTGCATTACTTTGAATCTCGTGATCGGTATTTTTTGTTTCAATTAAACTTTTAGCTGTGGAAATAAAATCAAAATACTTAGTTTCAAATTCATCACGTTCGTTATTATTAACATCTTCGTCTTTCTGTGCCTGTCCTAGATCAAACAACGTGCCTTCATATTCATCTTGAATTTTATTATACTCTGACAAAATGCTTTGAGCTTCTTCTAATCTTATATGTAGTTTAGTTATATCGTTAGGTTCACTGTATACAAAAGAAGTTACAAAATTGCCGAATATTGTTAAACGTGCTTTGATGCGACCTCGTTGTGCAATTAGTTTATTGACAGATTCTGACATTTTTTCGATAATTCAAGAATAAATTATTATTGAGGCAATCCAGAAAATGGACAATTTGGGTTTGTGGAAAAATTATGGGAGAGGACACAGGACTGACCTTTACGAGTTGCCGATCCGTAGGTTATGTATCCGGCTCGAAGGACCAATGTATAATTGTTGTTTTTAAGCTTTCACGGCCGTTATTAATATATTGATGAGTTTCCGGGTTGTTATGCCGTGGTCTGTGCAGAAATAGTTCAGACGTTTCGCCGGTCGTAGCTGCCGGCATCTTCAGTAGTTCTACTCCGGTTGTGGAGAGGTGACTGACGTTATTTGGTGATTCCTATCTGGCTGTCGAGAGGTGATTAATCTGCCGTGCAAGGCAAAAACCTAGTAAGTCAAGTTACTTGAAAATTAAGATTTTTGCATTTTTGGACTCTACGCAAAAAATGCCACCTGGTAACATCTTTAACTTTATCGTACGATGCATAGTTTCCAAAATATAGACATCAAGTATAATAGTATGTTTAGTTACTGAATTTCAATATCAGTAACTCTCCATAACTGCTAAATATATACGTATTTTTAGAAACAACTTTATTTTCCAACAGAAATAAAACATAAACAGAGATACTGATAATTCCATGGTAAGAAAACAATTCAATAAACAAGTAACTCCGGTTACCTTTGTACAATTTTTATATTTTTACAATTGAAAAAAACAGTATGTAGGGTTATTCCATATTTTTATTTGACAATGCAACTAAAGAAAACAGTATGTTGAGTTACCCATTTATTCCCTAAAATTCAACCAATTAAAACCTATGTAAAAAGGATTACAGTATTTAATTTTGCATTGAGACCAACAGGAAGTCTGTTTACTAGTTTTATATAGGGCTAAGGGCGGAGTCAATGTTAAAGCAGCGGGGGAGTAGGAAGAGTTACTTTGAAACGCGAACTAATCACACTTCATTAGCGAGAAGGTAGTCGGCGCAGTAGGACGTGTCTTTGGTGCTAGTTGCTGCTATCGTTCTTCAACATGAGTTCTCATACTCGCGGCAAAAAATTAGTCGATTTAGTGTTATTAGAAGAGTAAGTATGGTATAAAGTTATAAATATAATAAATAATAAATTATTTATGGCATCGAAGTGAAATAATAATACAGTTTCATTCCAAACGATAGTATTCAAAAAATATACGGAGAACTTTTCATTTATTTAAACTTCAGACTACTCACAGCAAATTAAAAATTATCAAACCTATAACGCAACGAAATCTTTAGATACACCAAAACAGGTTTTCGACATTAACTCAAAATTTAAGATAGAATTTAAAAATTTGTTTGTTACTGTTATTATTACCCACAGTTTGTGATATAGGTACCATTTGATTTCCTTTTATCAGCTACGATTTATTACAGTTTTTAAAAAATAAATTGAAAATCTTGATCTCTTTTTTTTTTCCACGCAATAATTTTATGGAAATATTTATTCAAAATTTAACTAATGATGTTGGCTGCTCTTATTTAAGATATGCTACAATAATTGCCCGAAGAAAATGTTCAAATTTCTTTCTAAATTTTAAGTTATAGCCAAAAAAGAGTGTTTTTGCATGCCTCAAGGCTCCACTGCGATCGCTCTCTAACAACACTGAAAGGTTTCAAAGAGCCAAACAGTATACTAACCTATAGGTTCTCTGCAAAACAAAATATTAAAAGTTTTTTATACTCTCTTGATTACATTTGACGGGATCCTTATTTTACTGTATTAGAATACAATTTTAGTAATCTTTATGACAAAATAAAAAAGTTAGTTTTAACTGCGACCAACCTTATAAACAATACTTTTCTTCTTCAGGTTTAAAAATAGAGACACATTGAAGAAGACACCGTCCCCGGTTGATGATTCTGATGCTGATCCGGATTATTCCCCACATGAAAATAAGAAGAAAAAAATAATAAATTATTTTGATTTGCCTGATGTAGCACCGAATTGCACCGAATGGGAAATGCAGGGTTCGAGCAAAAACCACCAGGCTATCTTACTTGCACAAGAAGGGTCAATGCTTGGTACTTCTCCTTCCGTTTTAAAACACACTCAAGCTCATAAGAAAAGTCCTAATTTACCGAAAACTGGAAACACCACATCCAATGACCATCAACTTGAAATTAATGGAAATTGTCAAGATGACTCCATTCATCAACAGGAACTGTCCGGGAGCTCTGCCTGTCGAGATTGTAATGCAGTACAAAATAAAAAGAACAAAAAACAAAAAATGTTGTTACCACCATGTCCGACTTCGTGTCGAAAAAAATGTAAGGAACGGGTATGTCCAAAGTTTCGGGCTGAAATTTTCAAGTATTTTTGTTCCCTATCGTTTGGAGAGAAACGGCTATTTTTTGACAAATATTTAGAAAGAGAAGACATAAAATATCAGAAAGTAAAGGCTATTCGAAACAAGAGATTTTCCATTACCTACACATTACCAAACAAAATATCTACGGACAAAAACGAATTAAATGAACCTAATAATAACGACAAAGTAAACAGAGTTTCAGTATGTAAAACAATGTTTTTACGCACCCTTGGTTTAAAATCAGATTCAATGATAACTGAATTTTTAAAAAATACAACTGCAGATTGCTTTCCACAGCGAATTGATAAACGTGGTGCTAAAAGAGCTGAAGCTATGAGTGAAGTTTTTAAATTAAATTATACCAAGATCAAAACTCACATAGAATCGTTTCATCCACAAATTGCGCATTATGCTGTAGCCCATGCACCTTATCGTAGATATTTGCCGAGTGACCTTAATATTAAACAAATGTACAAAGACTACGTCGAGAAATTCGAAAAAATCTCATATGAAACTTACAGGTAAAAATTAAGTAAAATATTTAATGTTCCTCTATCTTACATAACATACTTTCGTTAAATGTCAGTATCTAGGTACAGGTAACATAAATACTTTTTTGTGAAGATTTTATGGGGTGTCGCATAATTGAGTTTAAAAATACAGTACATTCAGTAATTATTTTGCAATTTTGGTAATATAAAATAAAGTTATATAGAAATTATCTCTTCACTTCCAAAATTACGAAGTAATAACCGAATAAAATGGTTTTAAACTTAATCAGTTAGTGTACTTTTAAACCCCACTTATACAGGGCTACTTGAAATCCGTACTCAAAAAGATTTATGGTGCCTGTATTTCGATTATGTGAGGTAAGTATATCAGAGTAACTGAAAATAAATCCTTGTCCTAAATACAATTTTCCTCTTAATTGAATTCATAAAAAACGAAAATGTATAAAATATTCGTAAGTTTACTAATAATGCTCTTTTGCAGGAAAGTAGTAGAAAAGGAGAATATTGGGTTTTCCAATCCCAGCCAAGATGAATGCAGTCAATGTTCAGTTTTTAAAAACCATGAACATACACATGAAGAAAGAGAAGTACCAACAACTGATGAACTAATTGACACTTCGGTTGTTCCTGATGCAATGGCTAAAGACAAAAATAACGAAAATGAAGTGTGTGATATATGCAGAAGACACGAAATCCACAAAAAGCGATATAAAGTTGCCAGAGAACAGTACATGAAAGACTGCACTCAGAATGATAGAGAAACCGAAAAATTTTCGGTTGACATGCAAAAAGTCTTAATTTTGCCAAAAATGTCGCTTAAAAATTCTTTCTTTGTAAGCAGACTGACAGTGTTTCATGAAACGTTCGCAAATTTACAAACGGGGGAATATAATAAGTGCATTTTATGGCACGAAGCCGTCATGGGACGCAATAGCAAAGACGTAGTGGCCGCTTTTTATAAAGTGATTACTCAATTAAAAGAATCAACAAAGCATGTTTTATTTTGGGCGGACAATTGTACCGCCCAAAATAAAAACTGGACATTATTTACGGCATCCATAATTTTTGTGAATCAGGAATGGGGACCTGAAAGTATAACTTTTAAAGATTTCGAGCCTGGTCACAGTTTTATGAAGGCCGACTCGATACACGGACAAATTGGAAGAAAATGGAAAAAAGAGGAAAATATTTTTGATTTAGAAGATTTGGAGAATTTAATTAGAACATCAAACAAATATAACAAATTAATAACCCTTTCTGCGGAAAATTTTTACAAGTTTGAAAACGGATGTCAGTCAAGAAAAAATGCAGTTGACATGCCAAAAATAGCCGAAATAAAATGTGCGAAATTTTTGAAAGGTAGTCGCAAAATTTTTTACAAAAAGGAATTGGAAGATACCATATTTTTGGAGGCAAATATTTTGAAAACTAAATTTAAAACAGATATGCCTCCAACTGTGGAATGCTCGCGTGGAATAAACACGGAGAAGAAAAACAAAATAATCCATGAACTGGTTCCACACATGAACCCAAGAAAACAAATTTTTTGGAAAACTCTTCCAGAATCCAATGAACCAGATTTAAATGATTCGTTCCCGGAATAATAAGAAAGTCTGATTCATATATTTGACTGTTTGTCATTTTTCTTTAGAAAGTAAACGTTTTTGTGTAATACTTAGATTGTTTTCTTATCCTTCCAGTTATTTGAATTTTTGGCCAAAAACTTACTAAACGTAATAACGTTGCATTTGAAACACTAAACGGAGTTACATGTTTTTTCCTAAGCTTTGGTGGCACAAACCTTAGCTGAAGACGAGTTACTTGGTTTTTACTTTGTACCATGATAGTGTTAACTAAAAGAAGTAAGTTAAAAATTGACAATATCTCCTCTTCTGTTCACTTTAGCCTATATCTGAGTAGAGGATTAGAAAGAGCGGAAAAAACTATATACAATAGCATACATTCAAATTTTTCTCAAACAAAAACAAAAGGAGTGGCTAATTAAATGTCAATAAAAACTTAAAACCGCTCTCCTGAAAAACTGGTATTTTCGACTTACTAGGTTTTTGCCTTGCACGGCAGTAATGTCAACTGCGATCTGGTCACTCTTCTTATACCAGGACTTGTTCGTGTAGACTGAGATTGAATTGTTGGAGGGAACGTATTGGTGGGGGCGATATAGAGGGGGGCAGAGCCGGAGGCGACCGCATCATTACCGTTAGCCAAGCCGAGGTCATTTAGCGAAGTGGAGGTAGTGGGATGGGCAGCGTAATCGTGGGGGTATTGCAAGTGGCAGCGTCGGTCTCTGTTCTCCGTTCTTGTTTGTTTCTGAGGACTGGTTTCCACGCCCTGCTGACTCGGAATCCGTCTTCTTTATTGAGATTCTAAGGGTGTTGTTCTATTTCCAATGCCTCACGTCTAGCCCTTCGGCTACAGCATTCTGACAAATCAGCCAGAGCTATGCACGCCATGGAGGAAATCCACTCTATTAACTTTGAACAAACGACGGCATTGGTTAAAGGAACAGGTTTTTACAACTTGGCTAGACGTGAGGCATTGGTATAAGAAGAGTGACCAGATCGCAGTTGATATTAGTCACCTCTCGACAGCCAGATAGGAATCACCCAATAACGTCAGTCACCTCTCCACAACCGGAGTAGAACTACTGAAGATGCCGGCAGCTACGACCGGCGAAACGTCTGAACTATTTCTGCACAGACCACGGCATAACAACCCGGAAACTCATCAATATATCAATGTATAATTGTTGGCTTGGCCTTTCTTCTGTGCGGCAGGAACCGCGCTCCTTCGATGAAGTAAACTGATCTCAAACAGTATCGGCAATAATTAACGGGACGAATACAGTTATTCGTTATTTTTATTATTCCACAACATAATTACATGACATTATTTTTCAACAATTCTATTATATGACAACGAACATGTGCCGTTTTTTTATTGTTTCGAGTTGACTATACATCGTGTAAAATTATTAAAATGTCCGAACACTTACAATAATATTTTGCGTCGATGGTTCAGTTGGCCAGAGCGTCGGATTACGATGGTCTTAGGTTCGATTCCTAGTGCGACTTTTTTTTTAATTTGGCCCCATGACGCGCGAGGTCAACGACTGGCCCAGAGGTTAGGACAGCGGTGACAGTGTAGTCGGGGCGGAAGGTTAGTCGGGGTCAAACGTGACGCAACAGGTCAGGTGGCCAGCTCATTGCCGGCGAAGGTCAGGCGGCTTTGCGGGCGTCTGCGGCCTGTCTGTCTCAAGTAAGGCAATACCTACTAGCACATTCAAGATGCGTGCGATAATAATAATAATAATAATAATAATAATAATAATAATAATAATAATAAGTGCGCAGGGGGGGTCTGACCTGTGAGAGAGGCAGACCCACGGGTGTGACGATCCCGCGCTCCCCAGTTACGCAGGGATGGGTCTGACCTGTGAGAGGGGCAGATTCACGGGTGTGACGATCCCGCGATTCCCAGTTACGCATGGAGAGGTTTGGCCTGTGACAGGGGCAGACCTACGGGTGTGACAATCCCGCGATCTCCAGTTGCGCAGGGAGGGGTCTAGCTGGTGACGGGGGCTGATCCTCGGGTGTGACAATCCCGCGACTCTCGGTTACACAGGGATGGATCTAGCCTGTGAGAGAGGCGGATCTTCGGGTGTAACGATCCCGTGTTTCCCAGTTAACGCAAGGAGGGGTTTGACCTGTGAGAGGGGCAGATCCTCGGGTGTAACGATCCCGCGTTATCCTAGTTGACCTGTGTGGGTAGCGGGTTAGAATACTCCTATCGTGGCTCCGCGAGTCGTAAAAGGCGACCGAGGGCCGTCACTCCCACGTTACGGGAGAAACCCATGGAATGCAGATTAATAGGAGTTTTGTCATAGGGCCGCTGCCTGGGGATCGCCAGGGCATGTCTGGAGCCGGCGCTGGACATGACAGCGAGCGGGACGTCGGTGACAGGGCGCTGATGAGGCGGGCCCCTGTTGCACAAACAGCTACAGCCCAACAACAACACGAACATCTACAACATGGGAGCCAAACGAGAACTAGGGTTCCACCCACCGAAGGTGCTGCGCGGGAACTTCAGCCAGCGTTCACAGAGGCGGGATTACAACGACGACGCATGAAATGGACTGTGTCCATGAATGAATCGATTATGCGTATTTTTTACAGGGTGACAAACTTAGGACAAGAGATGATCGGCTACCGACAACAACTGCATGCCGAGTTCTGCAGGGAGTTTCCACACATGGAAGTGTCTGAACAAAGAGTGTCAGATCAGTATCGAACTATTCTAAGAAATAACCGAATTCCAGAAACGCGACTTAACGCTATCAAACGGGAAGTTGAGCTAGAGATCCACGGCGAACACATAGACATAGATGACAACAACAACAATGGGGAACTTCAAGCGCCTGGACAACAACTAGAAGCCGAAACGGTAGAACCAACAACCGAGAGTCTGGAATCGGTTAACGAAGAACATTTTGAGGGCTTAAACGCACATATGAGACAGGCAGTATTGCGATACGAAGGCACAGACCCACTGAGCAGGCCACCGCTACCAAAATTAAATTCTTCCAGGAAACTTGCGATCGTGCTCGATCTTATGAACACACGAATTTTACCAAACTATGTTTCAGTGACACCAACATTAGAACGTATGCACATGTTAATCTACTGTGCCGCAACGGCAGTCACCACTGTAATGGGTGCCAAGATCCGAACGGCCCAAGAGTTGAATCGTGCAAGACCAGAACCACGAATGGCTCAATGGGAAATGCGACTAAATCGGAAGATCGAGAGTCTCCGTATAGACATAGGACAAGTGACGGAATATATCAGAGGAGTTAGAACTAGAAGGATCCAGAGGGTGGTGCAGGCAATAATGAGCCGCACCCAAAT
The DNA here is from genome assembly GCA_963920635.1 of Pseudeuparius sepicola. NCBI lineage: Eukaryota > Metazoa > Arthropoda > Insecta > Coleoptera > Anthribidae > Pseudeuparius > Pseudeuparius sepicola. The sequence goes on from OY987305.1 coordinate 38,683,029, forward strand.
GCATTCTAGGCATGACCCCGCGAACATCACTGCTCAACAATGTCTTGACACATTAAAACAAAAACTTTCTGTTTTCGCAGGGCGTCTGAGGAGATACAAGGCTAGTAACAACAGGAAACGAGACAACAAACTCTTTGAACGATCAGAAAAGGGTTTCTACCGTGCTTTTAATTCTAGCGCCGATGCCACAAATGCGAGTTACCCTAGCAGAGAACAGGTCGACGGTTTCTGGAGAAATCAACTTGCCACACCAGGTCCATACAATGTCAGTGCAAGCTGGATCAGCGAAGAACGCGAGATGGGCCGGAACTATAGCCAGATGCAACACGAGCAATTCACAACCGCTGAGGTCTCCGATGTCATCAAGAATTCCCACAACTGGAAGGCACCAGGTCCAGATCATCTCCAAAATTATTGGATTAAGAAGTTGTGGTGCACGCATGAACAGATAACTACCTTAATTAATGAAGTCTTGCTCGATCCTCTGAAAATGCCATTGTTTCTTACACAGGGTGCAACCTACCTGTTACCAAAAGACCAGCGGAATACAGATAACCCTGCCAAGTACCGCCCAATAACCTGCTTGCCTACGCTGTACAAGATAATCACATCTTACCTTACGCAGCGAATATATGCTCACTGCGAGCGGAACAACATCATTGCAATGCAGCAGAAGGGCTGCTCGAAGGGCGCAATGGGATGCAAAGAGCAACTCATCATAGACTCTGTCATCTGCAACCAGGCTCATTCCAAGCAACGAAACCTCCACATGGCTTATGTGGACTACAAAAAAGCATTTGATTCCGTACCTCACGACTGGCTCACAGGTATCTTAAAGCTGTATAAAATAGATCATCATACAGTTTCCTTTTTAGAACACGTTATGACAACCTGGCGCACTAAGATACAACTCAGAACCGCAGACAGTAACATCGAGACCGACACAATCAACATCCGAAGAGGGATTTTCCAAGGAGATTCACTCAGTCCACTGTGGTTCTGCATGGCGATGAACCCTCTATCACATCGGTTGAACTCTACAAAATATGGCTTCGCTATCAAAAGCAACAACGCAGAAGCGATCAAGTTGAATCACCTATTATATATGGATGATTTAAAACTGATCGCAGCAACCAAAAACCAACTAACGCAAATGCTTAAAATTGTAGAGGAGTTCTCCAGGGACATCGGAATGCTGTTTGGACTGGACAAGTGCCGCACCCTTAATATCATCCGGGGAAAGCTCGAACAAAGCGCACACGAGATGCAGGACGGCCAGGAGATCGAAGCAATGAGCAAGGGAGATACATACAAGTATCTCGGGATGAAACAAGCTCAAAGGATAGACCATCGAACAATGAAGACTGATTTAACGAATGAATTCATCAAGAGAGTAAAACAAGTAGTGCGAACTGATCTTAACAGCAGGAATTTGTTTAAGGCCCTGAACACGTATGCGTGCTCTGTACTCAGCTATTCGTTCGGAATAGTGAATTGGACCAACACGGACACCAACAACCTGCAACGAAAAGTTAGGACACTACTGACAAAAGCTCATAAACATCATCCCCGTAGCGCCGTAGAAAGAACAACTCTGCCACGTCAACTAGGAGGAAGAGGATTGGCAGATCTCAGCAAGCAATTGGACCAACAAATATTAAATCTGCGTAATTATTTCTACAGGCAGGCCAACAGCTCCACACTACATAGGGCTATATGCGGAGCAGACGTCTCAACACCGCTACGTCTGACGGAACACGAGCGTCAAAATCACCACCGAACCGACAACGATAAACTACAGAGGTGGTTGGGGAAGCCGCTGCACGGGAGGCATCCTAATGAGGTTAACCAGGAACATGTCGACAAGTTAGCGTCGAACTATTGGCTGACCTCGGGACGAATGTTCCCCGAGACGGAAGGCTTCCTACTGGCCATACAAGATCAGGTTATACCAACTCGCAACTACCTAAAATTCATTGTAGGAGATGCATCGGTAGTGGATGACAGATGCAGATACGGGTGTCCAACTTCAGAAACAATCCAGCACATAACAGGAGGATGTCAGATGTTCGCATCAACGGAATATAAGGAACGACACGATTCGGTTGCCAAGATCTTGCACCAGGAACTGGCGAAAAAGCTGCTGCTTGTGCAGGCAGAGAGGGTCCCATATTACAACTACACACCTGAGCCTGTTCTTGAGAACAGCAACTACAAGATGTACTGGGATCGTACAGTTCTGACAGATCAACGAGTTGCCCATAACAGACCGGACCTTATAATAGTTGATAAAATTTCTAGGCAGACAACTCTGATTGATGTGGCCATCCCGAACAACAACAACCTGCGTGTGAAGCAAGTCGAGAAGATCGCGAAGTACAGAGATTTAGAAGAACGAATTAGAAGGCAATGGGAAATGGAGAACGTCCAGACGATTCCAATCATCATGTCAACAACTGGTGTTATACCAAAAAGTTTTCTGAGAAACATAAAAGAGCTGGGTCTAACTCATAGTCTTTACAGGTCCATGCAGAAAGCGGTACTACTTGCGACAGCCCGAACCGTCAGGAAATTCATGGGGAATGCGGGAGTGTCCGACAACATCAATGTCACCTAAGGCCCGATTACATGGCAGGGGTCTCGTCCGAGCCAGATCCTTATGGTATCCGGGATACCCGGGATCTGAGTGAATGTTCCCCGTAGAGGGAGTGCGAATGCCTTTTGGCTAAGTCGATAATAATAATAATAATAATAAGCCCAACAACAACACGAACATCTACAACATGGGAGCCAAACGAGAACTAGGGTTCCACCCACCGAAGGTGCTGCGCGGGAACTTCAGCCAGCGTTCACAGAGGCGGGATTACAACGACGACGCATGAAATGGACTGTGTCCATGAATGAATCGATTATGCGTATTTTTTACAGGGTGACAAACTTAGGACAAGAGATGATCGGCTACCGACAACAACTGCATGCCGAGTTCTGCAGGGAGTTTCCACACATGCAAGTGTCTGAACAAAGAGTGTCAGATCAGTATCGAACTATTCTAAGAAATAACCGAATTCCAGAAACGCGACTTAACGCTATCAAACGGGAAGTTGAGCTAGAGATCCACGGCGAACACATAGACATAGATGACAACAACAACAATGGGGAACTTCAAGCGCCTGGACAACAACTAGAAGCCGAAACGGTAGAACCAACAACCGAGAGTCTGGAATCGGTTAACGAAGAACATTTTGAAGGCTTAAACGCACATATGAGACAGGCAGTATTGCGATACGAAGGCACAGACCCACTGAGCAGGCCACCGCTACCAAGATTAAATTCTTCCAGGAAACTTGCGATCGTGCTCGATCTTATGAACACACGAATTTTACCAAACTATGTTTCAGTGACACCAACATTAGAACGTATGCACATGTTAATCTACTGTGCCGCAACGGCAGTCACCACTGTAATGGGTGCCAAGATCCGAACGGCCCAAGAGTTGAATCGTGCAAGACCAGAACCACGAATGGCTCAATGGGAAATGCGACTAAATCGGAAGATCGAGAGTCTCCGTAAAGACATAGGACAAGTGACGGAATATATCAGAGGAGTTAGAACTAGAAGGATCCAGAGGGCGGTGCAGGCAAGAATGAGCCGCACCCAAATGCATTCTCGGCATGACCCCGCGAACATCACTGCTCAACAATGTCTTGACACATTAAAACAAAAACTTTCTGTTTTCGCAGGGCGTCTGAGGAGATACAAGGCTAGTAACAACAGGAAACGAGACAACAAACTCTTTGAACGATCAGAAAAGGGTTTCTACCGTGCTTTTAATTCTAGCGCCGATGCCACAAATGCGAGTTACCCTAGCAGAGAACAGGTCGACGGTTTCTGGAGAAATCAACTTGCCACACCAGGTCCATACAATGTCAGTGCAAGCTGGATCAGCGAAGAACGCGAGATGGGCCGGAACTATAGCCAGATGCAACACGAGCAATTCACAACCGCTGAGGTCTCCGATGTCATCAAGAATTCCCACAACTGGAAGGCACCAGGTCCGGATCATCTCCAAAATTATTGGATTAAGAAGTTGTGGTGCACGCATGAACAGATAACTACCTTAATTAATGAAGTCTTGCTCGATCCTCTGAAAATGCCATTGTTTCTTACACAGGGTGCAACCTACCTGTTACCAAAAGACCAGCGGAATACGGATAACCCTGCCAAGTACCGCCCAATAACCTGCTTGCCTACGCTGTACAAGATAATCACATCTTGCCTTACGCAGCGAATATATGCTCACTGCGAGCGGAACAACATCATTGCAATGCAGCAGAAGGGCTGCTCGAAGGGCGCAATGGGATGCAAAGAGCAACTCATCATAGACTCTGTCATCTGCAACCAGGCTCATTCCAAGCAACGAAACCTCCACATGGCTTATGTGGACTACAAAAAAGCATTTGATTCCGTACCTCACGACTGGCTCACAGGTCTCTTAAAGCTGTATAAAATAGATCATCATACAGTTTCCTTTTTAGAACACGTTATGACAACCTGGCACACTAAGATACAACTCAGAACCGCAGACAGTAACATCGAGACCGACACAATCAACATCCGAAGAGGGATTTTCCAAGAAGATTCACTCAGTCCACTGTGGTTCTGCATGGCGATGAACCCTCTATCACATCGGTTGAACTCTACAAAATATGGCTTCGCTATCAAAAGCAACAACGCAGAAGCGATCAAGTTGAATCACCATATATGGATGATTTAAAACTGATCGCAGCAACCAAAAACCAACTAACGCAAATGCTTAAAATTGTAGAGGAGTTCTCCAGGGACATCGGAATGCTGTTTGGACTGGACAAGTGCCGCACCCTTAATATCATCCGGGGAAAGCTCGAACAAAGAGCACACGAGATGCAGGACGGCCAGGAGATCGAAGCAATGAGCAAGGGAGATACATACAAGTATCTCGGGATGAAACAAGCTCAAAGGATAGACCATCGAACAATGAAGATCGATTTAACGAATGAATTCATCAAGAGAGTAAGACAAGTAGTGCGAACTGATCTTAACAGCAGGAATTTGTTTAAAGCCCTGAACACGTATGCGTGCTCTGTACTCAGCTATTCGTTCGGAATAGTGAATTGGACCAACACGGACATCAACAACCTGCAACGAAAAGTTAGGACACTACTGACAAAAGCTCAAAAACATCATCCCCGTAGCGCCGTAGAAAGAACAACTCTGCCACGTCAACTAGGAGGAAGAGGATTGGCAGATCTCAGCAAGCAATTGGACCAACAAATATTAAATCTGCGTAATTATTTCTACAGGCAGGCCAACAGCTCCACACTACATAGGGCTATATGCGGAGCAGACGTCTCAACACCGCTACGTCTGACGGAACACGAGCGTCAAAATCACCACCGAACCGACAACGATAAACTACAGAGGTGGTTGGGGAAGCCGCTGCACGGGAGACATCCTAATGAGGTTAACCAGGAACATGTCGACAAGTTAGCGTCGAACTATTGGCTGACCTCGGGACGAATGTTCCCCGAGACGGAAGGCTTCCTACTGGCCATACAAGATCAGGTTATACCAACTCGCAACTACCTAAAATTCATTGTAGGAGATGCATCGGTAGTGGATGACAGATGCAGATACGGGTGCCCAACTTCAGAAACAATCCAGCACATAACAGGAGGATGTCAGATGTTCGCATCAACGGAATATAAGGAACGACACGATTCGGTTGCCAAGATCTTGCACCGGGAACTGGCGGAAAAGCTGCTGCTTGTGCAGACAGAAAGGGTCCCATATTACAACTACACACCTGAGCCTGTTCTTGAGAACAGCAACTACAAGATGTACTGGGATCGTACAGTTCTGACTGATCAACGAGTTGCCCATAACAGACCGGACCTTATAATAGTTGATAAAATTTCTAGGAAGACAACTCTGATTGATGTGGCCATCCCGAACAACAACAACCTGCGTGTGAAGCAAGTCGAAAAGATCGCGAAGTACAGAGACTTAGAAGAACGAATTAGAAGGCAATGGGAAATGGAGAACGTCCAGACGATTCCAATCATCATGTCAACAACTGGTGTTATACCAAAAAGTTTGCTGAGAAACATCAAGGAGCTGAATCTAACTGATAGTCTTTACAGGTCCATGCAGAAAGCGGTACTACTTGCGACAGCCCGAACCGTCAGGAAATTCATGGGGAATGCAGGATCGTCCAAGAACATCAATGTCACCTAGGGCCCGATAACATGGCAAGGGTCTCGTCCGAGCCAGATCCTTTTGGTATCCGGGATGCCCGGGATCTGAGTGAATGTTCCCCGTAGAGGGAGTGCGAATGCCTTTTGGCTAAGTCGATATAATAATAATAATAATAATAATAATAATAATAATAATAATAGAAAGAACAACTCTGCCACGTCAACTAGGAGGAAGAGGATTGGCAGATCTCAGCAAGCAATTGGACCAACAAATATTAAATCTGCGTAATTATTTCTACAGGCAGGCCAACAGCTCCACCCTATATAGGGCTATATGCGGAGCAGACGTCTCAACACCGCTACGTCTGACGGAACACGAGCGTCAAAATCACCACCGAACCGACAACGATAAACTACAGAGGTGGTTGGGGAAGCCGCTGCACGGGAGGCATCCTAATGAGGTTAACCAGGAACATGTCGACAAGTTAGCGTCGAACTATTGGCTGACCTCGGGACGAATGTTCCCCGAGACGGAAGGCTTCCTACTGGCCATACAAGATCAGGTTATACCAACTCGCAACTACCTAAAATTCATTGTAGGAGATGCATCGGTAGTGGATGACAGATGCAGATACGGGTGCCCAACTTCAGAAACAATCCAGCACATAACAGGAGGATGTCAGATGTTCGCATCAACGGAATATAAGGAACGACACGATTCGGTTGCCAAGATCTTGCACCAGGAACTGGCGGAAAAGCTGCTGCTTGTGCAGGCAGAGAGGGTCCCATATTACAACTACACACCTGAGCCTGTTCTTGAGAACAGCAACTACAAGATGTACTGGGATCGTACAGTTCTGACAGATCAACGAGTTGCTCATAACAGACCGGACCTTATAATAGTTGATAAAATTTCTAGGCAGACAACTCTGATTGATGTGGCCATCCCGAACAACAACAACCTGCGTGTGAAGCAAGTCGAGAAGATCGCGAAGTACAGAGATTTAGAAGAACGAATTAGAAGGCAATGGGAAATGGAGAACGTCCAGACGATTCCAATCATCATGTCAACAACTGGTGTTATACCAAAAAGTTTGCTGAGAAACATCAAGGAGCTGGGTCTAACTGATAGTCTTTACAGGTCCATGCAGAAAGCGGTACTACTTGCGACAGCCCGAACCGTCAGGAAATTCATGGGGAATGCAGGATCATCCAACAACATCAATGTCACCTAAGGCCCGATAACATGGCAAGGGTCTCGTCCGAGCCAGATCCTTTTGGTATCCGGGATACCCGGGATCTGAGTGAATGTTCCCCGTAGAGGGAGTGCGAATGCCTTTTGGCTAAGTCGAGATAATAATAAAATATTATTAATAATAATATAATAAAATTCTAGCGCCGATGCCACAAATACGAGTTACCCTAGCAGAGAACAGGTCGACGGTTTCTGGAGAAATCAGCTTGCCACACCAGGTCCATGCAATGTCAGTGCAAGCTGGATCAGTGAAGAACGCGAGATGGGCCGGAACTATAGCCAGATGCAACACGAGCAATTCACAACCGATGAGGTCTCCAATGTCATCAAGAATTCCCACAACTGGAAGGCACCAGGTCCAGATCATCTCCAAAATTATTGGATTAAGAAGTTGTGGTGCACGCATGAACAAATAACTACCTTAATTAATGAAGTCCTGCTCGATCCTCTGAAAATGCCATTGTTTCTTACACAGGGTGCCACCTACTTGTTACCAAAAGACCAGCGGAATACGGATAACCCTGCCAAGTACCGCCCAATAACCTGCTTGCCTACGCTGTACAAGATAATCACTTCTTGCCTTACGCAGCGAATATATGCTCACTGCGAGCGGAACAACATCATGGCAATACAGCAGAAGGGCTGCGCGAAGGGCGCAATGGGATGCAAAAAGCAACTCATCATAGACTCTGTCATCTGCAACCAGGCTCATTCCAAGAAACGAAACCTCTACATGGCTTATGTGGACTACAAAAAAGCATTTGATTCCGTACCTCACGACTGGCTAACAGGTATCTTAAAGCTGTATAAAATAGATCATCATACAGTTTCCTTTTTAGAACACGTTATGACAACCTGGCGCACTAAGATACAACTCAGAACCGCAAGCAGCAACATCGAGACCGACACAATCAACATCCGAAGAGGGATTTTCCAAGGAGATTCACTCAGTCCACTGTGGTTCTGCATGGCGATGAACCCTCTATCACATCGGTTGAACTCTACAAAATACGGCTTCGCTATCAAAAGCAACAACGCAGAAGCGATCAAGTTGAATCACCTATTATATATGGATGATTTAAAACTGATCGCAGCAACCAAAAACCAACTAACGCAAATGCTTAAAATTGTAGAGGAGTTCTCCAGGGACATCGGAATGCTGTTTGGACTGGACAAGTGCCGCACCCTTAATATCATCCGGGGAAAGCTCGAACAAAGCGCACACGAGATGCAGGACGGCCAGGAGATCGAAGCAATGAGCAAGGGAGATACATACAAGTATCTCGGGATGAAACAAGCTCAAAGGATAGACCATCGAACAATGAAGATCGATTTAAGGAATGAATTCATCAAGAGAGTAAGACAAGTAGTGCGAACTGATCTTAACAGCAGGAATTTGTTTAAGGCCCTGAACACGTATGCGTGCTCTGTACTCAGCTATTCGTTTGGAATAGTGAATTGGACCAACACGGACATCAACAACCTGCAGCGAAAAGTTAGGACACTACTGACAAAAGCTCATAAACATCATCCCCGTAGCGCCGTAGAAAGAACTACTCTGCCACGTCAACTAGGAGGAAGAGGATTGGCGGACCTCAGCAAGCAATTGGACCAACAAATAATAAATCTGCGTAACTATTTCCAGAGACAGGCCAACAGCTCCACACTACATAAAGCTATATGCGGAGCAGACGTCTCAACACCGCTACGTCTGACGGAACACGAGCATCAAAATCACCACCGAACCGACAACGATAGACTACAGAGGTGGTTGGAGAAGCCGCTGCACGGGAGGCATCCTAATGAGGTCAACCAGGAACATGTCGACAAGTTAGCGTCGAACTACTGGCTGACCTCGGGAAGAATGTTCCCCGAGACGGAAGGCTTCTTACTGGCCATACAAGATCAGGTTATACCAACTCGCAACTACCTAAAATTCATTGTAGGAGATGCATCGGTAGTGGATGACAGATGCAGATACGGGTGCCCAACTTCAGAAACAATCCAGCACATAACAGGAGGATGTCAGATGTTCGCATCAACGGAATATAAGGAACGACACGATTCGGTTGCCAAGATCTTTCACCAGGAACTGGCGGAAAAACTGCTGCTTGTGCAGGCAGAGAGGGTCCCATATTACAGCTACACACCGGAGCCTGTTCTTGAGAACAGCAACTACAAGATGTACTGGGATCGTACAGTTCTGACAGATCAACGAGTTGCCCATAACAGACCGGACCTTATAATAGTTGATAAAATTTCTAGGCAGACAACTCTGATTGATGTGGCCATCCCGAACAACAACAACCTGCGTGTGAAGCAAGTCGAGAAGATCGCGAAGTACAGAGATTTAGAAGAACGAATTAGAAGGCAATGGGAAATGGAGAACGTCCAGACGATTCCAATCATCATGTCAACAACTGGTGTTATACCAAAAAGATTGCTGAGAAACATCAAGGAGCTGGGTCTAACTGATAGACTTTACAGGTCCATGCAGAAAGCGGTACTACTTGCGACAGCCCGAACCGTCAGGAAATTCATGGGGAATGCAGGATCATCCAACAACATCAAGGTCACCTAGATCCCGATAACATGGCAAGGGTCTCGTCCGAGCCAGATCCTTTTGGTATCCGGGATACCCGGGATCTGAGTGAATGTTCCCCGTAGAGGGAGTGCGAATGCCTTTTGGCTAAGTCGAGATAATAATAATAATAATAATACAAGGATAGACCATCGAACAATGAAGACTGATTTAACGAATGAATTCATCAAGAGAGTAAGACAAGTAGTGCGAACTGATCTTAACAGCAGGAATTTGTTTAAGGCCCTGAACACGTATGCGTGCTCTGTACTCAGCTATTCGTTCGGAATAGTGAATTGGACCAACACGGACATCAACAACCTGCAACGAAAAGTTAGGACACTACTGACAAAAGCTCATAAACATCATCCCCGTAGCGCCGTAGAAAGAACAACTCTGCCACGTCAACTAGGAGGAAGAGGATTGGCAGATCTCAGCAAGCAATTGGACCAACAAATATTAAATCTGCGTAATTATTTCTACAGGCAGGCTAACAGCTCCACACTACATAGGGCTATATGCGGAGCAGACGTCTCAACACCGCTACTTCTGAAGGAACACGAGCGTCAAAATCACCACCGAACCGACAACGATAAACTACAGAGGTGGTTGGGGAAGCCGCTGCACGGGAGGCATCCTAATGAGGTTAACCAGGAACATGTCGACAAGTTAGCGTCGAGCTATTGGCTGACCTCGGGACGAATGTTCCCCGAGACGGAAGGCTTCCTACTGGCCATTCAAGATCAGGTTATACCAACTCGCAACTACCTAAAATTCATTGTAGGAGATGCATCGGTAGTGGATGACAGATGCAGATACGGGTGCCCAACTTCAGAAACAATCCAGCACATAACAGGAGGATGTCAGATGTTCGCATCAACGGAATATAAGGAACGACACGATTCGGTTGCCAATATCTTGCACCAGAAACTGGCGGAAAAGCTACTGCTTGTGCAGGCAGAGAGGGTCCCATATTACAACTACACACCTGAGCCTGTTCTTGAGAACAGCAACTTCAAGATGTACTGGGATCGTACAGTTCTGACAGATCAACGAGTTGCCCATAACAGACCGGACCTTATAATAGTTGATAAAATTTCTAGGCAGACAACTCTGATTGATGTGGCCATCCCGAACAACAACCTGCGTGTGAAGCAAGTCGAGAAGATCGCGAAGTACAGAGATTTAGAAGAACGAATTAGAAGGCAATGGGAAATGGAGAACGTCCAGACGATTCCAATCATCATGTCAACAACTGGTGTTATACCAAAAAGTTTGCTGAGAAACATCAAGGAGCTGGGTCTAACTGATAGTCTTTACAGGTCCATGCAGAAAGCGGTACTACTTGCGACAGCCCGAACCGTCAGGAAATTCATGGGGAATGCAGGATCATCCAACAACATCAATGTCACCTAAGGCCCGATAACATGGCAAGGGTCTCGTCCGAGCCAGATCCTTTTGGTATCCGGGATACCTGGGATCTGAGTGAATGTTCCCCGTAGAGGGAGTGCGAATGCCTTTTGGCTAAGTCGAGATAATAATAATAATAATAATACACCAGGTCCATACAATGTCAGTGCGAGCTGGATCAGCGAAGAACGCGAGATGGGCCGGAACTATAGCCAGATGCAACATGAGCAATTCACAACCGCTGAGGTCTCCGATGTCATCAAGAATTCCCACAACTGGAAGGCACCAGGTCCAGATCATCTCCAAAATTATTGGATTAAGAAGTTGTGGTGCACGCATGAACAGATAACTACCTTAATTAATGAAGTCTTCCTCGATCCTCTGAAAATGCCATTGTTTCTTACACAGGGTGCAACCTATCTGTTACCAAAAGACCAGCGGAATATGGATAACCCTGCCAAGTACCGCCCAATAACCTGCTTGCCTACGCTGTACAAGATAATCACATCTTGCCTTACGCAGCGAATACATGCTCACTGCGAGCGGAACAACATCATTGCAATGCAGCAGAAGGGCTGCTCGAAGGGCGCAATGGGATGCAAAGAGCAACTCATCATAGACTCTGTCATCTGCAACCAGGCTCATTCCAAGCAACGAAACCTCCATATGGCTTATGTGGACTACAAAAAAGCATTTGAATCCGTACCTCACGACTGGCTCACAGGTATCTTAAAGCTGTATAAAATAGATCATCATACAGTTTCCTTTTTAGAACACGTTATGACAACCTGGCGCACTAAGATACAACTCAGAACCGCAGACAGTAACATCGAGACCGACACAATCAACATCCGAAGAGGGATTTTCCAAGGAGACTCACTCAGTCCACTGTGGTTCTGCATGGCGATGAACCCTCTATCACATCGGTTGAACTCTACAAAATATGGCTTCGCTATCAAAAGCAACAACGCAGAAGCGATCAAGTTGAATCACCTATTATATATGGATGATTTAAAACTGATCGCAGCAACCAAAAACCAACTAACGCAAATGCTTAAAATTGTAGAGGAGTTCTCCAGGGACATCGGAATGCTGTTTGGACTGGACAAGTGCCGCACCCTTAATATCATCCGGGGAAAGCTCGAACAAAGCGCACACGAGATGCAGGACGGCCAGGAGATCGAAGCAATGAGCAAGGGAGATACATACAAGTATCTCGGGATGAAACAAGCTCAAAGGATAGACCATCGAACAATGAAGACTGATTTAACGAATGAATTCATCAAGAGAGTAAGACAAGTAGTGCGAACTGATCTTAACAGCAGGAATTTGTTTAAGGCCCTGAACACGTATGCGTGCTCTGTACTCAGCTATTCGTTCGGAATAGTGAATTGGACCAACACGGACATCAACAACCTGCAACGAAAAGTTAGGACACTACTGACAAAAGCTCATAAACATCATCCCCGTAGCGCCGTAGAAAGAACAACTCTGCCACGTCAACTAGGAGGAAGAGGATTGGCAGATCTCAGCAAGCAATTGGACCAACAAATATTAAATCTGCGTAATTATTTCTACAGGCAGGCCAACAGCTCCACACTACATAGGGCTATATGCGGAGCAGACGTCTCAACACCGCTACGTCTGACGGAACACGAGCGTCAAAATCACCACCGAACCGACAACGATAAACTACAGAGGTGGTTGGGGAAGCCGCTGCACGGGAGGCATCCTAATGAGGTTAACCAGGAACATGTCGACAAGTTAGCGTCGAACTATTGGCTGACCTCGGGACGAATGTTCCCCGAGACGGAAGGCTTTCTACTGGCCATACAAGATCAGGTTATACCAACTCGCAACTACCTAAAATTCATTGTAGGAGATGCATTGGTAGTGGATGACAGATGCAGATACGGGTGCCCAACTCCAGAAACAATCCAGCACATAACAGGAGGATGTCAGATGTTCGCATCAACGGAATATAAGGAACGACACGATTCGGTTGCCAAGATCTTGCACCAGGAACTGGCGGAAAAGCTGCTGCTTGTGCAGGCAGAGAGGGTCCCATATTACAACTACACACCTGAGCCTGTTCTTGAGAACAGCAACTACAAGATGTACTGGGATCGTACAGTTCTGACAGATCAACGAGTTGCCCATAACAGACCGGACCTTATAATAGTTGATAAAATTTCTAGGCAGACAACTCTGATTGATGTGGCCATCCCGAACAACAACAACCTGCGTGTGAAGCAAGTCGAGAAGATCGCGAAGTACAGAGATTTAGAAGAACGAATTAGAAGGCAATGGGAAATGGAGAACGTCCAGACGATTCCAATCATCATGTCAACAACTGGTGTTATACCAAAAAGTTTGCTGAGAAACATCAAGGAGCTGGGTCTAACTGATAGTCTTTACAGGTCCATGCAGAAAGCGGTACTACTTGCGACAGCCCGAACCGTCAGGAAATTCATGGGGAATGCAGGATCATCCAACAACATCAATGTCACCTAAGGCCCGATAACATGGCAAGGGTCTCGTCCGAGCCAGATCCTTTTGGTATCCGGGATACTCGGGATCTGAGTGAATGTTCCCCGTAGAGGGAGTGCGAATGCCTTTTGGCTAAGTCGAGATAATAATAATAATAATAGGGGGGTCTGACCTGTGAGAGAGGCAGACCCACGGGTGTGACGATCCCGCGCTCCCCAGTTACGCAGGGATGGGTCTGACCTGTGAGAGGGGCAGATTCCCGGGTGTGACGATCCCGCGATTCCCAGTTACGCATGGAGAGGTTTGGCCTGTGACAGGGGCAGACCTACGGGTGTGACAATCCCGCGATCTCCAGTTGCGCAGGGAGGGGTCTAGCTGGTGACGGGGGCTGATCCTCGGGTGTGACAATCCCGCGACTCTCGGTTACACAGGGATGGATCTAGCCTGTGAGAGAGGCGGATCTTCGGGTGTAACGATCCCGTGTTTCCCAGTTAACGCAAGGAGGGGTTTGACCTGTGAGAGGGGCAGATCCTCGGCTGTAACGATCCCGCGTTATCCTAGTTGACCTGTGTGGGTAGCGGGTTAGAATACTCCTATCGTGGCTCCGCGAGTCGTAAAAGGCGACCGAGGGCCGTCACTCCCACGTTACGGGAGAAACCCATGCAATGGAGATTAATAGGAGTTTTGTCATAGGGCCGCTGCCTGGGGATCGCCAGGGCATGTCTGGAGCCGGCGCTGGACATGACAGCGAGCGGGACGTCGGTGACAGGGCGCTGATGAGGCGGGCCCCTGTTGCACAAACAGCTACAGCCCATCAACAACACGAACATCTACAACATGGGAGCCAAACGAGAACTAGGGTTCCACCCACCGAAGGTGCTGCGCGGGAACTTCAGCCAGCGTTCACAGAGGCGGGATTACAACGACGACGCATGAAATGGACTGTGTCCATGAATGAATCGATTATGCGTATTTTTTACAGGGTGACAAACTTAGGACAAGAGATGATCGGCTACCGACAACAACTGCATGCCGAGTTCTGCAGGGAGTTTCCACACATGCAAGTGTCTGAACAAAGAGTGTCAGATCAGTATCGAACTATTCTAAGAAATAACCGAATTCCAGAAACGCGACTTAACGCTATCAAACGGGAAGTTGAGCTAGAGATCCACGGCGAACACATAGACATAGATGACAACAACAACGGGGAACTTCAAGCGCCTGGACAACAACTAGAAGCCGAAACGGTAGAACCAACAATCGAGAGTCTGGAATCGGTTAACGAAGAACATTGTGAAGGCTTAAACGCACATATGAGACAGGCAGTAGTGCGATACGAAGGCACAGACCCACTGAGCAGGCCACCGCTACCAAGATTAAATTCTTCCAGGAAACTTGCGATCGTGCTAGATCTTATGAACACACGAATTTTACCAAACTATGTTTCAGTGACACCAACATTAGAACGTATGCACATGTTAATCTACTGTGCCGCAACGGCAGCCATCACTGTAATGGGTGCCAAGATCCGAACGGTCCAAGAGTTGAATCGTGCAAGACCAGAACCACGAATGGCTCAATGGGAAATGCGACTAAATCGGAAGATCGAGAGTCTCCGTAAAGACATAGGACAAGTGACGGAATATATCAGAGGAGTAAGAACTAGAAGGATCCAGAGGGCGGTGCAGGCAATAATGAGCCGCACCCAAATGCATTCTCGGCATGACCCCGCGAACATCACTGCTCAACAATGTCTTGACACATTAAAACAAAAACTTTCTGTTTTCGCAGGGCGTCTGAAGAGATACAAGGCTAGTAACAACAGGAAACGAGACAACAAACTCTTTGAACGATCAGAAAAGGGTTTCTACCGTGCTTTTATTTCTAGCGCCGATGCCACAAATGCGAGTTACCCTAGCAGAGAACAGGTCGACGGTTTCTGGAGAAATCAACTTGCCACACCAGGTCTATACAATGTCAGTGCAAGCTGGATCAGCGAAGAACGCGAGATGGGCCGGAACTATAGCCAGATGCAACACGAGCAATTCACAACCGCTGAGGTCTCCGATGTCATCAAGAATTCCCACAACTGGAAGGCACCAGGTCCAGATCATCTCCAAAATTATTGGATTAAGAAGTTGTGGTGCACGCATGAACAGATAACTACCTTAATTAATGAAGTCTTGCTCGATCCTCTGAAAATGCCATTGTTTCTTATACAGGGTGCAACCTACCTGTTACCAAAAGACCAGAGGAATACGGATAACGCTGCCAAGTACCGCCCAATAACCTGCTTGCCTACGCTGTACAAGATAATCACATCTTGCCTTACGCAGCGAATATATGCTCACTGCGAGCGGAACAACATCATTGCAATGCAGCAGACATCATAGACTCTGTCATCTGCAACCAGGCTCATTCCAAGCAACGAAATCTCCACATGGCTTATGTGGACTACAAAAAAGCATTTGATTCCGTACCTCACGACTGGCTCACAGGTATCTTAAAGCTGTATAAAATAGATCATCATACAGTTTCCTTTTTAGAACACGTTATGACAACCTGGCGCACTAAGATACAACTCAGAACCGCAGACAGTAACATCGAGACCGACACAATCAACATCCGAAGAGGGATTTTCCAAGGAGATTCACTTAGTCCACTGTGGTTCTGCATGGCGATGAACCCTCTATCACATCGGTTGAACTCTACAAAATATGGCTTCGCTATCAAAAGCAACAACGCAGAAGCGATCAAGTTGAATCACCTATTATATATGGATGATTTAAAACTGATCGCAGCAACCAAAAACCAACTAACGCAAATGCTTAAAATTGTAGAGGAGTTCTCCAGGGACATCGGAATGCTGTTTGGACTGGACAAGTGCCGCACCCTTAATATCATCCGGGGAAAGCTCGAACAAAGCGCACACGAGATGCAGGACGGCCAGGAGATCGAAGCAATGAGCAAGGGAGATACATACAAGTATCTCGGGATGAAACAAGCTCAAAGGATAGACCATCGAACAATGAAGACTGATTTAACGAATGAATTCATCAAGAGAGTAAGACAAGTAGTGCGAACTGATCTTAACAGCAGGAATTTGTTTAAGGCCCTGAACACGTATGCGTGCTCTGTACTCAGCTATTCGTTCGGAATAGTGAATTGGACCAACACGGACATCAACAACCTGCAACGAAAAGTTAGGACACTACTGACAAAAGCTCATAAACATCATCCCCGTAGCGCCGTAGAAAGAACAACTCTGCCACGTCAACTAGGAGGAAAAGGATTGGCAGATTTCAGCAAGCAATTGGACCAACAAATATTAAATCTGCGTAATTATTTCTACAGGCAGGCCAACAGCTCCACACTACATAGGGCTATATGCGTCAAAATCACCACCGAACCGACAACGATAAACTACAGAGGTGGTTGGGGAAGCCGCTGCACGGGAGGCATCCTAATGAGGTTAACCAGGAACATGTCGACAAGTTAGAGTCGAACAATTGGCTGACCTCGGGACGAATGTTCCCCGAGACGGAAGGCTTCCTACTGGCCATACAAGATCAGGTTATACCAACTCGCAACTACCTAAAATTCATTGTAGGAGATGCATCGGTAGTGGATGACAGATGCAGATACGGGTGCCCAACTTCAGAATCAATCCAGCACATAGCAGGAGGATGTCAGATGTTCGCATCAACGGAATATAAGGAACGACACGATTCGGTTGCCAAGATCTTGTGCAGCCAGAGAGGGTCCCATATTACAGCTACACACCGGAGCCTGTTCTTGAGAACAGCAACTACAAGATGTACTGGGATCGTACAGTTCTGACAGATCAACGAGTTGCCCATAACAGACCGGACCTTATAATAGTTGATAAAATTTCTAGGAAGACAACTCTGATTGATGTGGCCATCCCGAACAACAACAACCTGCGCGTGAAGCAAGTCGAGAAGATCGCGAAGTACAGAGACTTAGAAGAACGAATTAGAAGGCAATGGGAAATGGACAACGTTCAGACGATTCCAATCATCGTGTCAACAACTGGTGTCATACCAAAAAGTTTGCTGAGAAACATCAAAGAGCTGGGTCTAACTGATAATCTTTACAGGTCCATGCAGAAAGCGGTACTACTTGCGACAGCCCGAACCGTCAGGAAATTCATGGGGAGTGCAGGAACGTCCAACAACATCAATGTCACCTAAGGCCCGATAACATGGCAAGGGTCTCGTCCGAGCCAGATCCTTATGGTATCCGGGATACCCGGGATCTGAGTGAATGTTCCCCGTAGAGGGAGTGCGAATGCCTTTTGGCTAAGTCGATATAATAATAATAATAAATACGCAGGGGGGATCTGACCTGTGAGAGAGGCAGATCCACGGGTGTGACAATCCCGCGCTCCCCAGTTACGCAGGGATGGGTCTGGCCTGTGAGAGAGGCAGATTCACGGGTGTAACGATCCCGCGATTCCCAGTTACACATGGAGAGGCTTGACCTGTGACAGGGGCAGACCTACGGGTGTGACAATCCCGCGATATCCAGTTGCGCAGGGAGGGGTCTAGCCGGTGACGGGGGCTGATCCTCGGGTGTGACAATCCCGCGACTCCCAGTTACACAGGGATGGGTCTAGCCTGTGAGAGGGGCAGATCCTCGGGTGTAACGATCCCGTGTTTCCCAGTTAACGCAAGGAGGGGTTTGGCTGGTGACAGGGGCAGATCCTCGGGAGTAACGATCCCGCGTTATCCTAGTTGACCCGTATGGGTAGCGGGTTAGAATACTCCTATCGTGGCTCCGCGAGTCGTAAAAGGCGACCGAGGGCCGTCACTCCCACGTTACGGGAGAAAACTATGGAATGGAGAATAATAGGATAATTGTCATAGGGCCGCTGAGTGGGGATCGCCAGGGCATGTCTGGAGCCGGCGCTGGGCATGACAGTGAGCGGGACGTCGGTGACAGGGCGCTGATGAGGCGGGCCCCTGTTGCACAAACAGCTACAGCCCAGCAACACGAACATCTACAACATGAGAGCCAAACGAGAAATAGGGTTCCACCCACCGAAGGTGCTGCGCGGGAACTTCAGCCAGCGTTCACTCAGGCGGGATTACAACGACGACGCATGAAATGGACTGGGTCCATGAATGAATCGATAATGCGTATTTTTTACAGGATGACAAACTTAGGACAAGAGATGATCGGCTACCGACAACAACTGCATGCCGAGTTCAGGGAGTTTCCAAACATGCAAGTGTCTGAACAAAGAGTGTCAGATCAGTATCGAACTATTCTAAGAAATAACCGAATTCCAGAAACGCGACTTAACGCTATAAAACGGGAAGTTGAGCTAGAGATCCATGGCGAACACATAGACATAGACAACAACAACGGGGAAATTCAAGTGCCTGGACCACAACAAGAAGCCGGAACGGCAGAGCGAACAACTGAGAATCGGGAAATTCAAGTGCCTGGACCACAACAAGAAGCCGAGACGGCGGGACGAACAACTGAGAATCGGGAATCAGTTAACGGAGAACACTTTGAAAGCCTGGACACACAGCTGAGAAGGGCGGTATTGCGATACGAAGGCACAGACCCACTGAGCAGGCCACCGCTACCACGATTAAATTCTTCCAGGAAACTTGCGATCGTGCTCGATCTTATGAACACACGAATTTTACCAAACTATGTTTCAGTGACACCAACATTAGAACGTATGCACATGTTAATCTACTGTGCCGCAACGGCAGTCACCACTGTAATGGGTGCCAAGATCCGAACGGCCCAAGAGTTGAATCGTGCAAGACCAGAACCACGAATGGCTCAATGGGAAATGCGACTAAATCGGAAGATCGAGAGTCTCCGTAAAGACATAGGACAAGTGACGGAATATATCAGAGGAGTTAGAACTAGAAGGATCCAGAGGGCGGTGCAGGCAATAAGGAGCCGCACCCAAATGCATTCTCGGCATGACCCCGCGAACATCACGGCTCAACAATGTCTTGACACATTAAAACAAAAACTGTCTGTTTTCGCAGGGCGTCTGAGGAGATACAAGGCTAGTAACAACAGGAAACGAGACAACAAACGCTTTGAACGATCAGAAAAGGGTTTCTACCGTGCTTTTAATTCTAGCGCCGATGCCACAAATGCGAGTTACCCTAGCAGAGAACAGGTCGACGGTTTCTGGAGAAATCAACTTGTCACACCAGGTCCATACAATGTCAGTGCAAGCTGGATAAGCGAAGAACGCGAGATGGGCCGGAACTATAGCCAGATGCAACACGAGCAGTAGTTAAGCAAAGCGGGCATCAGGACAGTGACGTCACGGCCTCGGCCGCTACGTGGCAGATGTTTATTTCC
Organism: Pseudeuparius sepicola; assembly: GCA_963920635.1. Taxonomy (NCBI): domain Eukaryota; kingdom Metazoa; phylum Arthropoda; class Insecta; order Coleoptera; family Anthribidae; genus Pseudeuparius; species Pseudeuparius sepicola. Next base: position 38,703,364 of record OY987305.1, read on the forward strand.
GACAGGTGAGGACTTGCATTTTGACCTGGCGTGACCCCCGGGAGGTTATTAACCTTTTCCGACCGGTGCGGACTTGCATTTTGACCTGACGTAACCCCGGACGGGACTTGACCTCGATAGGTTATTAAGAATTGTTATGACATGTTCAGCTCCCCCTCTCTACCACTAGGTTAGGATATAAGGTGGTCCGTTCTAGCTGGAGAACTCAGTTTAGTTTGAAAGCAGACAACATGGATCTACAAGCAATCAACAAGTTGACGGGCCTCAATCGGAAATCCAGCATCAAGTTGGCGGAATTACCGCAAGATTTGCCATTGAAAATATATTCAGGCAAGCTGGTGAAGACAAAATTCGGGGAATGCGTCTTACTGGAATTGGAGGAGAATGTTGTATTCCTACCGCAGAGTCACGGTAGCATTCAAGCCACACTTGGAGGATTTCTCATCTGAAAGATATTCCCTCGTGTTTAAGGGACAACTCAACACAGGAAAGCATTATCCAGCGAATCAGTTTGAGATTGTAGAAAATAAAAATATTTAAATGAAAATATTTCTTTATTTATTAAACCTAAACGTTAACGAAGGCGTCAACGAAAAGTCAACGAAACGTCGACGAAACGTGGACGAAACGTCGACGCTTGGACGAAACGTCGACGAAACGTTAACGAAACGTCAACGAAACGTCGACGAACGTCGACGAAACGTCAACGAAACGTCGACGAACGTCGACGAAACGTTGACGGACATCGACGAAACGTCGACGACGCGTCGACGTTTCGTCGACGCTTGAACGAAACGTCGACGAAACGTTAACGAAACGTCAACGAAACTTCAGAAAAGTGAATGTTGAAAATAAAACAATATATTTACGTTAATAATGTTTATTTATCTGTGAGAGTTGATAAGAACAAAATTGTCTTCTTATAATCCCTCACTTTGATAGATGGCCAGTGACCGGAGTCTGGTCCACAATCCCATCCTAAAAGAGCTTTTGGGTTTGCCTTATATTTTCTTACGTTTTCTTCCAACCAATTCAAGATTCTTAAATGATTTTTGTTTTTAGATGGTTGAAACTTATATGATAATTTCATAGCAGTTAAAGCTTCAACAAATATTTTTAAATTTTTATGTTTCGCTAAGTAGGCAGCTTGACATATAAAAGCATCACAGCAATCTTCCAATCCCTTGTAGTTTTTTTATTATGTTTTTCACTGGATAAGAGTCCTCCAAATAGTATAGATTAAAATTTGATATTAAGCTAAAAACGTGTACTTTGTATGCAATGCTATCTTCCAGGCAATGATCCTTCATAAGCTTTTCGACTGTGGTAAAATTCATTTCTTCAATATTTTCTTGATCACAAATGTTGATTATGATCTTAATATAATTATCAATTTTTCGCTTCTTTTCCAACATTAGGCAACACTCCGCAACACTACATGCTCCTTCAGCAACTTCTGTGAAGCTTTCATTCGGTATTATAAAATCTGGTTTACCAAGCAAATATATTAATTTTTCACCACTACAGGAACGGTTGTACACTTTTTGAGAAGCAACGTATGCATCTACTTCAATTTTAATGAAATCCATTATTACTTTACTATTACATTAAATTTGTCTACCGTATATATAGATCTATGCGGCTGCTCCCTCCAATCTTGCCCCCACTAGTTAGTATAATATTTGCTCACGTAAGTATGAACTTCACAGTTTGATTATTAAAGAGCGGTAAGTTAAACCCCCACCATAAAAAGATAGTATAAATAGGTACGTATGTATACAGTGACTTCAAACATCATTAAAATGCGATTTCAACAACAGCAAAGGACTTTACCCATTGAAAATTTGGATATTGCAGATGCAGGACATCACCAAAAATCTAAACATGGTGAACTACTTCAAAATTCTATTAGAGCAATTTTTTGCGGACCGAGTAACTGTGGTAAAACCAATGCCCTTCTCAGTCTTATATTCAGTGAAAATGGTCTTAAATTTGAGAATATATATGTATACAGTAAATCGCTATTCCAACCAAAATATCAACTATTACAAAATGTCTTAGAAAAGGTTGGTGATAAAATTAAATATTTTCCATTCAAAGCTAACGATGATGTTATTGATCCATCGGAGGCTCTGGAAAATTCTGTTTTTATTTTTGACGATGTAACTTGCGACAAGCAAGATAAAATACGAGAATTCTATTCAATGGGTCGTCACAAAAGTATTGATGTAACATATCTTTGTCAAACCTATTCAAAGATACCTAAACAGTTGATACGAGATAACTGCAACATGATTGTGCTTTTTAAGCAAGACGATATCAATTTAAGGCATGTATATGACGAGCATGTAACTCCAGATTTAACTTATGAACAATTTAAGGATTTGTGTCATCGATGTTGGAGTGATTCTTACGGAACATTAGTAATCGTTAAGGATTTTGGGTTGAATACCGGACGGTATAGAAGTGGTTTCGATAAGTATATAAAGCTGTAAGTTAGTGTCATAAGTTAATTTGGAAAGATGCCGCTAACATCGCAAGATCAAATTGCAAATGCGCAACGCGCGAAGAAAATTAGAGAACTCACACGCTCGATTAGAAAAAAATATACTGCGTTAAAATTAGGGAGACTTGAAGAAGATGAGTCGCTCGAGAAAGTTTTTAAGCCAGTAACAAAATCTTTAGAAAAAATGATAAAATCCAAGAATGAAAATGATATCAAACTAGAACCTAAAGAAGAAGAAGATGAGGATGATAATATTGATTTAGATAAACAAACAAAATTAATACAAGATGGAATTGAAGATAGAATCAACAAAAAGCTTGATGCGCTGAAGTTGGGCATTAATAAATTACAGGGATCGTTTACACTACCCGAGAGTCATTGGGAAAATTCTAATGAACCCAATCCGGGAAACGTTTTTGAAGAAGATGATGATAATGATATGTCGAACTGCCCTCAGGATGTTATAGACGAATACCTAGAATCTTATCCGGAAATACTAAGACCATATATCCGTGAACATGGGGACAAGTCATCTAAAATTGATAAGGTATACGGACCTGTTTACGATGCTTCTAAATCAAAATGGATACTGGGAAGAAAATTTATTGACTTTGATAAGCCTACAGGAGATATACTCGTTGATGGGTTGTATCGGTTTCCGGGTACAGAAGGACTTTACAATTTAATTTTTTATGATGATCCACAGTGCAACCTTGAAGACAGAAAAAATTATAAAAAGATTTTAACTTTAACTAGTGTCCACCTCAACTCAGCGGGTAAATTAAAAAGTTCAAATCGATTTAAATATAGTGATATTATCAAGCCTCTAGTTAGAGGTGAACAAGAAACTGAAATACCTAAACCTAAAACACGTTCACAATAGACGGCATGTGGTACCGGCATGAACCTTACCTACAATAAAAAGCCTATCGAATTCGTTTATTGGGATGATGTAAATGAGTTGATAGATAGATTAAGGCTCCTCGTAGCCTCTAAACAAGCTGGAAACACCTCTCACGATAATAAAATTGTTGCTATTATCAATGAGTTAACAGAAGCTAACATTATTCGCTAATATAAATATAAGGGCGAGCCAAAATTATCATCATATCCACTATGAGTGTCAATAAGTTTGGACAATATTCTAATTCTAAAATTTATTCATCACATTTATCTTCATCGATCCATACAAGTAACACTATTTTCGAGTTTAATCCGAATGGTAATATAGATGTAAAGAATTTGAAGATTAGTAATCTTCAAACTCCAAACGAAAATAGTGACGCAACAAACAAGCGATATGTTGATCAAACTGTTAATGAAATAAGAACCAAAATTTTCGATTATATTCACAGACAGTTACATAAAATAACTACTGCTACGGTACATGAAAATACACTCATCAAAAATTTTAAGGAAGAATTGTATAGTGAAGTAAATAGACTACAATTGTGTATCGAAGAGAAAGATAAAAAGATAGTGGAACTATCGAATAAAATTGATAATCTAAAACCATTTTACAAATATAATAATGAAAACACAGCACAGTAAAGAAAAAATTCAGTTGGTTAAGGAACTACATATCAAAGGATTAGACGATCTCTGGCAAGCTGATCTTGCGCAAATGGATCAGTATGCGACAGTTAATAAAAATTTTAAATTCATATTGGTAGTAATTGATTGTTTTTCAAAATACGTTTGGTGCGAACCGCTGAAATCAAAGTCTGGGGAAGAGGTTACGAAAGCTTTTACAAATATTCTGAAAAGATCTCACAAACGACAACCTCGAAATCTACAAACTGACCTAGGAAAGGAATTTTACAATACGCATTTTAAGAAACTCATGAAACAATTTAATATAAATCATTATAGTTCATTTATATTAAAAAAGCTGCAATTGTGGAGAGGGTTATACGCACCCTGAAAGATCAAATGTTAAAATATTTTAGTTTGAATGGTAAATATAAATGGATTGATATGTCACTTTCAATAGTCGACGAATATAATAATAGGAGACATCGTACTATACATATGAAGCCTAAGGATGTAAATAAGAGTACCGAAAGTCATTTACTTAAAAGTGTTTATAGTCACTTAAAGATTTTTAACAAACCAAAATTTAATGTGGGTGATATGGTGAGAATTAGTAAAGCTAAACATATTTTTGAAAAGGGTTATATTCCTAACTGGACGACAGAAGTCTTTAAAATTATTAAAATACAAATAACTAATCCGGTAACATATGTACTCGAAGATGTAAGAGGAAATATTATAAAAGGAGGATTCTATACAGAGGAATTACAAAAAACGGCAGATCCAGATATTTACTTAGTAGAGAGGGTACTACGTAGGAGGGGGGGAAAAGTGTTGGTGCGCTGGCTTGGTCTAGATAAAACACACGACTCATGGATAAGTGCCACAAACGTTCTGTGAGTTGTTGGTTGTGTAAAATTCGAAGATGAGTGACTCTGGACAGCACAAGAAGTGAAGAAAACAATGAAACTAATCGAATCCTAGAGCTTTATGAAGAGGCTATTCGAAATGAAAAGCACATGCTCTTAAGTACACGATTTGTGATAAAACCAGAGAATTTGTTTACGGTTCATTGTGGGTTGAGTCCCGTACGCTTCTTCCGACCAGCATACTACAATTAAATAAACTCGCAGAACAATATCTCTTTAATCCTGATATTGCACAGTCATCAATAAAGTTCGGATCCAACCTGGAATTGAGAACAATGCTGGGTTTTAACAACCTCAAGATGGTTATACTCTGTAAGAATGATGACTGTCATTATTTCACCGAAAACGAAGTATTGGAGCTACTCACCATTGACGAGAGTATTAGTTTAAAGATCAACTTATTGCTAAAATGTAACTATCTTGAACATTATCATAATATTTTAGATCAAGTTAATGAGTTGCTAAGAAAATGTAATTATGTTATGGATCCTGTAGATATTATAATGTCTGTATGTAACTTATCGTTTAGTATTGAAACATATTGTATATTCGAGCTTCTCTCTTTTGATAAAGAATTTGTTTTAACGGATTTTTATAGAAGAAGGGTTTAAGAAATAAAACAATATTAAAGTTAATATGACTTTTATTTATTCTTACCTAAATAAATACATTACATATATCATAAGTACATGTGAAATCTATACTGGTACATACATCATATCTTTATGACCCCAAGGTAGAGTGACAACATTATTTACCAAATATCGTTTATCGTCAAAAGGGCTGAGAGCAATCTTAGTTTGTTTTATGCTAAACACGTTGTGAGCAAACGAACGGATAGAGCATTGGGTGGCAGTCTTTTCCTTCTTCTTAAATAAACAATTCACATAATCATCAAATGTTATATGATTTTTAATAACACTATGTTTAATTCCTTTTGATTTTTTAACACATTTTTTCTCCCCCTCAATCAAATACGTATACATTTTAGATCTGAGACCAACGAAATGAGTCATAACAGTACCATTAAGTTCGTCTTTCATCAAGCCTGGCACTTTCTTATTTGTTAGTGGAATATTATATCTATTGTCAATTGGGTAGTCGCTGGTATCAAAACGATGTAAATCACTTTTGATAGTCTCATCATAGACATCGTTACATTTTACTTCGTAAATCAAACTATCCGTAACTGTATAAAGTAGTTTACAACTTTTCGATGAAAATTTTGGAAGCATATAATCATAATGAAATTCGTATACACAAGTTTTAGAAATATCGAGAAACCTATATACAAAGGCTTATTAAATACTATTTCAGTTTTATTTAGTTCAATAGCTACTAAGTCTTCATCAAATATTAATCTGCTTTTAAAAACTGGGCTAGCAATTAGATTCTTTGCTCCGTATCTCCCATTCCATTTCCTAACTAATTTAACGATTCTATGCTTTCGAATATTTTCCATAGTCTTTCCGTAAACTGCGTTATTCATCAGTTTAATTATAGTTTTTTCAAAATCAAATGTTGCCTTTGCTCTTAACTGTGTATTAAATTTAATATAAGGTGCTAACCATGCAGCCTGTTCAAATTTCAAAACTCTATAAATTTTATTTAAGACTAAACCATTTCGCAGAGCTTGTTTAAGTGCTCTATAATGTATGACATATTTTTCTTTCGGATATAGGGTTGTCATAAGTTTAGATAATTTTGAATTTGGAGGTACACCATGTTCGGCACAAAAAGGTAAATCTCTATGCAAATGATGTATTCAGGGTAGTCTAAATCAACCTCTAAAATATATCCCTCACGAGCATCATCTGGAATAGTGGTAACGTCAATAGTTTTATCTATCCATTGAAACCCACCGTAAGGAAGGTGTTCACACATCGCCCAACCGTACAAGTTGTTAACATCTAGGTATAATAAGTACTTGGAAGGTTCACTAGGATCATAGTTATTCATATATTTATTATTCGCTTGTGAAAATCGATTGCAGCACTGACTTATACCACCCCGTATACCCTTTTCGAAAAACATTAAAATATCGATATCTTGAAAGGTTTCTAACTTACAACCTGTACATTTAAGCATGCAATCCCAGGTAAAACCTGGGAGAGTATAGTACCAAGCTGGATCTAAACCATAATTTTTTAGACAGGTATTTCTGAAATTTTCAAAAATATCTGTAACTAACATAATGTCAGTCTTTAGGTACAAGTCTGAGTATTCACCTAAATTTTGTATTTGAAATGTGTCCCAAACTAATTGAGCATGTCTATAAGTATCTTCATCGATCCCAATATCATTTAATTTATTATAAAACTGTTCTATGGAAGGTAAAGAATTTTCAGTCAATTTATCTAAGTTATCGATGTAATCATAGCAAAATACACCTTTCTTGGTTAGCAGTTTAAATCTATCTTGAGATATACCACAAAATTCTTTACGAGTATTAACAAAGTCTTCACAATTGAGAGACGAGGCTAGGGTGTCTAGGGAGAAACCTAAGAATCTAAACGAGTCAATGAATCGAAATTTGACGTTTGTGTTATTATTAAAAATAGTAAAACTAATGTATTTTTCCTTATTAATTGGAAGCAAAGTTGTGTTGTGTCTTTTAGATAGATCTCTAATAATAAAATGACTGTCGTACCCACTGAGATTATGAAATACAATCGGTACTACAAATGAATTTCTATAATTTAAATTACATGATTGGTGCGCATAACCTCTGAAATGAGATGTTAGATGACAATGATCACGTACAATTATATCATTAGGGTTAAATTCTCTTTCACAAATATGACATGTCGGTGTTGAGTCTTTTAGATTGACAGCTTCTTTCATCGGTTCGATGTTTTTAATTTCGATGAAACTAAATTTGGAATTTCATATAGCTGATCTGCAAACCAAGTCATACAATCAGCTCCGCGGTAACTTTTGTAAAAAGATCATGTGTTATCGTAACTACATTTAAAATAATATCCAGCACTAAAAGCTTCATGTTTTTGATATCTAGCTGTTTTAGTCATTATTTGTGGGTCATTGTAGGGTTTCAGAATGGATTCAAAATCCGCTAAAATAACAAAGGGTACTTTTTCTCTATGAACATAATTTTTGAACTCGATATATTTATCTTTAGGGAAGGATATTTTACAATTATTTATATCTTGACAGTAGCTTTTATGTTCGTCGAGCTTTTCTTGAGAAGAATAATAATTAAGACACCTGTCAAATATAAACATTTTACCTTTATGTTTATTTGTTTGCCTTGAAATCAACCTAGATAAATCTTTAATCCAACAATAATGGTAGTGAATGTCTACTATTGACTCATCGATAGGAACAGCTTCATGATCATTAATTTTTGGAAAATGTTTATCTTGAATTAAAAGGAGATTTACATGTTTTTGCATTTTACTTTTTGTAATTCGCCCAGGTGAAGTAATAAACGTTGCAGACTGATCGTGTTTTAGTAGATCTAATATGTACACATTTACAGATATATTATTTAATTTTTCAAATTTTGGAATTTGATTTAAAGTTAAGGGAAATTTCAAGCCCCTTAAATTTAATACCGTCGAAGGGTGTGGATATGAAGAAGTGCGGGACGGTACCTTTTTTCCATGAGGGGTGTATAGAGCGGAAACATCAGCCCATAAGAAACAAAGATCATCATTATTTTTAACATTTACGCACGCTCGCTTAGCTGCTATGGATTCCGGAAGCTTAATATAAGACTTACCGCCGTTTCCTACTTCAATTTTGTTGATATTGATTTCCAAGCTCAAAATTTTATGTAAAGCCCAACCGGAATCTCTTTCCTGAAAAGATTCTAGTTTGTTTAAGATTTTATCTATAACACAGTTTTGAAACCATTTTTTAAGCTCTGTACTTTGATCAATTATTTCGTTTTTCGTATTAAAATATTTATTTTCTAACACTTCATCTTCTCCTATTTTTTTAATAAATTCACCACAAAACACTGTGTTAACTTTAATAATTCTAAGAATTTTTAGGATTCTGCTGATACGGTTTTTGAATAAGAAAAAAGCATCATTAAAAAATCGTAGGATATCTTTGTGTTTTAAGTTTACTATAATGGCTGAGCGAATGCGACTTTGAAACACCGATTTTGTATCCTCCCATTTTACCCGGTCATTTCTATTTTCTATCCTACCTTTACCTGCCCCCTCGTGTCTATATGCTTTCAAATAAGTTCTGAACCTAATTAGATGTCCTAAATTTGTCTCCAATTTTATTAAGGTACCATGATTGTAAATTTTCTTCTTTAATGCCCTACGAATTAACTTAATGTTTGCGTTTATTATATTTTTCCAATACTCTATAGTTCGTTGATTTGTATTTCTTCGAAAAAGTCTAAACCCTTTTTCACAAACGTTGATAATGTTGTCACTCACGTCAGAAACTTCGTCAGACATTTCTAAGTTGATCTATACCGTGATGTATATCTCTCGGAAATGTAAACGCATATGAAAACCTTACACCAGTTTAAATTTTGTATAACTGTTCTTCCCCCCCACCTATTTGCGGTACTATAAATTCAGTGACGGTGTTTCTGAAATTTATTAGTATTCCACTATTGTTGAACACTATACTTATTAAAAAAATGAACTCATTCCTAAGTTATTTAAACAAGAATTTATTAGTGAAGAAGTTCGTAAGTGTGCGAGATATGGAAATTGGAGAAAAGTATAGAATATCATCTTTTAGTAAAATCCATACAAGGTTTGGAGAGAAAGTGTTAGTAGAATTTTTGGAGTTCCGTACTTTGTTACCACGTAGATTTACTGAAGAATTTACCCCCCAACGTATCGCAGAAATAAACAAGAAGATTGAAAGTGGAGAAACATTTTTTTGGCAAGTCTTGGACCAGCACCAGGTAGAACAACCAACATAGAATTTTCGTCTTACGAATGACTCTAAAGGAATCCAAAAGGAGGTTGAATAGACTCTACTATAGAAGAAAATTAGAAATATATATAAAATCTTTACAAGAATTAAAATTTGAAATTATATTATATGAATTAAATAAGAAAGTTGATAATATTAAATTAGATTAAGGATATTTGTTAATGCAAAAATTATAATAAAAATTATAATAAAAAAATAAATGAAAGTACCTATTTTAATTTACCTTGTCATCTAAAAAATATACAATGAATTTGAAATGAGAATTTTAATGCGATAAACATAATTAGTAAATGATTAATGATATAATTGATTATAAAACTTTTGAAACCTTATTTGTGCATACTAAATTTCAATTAAAAATATTTGACTGTCTCACCTATTGTTAGTAATTATTGCTAACTATGATTAAGGACGGAAATAAAACGTCATCACCTCGCGACGACCTTCATTTGACCGTGTTCCTAACTAGGCTAAATGTTGCTAAAACAGAAATTGGGTACTGGAGTGCAAAAATTGCGCAAGTGTCTGTAAGATGGCGCTGGAGTTGGAGAGCGGCCATTGGTACAGAGCGAGAATAAAAAGTAATGTTTCGCCTTGCTAAAATAAGTTTCCGTTCCTTATAAGTTGTTTTGTTGCCCGCCAAGGTCGTTGGTCGGAACCAGGGGTCTAGGGGGAGGCAGGCGGACCGACCCCCTTTTTTATACAAATAACAGCACATCGCTTCCATCCTGGCGTATTTTAGGATTGAAACTGTGAATTTTTAAACACAAAATAATAATATGAATATTTACGCTCCTTTATTTTTCTATATTTTTTCATAGTTATTAAGTTGTTGAGTAAAATATTAAGTAAGAGGACTACCTACCGGCCGTCAAATCTACTGTCATGACATAATAATTCTCCCTCAAAACCGCATGAATGATGACAATACTTTCCCTAACTGACATTTAGAATTTATGTCACTATAGTTTTATCTTTTATCATTCTATTAACTTTTCATTAAGTACTTAATATTGATAAACCGAAAGAAATTAAAATTCTGTTGTATTTGATCCAAAGTTGACGTAAAGTTGTGAATTTTGTTAGATACGTGAAATACCTACTATTTGCTGATATCTTAATTATGTATTATTTTGGCATACATTTAGAGTAATGGAAAATGTAATGTAAATAAATTTATAGGTACTACCATAAAAGAATTTACGTAGTATATATTCTTCTATGGTACTACCTAAATGCTTGCCGGTACATCAACTTTGTGTCAAACAGAATTTTAAAGCGTTAATATAATTTTCTTTTGAAAAAGACATATTCTTATCGATATTTTTTAGTAATAATAAAAAGTTAATAAAATTATAGAATGATACTCGTATATTATGTTGTATAGCTAGTGATATAAAATAGTTTTTACGAAGTAATGACTTTTTAAAATTTTAAGAAATTTTATAAATAGGAAATAGGCGCTTATGTAACATTAAAATAGAAACGACTTTTTCAAGTTAAACGTTTTGAAATTGTAACAAATAAGCCAATTTTTAGGGATTTTATTTTTTAAATATAATTTTTGACTGATAGCGAAAGTCACGTGACCACGTTTGAGTCGCTTATTTTTCCTCGTTTTTAATCGAAAGGTAACCCCAAAGTTAACTGCATATGTGTTCTATTATTATCCGTTAATAAAAAAAATATGTTTAAATTAATAAAAAGATACATTTTGCACCATCTTCATTTTTTCCAAAAAGGTTTTTTGGTTATAACTTTTGTTTGACGTTCGATTGTTTTTTTCCAAACGACATTACATTGTTTGGAAAAAACTGCAACAAACTGGTTTTTAAATCATTAATTTGTCTCAAAAAATACGGAATGGTTAAAGTGAATGTTCCTATCACCTTCAGGCGGACACCCTGTACCTAATAAAAATATTATTAAACAAATAATAGTACTTTTTGAAATTGAGCCCATGTGTTGACAGGTGGCCGTGATTACAGCCCAAAAGTAAAGTTACACACATTGTTTAATGTGCTTTTTGAACCTAACAAAAAAAAGTTTATCAAAATCGGTAAACAAATAAAGATATTTTACCAGGGTGGTAACTCCTTAACGGAGGTCACACTGTAGATGTTTAACATATAGGTACAGAAGATGTTCTTTCGCATCAATATATCGTTTTGTTTTTTCATTTTTTATTTTCGAGTTATGTATTTATCTTAACTATTGCGTTACTTAAAATGTGTGTTTGAATGTAGTGTTAATGCAAACGAAGAAACACCTTATGTACACATAAAAGACCATGTTTCATTTCATTGAAAAAACTAAACATAATTTTGTAGAACTTTTAAGCCAGCAATACTACAGAAAACGTGCCGAATAACATTCTTTAACTAAAGATATGCCTTTAACAGTAAAAAACACAGTTGACATTCAAGTGACCTTGAAAACTTCGTCTGCCTACAAGTGAAAACGTGCGTCTTACATTGCACCTCATATGCTTCAACTTTTATGTGATTTTTTGCGATTTTCGTTTTTGAGATATTTATAATAGCTGCATTTATTAAAATGGAACACCCGGTCCCGGTATAGATAATTTTCGACATACCTATACATATAGAGACATAGACATATGAATCCTCCCCTAATGTCAGTTTATATGCTAACGATTGTGTTTTCCTTACGAAAAATACATAACGGCGACATACGTATAAATAATGCAAAGTCAACTAAAGCAGTTTTTAGTGCCGCCGTGTACCTTTCAAGCTAAAAATCAATGAACCATTGCTAAAAAGAGAGGGGTTAAAATCACAAATCGGAGTCTTTGAGCTACGGGGGTCTCCCGAATATACCTTTTGAAGTTTTATATTATTTTAATATTAAAAATTCGCAATTCATAGTATATAATAATATGGAAGTAATACAAAAACATAAGAAAGTAATCAGACAGCTTAGTTGCTTAAATATTATATCGCCAAAACGTAAAATTGATCATATGAACATAATATATGTAATTATTAAACTGGACCTGTAACAACAGCGTCAACCGTTCATCGATCGTCTGTTTTTCGCGCCATCTGATAAACAATAGCTACACTTTTGGTATTCCCGCTGCATAATTTAAGGGTATTTTGCCTATGTTTTTTATTTACAACAAGACTGGATAATTACAATGTTTATTACCGGGTTTTCGTTCCGAGCATATTCGGAAACCTCTGCCCATCTTAACGAAGGTAAAATTCCGGCTCAAGAGACAAAATAGACGAATTTATGCCGGCATAAAGTTTGAAATTCAAAAAAAATTCTCGCCCATAACTTTTAAACTAGGGTCATTAGTATCTATGGATATTTTAAAAATACCCGTGTTTTTTGTAATCCTTTGAAATTCGCTACTTTTTCCAGCTAGTTGGAAATAAAAATACATTGATACAGGCAACCAAACATACAATGGCGAGGCCCCCCTTAATTCAAATTTGAGAATATCATGATTATTATAATTATTATTTTTGGTAACGAGTGAATCAAACAAATTTTTATGCTTACCCTGTTTATTTGTTCTGAATACTTTTGTTTTATTATATGTTTTTTGTTAGTATGATGGTGAATAAACATATATTAATAATATATCGGTAGGTAATATTATATTTTATGTGTTTTACAACTAGTGAGCTGTTGCATTCTTCACATTATTTTTACAACTTTATTTAAACTTGGTTATTTTATTTGTAAATGGGTAAAAGGGAGTAAAATAAAAATGTTAGAATTAATTTTGCATAGATCATTTATTAATTAAAAAAACAATGTTTTTATCGTTGTGATATTTACTATCAACGAACTTTGCCATTCAAACACGTTCACGATCACGAAAGGCCCTTTTTTCACTCTTACTTCTTTTTGCAAGAATCCTTATTATATTTTTTTCATCGAGTTGTGGTCGATACATTGTTTCACCATCTTTTCCCCATGCATTCCAGTAATCCTGCTCTTCCTTTTCCTTCTCCATTTCTATTATTTTTTTATTATTATCCTCGTCTTGCTTCCATAACCACGTCTCTTCCATTATCGCTCTCTGCAGTACTGAACTCATGTTTGTTGGTTCATCGTCGTTCCCCCATGCGTCCCAGTAACCCTGCTTTACTTTCTTCTTCTCCATTTCTATTGCTGCTTTATTATTTTCCTCGTCCTGCTTCCATGACTTCGTCTCTTCATCAATCGCCTTCTGTAGTGCTGAATTCATTTTATTGGTTAACTGAATGATATCCATCTAAATTCATACCTTTTTATAGTCAATTCCCCCTTACAACGTAAAATATATTCTGCTTGATTAACAGATTTAGAGCATCGTCAACTTTATGGAATTTCTATAGAATATTAATCCGTTTTCAAAATACGGTCAAGGTTATTTCAGGTCATTTTAAGTCCCCACTCTTCGATTTTGATATAAATTGATATAATAGACATAAAAATCTAGCAGTTGGTTTCTTACGTACAGAAATGGAATTAATTTTGGAATATAAAAAATTTGATAATAGACTAAAATCGTTCGAAAATTGGCCGCAAGAGCATGTGTTTAAGGCAACGAGAAACCTGGCGGAGGCAGGCTTTTTTTATACGAGCTCCGATGATACAGTACAATGTCCCTATTGCTTCATCGAGGGTTACTAATGGAAGGTTGATGATGACCCTATGCAAGACCACAGAAGTTGGAGTCCGAATTGTCCATTTATCACAAATCGTGGAGATAGTGAAGTTTACGGTATCGAAATTCGTCCTAATGCCGTTACAGAAGATGAAAGTTTTTTCTCTAAGCCTGTTCCAGAAAATGTATATATCACCAAACCTACTCCAGAAACTGAGTATATGAGTAACATGTTATGTAAAATCTGTTACGAAAATAATATAGAAATCCTGATGATACCTTGTGGACATCTAGTATTTTGTACGAAGTGTTCACCATCGATAGAAACATGTCCGTTGTGTAGACAAATTGTAACCAATAGGGTGCGAGCATTTCTACCGTAAATATAATATATATGTGTGTTATTTTAATCTGTAATGTAGTATAAAAATAAATTTTCGATAATACTTAATCGTTTATTTCTATAAAATTCCTGCGATTTTGCCTGGAAAGATCACGAGTACAAATTGGTCTTTTATTTTTGGGGGCTTTTATTTTTGCGGGCTACGCTCTCGGGCTTCGCCCTCGAGCTTCGCCCTCGAGCTTCACCCTCGAGCTTCGCCCTCGAGCTTCGCTCTGGGGGTTTTATCAAAAATAAAAGACCAATTTGTACTCGTGATCAACCCAGGGGAAATTAAAGCTTTCGAAAAATGATTGATAAAATTTCCGGTACTTGTAATCTCGGCGTGGTGCACCGGTAACCGGCGCGGAGCGCCGCTTATCGCGGCGCGAAGCGCCGCTAACCGGCGCGGAGCGCCGCCGGCGCTGAGCTCCCGTTAACGCGAAGCGCTGAGCCCGCCGCAGGCGAAAATTTTGGGCTTGTAATTTGATACCCCGGTGTCAGATTACACGTTTCCGGTGTCGGGTTTCAATCGAATGTAATTTGATACACCGGTGTCAGATTACATGTTTCCGGTGTCGGGTTTCAATCGAATGTAATTTGATATCCCAGTGTCAGATTACACGTTTCCGGTGTCGGATTTCAATCGAATGTAATTTGATACACCGGTGTCAGATTACATGTTTCCGGTGTCGGGTTTCAATCGAATGTAATTTGATATCCCAGTGTCAGATTACACGTTTCGGGTGTCGGGTTTCAATCGAATGTAATTTGATACTCCAGTGTCGGATTACACGTTTCCGGTATCACACTTCATGGTTCTATTGTTCGTGTGAATGCAAGATTGCATTCTCTTTTGTCGACTCATCAGTTCTCAGGAAGTAACCCTATGCCTGTGTTAATGAACTTTGCGTGTAAGCAGTTATCATATAGCACAGGATGCATTCGTATACCTATACAAATTGTGGATACTGCAGGAAGTAACTCTACGCCTGTGTTGATGAACTCTGAGAGTAAGCTGTATAGAAAGGAATCCCCTACCTATACAAATTGTGGACACTGCAGTTTGTTTCATTATAATAATTCGCTATTTGCTTATTTCTTCAGTGTTCACTGAACATTACAACTGCGTCTTGCCCAGCCTTTAAAAATCAACCCTTCGCGCTTTGTGCTTTTGTTTGTGCTCTCTGATTGTGTTGTTTTGTGTTGCAACATGAATAATTGTGGAAAGATCAACATTCTGGATCAGATTGGAATTGTAAGCAAAAATTGTTATTTTTTAATTCGAAAAATTATTTTGTTTTTTGAGAATAGTTTAGGAATTAAGAGCTTTCCAGTTTAAGAAATAAAAGGTTTTCACTTTTCCAATGAAATGTAAAGATTTTTTTATTAATTCGAATGAAATGAAATATTCAAATTTACAATTTTTTATTAATAATTATTTCATCAGTGACAAGTTTTACAGTTTTTCCTGTTTTATCTATTAAAATTATATTAAATATTCTAAATTCCCATAATAGTTACTGTTTTATGTTGTTGTTACATTTTTTATAAATGAGAATAGTTTAGAAAGTATGAGGTTTTCAGTTCATCAAATGAAAATTAAAACGGTGTTTGCTTTTAGCTCTTCGAATCCCAAATATTACAATTTTTACATTAATTATTGTTTTACGTATTATATTTATTAAATATAATGTTATTTTACAGCCGCCTGGAATGGACTTCAGTGAAGTACTTATGGATCCGACATATAGTCCGATCAGCATCAACTCTGCTGATGCCGTATCGCCGGGTCCATCACCACCGCCGTCATGCCGCCGACCACCTTCACCACCACTATCGCGCCGCCGACCGAATTCGCCACCGCTGTTGCGCCGCCGATCAGCATCACCACCGCTGCAACATCTCCCACATTGTTCGCCGCTCCTGCAAAGCCCGGTCCGTCGGGGTACGGTAGGGGGCGGGGAAAGGGTAAGGGCAAGCTCCCGCAACCATCCTCGCCTTGCCGCAGCACCTCCTCTGCTGCTGATTCCGTTGGCGTCGAGCCCCAGCCCGGTCCGTCGGGGTACGGTAAGGGGCGGGGAAAGGGTAAGGGCAAGCTCGCGCCAGCACCTTGTCAGAAAAAATTTAACAAGGTGCTGACGAGTTTTTATGAAAACGACAATGACTCTGACGATGAAACCTTTAGTTTGTTGTCTGTAAGTCAGACTATTGGTCTTACGCCTAGACGTGATGAGAATGTTGACAGTGCGGATGAGTTTGAAAGTACTGACGTGAAAGGGGTTCCATGCGTAAGCCAATATTTGATGAAGACCGTAACATTCCTGAAGAAAACTAATTCTGCGGCCAAAAAAGGAACTGTGCAGGTAACGAGGGAACTGAATCAACTCGAAAAACGTAAAAAAAATTTGTTGAAGGTGCTTGAGAAACATCAAAAGGATGAGAAATTCAGTAGTAAACTTTTGCAACGGTTAAGATACAAATAATCAGTTCTCCGTGACCTGCACAGTTCCTTTTTTGGACGTGCAATGACTTGACGTGACCTGACATAACGTTTTTATTTATACTTAGTTTTTGTTTGACCTACAAAATTTCTTTTTTTGGATGTACAATGACTTAACGTGACCTGACATAACGTTTTTGTTTATACATAGTTTTAGTTTGAATTACATGCTTATCTTATTTTTATGTATATTTTTTATTTTTAATCTTAGTTTTGTACATATATTTTATTCTCAATATACATTAAAGCAAATTTACGCTAATAACTTTGATTTTTCACCCTTTCACCTACTCAAAAAAAGAAGTTAAAAAGTGTTAAGTGCAAAGAATCAACCATGAAAAGATAACTGTGTAGGTAAGTATAGTAATTTATGCCCTTCCATAAAATTATAAATCTGGAAAAGCTAAAAAACATACCAAAAATTATTTCCGTCTATGAATCCCTTTACCTCAATAAAATATCACTAAATTTGAATTATCCAACTTGAATAATGTAAAAATGATATACACCGAGCATATAGAAAATAGCAGTTTTGAATCGTTTTATAGTATTACAATTATATCTAAAAGGTAAATAAAACAGTTAGTACAATTTTGTTTATTTAATCCGTAAAATCCAATCCTACATTTTCATTTTATTAGTGACAAGCATTGACGTTCACTCAATAGTCTCTGAATAATTTTAATAAGCAATTTCAAAACTAATAATGACGAACATGTTGTTATAAAGTAGATCATGTACAGCAGGTTCACTTCTCCCATACACCGTTGAGATCCTTGCTGAGTTCCTTGTGTATTATTAGATGTTAGATTAGTTTTGTTATAGATTTTTGAGCAATGGATTAACCATTCCGTATCAGCAATTGTTCGATTTTTAAATGTCATTCTAATTTTGTAGTATGCAAAACTTCTAGGATTTACCATTACAATATCCTTAGTATCAGGTACAGGTATAAAAGGAATCCATTTTATAGGATGTTTATCCACACAAATTGCAAATTCGTCTACATAGGTTGGTTTATAAATATAGAACACATTGTTAATTATAGCATGCAAAAAAATGTATTCTCCTTTTAACAACATCTTGAATAAAACTGTAGGATATTTGTTAAGATTTTGTAATTTATACCTATATGTATTTGGAGGGGGTAATTAAAATGAACAACTAAGTATTATTAAAAATTTAATTATTTTTATACTACATTACAGATTAAACTAACATAATATATTATGGTAAAAATATTTGTAGCCAACTATATAGTTTTTCACAATTACTTAAACTGCATAACCATTTCTTATGTTCTGTGTGACACAAGCATGATGGTATCTCCTTCTCAAACTTTCGTACTTGAATCCAATTGTTCTGAAGATCTCCAACATCAACTATTTTCTTGTCGATAACATTACGTAAAAATCTTGCCTTTTGATCACCTTTAACGTAGACTGAATTGACGTTGAACAAAATATTTTCTACTATTTTGGGTAATTCACTATAGTCCACATATCCACTGGAATATTTAATCCCTAAACGATTTTTTTCAAGATTTCTAACATGTCTTTTATCGAATTTATTAAGTGAATTAAAATCTCTGAACGGTTTTAATAAAACGTGTAATATTTGTTCGTTAATTTTAATTGTCAGCTCTTTAGGATGGAATTCATTTTTTACCATGAAGCCTTGAATGTCAATAACTGCAATTTTCATGGTTACGTTTTATCTATACTTTTACAGAGAATGGTTTTCTTCACTAACCGATACGTTTTTATATCCAATTGATAGTTAAGCAAAGGAGAGGGGGTTTGTTATTTAAATCATTATATTTCTAACAGTTTCGCTCAACGGTAAATATTCTAGTATACAATCATGAATAATAATACAATAAACTCTAGTTTTAGCTGGAAATCCTTTGGTGCTCTCGATATTTAACTTTACGTCAA
Source organism: Pseudeuparius sepicola (assembly GCA_963920635.1). Lineage (NCBI taxonomy): Eukaryota > Metazoa > Arthropoda > Insecta > Coleoptera > Anthribidae > Pseudeuparius > Pseudeuparius sepicola. The sequence goes on from OY987305.1 coordinate 38,722,710, forward strand.
CCGTGCTGGTTTTTACGGACTCGTTTCTTTTGGAACAATCGATAACAAAAAGCGTTGCATGTTCTTTAAAGTCTTTGTAACTGAGAATAGGACGCTTATCTCGAGTATTCATAAAACTTGGATGAAAATCAGTATAATTATTGTATGATTCTACATAATCCTTATTGAAATCTTGCCTTAGCCGTTCAAATGGATAATAATCACCGTTTAAGATTAACCTAACGTCCGAGATATCTATATGATCGAACTGTGTAGGATCTTCTTTTGAGTTCTCTTTACGATCTGTCTGAAATCCAACTATAACAAATCTCGGACTCTCGACTGCTGTAGATGTTTTCACCGACCATATTTCTCTAGTGGCATTTTCGGTGAGATTTGGTAATTCGTGTAATTCCCATTTACGAAACGGAATTAAAATAGGTTTATTGCTTTTGATTGCTTTCAATAGATCCAGTCTAATCATGTCATTGGGTTGAATATGCTTTACCTTCAGTTCGATACTGCTAATGGTTAGTTCTGCAGTTAATTCTGGGATTATTCCTGGAGTTTCTTTTAATAGCAAACAGTTGGCATCATTTCGGGATCTTATGAGTCTTATGGTTTGCTTACCGCAAATAGCATATTGATAGTCATTAAAAATACCAAATAAGTGCTTAAGAGGGATTCTTAAGCTGAACGAACCCTTCCTTATTCAAAACAGAAAATTTTTCTGGATAGGTCCAACTCGAAGTCATCATATGTTTATGATCATTAGGAGTGTACATCCAACAGCATCCATTTCTTTACCATTCAGTTCATAAGATATAGATTCAAAGAAAAAAGCAGCACCATTATTGACAAGTCTGAAAGTACCTGCTCCGCCTGTTTTTTCTATTTTTCCTTTAATAAATATCGCGGCATCGTACATTAATAGCCAGGCATCACCTTGATTGATAGTTATTTCCACTATATCGTTATTCATAAAAGACTTAACAAATGGGTAATAGGTACGTGTCTCCAATCGTTGAATTGATTCATCGAATTTTGGTGAGCGATACACGTCGAACACTTGAGGTGTTAACGACATCGTACCCAAGAGATTTTAAAAACTTTAGATTTTCAGGTGTAGGTATAAGATTCTTCTCACGAGGTTCACACTTATGAGACCTTTGAGGGAGTGATTTTTGAGAATATTGTGATCTCCTTTTATACGGTTGATATCTAGCGTCATCAAAAACTAGACCCATTTTATAACAACTTTTTTAATTCTAATCTTACAATTATTTCTTCACCTCTGAAATTTACCAACTGGGAATTTTGATCAAAAATTGATAATGATAAATTATTAATTTCACGCTTGGTAACGGGTACGTATAGCAAATTTCTTGGAGTTTCGTCTATCGCGTAACCGGGGTCGGTCCCCACAGCAAATTCGTAAATAGTATGCGATGGTTTATTATTATAGTATGCTCCAGCCGTTATATTACTATCTATATGAATCGTTCTAACTTTAACAATGCTTACAGGTAAATCTGATATGTGAAGTTTCTTTGATTGTAGTAAGCGGTTAGAGAAACCTAACAATTTTCCTATTGAATCCTGCTGAAAATCAATGCTGTATTGATCACTATAAATTTCACACTGAAGCGTACTATTGTTAGCTTTCAATGAAAATATATTTGGATTGTTATCTAACTTTTTCAAAGATTTCAATATTTGTCTTTCTATAGCACTAATTTCATATGACCCAGTAGGAATTTCTATAATTTTTCGTTCATTGTTTTCATTGACAACATAAAATTTGTTATTAGGCGCCTCAATATTCGGAATAGTATTGTATGAATGAAATCCTAACAATGCTAGACCATACTGAACATCGGGATCTAAATATATTGTATTATTAAAGTCAATACTTAGCGTTGAAGTGAAACCATGTAGGGTGAATATCAGTGACATGACTGAGTTGACTCTAAGCTGACCTCTGCTTTTTATAGAGAAATGCGAGGCACAGGTGACCAAAATTTATTTCATTAAATTTTTGATAGGACTCGTTGTATAAAATCTTAACCCCCTTACCTCAGTAACGAATAAGTTCTATAGGTGGTTTTAAGTTACCAAAACTATCAAAATACTGTACAAAATTATTCTTTTTTATATATGCCTCCCAGTGTGTTCCCTTATTGCTTTGAATATCTAAATTTATAATTGCAGACTCATTTGCATTTGGTTTTGTTTTGGAAGCGTGTCTCTCATAAATATACCTTTAAAATGCGGCACTTTTATTTTTCTAGTAAATTTATTTAGGTCAACATCTGTTAATGGTCTATTAGGAAGCTTTAGAGGAAGTTTTTGAACTAAGTTTTTTTTTTTGAAAAAAAAAAACAAATCCACCACGATTATTTTTTTGCATATAAAGACCTGATCCTTTTTTTCCAATAGCTTCTATTGCTCGATAATGTCGTTTTTCTTCAACCATCTTTTTTTGAGCATTTTTGGCATCGATTACAGTTTTAGCAACAGCACTAGCACCTCCAGCTACCGATCCAAGAGCTCCCAATGCAGCTAGGATTGGAATCAACGGTAGAAACCCACCGGTTTTGTGCTGAAATGGGATAATTCTTGGTATTCGCACCTTTCTTTTTCCTCCCACTCTTTTAACAACTAGTCGTGCAGCTTTGATGGCAGCTAATGTGTATTTTTAATATTGTTAACGTTATTCAGCTGATTGTTGTTAAATGATTTTTTCAACGATTTTTCAACTTTTCGTACTATATCTCGCCTGAATGAATTGGGACGCTTTTTTAGACCCATACCTAACTTCCGTTTAGCTTTCATTGCCGTTGTTACAAACCAAGCAGCAGCTTTTTCACTTAATTTTGCGTTTTTGCTTTTAACTCTTTCCCAAGCTTGATTTTCCAATTCCAAGTCAGCTTTATATCGATCTTCCAGCAACCCGGTTTTTGAGTAGAATATATCGTGTTTCTTACATAAAGTATCTAATCTATTAATTCCACTGTCACCCCTTGCTAATCTTTTTTCTAGTCTAGTACCAGGTCCACAATATTGATATCCGGGAATGTGGAACTCAATTGGTAATTTATTTATTAACGAGTTAAATAACCCTTCTCCAGTGAATGATAACATTAGACTGAAGTCGATTCTCTCTAAATATCACGTATTTATATTTTTCTGTAGTTCCTATTATTAATATTTATCATATTAGTTGGTTTAGGTTGAATAATTAAAAAAAATTTTTTCGTTTAAATATTTTTATTTTCTACAATCTCAAACTGATTTGCCGGGTGAAGTTTTCTAGTGTTGAGTTGTCCCTTAAACACGAGGGAATATCTTTCAGATGAGAAATCCTCCAAGTGTGGCTTGAATGCTACCGTGACTCTCTGCGGTAGGAATACAACATTCTCCTTCAATTCTAGTAAGACGCATTCCCCGAATTTTGTCTTCACCAGCTTGCCTGAATATATTTTCAATGGCAAATCTTGCGGTAATTCCGCCAACTTGATGCTGAATTTCCGATTGAGGCACGTCAGCTTGTTGATTGCTTGTAGATCCATGTTGCCTGCTTTCAAACTAAACTGAGTTCTCCAGCTAGAACGGACCACCTTATATCCTAACCTAGTGGTAGATAAGGGGAGCTGAACATGTCATAACAATTCTTATATCGAGGTCAAGTCCCGTCCGGGGTTACGTCAGGTCAAAATGCAAGTCCGCACCTATCGGAAAAGGTTAATAACCTCCCGGGGGTCACGCCAGGTCAAAATGCAAGTCCTCACCTGTCGGAAATAAACATCTGAAACGTAGCGGCCAAGGCCGTGACGTCACTGTCCTGATGCCCGCTTTGCTTAACTACTACGAGCAATTCACAACCGCTGAGGTCTCCGATGTCATCAAGAATTCCCACAACTGGAAGGCACCAGGTCCAGATCATCTCCAAAATTATTGGATTAAGAAGTTGTGGTGCACGCATGAACAAATAACTACCTAAATTAATGAAGTCTTGCTCGATCCTCTGAAAATGCCATTGTTTCTTACACAGGGTGCAACCTACCTGTTACCAAAAGACCAGCGGAATACGGATAACCCTGCCAAGTACCGCCCAATAACCTGCTTGCCTACGCTGTACAAGATAATCACATCTTGCCTTACGCAGCGAATATATGCTCACTGCGAGCGGAACAACATCATTGCAATGCAGCAGAAGGGCTGCTCGAAGGGCGCAATGGGATGCAAAGAGCAACTCATCATAGACTCTGTCATCTGCAACCAGGCTCATTCCAAGCAACGAAACCTCCACATGGCTTATGTGGACTACAAAAAAGCATTTGATTCCGTACCTCACGACTGGCTCACAGGTCTCTTAAAGCTGTATAAAATAGATCATCATACAGTTTCCTTTTTAGAACACGTTATGACAACCTGGCACACTAAGATACAACTCAGAACCGCAGACAGTAACATCGAGACCGACACAATCAACATCCGAAGAGGGATTTTCCAAGAAGATTCACTCAGTCCACTGTGGTTCTGCATGGCGATGAACCCTCTATCACATCGGTTGAACTCTACAAAATATGGCTTCGCTATCAAAAGCAACAACGCAGAAGCGATCAAGTTGAATCACCATATATGGATGATTTAAAACTGATCGCCGCAACCAAAAACCAACTAACGCAAATGCTTAAAACTGTAGAGGAGTTCTCCAGGGACATCGGAATGCTGTTTGGACTGGACAAGTGCCGCACCCTTAATATCATCCGGGGAAAGCTCGAACAAAGCGCACACGAGATGCAGGACGGCCAGGAGATGGAAGCAATGAGCAAGGGAGATACATACAAGTATTTCGGGATGAAACAAGCTCAAAGGATAGACCATCGAACAATGAAGACTGATTTAACGAATGAATTCATAAAGAGAGTAAGACAAGTAGTGCGAACTGATCTTAACAGCAGGAATTTGTTTAAGGCCCTGAACACGTATGCGTGCTCTGTACTCAGCTATTCGTTCGGAATAGTGAATTGGACCAACACGGACATCAACAACCTGCAACGAAAAGTTAGGACACTACTGACAAAAGCTCATAAACATCATCCCCGTAGCGCCGTAGAAAGAACAACTCTGCCACGTCAACTAGGAGGAAGAGGATTGGCAGATCTCAGCAAGCAATTGGACCAACAAATATTAAATCTGCGTAATTATTTCTACAGGCAGGCCAACAGCTCCACACTACATAGGGCTATATGCGGAGCAGACGTCTCAACACCGCTACGTCTGACGGAACACGAGCGTCAAAATCACCACCGAACCGACAACGATAAACTACAGAGGTGGTTGGGGAAGCCGCTGCACGGGAGGCATCCTAATGAGGTTAACCAGGAACATGTCGACAAGTTAGCGTCGAACTATTGGCTGACCTCGGGACGAATGTTCCCCGAGACGGAAGGCTTCTTACTGGCCATACAAGGTCAGGTTATACCAACTCGCAACTACCTAAAATTCATTGTAGGAGATGCATCGGTAGTGGATGACAGATGCAGATACGGGTGCCCAACTTCAGAAACAATCCAGCACATAACAGGAGGATGTGAGATGTTCGCATGAACGGAATATAAGGAACGACGCGATTCGGTTGCCAAGATCTTGCACCAGGAACTGGCGGAAAAGCTGCTGCTTGTGCAGGCAGAGAGGGTCCCATATTACAACTACACACCTGAGCCTGTTCTTGAGAACAGCAACTACAAGATGTACTGGGATCGTACAGTTCTGACAGATCAACGAGTTGCCCATAACAGACCGGACCTTATAATAGTTGATAAAATTTCTAGGCAGACAACTCTGATTGATGTGGCCATCCCGAACAACAACAACCTGCGTGTGAAGCAAGTCGAGAAGATCGCGAAGTACAGAGACTTAGAAGAACGAATTAGAAGGCAATGGGAAATGGAGAACGTCCAGACGATTCCAATCATCATGTCAACAACTGGTGTTATACCAAAAAGTTTGCTGAGAAACATCAAGGAGCTGAATCTAACTGATAGTCTTTACAGGTCCATGCAGAAAGCGGTACTACTTGCGACAGCCCGAACCGTCAGGAAATTCATGGGGAATGCAGGATCGTCCAACAACATCAATGTCACCTAAGGCCCGATTACATGGCAAGGGTCTCGTCCGAGCCAGATCCTTTTGGTATCCGGGATGCCCGGGATCTGAGTGAATGTTCCCCGTAGAGGGAGTGCGAATGCCTTTTGGCTAAGTCGAGATAATAATAATAATAATATTAATAAGTGGCTGGGGGGTCTGACCTGTGAGAGAGGCAGACCCACGGGTGTGACGATCCCGCGCTCCCCAGTTACGCAGGGATGGGTCTGACCTGTGAGAGGGGCAGATTCACGGGTGTGACGATCCCGCGATTCCCAGTTACGCATGGAGAGGTTTGGCCTGTGACAGGGGCAGACCTACGGGTGTGACAATCCCGCGATCTCCAGTTGGGCAGGGAGGGGTCTAGCTGGTGACGGGGGCTGATCCTCGGGTGTGACAATCCCGCGACTCTCGGTTACACAGGGATGGATCTAGCCTGTGAGAGAGGCGGATCTTCGGGTGTAACGATCCCGTGTTTCCCAGTTAACGCAAGGAGGGGTTTGACCTGTGAGAGGGGCAGATCCTCGGGTGTAACGATCCCGCGTTATCCTAGTTGACCTGTGTGGGTAGCGGGTTAGAATACTCCTATCGTGGCTCCGCGAGTCGTAAAAGGCGACCGAGGGCCGTCACTCCCACGTTACGGGAGAAACCCATGGAATGGAGATTAATAGAAGCTTTGTCATAGGGCCGCTGCCTGGGGATCGCCAGGGCATGTCTGGAGCCGGCGCTGGACATGACAGCGAGCGGGACGTCGGTGACAGGGCGCTGATGAGGCGGGCCCCTGTTGCACAAACAGCTACAGCCCAACAACAAAACGAACATCTACAACATGGGAGCCAAACGAGAACTAGGGTTCCACCCACCGAAGGTGCTGCGCGGGAACTTCAGCCAGCGTTCACAGAGGCGGGATTACAACGACGACGCATGAAATGGACTGTGTCTATGAATGAATCGATTATGCGTATTTTTTACAGGGTGACAAACTTAGGACAAGAGATGATCGGCTACCGACAACAACTGCATGCCGAGTTCTGCAGGGAGTTTCCACACATGCAAGTGTCTGAACAAAGAGTGTCAGATCAGTATCGAACTATTCTAAGAAATAACCGAATTCCAGAAACGCGACTTAACGCTATCAAACGGGAAGTTGAGCTAGAGATCCACGGCGAACACATAGACATAGATGACAACAACAACAATGGGGAACTTCAAGCGCCTGGACAACAACTAGAAGCCCAAACGGTAGAACCAACAACCGAGAGTCTGGAATCGGTTAACGAAGAACATTTTGAAGGCTTAAACGCACATATGAGACAGGCAGTATTGCGATACGAAGGCACAGACCCACTGAGCCGGCCACCGCTACCAAGATTAAATTCTTCCAGGAAACTTGCGATCGTGCTCGATCTTATGAACACACGAATTTTACCAAACTATGTTTCAGTGACACCAACATTAGAACGTATGCACATGTTAATCTACTGTGCCGCAACGGCAGTCACCACTGTAATGGGTGCCAAGATCCGAACGGCCCAAGAGTTGAATCGTGCAAGACCAGAACCACGAATGGCTCAATGGGAAATGCGACTAAACCGGAAGATCGAGAGTCTCCGTAAAGACATAGGACAAGTGACGGAATATATCAGAGGAGTTAGAACTAGAAGGATCCAGAGGGCGGTGCAGGCAATAATGAGCCGCACCCAAATGCATTCTCGGCATGACCCCGCGAACATCACTGCTCAACAATGTCTTGACACATTAAAACAAAAACTTTCTGTTTTCGCAGGGCGTCTGAGGAGATACAAGGCTAGTAACAACAGGAAGCGAGACAACAAACTCTTTGAACGATCAGAAAAGGGTTTCTACCGTGCTTTTAGTTCTAGCGCCGATGCCACAAATGCGAGTTACCCTAGCAGAGAACGGGTCGACGGTTTCTGGAGAAATCAACTTGCCACACCAGGTCCATACAATGTCGGTGCAAGCTGGATCAGCGAAGAACGCGAGATGGGCCGGAACTATAGCCAGATGCAACACGAGCAATTCACAATCGCTGAGGTCTCCGATGTCATCAAGAATTCCCACAACTGGAAGGCACCAGGTCCAGATCATCTCCAAAATTATTGGATTAAGAAGTTGTGGTGCACGCATGAACAGATAACTACCTTAATTAATGAAGTCTTGCTCGATCCTCTGAAAATGCCATTGTTTCTTACACAGCGTGCAACCTACTTGTTACCAAAAGACCAGCGCAATACGGATAACCCTGCCAAGTACCGCCCAATAACCTGCTTGCCTACGCTGTACAAGATAATCACATCTTGCCTTACGCAGCGAATATATGCTCACTGCGAGCGGAACAACATCATGGCAATGCAGCAGAAGGGCTGCGTGAAGGGCGCAATGGGATGCAAAGAGCAACTCATCATATACTCTGTCATCTGCAACCAGGCTCATTCCAGCAACGAAACCTCTACATGGCTTATGTGGACTACAAAAAAGCATTTGATTCCGTACCTCACGACTGGCTCACAGGTATCTTAAAGCTGTACAAAATAGATCATCATACAGTTTCCTTTTTAGAACACGTTATGACAACCTGGCGCACTAAGATACAACTCAGAACCGCAAGCAGTAACATCGAGACCGACACAATCAATATCCGAAGAGGGATTTTCCACGGAGATTCACTCAGTCCACTGTGGTTCTGCATGGCGATGAACCCTCTATCACACCGGTTGAACTCTACGAAATATGGCTTCGCTATCAAAAGCAACAGATCAGAAGCCTTCAGGTTGGATCACCTGTTATATATGGATGATTTAAAAGTGATGGCCGCAACCAAGAACCAACTAACGCAAATGCTTAAAATTGTAGAGGAGTTCTCCAGGGACATCGGAATGCAGTTTGGACTGGACAAGTGCCGCACCCTTAATATCGTCCGGGGAAAGCTCGAACAAGGCGCACACGAGATGCAGGACGGCCAGGAGATCGAAGCAATGAGCGTGGGAGATACATACAAGTACCTCGGGATGAAGTAAGCTCAAAGGATAGATCATCGAACAATGAAGACCGATTTAACTAATGAATTCATCAAGAGAGTAAGACAAGTAGTGCGAACTGATCTTAGCAGCAGGAATTTGTTTAAGGCCCTAAACACGTATGCGTGCTCTGTACTAAGCTATTCCTTCGTAATAGTGAATTGGACCAACACGGACATCAACAACTTGCAACGAAAAGTTAGGACACTACTGACAAAAGCTCATAAACATCATCCCCGTAGCGCCGTAGAAAGAACAACCCTGCCACGTCAACAAGGAGGAAGAGGATTGGCAGACCTCAGCAAGCAATTGGACCAACAAATACTAAATCTGCGTAATTATTTCCACAGACAGGCCAACAGCTCCACACTACATAAAGCTATATGCGGAGCAGACGTCTCAACACCGCTACGTCTGACGGAACACGAGCGTCAAAATCACCACCGAACCGACAACGATAAACTACAGAGGTGGTTGGGGAAGCCGCTGCACGGGAGGCATCCTAATGAGGTTAACCAGGAACATGTCGACAAGTTAGCGTCGTACTATTGGCTGACCTCGGGACGAATGTTCCCCGAGACAGAAGGCTTCTTACTGGCCATACAAGATCAGGTTATACCAACTCGCAACTACCTAAAATTCATTGTAGGAGATGCATCGGTAGTGGATGACAGATGCAGATACGGGTGCCCAACTTCAGAAACAATCCAGCACATAACAGGAGGATGTCAGATGTTTGCATCAACGGAATATAAGGAACGACACGATTCGGTTGCCAAGATCTTGCACCAGGAACTGGCGGAAAAGCTGCTGCTTGTGCAGACAGAGAGGGTCCCATATTACAACTACACACCTGAGCCTGTTCTTGAGAACAGCAACTACAAGATGTACTGGGATCGTACAGTTCTGACTGATCAACGAGTTGCCCATAACAGACCGGACCTTATAATAGTTGATGACAGTTGTTTTTATTTGAGAGTTATCAAACTGTCAAATAAAAACAATTGCTTCTATTCTCTCCATGGCCGACTCATCAATATCGATTAATGTGAAATTAAACTTAAAGGTAATAATTATTTGTTCCGTAAAAGTCCTGAATTTTAGTTAGATACGTGAAATAGTTTGATGATATTTTAATTTATTATTATTTTGGCATCAATTTAGAATTGGAAAACCTAATGTAACTAAATTTATATCCTAAATGCTAGACGGAACATCAACTTTGCAGCAAACATAACTGAATTTTAAGGCGTTAATATCATTTTCTTTTGAAAAAGACACATTCTTATCGGTAGTTAGTAATAAAAAGTTAATAGAATGATAAAGCTAGTGATACAAAATAGTTTTTATGAAGTTACAAGTTTTAAAAATTTTCAGAAATTTCATAAATATTAAAAAATGTCAAAAAACTAAATCTTTTAGTAGGGCGTTCTAATTTGGTACACGTACGTGAAATTGAAAAAGAAACAACTTTTTCAAGTAAAACTTTTTGATATTTGAACAAATAAACCCATTTTCAGCGATATATTTTTTTAAATGTCATTTTTGACAGATAACGAAAGTCACGTGACCACGTTTGAATAGGTCGTTTTTCTTTTTTTTTAAGCAAAATGTAACCTCAAAACTTAAATTTAAAAAAAGTCATTAATTAAAAATTTTCCCCTATGCTGCGAACTTTTTGGAGGACACTGTATATGGATGATTTAAAACTGATTGCCGCAACCAAAAACCAACTAACGCAAATGCTTAAAATTGTAGAGGAGTTCTCCAGGGACATCGGAATGCAGTTTGGACTGGACAAGTGCCGCACCCTTAACATCGTCCGGGGAAAGTTCGAACAAGGCGCACACGAGATGCAGGACGGCCAGGAGATCGAAGCAATGAGCATGGGAGATACATACAAGTATCTCGGGATGAAACAAGCTCAAAGGATAGACCATTGAACAATGAAGATCGATTTAAGGAATGAATTCATCAAGAGAGTAAGACAAGTAGTGCGAACTGATCTTAACAGCAGGAATTTGTTTAAGGCCCTGAACACATATGCGTGCTCTGTACTCAGCTATTCGTTTGGAATAGTGAATTGGACCAACACGGACATCAACAACCTGCAGCGAAAAGTTAGGACACTACTGACAAAAGCTCATAAACATCATCCCCGTAGCGCCGTAGAAAGAACTACTCTGCCACGTCAACTAGGAGGAAGAGGATTGGCAGACCTCAGCAAGCAATTGGACCAACAAATAAATCTGCGTAATTATTTCCAGAGACAGGCCAACAGCTCCACACTACATAAAGCTATATGCGGAGCAGACGTCTCAACACCGCTACGTCTGACGGAACATGAGCATCAAAATCAATACCGAACCGACAACGATACACTACAGAGGTGGTTGGAGAAGCCGCTGCACGGGAGGCATCCTAATGAGGTCAACCAAGAACATGTCGACAAGTTAGCGTCGAACTATTGGCTGACCTCGGGACGAATGTTCCCCGAGACGGAAGGTTTCCTACTGGCCATACAAGATCAGGTTATACCAACTCGCAACTACCTAAAATTCATTGTAGGAGATGCATCGGTGGTGTATGACAGATGCAGATACGGGTGCCCAACTTCAGAAACAATCCAGCACATAACAGGAGGATGTCAGATGTTCGCATCAACGGAATATAAGGAACGACACGATTCGGTTGCCAAGATCTTGCACCAGGAACTGGCGGAAAAACTTCTGCTTGTGCAGGCAGAGAGGATCCCATATTACAGCTACACACCGGAGCCTGTTCTTGAGAACAGCAACTACAAGATGTACTGGGATCGTACAGTTCTGACAGATCAACGAGTTGCCCATAACAGACCGGACCTTATAATAGTTGATAAAATTTCTAGGAAGACAACTCTGATTGATGTGGCCATCCCGAACAACAACAACCTGCGTGTGAAGCAAGTCGAGAAGATCGCGAAGTACAGAGACTTAGAAAAACGAATTAGAAGGCAATGGGAAATGGACAACGTTCAGACGATTCCAATCGTCGTGTCAACAACTGGTGTCATACCAAAAAGTTTGCTGAGAAACATCAAAGAGCTGGGTCTAACTGATAATCTTTACAGGTCCATGCAGAAAGCGGTACTACTTGCGACAGCCCGAACCGTCAGGAAATTCATGGGGAGTGCAGGAACGTCCGACAACATCAATGTCACCTAAGGCCCGATAACATGGCAAGGGTCTCGTCCGAGCCAGATCCTTATGGTATCCGGGATAGCCGGGATCTGAGTGAATGTTCCCCAGAGAGGGAGTGCGAATGCGAAGTCGATGATAATAATAATAATAATAATAATAATAATAAGCAACGGAATATATCAGAGGAGTTAGAACTAGAAGGATCCAGAGGGCGGTGCAGGCAATAATGAGCCGCACCCAAATGCATTCTCAGCGTGAACCCGCGAACATCACTGCTCAACAATGTCTTGATACATTAAAACAAAAACTTTCTGTTTTCGCAGGGCGTCTGAGGAGATACAAGGCTAGTAACAACAGGAAACGAGACAACAAACTTTTTGAACGATTTGAAAAAGTTTTCTACCGTACTTTGAATTCTAGCGCCGATGCCACAAATGCGAGTTACCCTAGCAGAGAGCAGGTCGACGGTTTCTGGAGAAATCAACTTGCCACACCAGGTCCATACAATGTCAGTGCAAGCTGGATCAGCGAAGAACGCGAGATGGGCCGGAACTATAGCCAGATGCAACATGAGCAATTCACAACCGCTGAGGTCTCCAATGTCATCAAGAATTCCCACAACTGGAAGGCACCAGGTCCAGATCATCTCCAAAATTATTGGATTAAGAAGTTGTGGTGCACGCATGAACAAATAACTACCTTAATTAATGAAGTCTTGCTCGATCCTCTGAAAACGCCATTGTTTCTTACACAGGGTGCAACCTACCTGTTACCAAAAGACCAGCGGAATACGGATAACCCTGCCAAGCATCTATTTCAACCTTGTAACCCCTGTTTTCAAATTCTTTCTGTATTTCTGCCCAGACGTACCTGTTTTTGATTTTTGGATCACGAAATCTGTGTTTTTGAGAATTGTACTCAATCATAAGGAGTTTTACTGCGTCTCTTGTCCACTTAAACTGATCACCATCATCTGCTGTTATTGCAGTGTCGACAATTTCTGTGGAAGCATAATTCTCCCGGAAGTAGTTTTCAGCATAATCCACATCTAAAATTATTTCAAATGTAATTAACATAAAAGGCGTAATGTACCTTAAGATAACACTATATAGAGAACAAATTAAATTAATTCATTCCGAAAATTGTTGATAACTATACCTTGTTCAATTCTTCTGTGCACATCAGCCGACGCAATCACGTTATATATCAAGCCGTTGTATTCGTAAGTTATCTCTTCATCTTCCATTATAAAAAACAATAGAAATGCGGCCCCTATGTATGTGTGCAATAATGAAAACGGCAAACAGTTTCTTTCTACGGATCTTCTTGACTCAATATTCCATCTTCCATCCATGAAAATAAACAAAACCTAACCACACTTTTCGGTACTGACAAGCACAAACTATAAAGGTTAGGTTCAGACAAGTGATCGCTCACTAAATAGCGGAGTTTTTTTCGCTACTTAAAACGGTGGTGGTTACCTGAACGCTCCCATTTTTGTTGCAGTTCATAACATGTATCGCTGCACGCTACCGGAGCGCTCAGCGGTTATGAACGCGGCCAATGTCACCTAAGGCCCGATAACATGGCAAGGGTCTCGTCCGAGCCAGATCCTTTTGGTATCCGGGATACCCGGGATCTGAGTGAACGAGAACTAGGGTTCCACCCACCGAAGGTGCTGCGCGGGAACTTCAGCCAGCGTTCACAGAGGCGGGATTACAACGACGACGCATGAAATGGACTGTGTCTATGAATGAATCGATTATGCGTATTTTTTACAGGGTGACAAACTTAGGACAAGAGATGATCGGCTACCGACAACAACTGCATGCCGAGTTCTGCAGGGAGTTTCCACACATGCAAGTGTCTGAACAAAGAGTGTCAGATCAGTATCGAACTATTCTAAGAAATAACCGAATTCCAGAAACGCGACTTAACGCTATCAAACGGGAAGTTGAGCTAGAGATCCACGGCGAACACATAGACATAGATGACAACAACAACAATGGGGAACTTTAAGAGCCTGGACAACAACTAGAAGCCGAAACGGTAGAACCAACAACCGAGAGTCTGGAATCGGTTAACGAAGAACATTTTGAAGGCTTAAACACACATATGAGACAGGCAGTATTGCGATACGAAGGCACAGACCCACTGAGCAGGCCACCGCTACCAAGATTAAATTCTTCCAGGAAACTTGCGATCGTGCTCGATCTTATGAACACAAGAATTTTACCAAACTATGTTTCAGTGGCACCAACATTAGAACGTATGCACATGTTAATCTACTGTGCCGCAACGGCAGTCACGACTGTAATGGGTGCCAAGATCCGAACGGCCCAAGAGTTGAATCGTGCAAGACCAGAACCACGAATGGCTCAATGGGAAATGCGACTAAATCGGAAGATCGAGAGTCTCCGTAAAGACATAGGACAAGTGACGGAATATATCAGAGGAGTTAGAACTAGAAGGATCCAGAGGGCGGTGCAGGCAATAATGAGCCGCACCCAAATGCATTCTCGGCATGACCCCGCGAACATCACTGCTCAACAATGTCTTGACACATTAAAACAAAAACTTTCTATTTTCGCAGGGCGTCTGAGGAGATACAAGGCTAGTAACAAGAGGAAACGAGACAACAAACTCTTTGAACGATCAGAAAAGGGTTTCTACCGTGCTTTTAATTCTAGCGCCGATGCCACAAATGCGAGTTACCCTAGCAGAGAGCAGATCGACGGTTTCTGGAGAAATCAACTTGCCACACCAGGTCCATACAATGTCAGTGCAAACTGGATCAGCGAAGAACGCGAGATGGGCCGGAACTATAGCCAGATGCAACACGAGCAATTCACAACCGCTGAGGTCTCCGATGTCATCAAGAATTCCCACAACTGGAAGGCACCAGGTCCAGATCATCTCCAAAATTATTGGATTAAGAAGTTGTGGTGCACGCATGAACAGATAACTACCTTAATTAATGAAGTCTTGCTCGATCCTCTGAAAATGCCATTGTTTCTTACACAGGGTGCAACCTACCTGTTACCAAAAGACCAGCGGAATACGGATAACCCTGCCAAGTACCGCCCAATAACCTGCTTGCCTACGCTGTACAAGATAATCACATCTTGCCTTACGCAGCGAATATATGCTCACTGCGAGCGGAACAACATCATTGCAATGCAGCAGAAGGGCTGCTCGAAGGGCGCAATGGGATGCAGGGAGCAACTCATCATGGACTCTGTCATCTGCAACCAGGCTCATTCCAAGCAACGAAACCTCCACATGGCTTATGTGGACTACAAAAAGGCATTTGATTCCGTACCTCACGACTGGCTCACAGGTATCTTAAAGCTGTATAAAATAGATCATCATACAGTTTCCTTTTTAGAACACGTTATGACAACCTGGCGCACTAAGATACAACTCAGAACCGCAGACAGTAACATCGAGACCGACACAATCAACATCCGAAGAGGGATTTTCCAAGGAGATTCACTCAGTCCACTGTGGTTCTGCATGGCGATGAACCGTCTATCACATCGGTTGAACTCTACAAAATACGATATTTCGTAAATCGCAAAATCACATCGGGACATCTTTCGGAATGAATTTAACCCGCGAAAGGTTTGAAATTTAGGAGCTGCGCATTATTCTGCAAAAGTTTTTCCCTCGGAAAAAAAACATTGCGCAAATTGTCACTCCGTTTCCTTACAAACATAAATTACATCTTTATAAAGTATTAATTTATGTAAGTACTACATTAAGCACTTCCCGCAGTGCCATTCAAGTTCTTGTCGAGAATTAGTTGTAATGTTTGCCATATTTTTTCCACTGTTGGTTGGGAACTTTATTTTGAATTTCGGGGGGCTGTGTCTGCCTAACCTGGACCGACACTATTAATAGCAGAGAACAAGGTTGTTCCCTGTTAATAGTGTCTATTAATTGAAGGTGTGGCATATACAGGGTGTTTCTAAATTATGGTGCCAACGTAATATGACAGATAGGAAAAATGTCATTTTGAACAAAAAATTTCCTATAAACATGGGTCCTAAAATGCATAACAAGAAAGTTACAGGGTGATAAAAGTATAGTTTGAAAAACATCTTTATTACGATAACTTATACAGAAGTTATGCAATTTGAATGAAACTTGGTGCAATTCTTTATTAACTGAAGTGCAATAATTTTGTATAAAAGCGATTTATTCCCATCGACCAGAGACGGAAGGGCGGGGTAGCAGAATGGCTTTTCTACTCATAACATTTTTGAGGTTATCTTTTTGGTCTCGCCGGTTCATCATATTAGTGCATCTTTTTATTTTACAACAAAAATGTACTCTTGTTTCATAACGATAAAATGAACCGTTTGCCTTGAAATCGGCAAAATGTGCCCTAAAACACCTGTTAACTCCAAAATTCGAAAAATAAAATTATCGCCTACCGCATTTAAATATTTTACAGATTAATTGTATGTTCAAAATTAAGAAAAAATGCCTAATGGACATTGAGTAAAACGTCAATGGTTTTGCTGAAATATGGATTTCAAAATTTTGTCGACTTCAATCAGTTCCATTTTGAAAGCGAAAAATTTTTGATACATAGTTCATAGAGATTTTTTTGTCACTTTAAATTTTACAATTACTTTCTAAAATTTGAAACCGGTAGTTGAAAATTTTATTTTTAGAATTTTGGAGTCAACAGGTGTTTTGGAGCACATTTTGCCGATTTCAACGCAAACGGTTGATTTTTTCGTTATGAAACAAGAGTACATTTTTGTCGCAAAATAAAGAGATGCACTAAAATGATGAACCTGCGAGACCAAAAAGATAACCTCTAAAAAGTTGTGTTGTGCTACCCCGCCCCTCCGCCCCTGGTCGATGGGAATAAATCTTTTTTACACAAAATTGTTGCACTTCAGTTACTAAAGAATTGCACCAAGTTTCTTTTAAATTGAATAACTTCTGTAGAAGTTCCTTTGGAATATTTGCATTCTCCATGAAATTTGCTACAGAACCGTTTTTTTGTTTTGTATTTTGGATGCAGCGTTGCCAAGATATAGAATTTTTCTTGGAATTTAGGGACTTCGTGGAGGTTATGGAAACTGAATGCTGTATCTTTATTTTAATAGATATCAAAGATATATTTTAGCCGAAGTATGACAGCACAACTGTGTGTATGTCGAAATTGGTTTTTGCATATACAATGTGTTCATAACAGGCTCTCAAATACGGATAATTTCAAACAGCAATAACTTATTTTTTTCAAATGGAATGACCCATATTTCTATAGTTTGTTGGATGCCGGCGTCGAAGCCCCACATTTTATGTAAATAACATTCTATACCAAAAACTACCCGTTTTCGAGATATTTAGTATTTAAGAAAATTTCTTTGCATTTTTCATTCAGGCGAGAAGGTTTTATCAAGCAAGCCATAACTATTTTTTTAGACAGTGGCAGAAATAATTGTCATTTTAGATAATACGGGAAATAAAATTCCTATACCCGTATACAGTATGTCCACGGATAGGCATCCCAAGAGGACAAATGGACCAAAAATTTCATTTTTCGACAAAAAGGCATTCTTGATAAAAGTTTCTGCTTCTCAAAAAAAATATGGTCCACGAAGAGAATTTTTGATTTTTCTATACAGGGTGTCCAAAAAATACAAAAACATGAAATGCGATCAAGAATAAACGGCCTTTATTTTTAAAAATATCAAAAACATTTACTTAGAAAAGTTGTTTAGAATTAAAAGATGTGTCCGATTGTCACTTTTCAAACAAATCAGCCAAAGCCAAAGAATTTTTGATTTTTTTATACAGGGAGTCCAAAAAATACAAAAACATGAAATGCGATCAAGAATAAACTGCCTTTATTTTTAAAATTATCAAAAACATTTACTTAGAAAAGTTGTTTAGAATTAAAAGATGTGTCCGATTGTCAGTTTTCAAACAAATCAGCCAACTCCGTTTTTTTTTTATTTCCAAGTGTGAAACTCCTTTGTGTTTAAAATTATCAAAAATATTTATTTAGAAAAGTTGTTTAGAATTAAGAGACGTGTCTGATTGTAACTTTTTAAGCAAATCGGACGACATTGACTTAAATGGGTAAAACATTACCCTCTGACACGCCTTTTAATTCTAAACAACTTTTCTAAATAAATATTTTTGATATTTTTAAAAACAAAGGAATTTCACACTTGGAAATCAAAATAATCGGAGTTGGCTGATTTGTTTGAAAAGTGACAATCGGACACATCTTTTAATTCTAAACAACTTTTCTAAGTAAAAGTTTTTGATATTTTTAAAAATAAAGGCAGTTTATTCTTGATCGCATTTCATGTTTTTGTATTTTTTGGATACCCTGTTTTAAAAAATCGAAGATTCTCTTCGTGGACCTATTTTTTCGAGAAGCAGAAACTTTTATCAAGAATAACTTTTTGTCGAAAAATGAAATTTTTGGTCCATTTGTCCTCTTGGGATGTCTATTCGTGGACATACTGTATACGGGTATAGGAATTTTATTTCCCGTATTATCTAAAATGACAATTATTTCTGCCACTGTCTGGAAAAATAGTTATGGCTTGCTTGATAAAACCTTCTCACCTGAATGAAAAATGCAAAGAAATTTTCTTAAATACTAAATATCTCGAAAACGGGTAGTTTTTGGTATAGAATGTTATTTACATAAAATGTGGGGCTTCGACGCCGGCATCCAGCAAACTATAGAAATATGGGTCATTCCATTTGAAAAAATAAGTTATTGCTGTTTGAAATTATACGATTTTGAGAGCCTGTTATGAACACACTGTATATGCAAAAACCAATTTCGACATACCACACCACACACGGTTGTGCTGTCATACTTCGGCTAAAATATATCTTTGATATCTATTAAAATAAAGATACAGCATTCAGTTTCCATAACCTTCACGAAGTCCCTAAATTCCAAGAAAAATTCGATATCTTGGCAACGCTGCATCCAAAATACAAAACAAAAAAACGGTTCTGTAGCAAATTTCATGGAGAATGCAAATATTCCAAAGGATTATTATATATTAATTAATTGTCAAAATCTAAATATTTTATTTTTGTCCCACAAATACGAATCGTCCTGTACATGTGAAAATAAAAGAAAGGTTACGTCTACTGTCAAACTTACAACGTTTGTATTCAAGTTTTTTTCGTATCTCTTACGGTTCCTGAGATCCAGGGAGTAGGATAAACTATTTGGGACACGCTGTACATTACAGGCACGTTTACCTTAGAAACGTGCTATTTGGAATATTGTTGGAACATGCTAAATAGTATATTCATACAGCAAATATCTTATGAATGTTCACAAACGGTACTTATTCCTAGTCTTGTAACGTCACACTATTTTTAGATAATATTTCCAAGTACCTCGATGGCTCAGTTGGTTAGAGCGTCAACTTGTAAATCGATGGTCGTAGGTTCGAACCCAGAAACTGGCGTTGGCGGATTTTTTTTAATTTTATAATGTACACGGGAATATTAAATGGATGATTAAAAGAAATTTCCAGGCCAGGTCTCGGATTGGGAAAATAATTGCCGAGAGTCGCACAGAGGACAGTACATCTACGATACCACCCTCCAGAATTTTTTAAAATATGAGAGGTCTGGGGGGCGAGGCGCCCCCTGCCCCTCCCCCTGCGTGCGCCACTGTATAGCCTCGTGGTGTTTACCCATTACCCGGAATTTCCCTAATAAAAAAATATTAAACTCACATTAGTGTACCCTTAAATTATGTCAACATAATATTTATATTTGAGAAACATGCAAATATTGTCCGCATAATAAGCCGCTGGTGATGATAATATCCAGTGTGAAAGAGTTCGCAACAAATGCGAAACAAATTATTATGGATATATTGAAAAAAGTATTCCGAGTTAACTTTTGTGCATGTCCAATAATCTAAAAATCGATTTAAATACAGGGTATCTACATTTACCTAAACATATTATACAAATTCATAAAATCTTGATCTTTACAGATAATTCTCCTAAAACTTTTTTGTTTGAAAGGCCTTCAAAAACTGCTTCTTTTTCATACCATTTTCAAAATACAAATCCAGGGCCGGCTACGATTTTCTATATCCCCGATTTTCACTAAAACCATTAAGCCATTTTTTTTTAAATCCGACACCGCACAGCGTTAATCAGGATACCCCAAAACCCCCACACACCAAATTTGAATAAAAAATTATACAGAGTGTTCCATTCTACAGGGTGCCAAAATTGGGCAAAATAGGAATTTTAAAGGCATATAGCGAGTCAAGTGGGCCATGGGATATGGGATCCCCTCAAAACAGTTGAATGGTGAACAGGACTACTCAATGTGCTGGTGTGCAAAGATCCAATACAAAAGATACAGGGTGTTATTCTGTGCCACCTCATAAAAAAAATTCTAAATGGTTTTCGTGAAAGCCGGGGGTATAAAAAATCGTAGCCGGCCCTGGATTTGTATTTTGAAAATGGTAGGAAGGTCAAAAGAAGCGGTTTTTGAAGGCCTTTCAAACAAAAAAAGTTGAGGTGATTATCTCAAAAAATAAAAATTTTGTGGATTTGTATATACGTTTAAAAGTAGACACAGTATATCAAATCACCACCCATATGGCAGCAACTTTAAGAAACGACCATTAAGTTAAGAAAAGTGACGTTAAACGAGGTATCACAAAAAGTTATTTGAAAAAGTTGTTATAATGTAATTTCAGACTTTTGTCTAATTTGAGGTAGTTACCAAAAAAAATAATAATTACAGTTTTTCAAAAATATGTTTTCTTGAAATCGGCAGTTAAGTATCTCAAAATCGCCATAAAAAGCTCAGAAATCGGCACTGAAGTAGCCCATTATTGTACTATTTTTTCAATAAGTAGGCCTTGGAGAGATGTAAACATCAAACGTCAGACACGGAGCCAACGCCCGTCAAAAGCCACCAAATATTCAAAACCCGGCCAATAAATCCTATTAGTTGAGGAGCATAATGCACATTTACCTACTCCGTGTTTTTTTTTGAGAAGGGAAGTTGCGACTATGTAGAATCTCTTTATTGTATGCTACGTAATGGCGTAGTACCGGGTGTTTACCACCGAGTTGTAGCGAATTACGACCGCGGACGCAGGGTACCTAGGTCTTTTTAAAAAAATAATTTATTTCTTTAAACAGATGTGACAGCAAGACGGAGTGTTTTATTAATTGGCTTGGGTTGTTTACAAAAATGGTTTTATACAATTAAAAATATCGTGTCAGCATTTTAGACAATAAACAGTAGAATAATAGACAAAGACACGTGTTTGAAAAATAAGCATTTTTTATATAACGCTGCAATTTGTATCCATATATCTCCTCCATCCTTAGAGGGTGACTTCGGGGATGAATATCGCTGAAGGAGCCAATTTCTTCCCTTTTGATAATCTTGGTTTCCAATATTTCAGATACAGGTAAGTTACTGCGGTGATGGTGATCGCCGTGGCTAGTAGGATCCATAATACCCAATTGATTTTGGTATTGTTATCGATTTCATCGATTTTTACTGGATTTAGAGAATTTATACTCTTTTGTATGCTATATATTTCCGAAAGTGGAACCTTGTCAATCTGAAGCCTTCCTAACTTCCTTACATTTGTTGTACAATTTTTATTTAAAATATTCGGGAGAATCATTGGACGTGTTTTTTGCTTTGTCCTTTGATTTCCATACTTTTTGTCGTTTACTTCGATGCTACAATTTGATGGTATCCTGATTAGGTGTGGTCCTTGCAGAACTCGTGTTTCTTGATTTTGTCAGTTTGATTGAATTTGGAAGGGGCGTCTCCAAATTATGATAACATGTTCTTCGTTAATTTTTTCAATAATTTCTTCAAACTCTTGGACTTCGGTGTATTGGCAATTCTTCGGTTTCCCGTGAATGAGTGAGACTATACAATCTTCTTCTGGATTACTTTGGAGCAATAGGAGATGTCACCAATTTCTTGACAGGGCACTTCCATAAATTGATAAGATGATTTCGTAAGAGCCAGGTAGGGTTTTAAAGGAATCAAAATAGTATGATTGTGAGTCGGAATTGGATATAAATGAAAATAATCGAAGGAGTCTTTAAGGGTTATTGGGAATTCTAAAGCGAATATTAGCGTGTCATTTGATAAATGGCCAGTTACCTTGATTATTGAATACCAATCATATAAGGATAGATTTATCAATTCATTTTTCGAATGAAAGGTTTTAAGTTTTTAGTACGTCAGGATGTACTGAGCGTAATCTAGCAAAAGTTACAGCGTTTCTAGAAAGTTTAAAGATTATATTCCCGTTAATGAAAATTTGATTTATTAGAGTTAGAAAAATAGTATTCTTGTAAAAAGAATCAGTTTCGGATCTCAGTAGTCCTTCATATTTATTAATAAAGTTTGTTATTCTTTTTTGATTTTCCACAATTGTCTGTATTGTCTTGGAATACTTTTCAGTAAGTTTTTTAGAAAGTGAAATTTGGGAATTTACTTCGTAAACAATTTTCTTTTGATTATTTGTAAGAGTTTCGATAGCTTTATCGTATCGTTCTCCGTCATTTGCGTCTAATGTGCCACTTATTAAAGATTCCTGCTATGTTAAATAAACCTCGTTTTTGTCTAACCTTTAAGTTTGGAGCTTGCATAATTGTTTTGAATACTAGGGGCTAACATAATATTACTTTCCTTAGATATAGTGATATTTAATAGTTTCCTAATTTCGCTTAGTTTTATATAATGTAAGAATACATGTTGATTATTTATAATTTTGGCTTTTCCTATTCTGAAAGGTAAAAGTCCAGGGGTGTCGCTTAGTCGGGTTATGTCAAGTTCGGGTTCAGCTTGTATGTGTACAAGGAGAGTCATCAGTAAGGTCAATAACGTCTTCATTTTCATCCTAAAAAGAAGGGTTTTTCAGTTAGTTTTCGGGGTTTCTTTAAATTTTTCTTGTGTACAATTTTATCTTTTTCCAATATTGCTATGTCCTCATTTTTCTTTAAAGTTACTGGTTTAAATTTTGGTCTTGATTTTGATCTAAAGTGTTCTTTTAAATATACCTTTGAATTTTCGGGGTATTCTATTGGTTCTTCTCTATTTTCATTACGCTTAAGAGTAAGTTTTTCTTTGAAATTTTGATTAAGGTCATGTATTTTTTCGTACAAAGAATTGCATACTGCATTGATTGTCCTAGTGAAATTGACTTTTCTTTTACTCGTAAGCAGCGTATGTGCTCAATAAGCGTGGAGTGTAATCTCTCGACAGGGGAATTACTATTTGAATTATACGGCGTACAGAAATGAAGATTAATTTTGTGTATTTTTGCAAAATCTTTTAAAGTCGTGTTATCAAATTATTTTCCTCCGTCTGTTATTATAGTTCTGGGAAGTCCATGATGAGTAGCGAAGTTTAATAAAGAATAAACAGTGTTTATGGCATTTGCGCCTGAAATTTTGTAAGCTGGTGCACATCTAGAAAATGCGTCAATAATTGTTAGGAATTTTTGATTATCCATTTGAAACGTATCCATATGGATAACTTGAAAGGGTTTAGTACACGTTGGTGGTATTTTGAATTTTACTACAGGTGGTGATCTATCATATTTAGAGATTTGACATATTTCGCAGTTATTGATGTATTTTTGAATATCTGTTGTTATGTTAGGCCAAAAATATTTTCTTTTAAGAGAAAGTTCAGTTTCATTTATTCCTCTATGGTTGGTTTTAGTTTCATGATGAAATTTTATTTTTTCTTGTTGGACGTCTTGTTCTTGTACATCTTCTAAAAGTGTAGTACTTTGTATTAGTTTGAAGGCGTTGTTACGAAAGATTTTTTGAACTGTTTTAATAAATTGCGGGACAATTTCTAAGTCTTTGAAAAATAGGCAATAAGTCTTATTGTTTGGAATATATTCTTTAATAAATGAAATAATATATTCTTCTAAATTTTGAAGAGGCAAGGTTACAGTTAACCTAAATTTTTCATTAAAAGGTTTTGACTGAATTACAAATTTATTGTTAATTTTGTTACTAGTAGATATTAATACTTGGTTGTTATAGCAATTTAAACATTTTTCAGTAATCGGTATTACAAAAATCGGATTTTCATGAGAGGTATGTACAGTATTGGTTTTTCGAGGTGGAACTAATTGAATGTCAGAAATAATTTTTATTTTTGGGTCATTTTCGGGTATTTGTAAAATATCGTTTAAGGATTGTTGTGGTATTTCGGGAAGTTGTTCTTCGTTTTGTATGTAAGATTCTATTACGTTATCGATATCTCCGGGATCTGCTAAAACTGAGGCGTTTTCTATAGCGTTTATTTCAAATCGAGATAAGGCGTCTGCATTGGTGTTAGTTTTTCCTTTTTTGTAAATAATTTCGTATGAATATTCTTCCAGTTTAAGTCTCCATCGTACTAGTCGCGAATTTGGATCTTTGAGGGAAAACAACCATTGTAGTGGTTTATGGTCTGTAATTATTTTAAATTTGTTTCCGAAAAGGTACGGCCTAAAGTACTTAGTTGCATAGACGATTGCGAGTAATTCTTTTTCTATTGTCGAATAGTTACATTCAGCAGGGTTTAATGTGCGCGAAGCGTACGCTACTGGTAAGTCTTGGCCTTGGCCTTGACCTTGTGAGAGTACTGCACCGATTGCAAAATTCGAAGCATCTGTGGTAAGGTTGAAGGGATTTGTGAAGTCAGGATATTGGAGAATTGGGTCATTAGTTAATAAGTTTTTACAGAGGTTAAAGGCTTTAATATACTGCTCGTCCTGAATTATTTTTTCTCCTTTTTTGAGGCATTTAGTAAAGGGTTTCGTTATTTTCGCGAAGTCTTTTATGAATCTTCGGTAATAGCCAATTAGACCTAGAAAAGATTTTATTTCCTTAGCTGTCTTTGGAATAGGGAATTTCTGGATAGCTTCGATTTTGTTAGGGTTAGGTTTAATTCCTTGAGGGGTTATAATATGTCCCACAAATTCTACATTCTTCTTTAAAAATTCGGATTTATCTAGCTGGATTTTCATTCTTGAATCGCGTAACTCTTGGAAAACGAGTTTTAAATTTTTAATGTGTTCATCTAAGGAACTTGAAAATATAATAATATCGTCCATATAAACTAGACATATTTTATTTTGAAGGTCACGTAGTATGTTATCTATAACTCTTTGGAAGGTCGCTGGTGCATTTTTAAGTCAAAGGGCATACGGGTATATTCGTAATGACCATGTTCGACGTTAAAGGCGGTTTTTTGTATTTGTGCTGTTCGGGTGCATTTCTATCTGGTGGAAACCTGAAGCTAAGTCAAGCGTTGAAAAATACTGGCATCGGCCTAATTTGTCAAGGATATCATTAATGTTCGGAAGGGGATATCGATCGTCAATTGTTTTCTCGTTAATTTTTCTATAGTCAACAACTAGTCTCCATTTACGCTTGCCAGAGGCGTCTAATTTTTTTGGGACAATCCAAATTGGTGAGGACCAAGGACTGACTGAGAGCCTAATAATTCCGTCATTTAACATTTTTTCAATTTGGGTTTTAACTTCTTCTTTATTTATAAAAGGGTAACGGTAAGACTTTGTATGCACTGGAATTTCGTCTGTTGTTTTGATTTCGTGTTTAATTTGGTTGGTGAATGAGAGTTGATCAGTTTCCTTATGAAAAATATCGGAAAATTCTTTACAGAGAGATATTATTTTAGATTTTTCTTCTGAATTAAGGTGATCAGTTCGAATCAAATTATTAATGTCGATTTTGTTATGTGAATAAAAATTTGGTTTAACGTCTTCTATATTGAAAATTTCAAAACGTTCTATTTTTGAGTCTGGAAATGAAATTACTGTAAGAGGTTGTGAAAAGTGTAGTGTCTTACTTTCGTCGGATAAATTTTGAATTTCAGTATATGCATAACCATCTTTCGCTTGAGAAAGTGTTTCTGGGATATAACAATTTTGAATTTGCGTTTCTGGAATAATTACGTCGTCATTATAAACGTTAACCGGTAATTTCGTTTTAATAATTTCGTGAGCATTTAATTTCACAATATGTTGTTGGTTTTGTTTTTCTCTACAAAAAATTGGAAGTTGTATCTGATCGTTGTAAAAGAAGTTATTTGGAAGGTCAATTTTAAATCCTAATCGTTTTATATCGGGGAATCCTATTAAACCAGTGAAATAATCGTGAAAATCATATAAATAGAAAATTATGGTTTCGTCGTTTTCTACAGGCAATATTCTTGAAAGGGGAATTTCTGCCTTAAATCTACAACTTTTTTCTCCATGATATGTTTTTATTACGAAGGGATCATGGAAGATTGTTTCAGGAAAATATTTTTCTACAAATTTTGGATTTAATAAAGATCTTGTTGCGCCCGTGTCTATAAGTAATTTTGAAGAGGGATTTTCGATTTTAATATAGCCTAGAGTATTATCGTCGTTATCGGTATTTATTTCTACAATTTCTGTTTCAGGGTATAAATATTCTAATGGTACTACTTCGATGTTTCCATTGTCCGTATTTATTTCTATACTCTCGAAATTCTCGACTTCGGGGTATAAATATTCTAATGGTGTTACCTCGCTATTTTGGAACTAGTCGGTTTGGAAAAATTTGCGTTATTTTCAAAATCGGGGGCTTCTTGTTCAGGTAAGTATTCGTTTTGTTGTGCGTCAAATTCTGTATAATATTCCTGTACATAGTCTGGGGAATATTCAGGAATTTCAGGAGGAATTTCGGGATAATATTCGAAATTTTGGATTTCGTGATCATAAAAATCATTAGGTATATTTTCAGGAATATGTTCTTCGATGTTGTGAATTTCTCATGAGGGAAATACACTAACTCCGGACATAGGGGATACTTGTTGGTTAGAATTATTATTTCTACCAGTGGGTTTGAAAACATTTGTTTTAGGTGGGCCAAATACTTGTCTATTCGTGGGGTATTTTATAGGTTGGATGTTAGATCTTGGTCTAATATTGATGGGGCCAGTTGGAAATTGGGGTTTAGTTTGGAAATAGTTTGGTTGACGATTAGCAAAATAATTTTGGGATGTATTTTGATTCGGATAAGGTTGTTGGTACATTTGACGTTGGAATGAAGGTTGTTGGAATGAGGGCTGTTGGAATGCGGGTTGTTGTGGAATAGGTTGTTGATATACAGGTTGTCTAAACATGGATTGTTGATGTTGGTATACAGGTTGTCTAAAGTTTGTCTGATTTGGGGTTTGTCTTGTCATAATAGAGATTTTTGTTTGTGGTGTTTGTCTGTATAATTGATTTGGTAAAAATCTAGACTGATTTTGTGCATAAAAAAAGTTTTGTTCTTCTACTACATTTGATATGGCTGCTTCTAGGGTTATCGGATTTTTAATTCTTACAGTGTCTTTTAAACGTCCAGGAAGACCTCTAATAAATGTTTTAAGGGCTAAATCAGAATAATTTTTCAAATGAAGTCTTCGTTCTTGTTCTGAGGCGAACTCCGTTGAATTTAATTTGGAAAATATTAAACTTCGAGCATCTTGTAAACTAGCTCCGAATTGAGTGGGATTTTCATTTTTAAAGGGTTGCATTATTAAAAGATCTTGTACGAGACAGTCTAAATTCCTATTATCGCCAAAGGTTAATTGAAGTACACCTTTTATTTCTTCCCAAGTTTTTAATTCAATGCGTGAACCAATTAAAGTTAACGCACGACCTCTCAATTTTCCTATAATTGCCTTTATAAGAAATTTATTTAAGGGATCATTTGGATCTTGTGTGTTAGTGTAAGTCTGAATTAAATATTCACAAGAATCTATAAAAAATCCTAAAACATGGGAATCTCCAAAAAATTGTGGAATATTTTCTATATAGAGTCTTAAAAGTTGGTAATTAATTGGTTGTTGTTGTTGAGCTGGAGGCATTGTTGATGGATTACTTAGATTTTGATCTGATGAAATATCTAAGTTTACAATTAAATCGCTTAATTCACTCAAGTCGTTGAATGATATGCAATTTCATTAACTTAAAACTAAAGTTGATGAAAGATGAATTGATTTTTGAAATGGAAGTGAAAGTGAAGTTCAAAATTGGAAGTTTCTTTCTTTGTTTGAATGTTTGTCTTTCTTAAAATCTACCTTAAATTACGTGATCCTATTCAGGGATCGGTGACTAATAAAAACTCGCTTTAGAAAGGTGGGACAAGAATCAAAAGGATTTGGCTCTTACACTTCGTGCAGCAGGCGTCGTCCAGATGAAACTTCAGTCTTCGCTTTCCAGTCTTTGTGCTGTCCTGCCCTGGTTGTCTGCGTTGTCGTGGTGGTTCGGGGTTGAACCGTTGACCGCGTTGAACGGTGAAAACCGACAGGAGTTTTCTCGCAAGATAACTGAGTAACTTCAGCGAAAAATTCCCGACGTGATCCTACCGACTGCGCCAATTACGACAGCGGACGCAGGGTAGGTCTTTTTAAAAAAATAATTTATTTCTTTAAACAGATGTGACAGCAAGACGGAGTGTTTTATTAATTGGCTTGGGTTGTTTACAAATATGGTTTTATACAATTAAAAATATCGTGTCAGCATTTTAGACAATGAACAGTACAATAATAGACAAAGACATGTGTTTGAAAAATAGACATTTTTTATATAACGCTGCAATTTGTATCCATATATCTAGCGTTTGGTTTTTATGGCGTCATAAATCCAATATGGCCGCCATACAAGATATTTATTCATTCCATCAAGAATAACTCCTTCCAGAGGGCTCATACGCAAAATGTGCATAGAATATTTTGTATTCAGCATGAGCAGATCTTTAGATTTTATCAATTTTCCATATCTTCTACCGTTTAAGAGTTATGATCTATTATACAGGGTGAGTCACATCTAAAGGCAGAGCCGAAAACACAAGGTAGAACTCGCTAAAATAAGCACATATGCTTAATAAACATTAGCCCAAAAAAGCTTGGTTCTCCATATACAGCAAAATAACAAATTTTTTTAATTTTTTTTTAATTTATTAATTTCTTTCGATCCTATTTAGGAATTCCAACCAAATTTGGTACACATTATACAATGGACGGTTGCCATTTTGTGGAATAATTTGACCCCGTTCCGATCACCAGCGGCGTAGGTACAAATAGTTACTGTAAATAATTGTAGAAAAAAAGTAGTACGGCCCTGTGCAAAACTAAAAATTTTGCCTTTTTTCGAGAGCCCATTTAACTTGGAGCAAAAAGTGCCTCTTGGTATTTTTTTTATTTCTGGTACAGTTTCTTCGTAATTTCGGATTTTTTAAACTAGTGTCAAGGTGATTATGCTGGCATTTAAAATAAAATTATTTGTATCTACGCCGCTGCTCATCTGAACAGGGCCAAATTATTGCACAAAATGACAACCCATAATATGTATAAAATAATTCCTAAACGGGCTAGAAAAACATTAAAAAATATTTGGAAAAGTTTCAACACTCTGTATATGGAGAACCAAGCGTTTTTGAGCTAATGTTTATTAAACATATGTGCTTATTTTAGCGAATTCTACCTTGTGTTTTCGGCTCTGCCTTTAGATGTGACTCACCCTGTATATGTCACCATCGGTTTAGAACCATCGGTTATTTATTAAGGGTAAAAAATAATGATTGTGCTTCTTTTTACTCACAATAACTTTCATATTACACTTATATGCAACAAACATTACAAGTAGAGTCATTACAATGGAATGAAACACACTTTAATAATACATACAGGGTGTCCGGTTAATAATTGTCCATATAGCAACTACACTACACATATTTCGGACCAAAATATAACGATTGAGGCCAATACGCCTTAATAGAAATGTTGTTTGTTTAAGAGGTACAAGGCGTTGAAACTAAAATTTGGCACTATTGTATTTTTGGGGACGAAGAATAATAATAAAAATAATAATAACAATTCTCACCCTCACAATACTCCAAACTAGGAGTACCCCAGAAGCAACCACATGCTTGTGCGGGGGAGGGGGGCAATTACTATTATTTTGTCTTCGTTGCCATTTGCGGTTAAGCTGAAGATGCCAATTTCTATGGGAATGGAACTTTTATTCGTAACTTTTTGTGTTGTTGCTGATCCATAATTTTAGTGCATCTTTTCAATCTGCAACAATAAGGTACTCTTGTTACTTTAAATTCATCTGTTTGCGTTGAAATTGGCAAAATGTGCCCCAAAACACCTATGTTAACTCCAACATTCGAAACATAAAATTTTCAGCTACCGCTTTTAAATGTTTCAGATCAACTTCACATTGAAAATAAACAAAAAAAATGCAAAATTAGCATTGGTCAAAACACCATTTGTTTTTTTGAAATAGTGTTCAAACTTTTCCATGTTTCAATCCGTTCCATTTTGAAAGCGTCAACAGGTGTTTTGGTGCACACTTTGCCAATTTCAACGCAAAGGGTTGATTCCATTGTTATGAAACAAGAGTACCTTTTTATTACAGAATGAACAGATGCACTAAAATGATTGGCCCGCAAGAGCAAAAAGATAACCTCAAAAAAGTTGCGAGTAAAAGCACGATTCAAAGTGCAAGTGACGCCTTCTGTGAGATACATTGAAATTGGCATCTTCAGCTTATTCTTCGTCCCCAAAAATACAGCAGTGCCAAATTTCAGTTCAGCAGCTTCATTACTTTGGGAGATCTAATCATAATTCAATTTTAAAATATGAACAAGGCCCTGTATCTCTTAAACAAACAACATTTATATTAAGGCGTATTGGCCTCAATCGTTATATTTTGGTCCTAAATATATGTAGTGTAGTTGCTATATGGACAATTATTAACCGGACACCCTGTATATATTATTAAAGTGTTTTTCATACCATTGTAATGACTCTACTTGTAATATTTGTTGCATATAAGTGTAATATTAAAGTTATTGTGAGTAAATAGAAGCACAATCATTATTTTCTACCCTTAATAAATAACCGATGGTTCTAAACCGATGGTGACATATGTAATAGATCATAACTCTTAAACGGTAGAAGATATGGAAAAATGGATAAGATCTAAATTTGTTCATCTGCTAATGCAGAATAGATAATATTCTATGCACATTTTGCGTATGAGCCCTCTGGAAGGAGTTATTCTTGATGGAACGAATAAATATCTTGTATGGCGGCCATATTGGATTTATGACCCCCTATAAAACGAAACGCCACAACTCGGAGGTAAACACCCGGTACTACGCTATTACGTAGCATACAATAAAAAGATTCCACATAGTCTCCACTTCCCTTCACAAAAGGTCCGACGGAATACATTATGCTCCTGTAGGTACTACATTTAACTTTTCATATACATTGCGAAATTGTTACCTATATCAGCGCAATCTTTCAGTATAAATATTTTAGTAGGTCTGAGTATTAAACTATTTTACATGGAGGCTGCACAACAAGCAGCAGTTTGGATTTTCTGTCAGTAAGTGCCGTGTCTGGTCATACTTGACTTAGGTAGAGCAATCGTCCAAGTCAAGCAACGCCGCGGGTAATCGGTTTCATGAACGCCTAATAAAACTTTGTTTTCGATTTAAAAAAAAAAATATGTACCCTCGGCACTGAAGTTCTTTTTATGACTCATGTGGTTTACTTGCCTCGGTCAGAGGCCTCGGCAACTAAATTCCACATGAGTCATTAAAAAGTTGAACTTCAGTAGCTTGGTACATAAATAACTATTTTCTTCAGATTATACAACCAGAAGGCTATTCCTAATGTATTTGCCTCAGAAATGTGGATTTTTCTAGTTTTTCACGAATAACTAGACTTAGTTGAAAAATCACCAGTCGGATAAAAATCAGAAAAGTATAGTTTTCTAGTTTACGTGGCAAATGGCAATACAAATTTTTGTGCAATTGCCGGCTAAAACTTGGTAAGAATGTGAAATATGAACTTTTTCTGTGTAGTATACCAAAATAAAAATAATTATAACATTTAAATACAGCCGTGACGTAGGGAGGCATTGCAACAACGGGGATCGTAGATAACAGGTGATTTTTCGATTCAGTCTAATTATTTGTGGAAAACCAGAACAAGGAAAACATATTTTTGAAAAACTGTAATTTTCATTTTTTTGTAACTACATACCTCAAATTTTGTCCAAAGGTCTGAAATTACATTCTATATCAATCACATTTTCAAATATATTTTTGTGATACCTCGTCATTTAACCTCACATTCCTTAAATTGCCGCCATATTCGTGATGATTTGACATATGCCAAAATCGATTCTTAGGTTAATCGATAATTGGACATGCAGAAAAGATTCCCCAGTGTATTTTTTATTATCTCAACAAAAAAAAAATTTCCCCTTTGTTATGAACTCTTTGAACCACACTTTACATATAAAACGCCGAATATATGCATTTCAATTCAGTAACAATATAAAAATGCACAAAACAGTTACCTACTTTTGGGCCTTTACTGTCGAATAGGGACATTTTTTACAATTTAATTCAATTTTAAGAAAAATACAAAGTTTTCGCAAAAAGAGGAAACTCAATATTTATATCAGGTGAATTGAAAAAAAAACGATTGATATCTTATCGGTGTATAGTATTTCTAAAGTCACTTGAAACAGCACAAAAAAACTTTAATTGGCGTCACAAAAAGAGTATAGGACATAAGGGTCACGCAGTTTTTAAAAATATACATATTCTACAAGCAACACAATATTTCACTTTTAAGGTTTTTTTAAGGTTGTCGTCAAACACATCGTAAAGGTTAATGCACCATATAATATTGTCAAAAGGTCTCTAAAAAGATATATCGATTATAACTATTTACGCAAGTATATCCTAAGATCTTAGAAATTATAGCACGCCTATCCACCGCATTTCGCTGAACAAGTGGCCAGCCGTCGAACAGTGTAGCCCTTGTTAACAAGCGCCTACCGGCCCTGCCGGACCATAGGCCTTGTTATGGCTACTGATGCTGAGTAGTAATAGGTGTACATACTTTTTCGTCTACATGTCGCATTTTTCGATTTTTCGAGCCCAAATTTGGCGTACGGTCGACCGAGCTGATGGGCAAGAAGCCTTTTGATGGGCGTTCGAATCGGAAGAGCCGTTCGGCCCCCGGAATTTTTGTTTTCCATTTTTTTCGATTTTTTCGGCTCATGTGGCTAGGGATTCGAACTGAAAGCGCCGGTCGAGTTCAATTTTCTCGTGGGGCCGCGGAGGGATATGGGCCTCCCGCCTACGAAAGAGCCCCCCCGATCGAAAAAGCCGTTCGGCCGTTTGGGCCCCTTTTGGGCCGCTTTTTTTCGCGATTCGGCGCGGTCCGCGGGATCATACTGTATACATCGTGGCCACAGAAATAGTCGTGGCCGAGGCGCACGCGCGGGGCGGGGACAAAATGGTGTAATCGATCGTAATCGGCCGTCATTTGGTTTTGTGTTTTGTTTTGATTTGAAGATTTCCAAAAATTTCGTAGCGGTTTTGGACTTTGGGGGCTCAGAAGCCCATCTATTATTCCGTGGGGGACTTTTCCAGGTACGGCCCGCGCTGTACGTTATTTCTAGGTTTTTATGTACAATATTTTAGAAAACGCCACGACAGACCCTCTATTTGGATATTGCCTGTGGAAAATCAAGCTGGAGAAATTCGAAAACCCAGGTTAGAAGGAACTTATTGGTGTGTCCATGCCCCTATAGTGATCTGCCCCGTTCCGGCTTAACAGGATGAAGAACGGAAAACTGAAGTCGTATAGAAAGGTATGGGGAGCGCTTTTAGATATGATTCGCTACATCTTAAGATTTTTAGATACTCTGTGATCTTTGCTGTCCTCTGATATCCCGCGAAATGAAGAAAATTCACCGTTAAAACAGTCTATGCGGGAGGCCGAAGAGTTTAAGAATTTGCCGTTTAAAATTGATCGATAGTTTTGCCTAGGAAAGGGTTTCTTAGACAATGCACTTTTACATGGGTTTTGGACACGATGGAAAACTTTTGTCGTACGTACCTAGGTATTTCTAGATATGCTTTTGCCGTTGACTGACGTATTAATAAGACTTCTCACGGATATATCTTCATATTCTGAAAAGTAGATGGCGCCTATATGGTCAACAATGTATTTTGCATTGTATTTTGTCTCCGGGAAGCGCATGGTGAGCCAGAGAACCGTCAAACATGACAGCCGTGAGCAGTCTTTATTAATACGTCAGTCAACGCTTGTTCCGTTTAAAGCGCACAATATATCCGAACCTGTTTATACGTTACCTTCAATTTCTGCTTAATTGTCACAGAATTGTAGCTGAACGCATAAATTTTGTTTCAGGTGTGAAGCACGATTGCTCTAGCACTCTTCTCGCTTTAGTAGCCTTGGGTTATACCACCAAGTCAAATAATATATTGGTTATCTACATTTCGGTTTACCTTATTGTAAAATAAATTAGAAAAATAGAACATATTAAGACCCCAGCTTGTGGAAAACTATTAGATAACTGAAACGTAAAAAGGTATGTTACATTTTTAATAAGTAGGGGCCGCGGTAGCGACGTTCGTAGCATCGCAAACTATTTGGACTGCATGTATTCTATCGTTGATCGACCTTGGTTCGAATTGGCGACGGAGGACATGCATTCATGTCTTTATAGAAAAAAAACACCGCTTTTGGCCAAGAGTCCTGGGCAAAATGTATATTCATGTTATTGATCCTTGATAGCTTTATTTGTGTGATTTACTATCACAGGTTAGTTATGATAGGTCTAACCTATATATTTTGTATGACAGGTTGGAGCAAGGTCTATCTAGAGATCTCGAGGTTGGAGCACTGTTGGAGTGCGTTCAGGAACCTCACCTAGGTGTTCCCAAAGCCATTCAGATACTGTTGGGCAAATCGTCTGGTTTTTCGCTTACTAGGTACACCCCGGTAATTTGAAAGGTATAATGGGTGAGACATGGGCAATAATATTGGCTGCATCTGACGTTACCAGAGCATATGCATGCGCAACTACTGGTCAGTTCATAGTGTTTTTGCATGTATATATCAATGGTAACCCCTTGTGTTTTATAAGAGAAGCATTTTTACATCTTGGTAAGTGTATTTAAACCGCCACATTTTTATGTCAAGAACCTAAGTTCCTGAGTTGGCCTTTTTTATACTCTGTTTAATAATAACACATGAAGAGGACAGGCAAGAAAGGGGGAAGTCCGATAACTTTGGGGGAAGGTCATTTTTTATGTTCTCGAGAAAACTCAATTTTAAAGTTTGAAACACTATTTTAAATTATTTATTACATTAAAAATTTTAAATAATTTTTTATATAATTATCTGGTAACATTTTCGTAAAAAATAAAATAGAACATGCATTATAGAGGGCGAGAATAAAATTTATCAGTCATAAAATTATATATCAGTTATAAAATTTATCAGTCAGTCAGTCAGTCAGTCAGTAGTCAAAACAAGGTTCTTTTCATAATGTTTTTCTTACCGAAATACATTTTAGGTGGCAGGACAAACTGAACATCTGGAAGCCTGGTTGTGATTGTAGTATTTGGTGCAACAAGGCGCTTGCGGATTACTGTATGTGTGACTCGAAAATTGGACCTTCCCCATTTCTTCCCTTTACGCACGGACATTCTCCGTTTCTTCACTGTATGGTATACTAATAGACATGATTTTAACACTGACAGCCCCTGTTTCTTCCCTGTTTGGACTCACACTAATACTATAGTTATTTAGCTACCCATTTCCAGCATTAACTCATTTTGCCCAAAAATTGACCTTCCCCCTTTCTTGCCTGTCCTCTTCACATAATAATAATAATAAGGAACACGAGCATCAGAATTACCACCGAACCGACAATTACAGATGTGGTTGGAGAAGCCGCTGCACGGGAGGCATCCTAATGAGGTTGACCAGGAACAGGTCGACAAGTTAGCGTCGTACTATTGGCTGACCTCGGGACGAATCAGGATGAATGTTCCCTGAGATGGAAGGCTTCTTACTCGCCATACAAGATCAGGTTATACTAACTCGCAACTATCTAAAATTCATTGTAGGAGATGCATCGGTGGTGGTGGATGACAGATGCAGATACGGGTGCCAAACTTCAGAAACAATCCAGCACATAACAGGAGGATGTCAGATGTTCGCATTAACCGAATATAAGGAACGACACGATTCCGGAGTCTGTTCTTGAAAACAACAACTACAAGATGTACTGGGATCGTACAGTTCTGACAGATCAACGAGTTGACCGTAACAGGCCGGACCTTATAATAGTTGACAAAATTTCTAGGAAGACAACTCTGATTAATGTGGCCATCCCAAACAACAACAACCTCCGTGTGAAGCGGGCCGTGAAGATCGCGAAGTACAGAGACTTAGAAGAACGAATTAGAAGGCAATGGAAAATGGAGAACGTTCAGACGGTTTCAATCATTGTGTCAACAACTGGTGTTATACCAAAAAGTTTGCTGAGAAACATCAAAGAGCTGGGTCTAACTGATAATCCTTATAGGTCCATGCAGAAAGCGGTACTACTTGCGACAGCCCGAACCGTCAGGAAATTCATGGGGAGTGCAGGATCGTCCAACAACATCAATGTCACCTAAGGCCCGATAACATGGCAAGGGCTTCGTCCGAGCCAGATCCTTTTGGTGTCTGGGATACCCGGGATCTGACTGAAGGTTCACTGTAGAAGGAGTGCGAATGCCTTTTGGCTAAGTAGATGATAATAATAATATGTTGATTGTACCATTTTTAGCCAAACTGGCTCATGAGCCAACTAGAACTGCGTGACATTTGGCAATGATATTAGGTTATTTTAAAATTTTTAGACATCCCTTGCTTCATTTGAAAGTGGAGGTTTAATCGGAGATTTTCTAATGATATTCGTAAACTGTTATATACTAGGTGGCAAGAGTTTAGACAGAGAGGATTACCGAAAAATATAAACTATTTGTAGATGTCGTCTAACAAAAATGGTGCTCCAAGAATTGGGACACCAAATTTGTATTGAACGCCAGAAGCTTCACTTCGTTCTGGGATCAAATAAAAGAGAATAAATTTATTCCATTTACAATATATTTACAATAATGCTTTTACTTATCACTTCTGAACGTAATCGTAACTTAGATAATTCGATTATGCTTATAACTGTCCGGTGCGCACTATTCCTACACGATAACGTTTTATTTTGCACTTGACATTGACACCATTGCGTTCGACGAACTGTCCAGTGTCCGGTGCCCGATCTTGGTGCTGGGGCACGCAGAGAAAATATTTTGGCACATGCGCATGTTAAAATTTTTAGCAGTTTTAAAAAACACCGACCCAAAAAACTATTTTATTTACAACCATGTATGTAATGTTGACATTTCTGACTTTTTAGAAGTTTGAAAGTGTTAATTTTTGACTTTTACTTCCCGCCCGCCCCGGTGGAAAGTTTACTTTCCACCCAGGCGGGCGGGAAGTAAACGGAGATAAAATTTTGAAATTACAAAATATTTATGGTTGTAAATAAAATAGTATACAAACCTCGGTGACGTGTTTCATTACTGTCTCGAGATAAAGTTAACCGAGGTGCGGAGCGCCGAGGTTAACTATTTAATCTCTCGACCTAATGAAACACTTTCCACCTCGGTGTGTAATATACTATTTCCTGCTCCCTCCCCTGTAAGTTCACTTTACATGCTCGCCAACAGGTCGCGAAAGTTAAATGTTCGGGTGCCCTGTTATTTTGGTTGCTAGCTGCGAAAGTGGTTGCTAGGTACAAAAAGTATTGCTTAGCAACCCTTATCCATCAAGGACCTTAAAACCATTAATAAAATATATATAGCAATGCGAATCTTGCGTCAATTTTAATAGGTTACACAATAATCGTTTTACAAACCGGTTTTGATCATAAAGAATACGAATTATACCAAAGAAAAATTAATAATTTTAATGTTTCTCTGGCGTCAAATAAGAGCCGCATAACGGAACAAGTTTGACACGCACCGCGTTACCGGTAGGGTGGGAGTACGCGATTGTCGCGATTAGTAGTTCGTAGATCCGGAGTTCAAATCCCACACAAAGCTCAAATTTTTTTATTTATTTTTTATTATCGCTGCATTCTGCTGTTATATTTATCACTGATTATCGTTTTTAGTGATTGAACAAAGGTTATTTTGAGGATCATTATTACTCACAATCTACTCCATATATGTATTTATTTAGAGCTTTATTCAAAGTACCTATAACCTGAAATTGTCGGTAGTAGGAAAAATGTAATACCACATACTGTGGTAATACATTGCACGATGCGTAAGCTCTTTTTTGGCCTCGGAGGCGGAGGTACTTTTAATGACCCAGGCAACGCTCGCGTTGCCTCTGTCTTTAAATAAACTCCTCGGCCAAAAAAATGCACTTACGCATCTGGCAATGTAAATAATTATTTTTAAACTTATTCCTAATGAAATGCTGATTCCATCCTGTTCTAAATAAAACATACATAATTTTAAGATTTTCCACTGATTTTCCACTAAGTAACAAAATGAATAAAATCAGGATTCCTTATATTTAGATACGTGTGACGTGACTACACTTTTTGTGTTTTTTGGATTTAAACCAATGTCAATAGCCCCGTTCCTTTTACCCCTACACTGAGAACTTTAGCTCAGTTGTTAGCCGAACCACTCAGTTTGTTTTTTCTGTCAAAGGCTCATCTTGTGAAAGGGTCATTTTCCCCACCACCAAACTGAGCCAATATGCTCGATAGTGAGTGTTCTCGCGAGGATATGCTTGAAGGGTGAAGGGGGATGTTGAGAGTCACTTTAGCTCACAATCTCATTTGCAAAAGGAACTGCCACCAACTGAGATAAAGTAAGAATTCTTAAGAAAAGTGACAAAAGGAACGCGGCTAATATAAGCACAGTGAAATGAATAGGTTATTCATTTCACTGTATAAACATAGTGGGTTTAATCCTAAAAACCCTCTTCCTCGTTACTGGTATTTCATTATTTTGTTATATTTAATGAAAAAAGGATTTGTGTGTTTTTGATTTGAGGTCCACAAGATTCAGAAACTATTTTAAAGCGCTACGGGTCCGAGTGGCTAAGTTGCTCGGAAGAGCAGAGGCCAGTAAAAGATTTAAAGAAGAAGAAGTGCTTCATTTAACTTTGTGTGGTGTTTAATGGTATTTATTTATATTATTTGGTTTTCTGTGAACATTGAACATTGTGATTGTGAACAATTCCCTAATGGACTGCAAGCATGATTGCTATATCCGTTTCGGTTATTAGTTATTAAAGCAGAGTCTGGATCTTTTTTGTCAAAAACCAGGTATTATTTTATTATTTGCTTTTTGTGCTCAATATAATAAGTATCTCATAAAGTGTGAACTCTATTATATAGGTAAACTATTCAATAAGGCAATCATCAATGCATGTTTTATTTATTGATTTTCCTGCTCCCTCCCCCATAAGTTCACTTTTACATGCTCTCCAACAGGTCTGAAAGCGAAAGTGAAATGTTCGAGGTGCCCTGTTGCTAGGTACAAAAAGTATTGCCTAGCAACGAGGCAACGATTATGCAGCATAGATAAAGGATTTATATATAGAAATAGATAGGAAACTCCCTATAATTTTTGATGCCATACTCCCCCCGGTGACCTAAGTACAAACTAGACTATTTAAGCGAGAAATTTGAAATCTTTTATAGTTATTATACTTACAATTTTTAAGACACTTTTTAATTTTATAACTCCACATAGACATATGATAAATATATATGTCTATGTAGAGCTATAAAATTAAAATGCTATAAGTGACAATATTAGGATAGGTATAATGAAAGCAAAAATTATATGGGAAGAACTTTATATATTACAAACATTTTGTAAAATACATGCACCGCAACAATGCTAAACATCACAGATATATTACATTTTAGTCTTCTTAAGGTTATTTATAAGTAAATTATGAAAGAAATTATTGTTAAATAGATAAAATCTAAAATCTACATTTTCTGGTGAAGAAATGTTTCCAAGTATTGATGGTTCAGCTGCAGGAGACTCCCAACTAGTAGGTACCTACTAGCTATTAGTAGAATTTTAAATTGGGTAAATCCTCGAATCAATTTCTCGGGGAATCTGTAGAAAATAATAAATAATAATTATTAGTAGTCTTAGCCTGCCTGTGTGGTAAACATAGCGGCACATACACGTGCCCCGAATCACAACGTTTGAAGAAATAAACACTATTTGTAATACAGTAAAGCTCCGCTAATCCGGATTAGTGGACAATTGGGATTACTGGAGCAATATTAAAATATGTAATTGAGCAACCGTGCAATAAATGTTGAAACATTTATTATAACCATATTTATCTGCTAGCGCTTTACCACTGACACCACTGTTCAATTTCACCAATATATCCTGTTTTTCAGCGAGAGTTAAAGTTTTGTGTGGCCTTTTTGGTGCCATGTTGATTGGAACCGGCTCGGGGATATCCCATTTTATGTTCCACACTTTGTCGGGGATTCCCCGGTCTATTCAGTTAGAGCAAGAAATTTGTAAAGAAAACACGCGACATGCGATCCGGATTAGAGAATTCGCGGTCGGTCCGGATTACAAGGTACATAATATAAAACTTACATTTTTTTATTTTGTCCGGATTACAAGGACATCCGGATTTGTGGAGATTCGGATTAGCAGAGCTTTACTGTACTTTTTACCAATGCAAACTGTGGGCAAAAATAAAGATGACACAACATCCCTCTTAATCCTAGAGTTTGACCATTTGCCTCCTGGGTATATACATGTATAATCTCGCGTAAAATGCATGTTACAAACCCGGTAGCATCTTCTTAATGATTCAAGGGGAAGATCGTTTAATTTTATGTTCCCACTTTTTTTTAAATAGCGGAGTTTGTTTTATTACAATAAAATCGACATATTTTACTTACAGTTTTGTCTTTGGAAAAAATAAGCATTTCCATCTTCAACCGTCGCGTCATCCTTCTTCACAACCAGGTAGGTACACAACAAACCAAAACTATTTTAAGAGACCAAACCAAATACCTAATATGAAAATAACGATAAAGTATATTCATGGGTATATAGGTACATGTATAATCTCGCGTAAAATACATGTTACAAACCCGGTAGCATCTTCTTAATGATTCAAGGGGAAGATCGTTTAATTTTATGTTCACACTTTTTTTAAAATAGCAGAGTTTGTTTTATTACAATAAAAATCGAGATATTTTACTTACAGTTTCGTCTTTGCAAAAAATAAGCATTTCCATCTTCAACCGTCGCGTCATCCTTCTTCACAACCAGGTAGGTACACAACAAACCAAAACTATTTTAAAAGACCAAACCAAATACCTAATATGAAAATAACGATAAACACATAAATGAACAAAACAAACACTAAAGAACGCAGAAAATATGAAACAATACGCTAAAAACTATAAATAAAATGAACCGAGAATCACAAGCAAAACATGTCAAACGCAAGGCCACAAATTAAAATAATGACTGCCGGCCGCCGCCTGCCAATTTTTGATAATAATTAAAACCATTAATAAAATATATGTAGCAACTTGAAACCAGCGTCAAATTTAATATTTTTCACATTGATTGTTCATTATAAACTGGTTTTGATCAAAAAGAATACTAATTATGCCAATGAAATTGGATTGAGGCAACGCGGGCGTTGCCTCGGTTCTCAAACAACCTCCGAGGCCAAAAAAGTAGACTTACGCATCTTGCAATGTAAATAACTATTTTCATCCTAGATACTTTGTTGTAAAAAATAATATTCTAGAAAAGCAAAGCCAGTAGGTAACCACTTTAATAAGTTAATAATAAGTAACTTGTGTGGTAACATGTGACAAAGGATCGACAGGACACTGCAGCATTCTTGGAAAAATACTACTTTTGAGACTATGCATAATATATAATATATGTTTTTGTAGTAAAGTTTCAAGACGGTGCTCAAGGTCAAATAATGCATTTAAATTAAACTTTTTGTATGTATTTTGGTGACCACAATTTTTTTACTGCACAGTAGGTACCTACATCTCAAATATTTTAGC
The DNA here is from genome assembly GCA_963920635.1 of Pseudeuparius sepicola. Classification (NCBI taxonomy): domain Eukaryota; kingdom Metazoa; phylum Arthropoda; class Insecta; order Coleoptera; family Anthribidae; genus Pseudeuparius; species Pseudeuparius sepicola. The sequence goes on from OY987305.1 coordinate 38,765,120, forward strand.
ATGTCCTAAATATAAATAATATGCTATGTTAGGAATGTGCTCTGTAATACCCCAAATTATTACTCGATTTGCCATATTAGTTGTTAGTTGTTAGAAAAGTAATCAGTCTATTTTTATTTTATTACTTCAGAGCAGTGGCGAGCATAAAGCTCCAGTGTAGGTACCCTGAGTTTTGGAGGATCTCAAAATTTTATTAACATTGAACTTTGGTAGGTATTTGATTATGTACATTTATATCTCTTATGCATACTCATTTATTAATTTTGTAGCCGGCAAACAATAAGCAATACTTCATTGAAGCCACACACTTTGCAATATGCCCAGAACCAAGAAACAGAGTGTGGAGAAAAAAAAAGTTGAGAAAGCTGGCAAATGAAAAAAAGGGGAGTATACTTCCATTTAATGCTATTACAGATTTGATTGAAACTAAAGATGAGATATCTGATAGTTTCAATGAGTTCAGTTTTTCTCATATAAACATTACAAATGTTTCAGGTGAAGTTAAAAAAGTCAGAAGGAGCAGTAGAATTCAGATACAGAAAAAACGTTTAAATGACGACTTTACAAGAAAAGAAGCTGAACAATCTAGAATCAGAATGAGAGTATTAAGGCAGAATAAAAAAGGGCATAAGGAAACTGAAAAAGTAGCTAACAAAGTTCGTAAGAAACTTTTTAGGCAGACTAGTGAGGAATATAAACCAAAAGAAATAATTGCTAATAAAAGGTGTATTCTAACTCTTAGACAAAGCAATGATTACAGGGTACTTAGTAGAAGCTATAAATGAATTGTCCTCGGAATGTTATGGAAAGGCGGATTCTCTTTTTAACTTGCGGGAAGAAACAAATTTCAAATTCGATTATGTGGAATTTGATGAAAGCGTGGTAACAGGAGAATATAATACTTCGCCATTTTCAATGTACTTCCTTAGAGCTTATGACGATGTCCTAAATGTATTGGAGAAAAAGGTGACGTCTGAAAAATTCGATAAAAATCACTACAGATCTGAAGAATTTTGCGTTTATCTCCTGAAGCGACTGATGCCGTTTGCGCCACTGTGTTCTGATATTTTAAACTGCGGTAGGTTTAGTAACTCTCTAACTAAATAAATATAAGTGGCCAATTGAAACGAAAAAGAGAAAATGTCGAATTTAAGGGAAAGAAAGACATGGAAGGGGCTGTAAAACGAATGCGTAATATTCAACAAAATGAGAGCTATAGAGAACTAGAAAGGGAAGTAGATGAACAGTCACAACAAACCAAAAGACAAGAGGATAGGTTAGTGGAAATGATTCAAAATCAACCAAGAACCTCATCGAATCATGGCAAGTTTGAAAGTTTGATTAAGGAAGGTCCTACACAAGTATGCACTTGCTGTGACAGACTGTGGTTTCCCAGAAATTGTTCCTTGGTTTTTAAAAAACACGGGGTTGGGAAATATGGAGAGGAAATATGGCAGAATATATTTGGTACAATGCCTGAAGAATCTTATGTTGTGTGTTCTTCTTGTTGTGTAAACATATACAAAGGAAAAGTACCAAATTTTTTTCAAAAAATTATAAGATAATATTTCCAATACCAAAAGAATTACAAAACTTGTCAGTGTTGGAAGAGAGACTAATTAGTCCCAGATTACCTTTTATGCAGATAAAGCGTCTTGGGTATGACCGTCAATGTAGCATTAAAGGTGAGGCATAATTTATAAAATAATATTGTGTTCTCTGTTTAGTATGTTCACGATTCAAAGTTAATTAAGATTGAAACTGATACAGAATTTTGGGTGTTTGATAATTTGTCTATATCTGGGTGTTTTATATACAGAGTAAGTATGGCAAAAGAATGAAGTAATGACTATAACTTTTTCTGTTTTCTCATAAAAATGTTTCGAATAAAAGTTATAAAATTTTACCCACATCTCTGGATTACATGCATATCTAGTGTAGAAAAAACCATATAGGCATTTTGTAACGAACAAAACAATAATAAAACAGAAGACAAAAAAAACATCTAATAATTGAAAAGCAATAAATAATCAAAGTGAAGACAAACGGATAAACCTAACACCCCGAGCATATCAGGGTGTTCAACCAAATATTTGATCTTCAATAATTTCTTCATTTCTTTATGTAACATAATAAACATTAATAAAAACGTGATTTAGAGAATGCCAAAAAATTTTGGTACTTACATTTAACACAGCGTGTTTAGGAAAAGCGTGAGAAACTACATGTATCATACTTTTTAAATTATATTCATTACAGTTGTCATTCTGCCGTTTTTGAAATATTTTACTTTGAAATTTTGTACTAAATTTATTGGACTTGAATTCGAGAAGTTGACAGATTAATGATGAAATATAATAGAATTTTATTTATACATGTAGTCAAATAAGTATCACATGAAAATTGTAAAATATTAGGCTTTTACCGGATGAAGTTAATTATTTAAAGAAAAAGTTGAAATTTTATTTGCTAATTTTTGTTATGTAAATGCCAACTAAATCAACTAAACAACAACAAAAATTTCAAGGTCACTGAAATGTGGCAAAAATTTTACAAAAAAAATTTCTTCGTGAAGCAAACATATCCGTTTATTTTTTATTTCTTTTAAGTTGTCCTTTAATTAGTTTGTTTAAAGTTCCTGTGGCGAGAAACCCAATTATTTTTTTTAAATAAACAATATTCGAAATGTTTATTTATTAAATAACTATTTCAAAAATTGCAGGCATTATTCTGACTAACCTGTATATGTATTAGAAATTATACTAGAATTGAGTAAAAGTATGTGAAATTTAAACATAAAAATGTCCATTGTATACAACCATAATAAATGCATATAAAAAATGTAAAATGTACAACATAAGACATTTCTTAAAAATCAGTAAAATGTTAGACTTGTGACCATAAAATATACAGGCTTGTAGAGCTGCAAGAACATTCACAAATAAGATTAAAAGTTCATATAAAGGTCGGGTAAAAACGCATACTCATACGGGGTGTTACAATTTAAATTTTGATTCTGAATGAATGCTACCTTTGATAGAAATAATAATAATAATATAATAATAATTCTCACCCTCACAATACTCCAAACTAGGAGTACCCCAGAAGCAACGACATGCTTGTGCGGGGGAGGGGGGCAATTACTATTATTTTGTCTTCGTTGCCATTTGCGGCTAGGGCCGACTTTTTTCCCGATAGAACTAGGATAGCATTCGCTCAAGTACTACGAAAAACCCTAGAAAACCGTAGTAATCCCAGTGAGTGTAGGACAACTAGTAAATCACACGGATAAAGCCTATTTAGGAGCAATACCGTGAACCCACATTTGCCCAACGCTCAAAGGTCGATCAAAGGCAGAAAAACATGCAGTCTAAAACGTCAGCGCCGGTACGAGCGACGCCACCACTGCCTATTTGTTACATGAATATTTTAAAGTGCAATTATCTCGAAAACGGTAGCTTCTAGAACCATCACAAAGTACATCTTTTTCGCATAAAAATTTTAGACAAACATTTACCTCAGAACAAAGAATGCACTTAGGCCCAAAAAAGTTATCACATTTTAATTAGATATTTCAAATCTTCACTCATATCAGGTTTTTTGCTTTTACTTAACAAGTTGGGCATGGATGTCAGTTTTGTTTTCACTGTGACTTAGTCAAATCTATGATCAAATATGATCGGGTGATTTGGTCGGATGCCAAAACCCTCACAAGAATCAGTGGTTGTGTGAGATATTATATACAGTGTGGCCTTGGATCCTGGATTGTTTATCAAAGAGGGGTTTTATTTCTCATTTTACTTTATCTTCATGTGGTTTATTAACTTTTGTTCAAATCTGATTGCTAAAATCTTTAGTGGTAGGTATTGATCTGGGGACTGAAAAGGGGTCTCATGTTTGGGAAAAGCATATTGGGATATTAGTGCTAAACTTAAAAATCCTGTGAAGAATTTCATATATTTTTTAGATACAGTTGAGGTTTTTTAGCCATTTGTAAATCATTTTCATACAAAATTTTTAATAGATCAATTTTTTCATTCATCACAATGAAAATTTGTCTGTGCTGAAGATATTTTCGTTGCACACAAGTTTTTTTACTTCCGGCGATATATTCTATTTATTGTACTAATATATCAATTATTTGTAGGTCAAATAGTGAATGTGCCAATATCTGTAGATACCACAGTAAAAGCATTGCCCCGAAATGTGGACGATACGTGCACGATTCGATTAAAATTAAAAAGAAACATGAATTTTAACAAAGATTATGTATGTGAAACTATCCGACCTGCAAAAGTGTTGAAAGCTGCAGAACATTTGGTACAGCAACCCATGTATAAGGAATTTAACATTGGGATATCAAATACCTGGCTAAATAATAAAGTACCCATAAGTAATGACATTGACACTATTGATGTTGACAACCCACCTAACCTATGTGATGACCTAGAGCAAGAACTAAACAAAATTGTGGAGGAATTTGATCAAGATTACGTCTTCGATCAAATAAACCCAGGTGGAGAGGAAACTTTGCTTGACAACGAAAATTTGGAAAATGTTCCCATTGCTCCAGGAGAAAACGCAATACCATTGCATCTCATGAGAGACAAGTACGCCGAAGAATTAAGTTTTCCTACTATTTTTTGTGGCAATAAAAAAAGTTTTGAACAAAATTTTTCATACAGTGACATTGCAAAACTACAGGCGGCCCACTGTGATCGTAGGTTTGCCCGAACGGATTTTCTGCTGTACATGTACAAAAAGGAAATTTTATTCCATGTGATAAGTAACATTAATGTTGCTATAAGGCAAAAGGTGGGGCTTAATAATCAGTATATCGCTGGGGATATGAAATCTTCTAATTTTCTAGACAAATTAATACAACATGATGGAGATTTTAATTTTCTACAGAATATTAGAGCATCGCCAGCTCACTGGCAAAAAGAAAAGAGAAAGGTGATGTCTATGATACGTCAAATTAATATACCGACAATATTTGTTACGATTTCTGCTGCCGAGACAATGTGGCCGGAACTTCTCGTTGTAGTATCCTACCCTGGTAGATGTTAATTGGCGAGCGGTATTATATAGGGTGGTCTACAAGATCTTCTTTTAGTGTGGGCCTAAGGGTGTATGACGGAGACACAGGGTAGTTTAAAATATGTATATTAAGGTTAATTACGGAACAGTATATTACGTTAACAAAATACAGAGGAAGTTTAAAAACATGTGCAATAATTAAATAATGAATAATTGTAAAAATCTTAAACTTAACTTAAACTTAAATTAGGGCACAAAACAATATGTCAAAAATGGCACGAATACACAAACTATGGCAATAAAATGACAATATTCAGATCAAAAGTACAAAATTGCAAAAGATTTCCCAAATGGCACAAAATTAATTGATTAATCTGCATAACAATGAATAATGACCCAGTACGAAATTGGCATAAACTGTAAATCAATATTACTCAAGTTTTTAGCATAAAATGATTCAATTAAAAGACAATACTCTTGCAAGCAATACCAAAATAATATGGCTCAAAATTCAGAATAATCGTACGGCATGAATAGAAGTTCTTAATTTAGCATAAAGACTACACAAAACACTCATTACCTCAACTGACAAAACTGCAATTAAGTTTACCAAATCCTCAGTATAAAAATGAAAATAAAAAGACTCAATTTCTGATATTAACTCTAAAATTCAAATAAAAATTGCACAATAAATTCAATATATCTCCAAAGTTTTCAAAATTATTTCAAAATAAAAGGCAATTCAAACGCAAAGGAATCAAAACAAAAATATCTTACTACTTGGTCAGTCCAACTTACTCAGGTGCATAGAAGAATTTTGGTGGTTTTGTTCAAGGGTTGCTAAAACATCTGGGCTGGGGCCGCGGACCGCGTTCCCCGCCCCGTGACTTCTCTCCTGCTGGATGGATTGATCGTCGAACACTGTTGCTTGAGTACTGAACTGCTACTGTTCTTTGCGAATGGGCGCCCCCGGTATTTATACCGTTCTGGGTACCCCTCTACTCTCCCCCCGCGGTGTGCCAATTTCAGAGAGACTGGCTCCCGCGAAATCAATTAAGGCAATTATCGTAAATCAGTCAAAGTTAATTACTGCAATTAGCATAAATCGATCACTTTGAGACGTTTATTTATGATTTATGGCACTGCTTCCTTTGGCGGCACCGCGGCCTAATCCAGTACCCTCATTAAGACTTTGATTTATTAAAATGGGTTTTGAGATCGACTTGGGGCCCCCGAGGAGAATCTGGCGAAAAAACTAACGTTAAGTTTCCAGTTTGGGAACCGAATATTATATATTTCTGTTCAAAAGAATCCCGGGCACCACATGTTTATACTATATAAATTGGTGGAGAAAAAGGATATTACCGAAGATGAGGCTATTAAATTGCCTCATAATCAAAAAGCCATCTTAATTCGTTCAGATCCAATCACATGTGCAAGGTACTTTAACAACAGATTTAAAATTTTGTTTAACCACATGAAGAGTAAAGAAGGACCTTTCAAGGAACACCCTATAGAACATTTTTATTACAGAGTGGAATTCTAGCATAGGGGCTCCCCGCACATCCACGGGTTGATTTGGCTAAAAGATGCAACGATTTGTGATTTTTCAAACGTTACAAAAATTAAGGAATGTGAAGAATTTATTCAAAAATATATAACGTGTGATGGTTCATTAGAGGGCGTAAAGAACTTAATCCCTTATCAAACGCACCATCACAGTAAAAGTTGTAAAAGAGAATTCAATCAAGTGGTGTCATGTCGCTATGGTGTTCCATTTTAACCTACGGATAAAGTGACAATATTATCACCAAGCGAAAATGAAGTGGATAAAAAAGCCGGGAAAAAAGCACACGAGTCATTTGTTGAGATTAAAAAATTTTTGAATGAAAACAGAAACGAAGATGTCTCATTCGAAGATTTTTTGCATAAGTTTTCGTTAACAACATGATAATAAGAAAGAATATAAAAAAACCGATGGTGTTGTTGAAAAGGAATGTCAGGGACTGCTTCATAAATCCTTTCAATGAGGAAATATTTACAATGATGAAGTCGAATATGGACATACAATATATTTTGGATCCATATGCCTGCTGTTCTTATATCATTAACTATATAAATAAGGCTGAAAGGGGTGCATCTCGGCTGCTGAAGGAAGCAATCCGAGAAATAAAGCGTGGTAATATGGATTTAAAGGATCAGTTGAAAAAAATGGGTAATGTTTTTATGAACGCAAGTGAAATTAGTGCACAGGAAGCTGCTTACAGCGTGCTCAAACTTCATTTATCTGAAACTAGTACTAGAAAAGTATACATAAGCACTCAACCACCTGAACAACGGGTGAAAATTTTAAAATTTAAATCCGAACTTGCCAAAATGGCAGATAATGATAGTGACATTTATCAAAGGAACTTATTAGATCATTAAACTGACCGACCAGAAATCTTGGAGGATTTGTGTTTAGCCGAATTTGCTGCTTTTTATACTTTTAGAGGTCTCAATGAAGAAATACAAGCAAAACCAAACTTATTGAGGCTTCGAGATGATAGTGGAGTGCTAATAAAAAAACAAAAGCCAAATGTAATAAGTTTTAACAAATATGGCTTACAACAAGATCCTATTAATTTCTACAGGCAGCAACTGATGTTGTATATTTCCTGGAGAAATGAGGAAAATTAACTATTAAATGTAGATCAAGAACAAATATACTTGGCTAAGTTCGAACATATCAAAGAAAGTAGATCAAAATTTGATGTTTTAGATACTTCTGTGTTAGATGAAGCATATAAAAATGCAGAGAACAGTACGAATATTTGACCCATGTTCTCAATAAAGTAAAAGAAACGAGTGCATTTTACGAAATTGTATCGGGGGAGCTGGAGTTGGAAAGAGCAGATTAATAAATGCTATCTATCAGTCCGTGTTGAGATATTTCAATGCTATTCCAGGAAACAACCCCGACACTATATCAAAGTATACTATTAACTGCACCTACGGGAAAAGCGAGTTTCAATATTCATGGTGTAACTTTACATTCAGTTCTTGCTTGGCCCGTCAACCAGTACGGAGGGGCGCTAGTGCCTCTGAACAATGACACTGTTAATACGTTGCATACAAAACTGATTGATCTGAAGGTCATAGTTATAGATGAATTTTCAATGGTTGGTGCCAAAATGTTCAGTCATATCAACTCTAGGCTCCAGCAAATTTTCACCTTTTTTGAAATACCACATATTGCAATAAAAGTGACGACCTATAGATAAAACTGTGATTTTTTAGGAGATTTAAGGCAATTACCTCCAGTTGGTGACAGATGGATATTTATGCCAAGCACCGATAGTGCTTATGTCGAAATATGTGGAAGATATTTGTGGGAAAAATTGCAATATTTTGAACTTATCGAAATGATGCGCCAACGTGATGACAAACGTTTTGCCATTGCACTGAACCATAAGGCAGTGAGATAAATGACAGAAGACGATGTAAAACTGCTTCAAACTAGAATAGTAAATGAACGTGAAGTGCTCCCAGAAAAGACTATCCATCTATTTCGTAGTAACAATGAAGTAGATTCCTTTAATGAATTCAAGTTAAACACATATGCTACGGAAAGAAGTGTTTCAGAAGCTACTGATGTCGTAAAAGGCTCGTTAAAAAAAATTATTAAATCAAGCCAAGGGTCTTAAAAAATCGGAAAGTTTTGGCATGATGATTAAATTAATTTTGCAGGTAGATGCCAAATATATGGTTTCTATGAATCTGAACGTCGAAGATGGGCTCGTTAATGGTGCTACGGGTATCATACGTAAGATAGAGAAAGGTAAAGATGGGAAACCAGTAAGAATTTGGATGGAATTTACTGAGGAAAGAGTGGGAAAAGAAATAAGGAAAAAATTCAAAAATTTGATGTTGTTAGATGGTTTGCCCGACTCCCATAGAAAAAGCAGCTAGAGCAATTAATTTTCAAAAAGGGACAAATGTGACCGTGGAAAGAAAGCAATTTCCACTGCTCATAGCAGAGGGGATTACCATCCATAAGTCACAAGGTTCCACATACACGCAAGTAGCCGTTCATCTGAAACCAGGAATGCCAAGAAACGCGTTATACGTGGCATGCAGTAGGGCCACAAGTTTGTCAGGGCTTTACATCTTTGGCAGTTTTAAAGCTCCACGCAAGGCAACTAACTTGGATAAAAGCCATGCCGAATTGGATAATTTACGTAAAAATAAATCTTTAATGACAGATTACAATAAACAATTCTTTGAAGAAACTGGTAAGGATACGGTGACATATCAGAATATCCAAAGTTTTAGAAAAAATTCTAAATATGTAAAGAACAATCCGTTATTTAAAAACTCTGACTTGATTCTCTTTGTGGAAACATGGGTGAATGATAAAGATGATATCACTCTTAATGATTTCGTTTGTTTCAGCAGTATACATGACCCCGTTGCCCACAAACCTTTTGGAATTTTATGTTACAAAAGAGAAGATGTTAATGTTGAGTTATTAAAAGAAATTAAAGAATTTCATAATTTTAAAGTGTTCCAAGCTGTCGTATTCAAAATTGTCAACATGACTGTAATTGTTCTGTATATACCTCCCAAGTTTGGAACACGCCAAGAAGAAACAATTCTAAGTAAAGTTTTGTCTGATGTCTGCGGTGATTGTTTAATAGTTGGAGACTTTAACTTTGACATTTCAACAAATTTCAATAATTTTATTTTGGCCATGTTAACTTCAAAGGGCTTCAAAACTACAATGGACATTAGATTGCAAGCATCGACTCATATTGATTGGTGTTTTTATAATAATCTCAATAAAGTAAAAAGTGGCATATTTGACACTACATACAGCCATCATAGAGCTATAGCAGTCTTTATGAAAACCAATTAAAATCACCTGTTAATTCTCCAGTAATAAATGTGTATAATAATATTAACCCGTCTCCTGTGGTAGATAATAATCAGGCTGAGGCTAATATAGTGCCACATTCTGATAATGATCAATGTTCAATTTCAGATGAAGAAGTAGATAAAGTACTGTCTATTTCTAGTGATGATGATATTGCAAATGTTGAAAACTTTATGGAGATTCGTGCAGATAATGCATTTCTACACACTGACTTAATGAATGAAGATGGAGTGTCGTGTTATGCTAACTCATCAATACAATGCCTTTTGCCACTTGACGAATTTAGAAGCTCCATAAGTAAACAAACAAATAATATTGAAAAGGAAATATAGTATATCATGCATAAGTCGACAAAAACCACAAAGAATATCAGCAGGGAGGTCGACCCTTTATTATTTGCTACCAATGAACAGCAGGACGTTCATGAATTTCTAGGTTATTTATTTGCAAAACTACATGATAATTTTATTCGCTTTGTAGAATTCTCTACGATTGAAACAGGCTGTTGTGATATTTGTGGAAACCACTCTGCAAGAAATGAACTTAGTTGTCAGCAATTTTTTGTACTGAATGTTCCAGAGATATATATAGTAACGTTTAATGAGCTTTTGCAATTCCAAGAAGACAACAGTAAGTGCAGGCAATGCTCCACAGACATCAAAATGAGAACAACCTTCCTATTAGTTGAGAAATATCTAGTCTTGGTCTTTGCGAGGTATCGTTTAGAAAAAGGTAGACCAGTCAAGGTAACAACAAAAATTTGTGGATACAATCCTGATGAAATTATTATTATAAATGGCTAGAATGTAATCATTCTGAAATCCATGAACTAGACTATTTTGACAATTGGCTAAGTGATGTTTACGTTGTTATTCTTGAAAAAATAACTTCATAAAGCTTATATAGATATGTTGTCATTGGATAAGTTGATCATTAATATTATATTTTTATGTTTCATGTTTTATCAATCGATTTTACAATTAATGGATCTTTGCAGCACACTCAATGAATCTTGCACTGAAGGACTCTTCAAGAACTTACCATTACAGAATTCAGTTATGACACATGAACAGGTCTGTAAATTTTAATAATGTAATTGAATGCACAACATAGTTTTACAACCTGTACACTTTGCATTCAAAAGCAGTTTCTTTTATAAGCTTTAGTGCTACTGTGTATATTTTTAAGTCTTTCCACAATACTTTGATAAATTCGTTTTCAGTTTTCAGATTACTTAATTATATGTATTGGAAAAGTAGAACGTAAAGAATACCTTTTTAGTAGTAACGCAATTCATTGATGGCCATATTATTTTGTAGGAAAAGTCTACTACAAAACTAAAGCTATAAGGGCGGGAGGTGGGCAGATGGCCAATATATTTCTTTTTTTTTTCAAAACAATTAGATCCTTTATTTTATTATTATTATTATAAGACTGAAAAATATAGGACCAGTTAGTATTTAAAGTTCATAATAAAAGTTGTAGAATATTTTACTGAAATGAGAGGGTCTTTAGCGGAAAAAGCACTGGGTTTCGTGTTTTCACGATATAAATCAACATTGAAACAAACCAAACATTCTGTACACATAGAGTTAAGTTTTTCTTACTTCAAAGGATATGGGATAATCAGTTATTTTACTGATAATTACACTGAAATAAAAGAAATCCTGTAACTTTTCTAAAGTACAAATTAATGGAGACCTTTCTATTTGTGTTGGCAATCTCATTATAAAATGAAACTATATGGGCGGGAGGTGAGTAGATAACCATAAAAAAAACTGGAGGTATAGAAAATCATTAGGAAATTTATTTTTATTATGTCAGAGGTCGTTCTTAATTCTTATTAATATTGCATCAATTTAAACAAAATGCACATGAATAAAACACCATAAAATATAAACTAATGAAATATGTTCTCGTAATAAAATTAAGTGCAGATGTTATGTACAACGGCATGTATTTTAGAAAAAGAAGTGAGTTGTGACATATTTCAGAGATGTAAAGAATATTTTCTTTTTAAAAGAAGCGTCCTTTATAGTTTTTGATTTCCTTAATACAGCGATGTATACTTCATTGTTTAGTTATTTAAAAACCAATGTGAATGTTTTTTTGTAAACACTAAAGGGTTTAAAAAAGCATGTAAATCGCTTTATTCAAAGACAATCCAAAGTGTGGAATGGCAGTTATAATAGCAAGCAAGAGTTATATTAGACGGGACCAGATTAGCAAGTGATAAAATTATATTCGCAAATATTAATAATTGCCAATAAATAGTAGTGAACATGTTTTATTTAGAATCAGGGTTTTCTAAGCAGATTAAACTGCAGAAATAATAAGTAATACATTTTTAAACCTGATTAACTGTTTTTTCTCCAGGTGGTATATGAACTAATAAATAGATAAATGTCCAGATAAGCGTTGGCAGAGCTAAGAAAGCCCTTAAAATCACAATAAAGTGCCTGTCTAAAAACGTATATATATATATCCAATAAATAATACCTTATTTCACTCATTTCTCGTGCATTTTGTCTGGTATATTTACGTATATTTACGTATATATACATATATATATATATATATATATATATATATATATATATATATATATATATATATATATAAGAAAAGGTGATAATGGGCAAACACTCAAAGTTAACAAAAAGAAAAAACTAGTAACCAAAATAGGGGATGTGCTGACTGAAGCTGCAAATGTGCTGTTGGCTCCTGCCTGGACATCATTTGTTGCTTCCCAAATCATGCCTATCTTTTGATTTGGTTAATGTTGCACCGTACTGATGATTGCCAAATAGCATGAAACACGTGTATGCGGTTACTAGTTTTTTCTTTTTGTTAACTTTGAGTGTTTGCCCATTATCACCTTTTCTTGTAATTATTACATTTACACTCGCTAATATATATATATATATATAATATATATATATAATATATAATATATATATATATATATAAGAAAAGGTGATAATGGGCAAACACTCAAAGTTAACAAAAAGAAAAAACTAGTAACCAAAATAGGGGATGTGCTGACTGAAGCTGCAAATGTGCTGTTGGCTCCTGCCTGGACATCATTTGTTGCTTCCCAAATCATGCCTATCTTTTGATTTGGTTAATGTTGCACCGTACTGATGATTGCCAAATAGCATGAAACACGTGTATGCGGTTACTAGTTTTTTCTTTTTGTTAACTTTGAGTGTTTGCCCATTATCACCTTTTCTTGTAATTATTACATTTACACTCGCTAATCTTACATCCTTATATATATATATATATATATATATATATATATATATATATATATATATATATATATATATATATAAGGATGTAAGATTAGCGAGTGTAAATGTAATAATTACAAGAAAAGGTGATAATGGGCAAACACTATATATATATATATATATATATATATAAATATATATATATATATAAATATATATATATATATATATATACGTAAATATACCAGACAAAATGCACGAGAAATGAGTGAAATAAGGTATTATTTATTGGCTTTGCTCATGATATTTGTTGCTTAAGTAAGTCGATTGACTTTTTATTGTAATGTAGTTCACATATTACTTGTCCTATTCTATTGATACATATACAGTGACCGGCAGAAAGTTGGACACAAAAATTTAATATTTTTAAACTCTGATTTTGATTAATTTAAATTTCTAGCTGCTAATAGAACAAAATTAAAGTTTAGTAGCAAATTCATGTGTTATCCGATGATAAGTTGGGCTTGCAGTAATACACAGGGTGGTCGAAAAAATACAAAAAAGTTAAATTTCATTTTTTTTAATAGGTGGGTGTGACTTTAAATCTGACATCCACTTTTGATTCCAAACGACTTTTGTAAGTAACTTTTTACCGTATTTTAAAAAATAAGGGTACTTTACTGTAATGTCCGAGGGCAGCAGTAGATGAAATAATAGCCAGCAATGAGCTATGTACAAAATATATTTACATACTCGCGCTATATAAATTCAGTTCGACTGCCCGACACACACTGAATCCCAGTGAATACCAAAAAAAAAACATTATTTTATAGAATATACCTACTACATGACATCTCTCTCCCTTAAGGAAAAAAAATATAACTATCTTAACCTAGGTAGTAATATTTATAATCTTAAATTGCTCTGGAATATTCTAACACTAACATCTTAAATTAGTGAAACTGAAATAAGTTTACCTATATACATTATTCTAAGAATACACTAAACGTTCAATTGGTTTGACGTTTCTTTTTGGTCTAGAAAATTCCGGGGAGTTGGTCAAATCCACGATTTCGATTTCCAAATTTTGGGAATTTTCGTTTTCCCTTTCACAACCGTTTGGTAAAATCGATTCGTTTATGCAAAACTTTTTCATTTGATTTAAATGTCTTTTCCATATAGAATTATTTAGTGCCGGTATCTTTACTAAATACGTGGATTTGCCAATTTTTTTTTGAAAATTTCAGCTTTTATCCATCTAGGTTTATTTACGTCGCGATAATCTTTAACGGTCACTTTTTCACCCACAGTAAAAACTAGACATCGGCGACCTCCGTGATACATTTTTTGCTTAGCCTGCTCTTTTAACACGCGACTTTTATTTACCTCTGGGACTATTTTTTAAGATTTATCTCTGAAGGCATTATATTATCAAACCGAGTACGTACTTTTCTTTTAAACATAATATCCACAGCGCTTAACCCGGTAGTCATATGAGGTACATTACGATAATCAAAAAGAAAGTTATGTAACGCTCGATTTAGGTCAAAACTCTTTTGTTTACCAAACGCATTTTTTAGTGCATTCTTCACCGTTTTCACAGCATTTTCAGCCGCACCATTTGAAGAGGGCTGAAATGGTGGTGACGTAACATGCGTTATATCATTTAAGGTCAAAAATTCTTGAAATTCGTGTGAGCAAAAAGTACTGGCATTATCGGTTACTATTTGTTTTGGTAGGCCAAATCGCGCGAAAATAGATCTTAAAATTTCAATGGTAGCTTTGGAAGTAATGCTACTCATAGAAAATACTTCCAACCATTTTGAATGCGAGTCTACCAAAATCAAAAATTGTTTGTTCCAAATTGGACCCATAAAATCTAGGTGTAATCGGTACCAAATTTCATCTGGATACGGCCAATGCTCTAAGACGGCCTTGTTCGGTGTAGGCTTATGTAATAAGCAATTTTCACAAACCCGGCAAAGATCTTCAATACTCTTATTAAGCCCTGGCCACCAGACATAGGACCTTGCCAAGCTTTACATCTTGACTACCCCTAAATGCGATTTGTGTAACTCTTCTAAAATATTGTCACGAATGAAAAGTAAGCAATTAAATTATAACGAAATAATTCAATGAACTCGATTGAGTTCAGGCACCGCCGGTATTATCGAAACTTAACATAAAAATCGCTGACTGCTGATTCCGCGACAAAATCAAAGTTTACCTAAAACCATCGATCGGTTCAAGGCGACAGTCAGTCCGTACGAGTGCTAAAGAAAAGATCGACCAACCGGCGGGGCCAACCAGCAACCAGGTATTCCAGCTGCGATGACGCCTGCCCCTGCTGTCTCTTCACAAAAGTAAGTGTCTTTCTCTCATTGTGTCAATTGTCAATTGTGTCAAGCTTTCTTAATCCTAAATAATAAATTAACCTATGTCAAATTAAGGCCAATTGTTATTATTTGCTACGCTCCCTGTCACGGCTATCCAGGTCGTGACATATGGTGGAGGCGTCGCGCCGGTTCATTTTTTATTTCCAAAATTTTGATAATAATTTTTTGACACTTACATCATGCATTATACTAAATTCAATACATTTTTTCTTAACGCAATGGACATTTACTTGGCAATATTAATGCTTTTTTATTTAAAAAAACACGTCGTAAAAATAACGCTTGTCATATTTTATTTTTTTTAAATTGATGTAATCCTTTTCCAAATACAAAAAAAACAATGTTTATTTATACGACGGGTTAAATTTCATTGGGTGTATTCTGTGAACTTTTTCTCCGTATTTTCTTTGCTTAAAAGCGTTTATTTCGTCAGTTATTGCAATTTTTTTCGTACCTTGTTATAATTTTTAAGGATATTGTATTGTTTCTTGATTTAATAATATATACAAAAACTAAATTGAATGAATAAATGACTGAGCCTACAGCTAACAAGCCCGTTACAAGACTCCAAAATAAAGAAAAAGCAAAAAATCTTAGATTAAATTTAGAGGCGGATAGTTTTAAAGATTTCGAACCTCGTCACCGCAGCACAGACATAAATCCCTTTCAACCGCGAGCGTCACTATCTCGAAGTCCAAAAGATACTCCGAAGATTTTCTGTGGTTTAACAAGTCCTTTTAGCGAAAAATTTAATTTTGAACACCCTTTACAGTTAGCAGAGGCAAATCAATTTGTAGATTCTTTAGCAAAATTGCCAGATAATTTAAATTATGATAATGGTACACAAACAGCCCAAGTAATCACTATAAATCGTAGGGTACAGACAGAAATAAAATTTACAGAAACTCCCTCCCACCCTAACAACGATTCTAACGACGACAAAAAACAAAAACAAACGCCGGTAGAAATTACGGACAAAGAAAAATTACAAAAAATGAATACTACTTTGGCAGAAGCCTTAAATGACGCTAGAAACCCGACAGTGCCAAAATTTATTCCCCCTCCTAAATTTGACCCCGCTCTTGACTCACCGGTTAATTTTATAAAAAACTACGAAACCTCGTCAACAGCAAACGGCTGGAATGAGAATTACAAAATAACGTATCTCGGCAATTTTCTCGTAAGTTCTGCAAGTGTGTGGTACCAAAAGTACACAAATGACGAAACAAACAGAAACAAACACTGGGGAGACATAAAGAAAGATTTTATAACAGAATTTAGTGGAGAACAACCGTACAGACAACTTAAATTTCGCCTCAACACCAGAAAACAAGGTGATTCGGAGGATATAAAAAAATATTATTACGATTTAGTGTCCTTAGCATACGAAGTCGACCCAAAAATGCCATTTGAAACGTTTAGGGACCACTTTGAGAATGGTTTACATTCTTCTTTTCATGAGACGTACTATCTAATGAGTAGTGCGGATCTAGACGACAATAAATTAAAAAGCTTGGTCTTAAAACTGAGTGAAATCAGAGAGAGAGCATTAGTCTCTCAGATGGTTAGCCAAACAGCTCTTCTAACTCTAGGACCAGTCCAAAACAGAAGCGAAAATCCACGTGCAAACGATAGAGGAAATTATGTAAGCAATTATAGAGGGCATGGACCAAGAAGAGGTTCATATAACCAATACCGCAGAAGAGGAAATTATTATCAGCCAAGAGGATACTACGGTTACCCAGGGAATCAAAACTCTCAAAGAGGACATTCAAATGGACAAGGCAGCACCTACAGAGGATCTAGAGACAGAGGAAGGCAGTATGGAAATCCGAACTATCGTGGACAATCACAAAGAGGACACTTCAGACATCGTTCCACATCCAGGGAAAGTAGAAGCCAATCCGGCGACCGAGGCTACCAACAAGAGAGACGTATGTCATTTTCAGAGTCAGACCGTCGTCCAACCCCAAACGACAACGGGCGACTCAACTAACTAAACTAAAAACAAGAAATTTTAATAGTTAAGGGTACGATTAATAATTTAGAAAAAACCGATATAGTCTTAGGCACTGCCTGCAGTCAAAATGTTATTGAAAAGAGGTATGTTAGTGAAACTGAAGCATCTTCAAAAAAATGCTGAGACCAGCATTTGCAATCCCAGCAACCGCAGGAAACAAAGGCCACCAAAGCAATTCACGGCTTTATTACGCCCGCACGGATGGAAACAACGAAAACATGGCATTCTCGACGGAGGCGAGTACGGGCTTGCTAGCATAGTAGGCCTAGTTCAGTATTTCCCTACACCAAGACGAGGCGCATACCGGTAGTATTTAATTGGTACTGCCTATCCACCAGAAGATGTCGCAGCGAGTCCCAACCGAAGGTCCACCGTATGGAAGGTAGATCATCCATAGTCCAACGATCAGCATCCAGTATTCGAGACACTATTCCGAGCCAAGATACTACAGGGTGCAAGTGTATACGCGAGACAAGCCAGTGCAGTGCGGTCCGTGAGAAAAACTTCATATTATATTTTTTATTATATACCTACACGATAAACTAAAATTTTAATGTTGTCTTTATATTCATTTCTTTTTTTTAATATCATAAATAAGTTATATTTGTTTTATAATTTTTATAATTTTTCTTTTCTTTTATTTTTACAATTTATTTTTTTAGCTGGAGTCATGCTTTGAAGAGACGGGGGCATGTGTCACGAATGAAAAGTAAGCAATTAAATTATAACGAAATAATTCAATGAACTCGATTGAGTTCAGGCACCGCCGGTATTATCGAAACTTAACATAAAAATCGCTGACTGCTGATTCCGCGACAAAATCAAAGTTTACCTAAAACCATCGATCGGTTCAAGGCGACAGTCAGTCCGTACGAGTGCTAAAGAAAAGATCGACCAACCGGCGGGCCCAACCAGCAACCAGGTATTCCAGCTGCGATGACGCCTGCCCCTGCTGTCTCTTCACAAAAGTAAGTGTCTTTCTCTCATTGTGTCAATTGCCAATTGTGTCAAGCTTTCTTAATCCTAAATAATAAATTAACCTATGTCAAATTAAGGCCAATTGTTATTATTTGCTACGCTCCCAGTCACGGCTATCCAGATCGTGACATATGGTGAAGGCGTCGCGCCGGTTCATTTTTTATTTCCAAAATTTTGATAATAATTTTTTGACACTTACATCATGCATTATACTAAATTCAATACATTTTTTCTTAACGCAATTGACATTTACTTGGCAATATTAATGCTTTTTTATTAAAAAAAAACACGTCGTAAAAATACCGCTTGTCATATTTTATTTTTTTTAAAATTGCCCAGCTACGCAATCTATTTGATGAAAATTGTGGAATTCCTTTCTCAGGATGGAATATGGTAGTCAGAGGCTTATGGTCAGTGACTAAAATGAAATGACGACCATACAAAAAATACAAATTAAATTTACAAAGACCAAAAACTATAGACAGACCTTCCTTTTCTATTTGGCTGTATTTTTTCTCGCTCGCTGACAATGTACGCGAAGCGTAAGCGATAGGTTTTTCGGTTTTATCCGGAAAAACGTGTGAAATAACAGCCCCGATGCCATAATCGCTAGCATCAGTACTTAATTTGATAGGTAAAGTAGGGTCAAAATGCACCAGAATTTCGGCCGATGCCAATATTTTTTTCAATTTATTAAATGACTGATTACACTCTGACGACCAATTCCAAACGACATTTGCTTTCAATAAATTATAAAGTGGGTATAAAACCATAGCCAGATTACGTACAAATTTACCATAATACTGAATAAGACCATATATTTGTAGGTATGGGTGCATTCTCTATTGCAAAAATTTTATCCGGAGATGTATGTAGCCCATGTTTATTTATATTAAATCCCAGATAAGAGATCTCATGTTGAAAAAAACTACATTTTTTTAATGCTATTTTAAATCCAGAATCCTGCAATATTTTTAGAACATTTTCTAATCTTTCTAAATGTTGTTTCCTATCCGTCCCGGTTACTAAGATGTCGTCCAAAAATACTACCACCCCTTCTAAACCTTGTAGAAGAGATTCCATTATTTTTTGGAACTTTGCTGGAATACTAGCAATTCCATAGGGAACTCTAGTGTAACGATATAGCCCCTTGTGAGTAGATACCGTTACCAAATTTTTTGAGGCTTCGTCCAATGAGTCTTGCTGATAAGCATTGGACAAATCCAGCTTTGAAAATTCAGTACCACCTTGCAATTTTACAAACAATTCTTCGATTCGTGGTAAAGGGTATTGGTCGATCTCAATGTAAGGATTTAAGGTCACCTTGAAATCGCCACATATCCGTACACTACCGTCTTTTTTTTAAACTGGTACAATTGGTGTACCCCAAGGACTATACGAAATTGGCTCAATAACACCCATATTTTCTAATCTCTTTAGTTCTGCCTCTACTTTTTCCTGAATAGCAAATGGTAAAGGACGAGCTCTAAAAAATTTTGGGGTGACATTTTCGTTTTTTAATTTTATGGATATAACCCCCTTATTAAAATTGCCTAAACCTGGAGAAAAGATTGGGTAATATTGTTTTATTAAAGTGTCCAGATCGGATGGTATGTCTACGTGATTTACTGTAGCGATAAATAATCTAAATTTGTAATAAAAATCGCGTCCTAAAAGTGGAGGTCCAACGGCATTTCTAAATACAAATATGTTTAACTCTGAGATTATGTTATTATATGAAATAGTACAGGTAATATAACCTAATGATTTCATTCCACTTCCATTGTAACAACCAAAAAGTGTGTTTGTATCATTTAGTTTTTTATCTGTAAATTCTTGCAAATAAAATTGCTCAGGAAAAACGGACAAACCCGTGCCTGTATCGAGTTTAAGCGCATAGTTTTTATTGTCAATTATGACATTTTCGAGCACAATCGGGGGACCGATCGAATTTTTAGTGCTTTGTATATTAAATAAAGAAAATTCTTCAGATTCTAAATAATTTGGAGGGTCAGACTCTCCAACAGGTTCTAAATATTTTTGCGAAACTATATTACCTGATTTTTTTCTGATTTTTTTTTACACATGGGGGCAAGGTGCCCTTTAGCATTGCAAATATAACAATAACACTCCCTGTAAGAACACTCCACCTCCGAATGATTTCGCCGGCCGCAAACAGTACATTTCGGTGACGAAGAAGTCGCCGCTGAGGCCGGTGTCGCCACTTGCCGTCTACCGCCCTGCTGGCCTCTACACCCCCTTCTCTGCTGCTGTGACGTGCATATCCTGAGCCGCCAGAAGATTAACTCTGCGCATGCTTCTTGCCTCCTTGTTGACTTCGAACATACAAAATGTCAGGTTCCTTTTTGATGAAATACGCAAAGGGCAACGGCGCAGACTTGTTGACAGCTAACTCGATGGCTTCTTGAAAAGGTACGGATTTTTTTTTCTTCCATCAAGCGGTCTTGCACACTCCCTTTGTCATAGGCGATGATAAATTGATCACGTAAAACCATTTGCAGCTGCTCTTGGGTGAAATCACAATTTAGCGCTAAATTTCTAAGCCTTGCAGCAGATTCTTTTGGTGATTCATTTGAAACCTTTCGTGCATTGTAAAATTTATATCTGCTGCCAAAAACCGATAAAGTTGGCTTAAAATGCTGAGTAATTAACTCCACCAACTCATCATAAGTTTTATCACAGAAAATATACACAGAAAATATTTTCTGTGGTTTTATCCTCCGGTTCCACAGGGAAACACAAACTAAGAACCAACTGATATGCATCTTCCGATAGCAAATTCAAAATTATCGCTCTTTTGCGAATTTTGTCGGCAATATTATTCGCTACAAAGTAATTTTCCAACCTTCGTTTATATATCGTCCAGTCTGAATTTAATGGATCGAATTCGCGAAGTTGGCCTACGTTTTCGGTAGCCATTTTTTTGACCGACACTGCGCGTAGGAAAAAACGAACGCCACGTTCTAATTCTCGAGTTTAATTTGAAACTCGCGAACTCGCGATACGAAATCGTTTCACGACTGCGCCACTTGTAATGTCCGAGGGCAGCAGTAGATGAAATAATAGCCAGCAATAAGCTAGGTACAAAATATATTTACATGCTCGCGCTATATACATTCAGTTCGACTGCCCGACACACACTGAATCCCTGCGGGCCAGTGAATACCAAAAAAAAACATTATTTTATAGAATATACCTACTACATGACATTTACTCTTGAGTTATTTTGATATTTTTGAATCTACCTCGTATCCAAAAAGAGATATTTAAATTTTGAGTTTGAACTGATGTACCAACTTTTATCAAGAATAAAATTTTCTGAGAAATTAATAATAAAAAAGTTTTCCATTTGTGTCCAACTTTCTGCCGGTCACTGTATAAACATGCCCATGTATATTATATATGACACACTACAACTCTAATATCCAGAACGAGTATAATCATTGGTGCCACGGCTAAAAAAAATTTCCGATGGAAGCATTTTTTTTATGGTGTTTTCAATCAGAAAATGTTTTGTCCTATTGTCGTGGGTGCGCCACACAATTTAATAATCACTGTTCCACCCCTGATCTCTTAAGATGTGTGAACTACCAATGGAAATTAATTTTTCTTACATATTTGGGCGAGCATTGGTGGTCTTTAAATAAAAGCATAACAAAGTGTCTTACTGCAACAGCTAGACAATGATACTGTGGTAAACTTGCTCAAAATAGAACTTTTAAAGGCTTTCTTTATTCATGTTTGTTCAATCAACATGTTAATATTTGTAAATATGACTTTATTGGTTCACAGTTCACACATTCTACTCCATATATCTACTCTTTGGTGTTTATAGTTTCATATTGCTAGTGGTATTAGTATAATATTAAAATAAACTTTATATATTTATATATTAAATTTCTTTCAAAGGTATTCTTATGCATTATAATATCCATGTACAAATTTTAATTTTATACTTTTTTGCATGGCTCTTAGATATTTTTCAGATACCTACAGAATTAGTTTTACATTCAAGTTAATAGTAAACAGTGTTAACTTTCAATGGTGAATACGAGGAAAAAGGAAGACATTTTAGAGAATGAAATTCAAATAAAGAAGACGCTACCAAAACTACAATAGATGGACCAGGTAATAACTTATGATGTAGGTATTTTTAATAGGACTATTTCCTGCATAATCATTTGCATTCATCACAGAATTTCAAATTTGAACCAATCGCCTGATTTTTATATCGATAAAATCCTTTGAATATATCTTGGGTCATTTTCTTATTAGGCAATTTTTTTTCAAGATTGTTGCTCTTATGTAATCTTCCTCAATTAACACATAATTTTTTCTCGGAATACACTTGAGTGCATAGAAATCGGCCCACTGTTAAACCTTTGAGTTTAGCTATATTTATTTAGAAATTATCATTCAGATAAAAAAATATATGCTAAATTCGAAATATTATTCCGAAAATGTTTCGATTCTGACAAAAATTGCAGTTTTTCGTCAATCTGCAGCGATGTTGTATCGGTTATATCAACTTTCAAACCTTGACTGACCGAGGCATGTTGTGTATTTCAAATAGCATTTCTTTTTTGACCTTTTCAATAATTTCTAAAAAAAATACAGTAAAAGTCAAATTTTAACGGTGGGTAGATTTTTATACACGCAAGTTTATTACCATAGAAACAATCTTTCAAAAAAATGTTGCAGGCAAAAAAATTTTCCCTCTATACATATATGTAATATTATAATATTAATGAAAATATATTTTTTGTTTAGAGATCCTACGAATCACATTTCGTTATGTACAGATGTATAACTTGAATTCAAATGGCTAGCGAAATAACGGTTTTGGGTGATTTTTGGTGATTTTTATTGCCAACCAAACCCCTAGAAAATAACATTCTTTATTGTGGGGTATTTCTAGCCATTGACGGCCGTTGACAATAGATTTGGGTGTTTACTACCTGATATAATTAAAATACTTATCAATATGTTTATATTTATAGCTGCAGACGGAAATTAATTTCGGAATTGGTCATTTTCGTGTTGTGTGGTTGGCAATGGCTAAGGTGTGGCGTGCGCAGGTCTATCTGTCATTCTATGTCCGGCGTCCTTGCGTTTTGTTTGCGTCGCTTTGGCCGATAAGTGCTTTTTTGATCGTTTTAAGTGTGTTTTTCGCAGTTTTGGAACAGTTTTTTACTGTGCACAGTGTTTGTTGTTTATTTAAAAGTGCTCGGGTGACGAAATAAAGTCTTTGTATTTCGTATTGTGAAGAGTGAGAACATCGAACAATAATGGGCCCCCCTTATTGTAAACATTGCCACGAACATATCGCCTCTCTCATTAATTATTTTGAGCGTGAGAGAAACAACAAGGGACCCCTGTTGGCCCTAGAAAAAGTACGACAGGTCAGTTAGTGTAAGAAGGTGTTTGTAGAAATGGCTTTAATAATGCTTTGCTACCTTACAGCGTGCCGCAGATGCTTTGGGCATCAACATATCATCAGTGAGCAAGGTTTCTAGACTAGTAGTATCTGGGGAGCCCTTAGCAGGGCCGTCAAAGCCACATCGACCCAAAACTGTAACAAATATTGATGAAAATCAAGCCGTTGAGGTTCGAAACCTAATTTATGAAATGCACGCTGACAGTAAGTTGGGTCTTTGGTATGTAATTTGTATATTATATATTAGTATAATATTATTTTAGAAAAACAAGTAACCGTCCAAACTTTAAATTCTAAAATACGCGAGCGTCAACTGTAATTCATCTTTGTTGCGGGTTCTCCACCGAATTGGTTTTCGGTTTAAGCGTGACGATAATCGTCGAGCGCTGATGGAGCTACCCCACATAGCGCTCTTACGAATAAATTTTCTTAGAGTTTACATGGACAATCTGCGGGCAAATGATCCTCGTGAAGTTGTTTTTTTGGACGAAACTTGGATTTTTGAAAATGGTACTACTACAACCCGGTCGTGGCAGGATGCAAGCTCCAAAAGTGTTCGACGCTTAAAGGTGGACGGTAAACGGTATGTGCTACTCATACATAGCGATATAAAATATAAATATACAAAAAAACTATTTAATCGCAGGCATATTGTACTTCATGCTGGTGGCCGGAAAGGTTTTATTGAAGGCGCCAATTTGATATTCGCTTCGAAAACAAATGCTGGGGACTACCACGGAGAAATGAACGAGGGTAACTTCCTGAAATGGTTTGAAGAACAGTTACTACCTAGTTTGGAAGAACCCTCTATAATTGTCATGGATAACGCAAGTTACCATTCAACGTTAGTTGAAAAAGCGCCCACTGCTAGCACCCGGAAAGCTGAAATGCAGCAGTGGCTACGGGACTGTAATATTCCTTTCAATGAAAAACTTTTGAAGCCACAACTTCTGGATATAATTAATCGGTATGTACCTACTTATAGGGTGATTCAGATAAGTTTACCTCCTTTATTTTTTTCTTTTTTGTAAAATAAAACAATTATTTAAATAAAATTTGTAGCATATCTTACCGCCGTATAAGTGCAATTTTCAAAAAAAAAACAAACAAAAGAACATCACATTTTCGTTAAACCTTTGTATAAGCTATTTTTTACTGAACGAGAATGAAAAAATAAAGGAGCACCTTGTACGGCGATGCCAAAAGATGATAATAAGTAAACCATATTTCTATATACTTGCAGCAACAAACCACCTAAGAGGTATAAGGCCGATGAAATGGTCCTACATGGTCACGAGGTCCTGCGCTTGCCCCCGTACCATTGTATTTTCAATCCCATCGAAATGATTTGGGGGATAACGAAAACATATTACAGCAAACATATGGGGAGAGATGGCACGGGGAGAGAGCGATCCTTGGAGATGTGGCAGGAGGCACTCGATCAAATTACCCCACAAATATGGAACAACTGTGTTAATCACACTGATAAGGTAATTGAAGATTGGTGGACACGCGAGTCATTAATGGATCGGGAGGAGGTCGCTCCTCTAATACTTAATTTAGAAGATGACTCCGACAATGATTTAGATTTATTTGGAGGAGACACAGAAGAAGATTAATTTTTATTAGCAGTTCTTTTTTTTACTATTTAATTTATACGATGTAAATAAAAATTTATATGAATTCCAATACACATATTTTTTACGTTTTTCTATTTCTCTTTTGCATTTTTCCTTCAAAAATGGCGAATTACGAACTATTCTTATTTATTTATTTTTAGCCGTAAAGTAAAAAATATCCTAATTGGCAGAAATGTTTTTAGCAGATTTTTTTATTAATAAAAAATTTCGGTAAAAAGTCCAAATAATTTACTTCAATACTTTATCTCAAATAATGCCTATAATTGGAAAACACTATTTTTATAAAAAAATATTTTTAGTTAAAATACGTACTTCTAAGTGCCGAGCTAGGCAACCAGTAATACAAACCTTTGTATATTAGGTGTACAACGACAATACAATTTAAAATCAAGTCGCGTCCTTTGAAAACCAACCTTAAGCTAAAAAAGTCCGTTATTTTGCTAGCTATTTGGATTCGAGTATATACTGTCCTCGAATATTTTTTCCGGAGACACCACCCAAAATACCATATATTGTAAATAATATAAATAGCCAATATCCACAACCTGCTTTGACAACAGATTGTCTCTGTGACTTTACCAGGAAAGGGAATATATAATTTTAGCACTGTGGCCTTGACTGCCATTGCACACTGGAACATACCTTTTGGGTGAGTTTTAACTACTTTATTATCAGCTCTTTAATAAGGAGTGGCACATATAGAGAGAGGCTTGCCCCTCCGTCTCAAAATCCATATCAAAATTTGAAAATATTGTATTCAATGTAGCCTTATAAATATGTTTTTGTTTTGGCATGTTTATAGTATATTACAAAGCGAGAGTTGTAAACAGCTTATTACGTATGAGTGGAAAAGTTGTGCACGAGCCGCGCAGCGGCGAGTGCTGTAATTCCACGAGTATGTAATAAGCTTACAACTCGAGTTTTGTATTATAATTTTTCTTCGACGAAAGAAAAACTATTATAATAGATAAACTATACTTCTGATTATCTGACAGGCAACAATTAGTATGTTGGTTAGTTGCTATGGTGACGCGGATGCCGCGCTAACAAGGCACCCGTGAGAATTGGGTTTTAATTAAGAACAGATACGTAATTTTTTTTCTACTCCTATGCTAGTAACACACCTATTAAGTGACGGTTTAGGTTATAAGTAAGTTCATTGTTACGAACACTGATACGTAATGACTAACACGTAATGACTGACACGTAATAAAAAAATTACGTATCTGTTCTTAATTAAAACGCAATTATCACGGGTGCCTTGTTAGCGCGGCATCCGCGTCACCATAGCAACGAACCAACATACTAATTGTTGCCTGACAGATAATCAGAAGTATAGTTTATCTATTATAATAGTTTTTCTTTCGTCGATCGAAGAAAAATTATAATACAAAATTCAAGTGGTAAGCTTATTACATACTCGTGGAATTACAGCAGTCTCCGCTGCGCGGCTCGTACGCAACTTTTCCACTCATACGTAATAAGCTGTTTACAACTCTCGCTATGTAATATACTATTATTACGTATCAGTCATTACATGTCAGTCGTTACGTGTCAGTGTTCGTAACAATGAACTTACTCATAACCTAAACCGTCATTTAATAGGTATGTTAGTATGCATAGGAGTAGAAAAAGTATATTATACTTTTATTACACTTATTAAGTGTTTTAAATACCCATTAAAAAATTATTTTCAAATTATGGACCGATTCTGAGATAAATTTCTACGTATAAGCCACTAATAACCACATTAGGTATTTTTCAACTTTGATGTAGCAAACGTAACATTCGACCAGAGCCTGTACACTTGGCTCTCTGTTGGCTCCAAGGATTTTTTTGTTCTTTAACTTTATGGTTTGTAGCACTGATACTCATTACTTAGATGTGTAGTGCTTGGACCAAGTCTTGGAAATGACAATTTGTTTTGCAGACTCTCTAATTATTTGTTTTATCTTTAATTTAAGTAGTCAAGATAATTTAAATTTAGTTAGTTTTGACATTCATTTTAAGGTATATACAAGTATAACTTATAAGCTTTTATAATGTCAAAGTTTTCATTATTTTATTTGTCATTTTTAATAGTTACATATTTTAGTTATGAGAGTATGTGCATACAGCTAATTGTTTTATCAACAAACATATACTGTCTCTTGCTTTTCTTTACATGGGAGCTCAAAGTATGGGCTAAGATGAATACCAAGGAACAAGCTACCGACATCCCGGTACAGCCGCACTTAGATTGACACCATACACTTTCTGGCACCACCTCAAATGTGAACTTTTAACTTGAAAACTTCGGTTTCTGTTTCTTGTAATTTGTAACGTCAATTTTTTATTTTTGATTGTAAAATCAATCAATAGCTAAAACTTTTGGTTATACAGGGTGTCCAGAAAAGAAGGCTAACCCATTAACTGTAGATTCTTGCCGTCAAAATATGGTGATTTAATGATATTAATTTGTATGTGAAAATGTTTCCCAGATGCAAGAGGTAATCAAATCACGTTCTACGTCACAAACATGTTTCGCAGACTTCATAGACATACCTCAGAAAAAGTTGTGCCGGGGTGGGGGATAAAATAACATGTTTCCCGCTGTTCCTTTTAAGGGAAGTATTTTTACATATGGGTAAGTGTGATTAAATAATGATATTCAAAAACCGATGGTTAGGTTGGCCTCCTTTTCTGGGAGATCCTGTACATATTTATAGATTTTAAACAAAAATATTGTTTTATTTCACTATTTGTTTGTTAAACTCTTGTAAATACATTACTTTTCATCTAATTGAAGTGTTTGTTTATTTTTTGTTATAAACTTGGGTCTTTCATTAACATAAATTTGCTTTAATTTACTGTTTGCGACTACATGGTGAATTTATTTCTCCACTATCATATTAATAATTCCAAAAACTGTCAAATTTGTCACAAAAAAAAACATTGGACACAACAGATTTGAACGATTGCAATTTCCAAGGCGGATCCTACAGCATTTGTTCAAGGGTTACTAAATGACAAACCTGCCTGTGCTTTTGATTTTGCTTTTGGGGAGGTGAGTTTTAATGAGCCGAGATCCAATCTCTTTAACATTATTATTATAAAAAACATCCTCAATTTAATATTGTTACCGTTGACAAATCTAATTAACCCTTGCTTTAGAGAGTGTGTGTTTCCTGATGCACTTAAGTATGCCATCGTTACACCTATCTTCAAGAACGGGGATGTGGGGGAGGTGTCCAATTATAGACCCATTTCAATACTTCCTGTCTTCTCAAAGATCCTTGAGAAGTGCATGGCCTTTAGGGTTTCCCAGTTTTTTGGGGATAACAACATTTTTGCCAACCCACAATTTGGTTTTCGTAGGGGTCGCGGTACGACTATGGCAATACTTCTTTTTCTGATCTATATAAACGATCTTCCCTATGTGGATCCCTCCCGTTTCACTTTCTTCGCTGACGATACCACCATATTCTTTGCTTCTGCGGATCGTGTTGCTGCTGAGGCTGGTGTCAGGGAGGCACAGTTGAGGGCTGAGGATTGGTTTTGTGCAAATCGGCTTTACCTAAATAATACTAAGACCATGCACGTCTTATTCACCACAAAACAGCTGTCGCAAGTGCGAAAACATCGGATTGTGCGTTTCTTAGGGGTTATAATTGATCCAAGACTAAGGTGGAGCTCTCATATAGATTTTCCGATTGGTAGACTTATCTAACATTTTTGTACTGAGATATCTATCTCACTGTGTGATTTTAGATGTGCTGAGGCAGGCCTACTTTGCATTGTGCCATAGCCATATTGCATACGCAATATTGGCTTGGGGTCATGCAAGTGGCGGAGCTCAGGTGTTCAAGCTTCAACGTAAAGCAATTAGAGTGTTATCGGGTCTGACTTACAGGGAGGATTGCAGGAAAGCATTTATTGACAATAAAATACTGACTTTTCCATCAATATAATATCTTGGAAAACTTGCTTCATGTCAGGAAAAACATAGATGTATATGTGACGCACCAAGACATACCTACATGGTCACGATACTAGGGCTAAGAACCCAGGTACCATAGGTTGAAGAGGTGTCAGGATGGTCCGGGCTGTTTGGCCATTCGTTTCTTTAATAGGTTGCCTGCAGAGACCAGGAACCTGTCTCTTTCCCGGTTTAAAAGTGTGGCTAAAGGGATGTTGATCCAGGGTGCCTTTTACTCTTTTGAAGAATTTCTAAATTATATCTTTTAATTTTGTAATGTAAAGTTCTTTGTATAAAGTTCTTTTTTTATTTTTAATCTGTTGTGCATGTATCCTGAATGATGTTTGATGCAGCATGTTTCTAGCTTGGTACTGTTTGATATTTTAGACTCTCTATTGTTTTATATTATGACGTGTGCGTGAAATGCGTGCATTTTGGCTACGTCACAGCCGAGGTCACGTGACGTCACAGCTTGACCTCACTTGACCTTTGGGACACGTGTGATTCTTGGAAGCCGGCCCCCACCCCTGACCCCACTCTGGCCCCCACTCCTGACCCCACCGCCGGTGGAGGAGTGACGCCTATATGTTTGATTTAGCGCAGTTCCTGCACCATTCTCAAGCCAGTTGCAGTAAAAATTCCTAAGCCACAAAATGCAGTCGTTCGTGGAAAGTTTGAACAAGAATTTGGTCTTGAAGAGATTCGAGAGTTTGCAGAATTTGGAAGTGGGTGAAAAATGTCAAATAAAGATGGTGGACAAGGTGAACATGCAGTACGGAGAAAAAATCTTCGTAGAGTGCGACGAATTTAAAACGGTGCTACCGCAACGCTACACCGCACAGTTTACGCCCCAACGGATCGAGGCCATGAACAAGGACATCGGCAATGGAAGGAGATATTTTTTGCAAAGTTTGGGGTCAGTCGGTTGGAGTACAAATATCGAATTTATTGTAGAACCTTGAACCCTATTATTTTAATAAACGTTTAAAACCATTGCCTTTGTTTTATTTATGTATATAAAAAAATCTTTATATGCCAAAACTTGGCACTTGGGAAAAGGTATAAATAAAAGTCGTGGTTGTTTATTCGGTTCAGTATAATGCCGTCTGTTACTGGAAGAGGATTGGTTAATAGTGTCATCAACAGGTTGCCAGTCGAATTACACCTTCCCGGCTATCAGTACTGTGGTCCAGGTACAAAGTTGGAGAAACGCCTTGCTCGAGGAGATCCTGGTATCAATAAGCTGGACGCAGCTTGTAAAGATCACGACATCGCATACTCCAAAAATAAGTCTTTGGAAGAGAGACATAAAGCCGACAGAGAATTGGAAAATCGAGCGTGGGAGCGAGTGAAATCAAGGGACGCTAAATTTGGTGAAAAAGCTGCCGCCTGGTTCGTTACAAATACTATGAAGGTCAAACGCAAGGTCGGCATGGGTATAAAGAAGCGCCCAGTTTCGTTTAAAAGAGACATTGTCAAAAAAGGTGAAAGATCTCTGAAAAAAACTTTAAGTGACAGTCAGAAAAACGACATGAAGCACTTGAAGAAGGCATCGCTGGTTGCTTTAAAAGCAGCACGAATAGCCGTAAAGAAAGCGGGTGGAAAGAAAAACGTGAAAATTCCGCGAACTATTCCGTTTCAGCACACCGGTGGATTTCTTCGTTTACTTCCTTTGCTAGGGGCCTTGGGCGCTCTCGGTTCGGTGGCAGGCGACGCTGGTGCTGTGGCTAAAACAATTATCGACGCAAAAGATGCCAAGAAAAGGTTGGAAGAACAAAAACGGCATAATCGGGCGATGGAAGCCATTGGAAAAGAAGGCTCTGGTCTATATTTACGAAAAAATAAGAATGGGGTAGGACTGTTTCTGAAGAAACAAAAAAACTCCCAATGAAGCTACCCCATAGACCGCTGTCCGACGAAGACATATCGAATTACGTAGAAATTTTAAAAATACCACATTGCAGAGGCGTGTTTATGAAAGATACTCTCATCTCCGTCGACGCCAAGAATTAATGAAGCGGCCATTTTAAATTTAGACGTGGAGCGCAACAAAGGAACGCATTGGGTAGCTTACAAAAAAAGAGGTCCCGTCGTAGAATATTTCGATAGCTTTGGCGCTTTAAAACCGCCCAAAGAACTGATTACATATTTTGGAAAGGGTGTCAAGGTCACGTACAATAACGATGCCTATCAAAATTTTAACGAAATAAATTGCGGCCATTTGTGTCTCGAATTTCTATATAAAAGGTGGAGGTCACCTTAGAAGTCGCCAGTCATGTCATTGTTATTTACTCTGCACGGACGTACATCCACGCTCTCCATCGATTTCGATAGCCCGATAGTTTTGGACCAAACGCCGAATACGGCTTAGCTTTGCTGGGATTCCACACGTACAACAGCATACCAAATATCGAAGAGGAAAGCGGTGACAATAATTTTTATTACGTAACCGGCAGTTTCGGTGGTAGCAGAGTAATAACATTTCCCACCGGATCGTACGAAATAAAGAACATAGAAGAGCACATAAGAAAAAATTTGAAAAAGTCGGAAGACGAAAACGATAGCGGTACCATATCGATAAAAGCGAATAAGAGTACTCTGCAGTGTGAGATCTACAGCGATCAATATACCATCGATTTTATTTCGCCCGGGTCTATAGGTAGACTTTTGGGTTTTTCCGAACGATATTTAGACAAAGGAAAAGTACATTTTTCGGATTTGCCAGTAGATATCGTTAAAGTTAGAACGATACATATAGATTGTAACATCACTGCCGGTGCGCACACGATTTACGAATTCGTTTTTGGGGTCGATCCTGGTTACGCCATAGACGAAACTCCTAAAAATTTACTCTACGTGCCTGTCACGAAACGTGAAATAAACAATCTGACCATAAACATTGCCACGCTAAATTTTTTTGGGTAGATTTTTTTTCTTAAAAAAAGAAGGATAATATAATTGATAATAATTATTGTTACTTACTCCGTTCCCTGTGGCTGTTTAGAATGATGGTAGATTTGAGAAAACTGCCCGTAGTGGTTGCGGGAGCGTTGCAAAGGTGCCCTAGCTAGACTCGGGTCGTGGAGTCGATGAAAGTTACAGACTCTTTAAATATTAGCGCCACTGACTCAAGCGATCTAAGTCAGAAGATCTACCGCTGTTAAGTAAACCACTACCGGCAATCAACTACAACCACTCGCCGAAGGAACAAAAAAAAACATAAACCATATATATTATGTAACGCAAAAAAAGGGACTGTTCAATCCATAACACTCTGTATTTAGCAGATTATAAATTAGGGTGTGATGTACACATCAAGTAAACAATGGAAACGGGTCAGTCGTAGGCCAAAAACTATTATTATACTGATTATAATTATTATTAATTAAAGAAAGCTTCACTAGAATATACACTATGTGAGCGATATTATACCCCCTTGTGATCACAAATCGGTTTACACGAGATGTAATATATTTTGTATAGTATAATAGTATAATAATTGCGATTTAGTTAAACATAATGCGCATACAGGTGTAGCCTTACGGGCCCAATATACAATTAAAAAAAAAACTACCAACCACAAACGTGTATAAAATGACAGGGGATAGAGCTGTCCCTCATAGGAAGAACAAAATAAAATAAATGGTTCGCGAACACACAAATTAAAAGGTTAGTTTACACAAATAGACGGCACAAACACGGAACAAACTTATCTCGAATTTCTTCCGCGCTGGATCCTCCCAACCAATGACAGACGGTGCCTCTCCTCTAGCCGACGGATGGCGTGTTGGCAAGGTTCACACCAGCGACCAACAACAGATCATAAATAACAGATCAGTAGCAGGATAACTGACTCTATGGACGGGAAAATATGCAGAGCAAAGCCAGGTAGTCCACTACTGTTGCTTCGGCAGATAATCTTAGTCAGAGGGGGGGGAAGAGAAGGCCTGTAGATCTAGAGCGGCCTTAATGTAATTGAGGCTCCCTTTCGGAATACCCAATCAATCGACTGCTTAATGTCGTTCTCGAAACTTCTCGAAGTTCTTCTGCGAAGGTGGTGGTCAAAAATCCGGCATAAGCCGTAAGTTGCTTCCAAAATCAACCAAAAACGCAACCAACGTACAAGTAACAGCAAGCAGCAACTTTAGTTATATGTTTCCACTATATCCCATAACGGATTTCCATGAAAAGGAAAAATACGTGGAGAGCACATATACGACCACTACCGTTCGGAACCTGACTTTACAAAAATGGCCAGGTTCGAGTGGGTGCCGAAGATACGACAGAAATTAGCGCGAAAATACTGAGACCAAATAAATATTACTTAAATAATTTTTCTCAATGCAACTCCAATCGAAATAACGTTAACAACACAAGTTAGCTAGTAGAAATATCTAGTGACGATCTGAAGAATAAGGTATTCATGAACAAAACAGAAAATTGCTAAATTGGGGGAAAGTATAATATTTAAAAATATACGACGAAAAGAACCGAATTAACTGCCGATTCTAGTTGATAAAAAAAACCACGGCGAATAACGTGCAGGTAGACTGGCGGGTGGAGCGGTTTGACTTCGAATGACCAGAAATAAATTGCACACAAATGCACCGCACCAGAGTCTTAGACTCAACAAATAGCCAGGCAAATAAGTAGAAGATATAGATCAAGGAATCTTCTGTAATAGAAAATGCAACGGGAAAAATAAGTTCTACAGGACAAGTACCTTGTAAAATAAATTCATAAACCACGCTACCTAAGGTGACATAACCGTGGGTAAAATATATGAAATTCTACTTAACGAAGGCAAC
Organism: Pseudeuparius sepicola; assembly: GCA_963920635.1. Lineage (NCBI taxonomy): Eukaryota > Metazoa > Arthropoda > Insecta > Coleoptera > Anthribidae > Pseudeuparius > Pseudeuparius sepicola. Next base: position 38,799,569 of record OY987305.1, read on the forward strand.
CAGCAATATACCTTGATAACTGATAGAAGAATATTAAACTAATTAGGAGGGAGATAATACATTAAAGCAACTATGCGAATATTAAATTAAGAGCATACCAATTTGGTAATAAATCAATATTCCACTTTTAATTACTAAGAACTATTTTAATTTAATTTGTATGAGAGGAAAAAAAATTATACCTATTTAAAATAATCAGAGAGATATAAATAAATGTATGTACCCATTATATTATTTATATGCATACATACAGATATATTCCCATTCATATATTGCTATAGTGGACAATAATACGTAAGGTGGATATGTTTATTATATTAATTACAAGATAACAACACTAAAGGAAAGAAATTGGATACTTTTGAATTTTAGAACGTGACAACATCCTCGATCAGAATTTCAAGCCTGTCAATTTCAGAGGTGAAGAAATTATCGTTAGATTGGAAGTGAAACGACTATCGTCTATGTGAAATGCGTTTGGTTTTTGGAGGCAACTACCAACCGTATAAAAGGCGGTTTAGTGACCTCCGATCCTCATTGACGAAGACGTCATCGAAGTGGAAACACCATTGCAACTTGAATCTAATGCCGGAAAACCGTCGATTTCTAGAAGCACTCGGCTACCATGTCGTTAACGCCTCAAGTATTCGACGTGCACCGCACTCCAACCTTCGATGAGTCCATTCAGCGATTAGAGCAACGAACATATTACCCGTTTGTGAAATCTTTTCTGAATAATGACATTGTGGAGATAACGATTAACCAAGGAGACACTTGGTTATTGATGTATGACGCTGCAATTTATATCAAAGGTAAAATAGAGAAGAAAACGGGAACCGGGAGATGTAGTTTTGCTAATAATGGAGGTGCGTTTCTCTTCGATTCGATTTCATATGAACTGAATGGAAAGGATTTGGAAACAGTTCGAAATCCTGGAATTGTGAGTGCTATCAGAACATATCTATGCTACGCTCCCAGCGATGAAAAATTCCTGGTAACTGCAAGTTGGTCTGGTCCAACTAAGCCTTTGGCCGTAAATTTGGATGGAACATTTAGCTTGAGAATACCTCTGAAACATTTGTTTGGAATATTTAACGATTATCAGTTGGCCACTTGCGGAAAACAAACTTTAAGATTAACACGAGCTAGAAACGATAACAACTCATTATTTCTGGAAGATGATCCTGCATCTGCTGCCGAATTGACGGCAGAAATAATAAGATTGGATCTGCTTCAGTCTATTAAACGTGATCGCCCTATAATTATACGGTATCGTAAATGGGAACTTCATGAACTGCCAAGCCTTACGGTCAATGCCAACAGAGAAATTTGGTCAGTCAAAACTTGGCCGTGTCGAGTCCTCGATACGTTATCGTGGGATTTCAAAGGAGTCGCAATGAAAATGCTAGAAAGGACCCTTCCGTATTCGATAATATAAATATAGCGGATGTCAGAGATTGATTTTAAATGGTGAATATTTTCCTTTTGAACGGCTGAGATTGGATTTTAATGGCAATGACTATCTGGAGGCCTACCATAATTACGTAGACTTTTGCTCTAGTTATATGAATGAGAGGCACCCCTTGCTTAGCTACACCAAATACAAAAATAACGCAGTTCTCTTTGTCATCGACTGTTCCCGACGAATAGAGTCCATGAAAAGCACCACGGTTGACGTAAAGCTGGACATCGAGAGTAACGAAGGATTTCCAGCCTCAACCCGAGCTTATTGTATTATTATTCATGATAGTACCATCGAATATTTACCATTAAGTGAAGTAGTTAGGGAACTTATGTAGTTTAATTTTAAGGAGAGTTTTTTAGGTGTAAGGTATTATTGTACTTGTACTTGACCTAATAAAAGAACAAAATAAAATATCGGTGTTTCCTTTCCCTTCCATTACCATACATTTTTCGAAATCGATAAATAAAGTGGTTGGGGTAGACAGATCCCGATTAAGATGAAGGTCGCCGTAGTGGACGCACAGGGATTTATGATAGATGGACGTTTCTGTCCTAAAGAGCTGACAATAAAAGTTAACGATGAAACTTTACATATTCTTATAAGACCTCCGAAAACCTTTAGTGATCTCAATGAACGCGACAAAAGACAAGTGCGGTATTTGGAGAAAAATCATTTGGGGATCGCATACACTAGCGGCCATGTGGACTACGTCGAGATGGAAGGTCTCTTAAAAAAATATGTCAGTGTCGAGCGCGTCTACGTCAAGGGCCAACAGGAAGAACGCTTCCTACGAGAAACCATCGATGCCGAAGTAATTAACCTGGAACGTCATTCAGGGGTATCTAAATTTGAAAAAGCATTTCAATGTGTGCACACCACAACCAACAGTCAATGTGGATGTGCAGTTTCATAAATTGCGAGAAATTGTTTGCCTGGCTGGGTAGTGGGAGGCAGGCGCCTCCCATTAAGATTCATACCTATTTAAACACAGCGAGCATGTCCCTACTGTGTATAAAATGGAAGAAGTGTGTGACTATAGAAACCGAAATGATAGATTGAAATCTTTCGCGAAGTGGTCAAATCCGTCGATTTCCCCAATACAATTGGCTGAAGCGGGATTCCATTACACAGATTATGAAGACGTAGTCAAGTGTCTATTTTGCTTCATAGAAGGCTACCGATGGGAAGAAGGCGACGATCCATTGCAAGACCACGCAAGTTGGAGCCCCAGTTGCCCTTTCATCCAAGCAAGTAATGCGGGACTTAATACGACGTTCGTGGATATTAAACCCTTGCCAGTGGTCGCAATACTACCAAACTCCGTCGTCGAAGATACCGTAGTTCGTCAACCTCAAACCGCATCAAAAAGTAATTTATGTAAAATTTGTTACAACAACGATATACAGATTGTGATGATTCCCTGCGGACACGTAATGCTTTGCATAGAATGCGAACTTCAAATCTCCTCATGTCCTTTGTGCAGAACGATGATACGTGAAAAAGTGCGTGTTTATCTACCATAAGCTATTTATGTAGTAAATGTATAAAACAAATAAAGTTTTAAAACAAAAACTTGTTTTTATTTTGGGGTCAGTCGCCTATATATTGAGAAGTAGCACGCAGAATTTCTCAGTTGACAAGATGCAAGTTCAGCAACAGCAAGTTTGTCTCCCTATCGAAAATCTAGATGTCATACAACGGGGTACGGTAAAATCAAAACACGGTACCCTACTACCAGACTCGTTTAGAGCAATCTTGTGTGGACCTAGCGGGTGTGGTAAAACGAACGCACTCCTTAGTTTGATTTTCAACGAAAACGGTCTGAAATTCGAAAATATCTACTTATATACGAAATCGTTGTACCAACCGAAATATCAATTATTGCAGGATGTAGTAAAAAAAGTCGGTTGCATCGGCTTCTTTCCGTATACGATAAACGAGGACGTCATCGATCCATCGGAAGCTCTAGAAAATTCGATATTCATATTTGATGATGTATCCTGTGATAAACAAAATAAAATCAGGAATTTTTATTCGATGGGACGCCACAAAGCGGTCGACGTCGCTTATCTAGGTCAAACGTATTCGAAAATTCCGAAGCAGCTCGTACGCGATAATTGCAACGTGATCGTGTTATTTAAACAAGACGACGTAAATCTGAAACACGTTTATGAGGAACACTTCTCGCCTGACGTCTCGTACGAAGATTTCAAAAAGCTGTGCTGTCAATGTTGGAACGACAGCTATGGCACTCTGGTCATAGTTAAGGATTTTAGCCTGAAAAACGGGCGGTATAGGAAAGGTTTCGACAAGTATATAAGGCGTGAGTACTTCTCTTACGTTAGGGGTCAACATGCCGCTGACGTCAGAGGATCAAATTCTAAAAGCGCACCGCGCAAGGAAAATTAGTGAACTTGCACGGGCGATTAGAAAAAAAACACACGGCTTTGAAGTTGGGGAAATTCGAGGAAGACGAGACGCTGGAAAAAATATTTAAACCAGTGACGCAATCTATCAAAACGTTACAAATAAAAAGACATTCTAGACATCGAACCGAAGAAAGAAAAAACTAAGGTGGAACCTAAAAAGAAGAAGCAATTGGGGAAAGCAGTGATACAAGAATACAGAAAAAAGTAGATACATTAAAGCAACGGATTGAAAAGTTAAAAGGAGATTTTACCCCGAAACTTACACCACACGTCGAAAAGGCAACGGCAGATTTTAGTCCGACACTGCCATCCGTCGAAGAGAAAAATGAAGAGGAAGAGGAGATTTTTGAAGATGTATCTCAGTATTCTCCTACCGTTGTAAAGGACTACCTAGAAGCATATCCGGAAATAGCTCGACCGTATATTCAAAAATATAACGCAAAGGCACCCCAAATCGATTTTGTATACGGACCCAAGTATAGCGGAAGCGAATCAAAATGGACCTTGGGAAAAGAAACTTTAGATTTCGATAGAAAAACGTCGGATATAATAGTGGGTAGGAAGAGGTATATTAGGTACCAAAGGACTTTTTAAATTGATTTTTTATAACGATCCTCGAGCCAATTTGGTGGAGATGAAACATTATAGTAAAATTCTAACTGAAACGTCGGTACATCTGAATAGCGCGGGTAAATTTAGAGGTTCATCTCGATATAAGTACACGAATGTTATTAAACCGTTACTAAAACGCGGAGATGATGAGGGGGCAAGCGGTAAAGGTATGCATCTCACTTACAACGGAAAACCGGTGGAGTACATGTTTTGGGACGACGTCAACGAATTAGTTGACAGATTGCGATTACAAGGTGGCATCCAAACAGAAGTTATTGAATACTTTCAACGTTAACCACTATAGCACGTTTAGCGACACGAAAGCGGCGATAGTAGAGAGAGTGATCCGCACCTTGAAAGAACAACTGTTCAAGTATTTCAGTATAAGCGGCACATACAAGTGGATCGATATTTTACCGGCGCTAGTTGATGAATACAATGATAGGAGACATAGAACCATAGGCATGAAACCTAAAGATGTGAACAAAACAAACGAACGGATCGTCCTTAACGCATCTTTCAATCACCTAAAGACTTTTGATAAACAAAAGTTTAAACTAGGTGACATAGTTAGGATCAGCAAAGTCAAGCACGTCTTTCAGAAGGGTTACACGCCCAACTGGACGACTGAAGTGTTTAAAATCTCAAAAGTTCAAATTACGAACCCCCCACATATCTCTTAGAAGATTTGAACGGAAGACCTATCCAGGGGGGCTTTTACGCCGAGGAATTGCAAAAAACAGCTGATCCGGACGTCTATTTGGTAGAAAAGGTGTTGCGTAGAAAAGGAAAGAAGATTTTGGTCCGTTGGCTGGGGTTCGATAAGACCCACGACTCCTGGATAGACGCAACAGACGTCTTGTAGTAGTGGCGGAGCATGGGTGACAGTAGTGGCTACGAATCTGACGCAGCCGGCGATGTCGACGACGACGTTTCACAGCAAACGATTCAAAGAGATAGACTTCTTCTGTTGAAAACATGTTTCCATTTGGCGCCTGGTCACACATATACCGTACATTGTGGGCTGAGTCCACTACGATTTTTTACGCCTGCTGTAAATATCGTTTGCGGGCAAGGTACCCGAGAAGAATGCGTAATGAGCATGGATCACGTGGAGTGGAGAGAACTTATGTCGCACCTGTATAAGTTTTTCGAACAAGGAGATGGTCTGCCTGTGAAATTTGGTTGTGACATGGAATTGGACACGATTAATTCGGACGGATTAGAAATCGTAACGCTCGGCAGAAACGGCGTATATTTTTACTTCAGCGAGGCATGCTGTATCGAACTGCTACGCATAGATAAGGAGGTTTCCTTTAAATTGCTTTATTGCATAGTTTTAAGTCAGTTGATTTCTATTATAATTTTTTAGATACGGCAAATGAGATGTTGATAAAAAGTAATTTTAGAATAAGTATTAGAGAAACTATTAAGTTACTTTGTAATCCAATGTGTAACATAGAAAAGTTTTTGTTAGCTAACTTGTATAGGTTTTCTTAAATAAAACAACATTTTAAAAATGGTGTTTTTTATTTACATACCCACATTCTTACATTTCAATTTACATCTATGATATCCTTATGACCCCAAGGCAATGTGATGATATTGTCGAGGATATATCGTTTGTTATCGAAAGGGCTGAGACCGATTTTACTTTGTTTGATACTAAACACCGTATGAGCATATGAACGTATCGAGCACTGGCTGGCGATTTTTTCTTTTTGTTCAAATAGGCAATCGACATAATCCTGGTGCGTAATCTTATTTTTTACTACATTGTATTTAACGCCTTAGCTTTTTTCACGCACTTTTCCCCCTCGTCTATTAAGTATGAATACATTTTTGATCTAAGCCCGATGAAATGGGTCAAGATACTACCGTTTAATTCATCTTTCATTAACCCTGGTACTTGGAATGTTGTATCTATTATTTGGTGGGTAGTCGGAGGTGTCAAACCTAGCTATATTTTTCAGAATGAGATCCCGATAAACGTCATCGCAACAAATTTCGTAGATAAGACTGTCCGTATCAGTGTATAGTAATTAACAGTCGGAGGATGAATAGTTTTGTAGCATAAAATCATAGTGGAATTCGTAGATGCAGGTTTTGGATATGTCTAGAATTGCCATTCCAACATACAGGGGCTTGTTAAAGTTAATATTCGTTTTATTTAATTCAACGCTAATTAGGTTTTCATCAAATATTGTCCTGCATCTAAAAGTTGGACTTGAAATTAGATTTTTGGCACCGTATCTCCCCTCCCACTTATTCACTAACTTGACGATTCTATGTTTCCTAATATTTTCCATAGTTTTACCATAGATAGCGTTGTTCATAAGTTTAATAATGGTTTTTTCGAAATCAAACTTGGCCTTCGTTCTTAATTGGGTGTTATATTTGATGTATGGTGCCAAAAAAGCGGACTGTTTAAACTTTAAAATTCTGTGGGTCTTTTTCAAGACCAGACCGTGGTTCAGGGCCTGTTTGAACGCCCTGTAATGTATCACGTATTTTTCTTTGGGATAAAGGGTAGTCATAAGTTTAGGTAATTTCGATTCTGGCGGTACTCGGTGTTCGGCAGCAAAAGGGAGATCTTTGTGCAAATCGTGCAACCCGTCAGGATACTCTAAGTCAACCTCTAAAATATACCCTTATTTAGCATCGTTGGGAATTTTAGTAACGTCAATACTGTCAATGTCGTCTACCCATTGAAAACCGCCTTGAGGCAAAAACTCACACATCGCCCAACCGTACAAGTTATTTACGTCTAGATACAGAATATATTTAGAGGGATCGTCCGGATTGTGTCCCTACATGTATTTATTATTGGCTTGCGGGAAGCGCTTAGAACATTGGCTCAAGCCGCCTCTGACAGCTCTCTCGAAAAATAGCAAAATATCGATATCTTGAAACGTTTCTAATTTACAGCCGGTAAATTTTAACATACAATCGAAAGTATAACCAGGCATGGTGTAATACCAAGCATGATCTAGACCGTAATTATCGTGACACGACTTTCTGAACGTCTCAAACACGTCACTTAGCAACATAATGTCAGTTTTGAGGTACAGATCCGAGTATTCACCGATCGTGCCTATATTGAATTTTTCCCAAACCAGTTGAGCGTGAGCGTATTCATTTTCATTGATATTGGTGTCATTTAGTTTGTTATAAAATTTATCGATAGTTGGAAGCGAAGTCTCTTGTAATTTCTCTAAATTGTCGATGTAGTCATAACAAAAAACGCCTTTTCTAGTTAATAGGGTCAACTGATCCGAAGGGATGTCACCAAATTCCTTTTTAGTGTTAACGAAATCCTTGCTTTTAAGAGAGGACGCTAGTGTCTCTAGAGAAAATCCCATGAATCTGAGGGAATCTATAAAACGAAATTTTACACTGGTTTCATTATCGAAAATCGTAAAACTTATATATTTTTCTTTATTGATGGGAAGAAGGGAGATATGATTGCGCTTGGCAAGGTCCCTGATAATGAAATGACTGTCGTAGCCGCTGAAATTATGAAATACCACTGGAATCACGAACGAGTTTCGATAATTTAGATTGCATGCCTGATGGGCGTACCCACGAAATCTAGAAGACATGGCAATGATCACGAACTATGATATCGTCGGGAGTGAACGATTTTTCACAAATATGACAATTTGCCGTAGCATTTTTCAAACTTATATTTTGATCCATCGGTTCCACGGTTGTTAATTTCGACGCAACGAATTTTGCGATTTTCTCCATTTGATCCGCATACCAAGACATACAATCGGAGCCTCGATAGCTTTTGAAAAAAGACAAAGAGTCGTCGTAGGAGCATTTAAAATAAAAAGCGGCACTGAACGCCTCGTGTTCTTGGTACTTGGAAGTCTGCGACATCGTTTCCGAATCGCGATAAGGTTTTAACATGGACTCGAAATCTGAATATATAACAAAAGGGGTGCGTTCTTTATAGAGGTAATTTTTAAACTTGACAAATTTTTCTTTGGGGAACGACACCTGGCAATTATTGAATTCTTCACAGTAAACAGTGTGGTTGTCTAATTTTTCCTGGGTTTGAAAATAATTCAGACATCTGTCACATATGAACATTTTGCCGTTGTGTTTATTCATTTGCGTAGAAATTAGACGCGACAAATTTTTAATCCAACAAAAATGATATTTTATAGCTGGCATTTCAACATCTTCCGCGGGAGGGGTCTCGTAGTCATTAATTTTTAGGAAATATTGATCCTGAATGAGTAGCAAGTTCACGTGTCTATCCATCTTCTTTTTAGTCAATCGCACCGGGCCAGTACAAAATTTACGCGGATTTTCGCATACTAACTCTAGGGCGTATACGTTAACGGAAATTTCATTTAATTTTTCGAACCTTTCGATTTTAGGAAGCGTTAGGGGAAAGTCCTCCAACCCGTCGAGGTTCAAAACCCCCGCGTAGTGGGGGTACGCACTCATGCGATATGAATGCTTATCTACGGGGTAAAGAGCGGAAATGACAGCCCGCATGAAGCACGCGTCATCATCGTTTCTGACGTTAACGCAAGCTTTTTTCTTTAAAATCTCATCCGGTAATTTCACGTACGACCCACCGCCGTTCCCCATTTGGACTTTGTTAACATTAACTTCCAAATATAAAATTATATGTAGCGCCCAACCAGAATCACGTTCCTGGAACTCTTCTAGAGTCTTTAAAATGGTGTCGGTGACGTTGTCCGCAAACCAACGTTTCAGCTCTGTGCCCCCGTCAATAGTAACATTTTTCGTATTGAAATATTTATTATCCAAAATTTCTTCATCTCCCGATTTTTTTATAAATTCCCCACAGAAAACGGTGTTAACCTTTATTATGTTGTATTCTTTTACGATTCTAGACAAGCGTGGTTTTAAAAGGCGAAAAGCGTCATTCAAGAAATCCACCATGTCTTTATGCTTAAGATTTACAATGACTCCCGAACGAATTCTACTTTTGAATGCGGACTTAGTGTCTTCCCATTTGACCCAACCGCGTCCACTCGCTTTTACTCCGCACCCAGCGCGTTTCATATTTTTTAAGTAAGCTGCAGCCATGATGCCGATGTGGTTCGGTGTGTACGCAGCTCTGCTGTGCGGAGAAACCGTGCGCTCTTTATATACCAAGACGCAACCGCTAAAAAAAATAATTTTGCAACGAAGCAAAAATTCATGTCCTGAAACCTACAATTTAGAAAAAAATTGTCTTATAAAATATATTCCGAGAAAGAAGCTAAATGCTTTTATCAAATAAAAACAGCAGGATGTCGTTGAAAAAACCAACTTAATTGTCATATGACCTTGAAAACGTCATCTGTGAATTTTCTTTTATAAACATTTGATTAGCCCCTTTGATATGCTACAACTTTTATTTGAAACATTTTTTGTAGAGTCATTAGTTTCCAAGATATTAAACTTTCATGCACATGACGTAATTATGAGACAAATTAAAAAAAAAAATCTTATGAAATATATCCCGAGAAAGAAGCTAAATGCTTTTATCAAATAAAAACAGCAGGATGTCATTGAAAAAACCAACTTAATTGTCATTTGACCTTGAAAACGTCATCTGTGAATTTTCTTTTATAAACAGCCCCTTTGATATGCTACAACTTTTATTTGAAACATTTTTTTGTAGAGTCATTAGTTTCCAAGATATTCAACTTTCATGCACATGACGTAATTATGAGACAAGTTGACCATCGCCCGGGCGGCCCCGTTCCACGAACGCGCCTGACGCCGGACGAAATCGAAACGCGGGCGCTAGCGAGATTATAAGCCGGGGCCGCCCGGGGAATTTTCAATTCGATTTCTTACATTCAAATAGCTTTCGTTATTTTTTCTTTTATTATGTTCAGGAGAGGTCACTGTTTTGTTGTTGATTATCGCACGTTAGGAAAAGATTCACAATGAAAAGGCAGGCAATTTTTAAATGATTTTATTTGATATAATATTTTAAAATATAATATTTTATACTGTAATAGGTGGTATACTATAAGCCCCAATTTTCGTGAAAAACACGTGCCCGTTCCTCTAATCCCTCACTAGACAGGCGCTGCAACCGCAGCCTTTCGGCCTGGCGAAAGACCCTACGAGCAGCCTTGCTAAGGCCAGGCGGATACGGACGCAGCACATTTCTCTCTTCTAGGTCAGGTGTGTAAGTACCCACATCGTCCCATTCTTCTTCCAGGGGAGGCCAGGTGTTTTCTGCGGGAGATTGACTGCTCTTCCGTTCTTCTGAGGGCGGTTGTTTACCGTGTTCTGCTGGGAGCTGCTGGCTGCCTTGCCATTGTTCTGTTGGTTGTTGGTTGCCCTGCCATTGCTCTGCGGGTTGTTTGGTGTCCTGAGGATATTCTGGGAGACCAACCTCTTCACCACAGATGTGTCATGGCACTCCATGCCACATCACCTGTGCTGTTTCTTTGGGGAGCTGTTGTTGTTCAGGAGGCTTGTAGTCTTTGTTGCAGTCACACTGCAGCCCCCAGTCGTAGACGTCCAACATTTCTTCTGTTACAGTGGGGAGGGGCACTTGCACCAGGGCACTAGCTCGGTCTCCATTTCTTGCATCTTGAAGCACTTGGAAAGAACTGACGAAGGAGTGAAAACCCGCCTCCTTTTCTAAGCCACTATTTGCTGACTAAGGTTTTTTTTGCCTTGTAAGCATATTTGACATTCATTTGAATTTCAACATTCAAAATCGGAAAAAAAATTGGGAGAATAAAAACAAACTGGTAAAGCAAAATTTGAAAAAAAAAATTTTGGTAAAAATTGGTAAACAAAAATTCTCCTGTTTGATTGACAGTCGACCCTAGACCACAGTGTGTCAATTTTAAATTTTTATTTACTCGAATTGGATTTTTTTTATTGGATCTTATTCGATCAGAGGCATTTCCTATATTGTCTGAATTTTTTCTAACATTTTTTTGGTCAGTGTCGTTTTCTGTATATTTCCACTTGCAACAGAGCCTTCTACGTTATGTCTTGTCAAAGTTAGTGGCTTATTTGAGGCCTTTCTCACACTTTTTTCTCAAAATTTCACCCTGCAATCGACTTAGGGCCTTTTAAAAATTCATTGTTTGACAAATTATTGGATCTTATTCGATCAGAGGCATTTCCTATATTATCTGAATTTTTTCTAACATTTCTTTTTGGTCAGTGTCCGTTTTCTGTATATTTCCACTTGAAACAGAGTCTTTTACGTTATGTCTTGTCAAAGTTAATGGCTTAGTTGAGGCCTTTCTATCACTTTTTTCTCAAAATTTCACCCTGCAATCGAATTAGGACCTTTTAAAAATTCATTTAAAAAATTTTTTTTAAAATTTTTGGAATTTTCATAGGTGTCGATTCTGTGCTACTGGCACGGGCCACAATTGGGGACATGCCTCTTTTTTTTGCTGACGTCGCATTTATTTCCTATAAATTGTGTCATACATCAGAGAGAGCATTTAGTTCACAGACTTCCGTGTTATAGTAAGTGTTCCATCATGGCTAGCAACAGACGGACCTGTCGCAGTCTCAATCCGAGTCTCAGCCGTCAACTAGTCAACCTGCACAGAAACCAATTATTCACAGCCACGTGGTAATCCCAGTAAGTGTTTTTATGTGCTATGAACATTGAAAATCTTTTTTTTTAAGGTAATTATGCTCAAGACACACTAAAAAAATTTGTTTTTCAGTGTACAACATATCCACCCCCGCAAGAACAACTTTTACCACCTGTTGCTTCTCGCAGTTCGCCCTACCGCTACGGTATGGGTGCAGCTGCAAAAAAAAATTAAACTGCAGGACGACGACGCCTTCAGCGTGATTAGCTTGCCACCCACTGAAGACAGTGAAGACGAATTTGAGTCGGAAGGAAAAGGCGATATATCTTCATACGTCAAAGGGGTGACAGTTGAGCTGAAACGAAAGTATGAAGCGACGAAGCGGAAGCTACAGGTGGAACAAGATAAGAAGTCAGAAAGAAGACGTGAATTGGAGCGATTAAAAAAACAGGACATAAAGGGTGATAAATTAATTCAACAATTACAACAAGATTTGGTTGTCGGTGCTAGACTATTAAAACGATTTAATTTATAGAAAATTTTTTAAAGTATTATTTTAGCCTAGCAACCTTTTTATGTCATGCTTTTTTAATCGCTTCTTTCTTATATTTATTTTGTTTATTATCCTTTTTGTATTTTTAACACTTTAACCTAATTACATATATTTTTTTAATATGTTTTGTATTTTTGTGTTATCCTTTCATACCACATAAGTTAAAACTATATGAAAATATTAAAGTTCAAGTATTATTCTTCCTCCCTGTATAGCTTGTTACTCAAACGACCTCCAGCAAAGGTCTTTTATTCTCGGTGCATTTCGCGTACCTAAGCATTTCCTTTGTTCCTCAACTTTTGCTATTCTCGTACCTTATTTAAATACTTAACAACAGAGGATTTTTGATATAGGTACCATCAAAACTCGTTAAAAACCATAGCAAGTGCCAAGTGCCTTGAAGGGTCATGTGGCGCCATCTCTACATTGGTAGTACTACTATAATTCCCGGATCGCGAGACCTGGCCTTCCTAAATCATAGGCCTACAGCCTAACAGGGTGAATATAAGTCATATTGTGGAACAATAAAACAGGAAATAATTTTAAATGTTTATTAAAAATCAATTATATAAGGTTAGGTTTTTTATTTTCTTATTAACCTCATATAATGTAATGTCCTGGTTCAACGTTTCTAAATTTTTTAAATACTGCTTCAATTTTCTCTTATAATACAATTTGTCCATTCTTCGGGCATTCAAGGTTCTACAATAAATTCAATATTTGTTGTCCTTCCGATCGGCCCCAAACTTCGCAGAAAATACCTTTTGCCAGCACCAATTTCACCATTTATCTTCTCAATTATCTCGGATGTAAACTCCGCGGTGTAGCGTTGCGGTAGCACCGTTTTAAATTCGTCGCACTCTACTAAGATTTTTTCTCCGTACTGCGTGTTCACCTTGTCCACCATCTTTATTTGAAATTTTTCATCCACTTCCAAATTCTGCAAACTCTCGAATCTCTTCAAGACCAAATTCTTGTTCAAACTTTCGACGAACGACTGCATTTTGTGGCTTAGAAATTTTTACTGCAACTAGCTTGAGAATGGTGCAGGAACTGCGCTCCATCAAATATATAGGCGTCATCCCTCCACCGGCGGCAAGAGTGGGGTCAGGGGTGGGGGCCGGCTTCCAAGAATCACATGTAAAGGTCAAGTGAGGTCAAGCTGTGACGTCACGTGACCTCGGCTGTGACGTAGCCAAAATGCACTCATTTCTGGCCTTATGGAGATTAACATGGGGCAAGTGGCCCAGAACTCTCTTAGTATATCTACTTACGACTGTATACAAACACCAAATAATAATAAATAAATAAATAAAATATATAATGATCTAAATAATGGCAAGTTCCTTCTGTGTAAAAATACATATGTGGGAAGCTCAAATAAAACAATAAATTCTCTTTTTTTTATTGTGTGATTATGAATACATAATGCTTCTGGCGATCCTAAATTTGGATCGCCAGAAGCATCCTGTCCTCATCGTCCATGGTAACGTCTTCGGGGCTAGGCTGGGCTGCAGGGCCCGGGTGGGCCGCGGGGCCCGGGTGGGCCGCGGGGCTCGGGTGGGCCGCGGGGCCCGGGTGGGCCGCGGGGCCTGGGGAAACAGAGGGGCCCGGCGGGGCTTCTCGGCGAGGGGGGGCCGCGGGGCTCTGGTGGGCTGCGGGGGACTGTGGGGGTCTCCCGCCCCACCTTCCTCTTGGATTCCATCGCCCCCGCCCTCTCCCTCGCCCACGCCCACGCCCACGCCCTCTTCCGAAACCATGCTGGAAAATGAAATTTTTGTAAATACATAAGGTGTTTAAAAAGCAGTGGACAAATTTTCTAGGTCAGATAAGACATAAAGTCAATACAGTATGTTTACAATGTAAGCATATTTTGTAAAAAAAATAGTTTACCTACTCTAAACCCTGACAGGCTTCAAGAACTTTGTTATTTACAATTAAATTCTGCACAAGATATAGGTAACAAAATTTTAAAAGTGTTAGATACTCATTTTTATTTAGAACCAAATATTTTGTGGTAAATCACTGGAATGGTTAAATTTTGTTTTAAATTTGAAATATATTTCCAACAAATTATGCTGGATTTAATTTTCCCTCCTTTAAAGGCAAAGGTATAGGTACTTCATCGAAAATCATATAGTTTTCTGATTTAATCAGTATAAATTGTTTTTTATTGCAAGTGATAGCTAACTTTAAAGAAATTTTAAATATAAGTAGTATAAGATATAAGTATGTATTTCCTACTTAATTAATATTTGTTGTTTTCTTCATACAGTGGATAAAACCAATTTCAGTTAACTGAACGGATATAGTTTCATATCCATCCTAGTAGGAAATAAGATAGAAATCTACCAATCGCAGTTAAGATTTTTCCCGCACATATATTGACAATCACGTTATCCTTCAATTAATTTTATTCCAAAATGCCACTGTGATCTGTCAAACTATTATCATCATTTATTCAAATATTCGTTTAGCAGCTACTACATGTAGAAAAATATACTGTAGGTACAACTTTAGTGGAATATCGTTTTCGTTCGATATGCTCGGTATGGACATCAAATTATTCACTGTGGTTTACAAAGTATCATTTCTAATGTAGTTCAATAGAACTATATTGAAACTTTGGTTTGTGTGTACCTACTCTTGTCTGGATATTTATTTTAAATCAGCTTCAAAGTTAGCAGTCACAATAAAAAACTAGCTCACATTAATATTTATGATTACTGTACAAAAATTTGAAATCAATTGCCAGAGAACTTTTTGAATCTGATATGAAAAACGACAAAAGAAAAAGAATGGCTTCAAAATATAATCTCAATTTTGGTTTTTTTTGGAAATACAATTAAAAACAAAATACCTTATTAATAAAGTGACATTTTAGTCACTAAGTTTATATTAACCTTTTTCTTATTTTTTTTTGTTTTTTTTGTCCTAGAAAGCTATCTGCTGCTTTTTTCCATATTCTGTAAAAATTGAGTATACAGTGACTGGCAGAAAGTTGGACACAAAAATTCAATATTTTTGAACTATGATTTCGATTAATTTAAATTTCTAGCTGCTAATCGAAAATTAAAGTTTAGTAGCAAATTCATGTGTTATCCGATGATAAGTTGCACTTGCGGTATTTTGTTTTTTGTAATACACAGGGTGGTCGAAAAAATGCAAAAAAAGTTAAATTTCTTTTTTTTACTAGTTGGCTGTGACTTTAAATCTGACATCCACCTTTGATTCCACAATACTTTTGTAGGTAACTTTTTACCGTATTTTAAAAAATAAGGGTACTTTACTCTTGAGTTATTTTGACATTTTTGAATTTACCTCGTATCCAAAAAGAGATATTTAAATTTTGATATGTGCGTTTTGAGTTTTAAATGATGCACCAACTTTTATCAAGAATAAAATTTACTGAGAAATTAATAATAAAAAAGTTTTCCATTTCTGCCGGTCACTGTGTATGCATATCTTAGCCTTGCAGCAGCCAATAGAATTTGTGTGTAGCGTCCTATGATAACCCCCCCGGCTGCTACCAATTGTAGTATTTGCTCGATCTCCTAAAAAATATGAATTATAGTTGGAATAGCTAGTCTAAATAATAAAAAATTAAAAAGTGTTTTCTTAATTTAGGGCTACCTACATTAAAATTTATATTTTTTTATTATACCTAGTCTATATCAGACTATAGTTTGCCAATATATATTCTAACAATCCAGCAAGGATATATTGTACACCTACAATAATTATGAAGATGACATTCTGATAGTTAAATTTGTGACTCGGTTCTCAAAATTCTCAGTGTACAAGCTGATCCTCTTAACAAAATTTTACTCCTTTAATTTTTATATCCCTATATTCCAGTTAGAGAAAATAGTAAAAATAATTAATGTTGAAGAAAATGTTCCTGTTAGGTTAATGGGCTTATCAGAATTTTATTTATACAGGATGTTTTAGAGGTACGAACTGAACTTATTATTTTTAATTTAGGACACCCTGTATATTTTTAAATCTGTAATCTCGATTACAATGTGTACAGGCTTAGTCATGAATAATGAAGCATATCCAGGGGTGTCATTTCAGACTTCTCTTGGGGGGGACATAGGTACCTACCCAAGAATCTCGCTGCAGATATACCTTATAAAATAATAATAATTTAAACCAACACAAAAAATTTAATTGACTAGTAAATATCTGTGTTGAATGATGTGTACAGGGTGTCCTGAAAAAAACATTCCCATCCGGCCGGCAATATACTCAGTGGACAAAAATAAATCGAAAATCACCTATCGAAAAATGTCAAATAATGCTTCGTAAGAAAGTATTTTAAAAAATTATCAAAAACATTGAAAGGAATAATCAAAATGGCTCTCACAATTTTATAATCAGGATGGCGTCTGTTGGGAGCTGCAGCACTGGCATTATTATTGAAAAGCCCTATCAACTCATCCAGATATTCTCGATTAGTGTAATTTTCGCTTATTCGTAAAAAAATTAAATTAGTTCTTATCACTAAAATAAACTTTGACTTATGACTTATACCTATAGTTTTTGCAAAATGCATAATGGTGATAATGGTTTTTGCGATAATACAGGGTTATTGGTAATTCGATACATTCCTTTGGATGTGATAAGGGAGGAGGTAAGGAGTAAATTTCATCCTATATGCATTATGCACAACTCTTTGTTTAATATTTTTGACAACAAAAAAAAGTTCTGTACATTTTTTGTCTACTAAGAAAATTGAAATATCTCAAAACTATATTGAGTCTTGCATAATGCATATATTAGGATTAAATTTACTCCTTACCTCCTCTTCTATCATATCCCCAAAGGATGTACCAATGTATATAATTACCCTGTATAGAAGTGTGAATGTGCTGTTGGCTCCTGCCTGGACTTCATTTGTTGCTTCCCAAATCATGCCTATCTTTTGATTTGGTTAATGTTACACCGTACTGATGATTGCCAAATAGCATGAAACACGTGTATGCGGTTACTAGTTTTTTCTTTTTGTTAACTTTGAGTGTTTGCCCATTATCACCTTTTCTTATATATATATATATATATATACGTAAAAAATACAGGAATTCCGTCAGCCGGTCAGTAAGTATCCATAATATAGGTACCTATATGAGTTAAGGCTGACTGAAAAATATTTTAGTCAACGGGTTAAGGTGACAGGAAACGCGCATCTTAGGCAGTGACTTCATTTATTTTTATTGACGAAAGGTTCAATAATTTAAATTGTTTTTATTTGTTAGTTACCATTTTGTAAATAATTTATTTTTGTGTTTACTAATATTTGGTCAATAATTATCCAGAGCAATTTGACCCGCAGGTAAATAAAAAATCACCAAATGGTTTTCGTGACAATTGGGGGTATAAAAAAAATGGTAGCCGGCCCTGGATTTGCATTTTCAAAACGGTAGAATGGTCAAAAGAAACAAAAAAGTTCAAGCGATTATATCCAAAAATAAAGATTTTATGGATTATTGTAAATATAGACTCTATATAAATAAAGGAAGTTCGGAGAACACATAGGTACATAGTTTTCTCGAGGATATTTAAATAAACAGAGTACTCATAAATCCAGATTATTTAAATGTTAATGTAAATCTCAATATCCTATACATTCCTAAACACAGGGACTCACTCAATGATAATACCACACGGCCTCTCCCTTATCGGGAAATCCTTTTAACCATTGAAAAACGTGTTCGGAACCTTAATTGATGTTTTTAACTCCTCCATTATACCTATTTCAACTTCATATTTTTACTTGGAAAACTTATTTACCCGCCTATGGCGAATTTCCTATTTCGCTGGCTTTGTTGGTAACGTTCAGGGCTTTTATGCTCGTTCTCAAGGTCTATAGACAGAAAGGTGTTGCCTCGTAACTTTCAACCAATCACCGTCGAACGCGCGAACGCGTAATCATTTGGGCCTAGTTGAAATATAGGGAATAACTGCAATAGAATAAACATACATACAGGGTGTCTCACCACAAACTGCATCGATCGATATCTCAAAAAGTAAACTTAAGTAGAGATACTAAGAGAGCACCAGACCAGACTTGTCGAAACCTGTCTGGTCTGGTACTCTCCTAGGTTTTGCCCGTCTCCCCACTCTCTCCCCACTCCTATTGAAACAGCTATATAGGAGAGGTTCAATTAAGATCTCATCAGACACGCAGATCATTTACAACATGTCCTTCATAAATAGTTTAAACAATTTGCTGGTGAAAAATCTGGTGAATGTTCGAGATTTGGAAGTAAATAAAAAATTTGAGATCCAGTGTTTTAAGAGAATAAATACCAAGTTTGGGGAAAAGGTAGTGGTGGAATTTGCCGACTTCAAGACCATCCTGCCTCAGCGTTTTACGGAGCAATTAACTCAAGAGCGAATTGACGAATTGAATGGTGACAAAAGGTATTTTTTAACAAGCTTGGGGCCCGTCGGCAAGACTACAAATATTATATTTTCTGAAGCATGAGCGAGAGACTGCGGCGATATATGGAGGCACTCGAAGAGCTGAGACGCTTGATTATTATGTATGAACTAACTAAAAAGTTTAGAAATGTAAAGTTGTGAAAATAAAAAATATTATTTGTTTGTGTGTTTTTTACTACAAATCCCAATATTGTCTGGGCACAGATATTCTGATTTTAAACAAATCATAAAAAAAATGCCTAGCGAATTTCCCAAGGACAGTGAGAAAATATTCTACATAATATCCAATTAGACAATTGCTCTAAGAATATGCAAAAAAAAGTAAAACATTTTTTGAAAAAGTAATTTTTATTTTTTTATTTAAAAAAATATTGCCAATTGCCAATTGCTTTAATTGCCACTTAGCCACTTGGCCCCTTGGCCCCCTTGGCCCCCCCTCCCCCCATTAGTTTTGTTTTCAGTGCTCTGAAATACCCGGGGATTGAACCCGAGACACCTAGCTGGTAGCAAAAGACGCTTGTCTCTTAACCACGGCTGTATTTCCAAAGGGGTTTCTTGAAAATTTCTACCCTTTCTTATTCAGGTAGCGCGTTGAAGTCGCCTGCTTGGGGTATGCAACGTGGGTGGGCCAGTAGGAGAAAGTATCAAACGCCGCGCTGCGGTGGTACAGTCAGCGGTACCGCTTCTCGGGGGATGCTGCCGCGGGCGTGCCGAGGGTACAGTCTAGTCGGACGCTAGAATACCGCTCAGTCGGGGCTCCTCCGGTACAGTCCAGACAGGCAGGTAGAATAACCGCGCTTCGAACTGGACTCGACCTTACGGTCTTGGGTTGACTATGGCTTATTTTTTGGGCCCTTTATGGTTGTGTTACACAAAATTATTCGATATTTACAAATTTATTATAAAAATAGTTTTTTCTTTATGGTATTTTCAGAGAGTTCTATGGTATACAGAGTGTTTAACTCGGCGCTCTCATTCCAGAAGGTGGCGGACACGCGCCACGCGCTCCATCGAAGGTCGAGGCGCGGTTCCAGTCGACGTGCGGTACAGACGACGCTTCGGGCTGGAAGCTGTGGTCTTGGGTTGATTATAACTTATTTTTTGAACACTTTATGGTTGAGTTATATAAAATTATTCACTATTTATTATAAAAATCGTTTTTCGTTATATTTTCAGAGAGTTCTATGGTATACAGAGTGTTTAACTCAGCGCTCTCCAGACTAATTATATTGGTTTCTATGCTTAAGAAACATTCTTGAAAATTAACTGGGGGCGACTATAGTTTATTTTTGAAAACATTACGGCTGTGTTATACAAATTATTCTCTATTTATTATAAAAATCGTTTTTCTTTATATTTTCAGAGAGTTCTATGGTATACAGAGTGTTTAACTCAGCGCTCTCCAGACTAATTATATTGGTTTCTATGCTTAAGAAACATTCTTGAAAATTAACTGGGGGCGACTATAGTTTATTTTGAAAACTTTACGGCTGTGTTATACAAATTATTCTCTATTTATTATAAAAATAGTTTTTTCTTTATATTTTCAGAGTTCTATGGTATACAGAGTGTTTGACTGAGCGCTCTCCAGACTAATTATATTGGTTTCTTTGTTTAAGAAACTGGAAAATTAAAGGCTCAGAATGATTTTGTTAGATATTTAATGTGTGGAATGAAACAAGAGAAATATATTTATGTTTTATATTAAAAAAATATACATATACAATAAACACTAATTTCTAAATATATACACACTTACATCTAATTGGATAAAATAATGAAACTTATCTATACATATACGTATAACTAAATATATTTAGGGGAGATTTTTTTTCATGCGTTCAAGTTTTTCAACTTCATTCATACATGAGGCACGCCCTTCTTTCGCACGATTATAAATGGCTTTTATTTTCAACATCCTCTTTTCACATTCATCCCACTCCCTTTGCATTCGATTCATCACACATTCAAACCTTCTCTTTTTTTCGTTTGCGTTTGAAATGCCCCCATCTGCCAACTCTCTCATATTCATAAATACTTCACTCACACTTTGATGCTGCTCGTTCACAAATCTCCCCTTTTCATTTAGCATTGTCAAATTCTTTCCCCCACGCGTTGTCTGTGACTCCTGGGAGGGTCGCTTCGCTACCAAATCGTCTGCCTCGTCGCTTAACCTCTTGCATGACGACCGCGATGAAGCCCTGGAGCCCCCACACCGGCTTTGATTATCTATCTGTGAGGAAGAAACCTTATTTGAAAATAGCGAATTTTATAAATGTTAGCTTACCTTTGACGATGCTGCCGGTGATGGAAGACGTCCAACTTCAAAATCGGAACCATAATCATCAAGAGCCATGTCGCAGAGTTGCTGGTTGGTGAGCCCTGCGATGAATGGCTCCTCCAGCAGACTCAACACGCTTGAGTTGAGATTGGGCAGCTATGAAAGGAAAACATTATATGGGAAAATACTGATTAATGCAAACTTACAGGTTCGGGGCAAATTGACGCCACAGCGTTGACCGTCTCGTCGGCACTCCGAGTTGGCTACAAGTAAATGGGTTCAATGAGAATCGAATGAGAAATTAAACTAAAAAACTTACAGCTACCAAACGGCAATCACTTAGAATTTTAATTTTTGATGATTCCATACTGTTCAAAGCGACGAAGCACAGGTGAACTGAGTAAAAGCGGTTCGGAACACGGGTGAACTGAGTAAAAGCGACTCGGAACACGACTGTGAAACACGGGTGAACTGAAGAGGAAACGCGCCACGCATCGTGTGTATATCGGAACAGTGTTGCCAGTTTGGTAGATTTTTCCTGAACGTTAGGGAGACCCGCCCACCGGAGGCAACGTTGTCAGATTACCGAAAGTCCCCACCAACCCCGCCCCATCAGTGCCCTCCTACATGGTACCGCCCACATCCCTTCTTTCCGCATAGTAAGAAGTATTGGAATATAAGAGTCATATCTTTGCTTTCAGTGATAGTTTCTACCAATCTTTAGTTTTCTGCAAATCGTAATGTCTAACATCAGGTATATCATCGACGCTGATGGCTTTCAAGTTAGTGGAAAGTTCGTTATAAAAGAAATGTCGATATACGATATGAAATCGAGGGAAGTGACATCCAGGTATTATCGTGTGGGAAACTACCGCAGCCTATCTTCTAAGGATGCATGCACTGCTCGTTGGTTAACGATGAACTTGCACGGCTTGAAGTTTGAAGATTGTGCAACGGATGAAGCCCAGGAAAGTGCGTTAGAAGAGATTCGGCGTCTGGGGGAGTCCGCTGGCGATGAACTTATAGCTTACAAGGGAGGACAAGTTGAAAGGAATCTGCTGCAGGCCGCGGGGTATGCCCACTTATCTTACAATATCGAGGATCTAGGCTGCCCCAAGTTCGACGTCCTTGTTCGGAAGCAGCAGAGGTTCTACGAGCGAGTGCGTGCAAACCAATGTGAGCGACACATCACGAGGCCTGGAAAAGCATTTCACTGCCCGAGGGTAGAACTAATGTTTTTTTCTGAATTTATAAGACGATGTAAATAATTTAGTTTTTGTGAAAATGTAAATAAAAATGTAAAGTTATTATGCTGTTTCATTTCCAGCAGAAAAGAATGATTATGAAAAAAAGTCAATTTAAAAACTTTCCCGCTGCAGGAAAGACGTGCTTCGTGAAATTAATGTTTGTAGAAAATGGTAAAATGTTAAAATAAAAAAGGGAGCAAAAAAAAAACCTTTTCTCAGATCCTGTTTTCATACTAAAATTTTGGAGAGGGGACCATCCTTCGACGCTCTTACCCTATATAGGTAGGAACTCTGCCTATTTCTAGCACACTGCTCTACTCATTGCTTCGAAGATGATCGATGGTAATGAAATAGCTACAGAGAGCGACAAAACTGTAAAGGCATATGAGAAGGTGTTTAACATACTTAATGAAAGTGACAGACCTACACTTCCACAAGTATTACAACGTTGGCAGCAAAAGTTGCAATTGTCGGTGAGACAACATTCCTCAGCACTCCGATGTCATTTTCACCAAGGCACTTTGTCAAAGTTGCATGCCAATCTGCAACATCTCAAAAGACTTCAATTATACTTCAAAACATTATGCAAAACTGGATCTGGTAAGCAACACCTCAATAGAAGTCATCGAGTCAAATGGGTGGACGTTCAAGCAGCGTTCCAGAGTCGTCTTCGCACAGGTGTTATAGTAAATATGAGGCACATCGATTTATTCCAGTTTTTTGACGATGCATTTATTCTTTTTAAGAGTCGCATAACTAGAACTTTAAATGCTTTTCACATTGTTAAGGTAAATGCGGTTTTTAATGGTGAATTTGTTAAAATGTCTCAAGATACAGTCATAAGTGACAACAAATGCTTCAACACAAAAAATGCTATAATTGACCAGGGGAGTGATTTAAAGTTGTGGTTTACAGATAATATAAAGGATAGGATTATAAAGAAGCTTGAAGATTTTCATGACAATGGATCGGGGTGGGCGTTACGCAAAATTTTGAGTTTAGTCATCAGTATAAATAAAGTTGAGATAGGAAACGGTGCTTCATATCTGCCACTCCCCGTTGAAATTTCCAAAAAACAAGCATGTGTCAATGTAAAAAATAGTGATGGAGCATGCTTCTTTTGGAGTCTTATTGCCGCTCTTTACCCCTCTCAAAAGCATATTGATCGGGTTAATTCATATCCTCACTACAGGCTGAAATTTAAATTAGATGATATAGACCTACCAATGCAATTATCTCAAATATCGAAATTCGAAAAATTAAATGAAATTTCTATAAATGTGTATATTTTGGAGTTGGTAAGTGAGACTCCACGTCAATTTATCACCTCTCCAGCTCGACTAACTAAAAATAAAATGGATAGACATGTGAATTTACTTCTAATTCAAAGTCATTATTTTTTGAAAACTAGCGACTTTGAAGCACCGTCTGTCGACGATGCGCACGTTGATATAAAATACCATTATTGTTGGATTAAAGATTTATCTAGACTGATTTCGAAACAGCCTAGTAAACATAACGGTAGAAAATTTATAT
Source organism: Pseudeuparius sepicola (assembly GCA_963920635.1). Classification (NCBI taxonomy): domain Eukaryota; kingdom Metazoa; phylum Arthropoda; class Insecta; order Coleoptera; family Anthribidae; genus Pseudeuparius; species Pseudeuparius sepicola. The sequence goes on from OY987305.1 coordinate 38,823,698, forward strand.
GCGAGAGATGTTTAAATTACTTTTCATCGCAAGATAAGTTAGAAGAGCATACAGTTTATTGCGAGCAAATAAATAATTGTAAAATCGAGTTTCCCAAAGAGAAGTTTATCGAATTTAAAAATTTTGTTAATAAAGAACGCACCCCATTCACCCTGTATGCTGACTTTGAAGCAATGCTAAAACCCTGCGGAGATTCTGATGCTAGCCTAAAAACTGTTAAATATCAAAGACACGAAGCATTCAGTGCCGGTTATTATTTCAAGTGCTCTTTTGACAACTCGCTCTCTTTCTACAAAGCTTATCGCGGGGGAGACTGTATGATATGGTTTGCCAATCAAATAGAGGAAATTGCTAAGTTTATATCATCCAAATTGAATCTTGTTGAACCTATGGATGAAGCCATAAGTCTTAAAGATGCCACCCCTAATTGTCACATTTGCGAGAAAAAATTCAATGTTAACGACATAATTGTACGTGACCACTGTCACCTGTCATCGATGTTTCGAGGTTATGCACATCAAGCGTGCAACTTAAATTATAAAAACTCGTTTGTAGTTCCCATCATTTTCCACAATCTTAGTGGGTATGACAGCCACTTTATAATACGAGAACTTGCCAAACGGAATCATGTCAACCTACTTCCTGTTAATAATGAAAAATATATAAGCTTTACAGTATTCGATAATGAAACAAATATTAAATTTCGGTTCATCGATTCTTTCAAGTTCTTGGCCTTTCCTCTCGACAAACTCGCATCATCTCTAAATAGTTTCGAAAACACTAGAAATGAATTTCGATTGTCTTCCGAAAATTTTGACTTGTTAACTAGGAAAGGGGTTTTTTGTTATGATTATATCGATTCTCTGGAAAAATTGGAAGAAACCGCATTACCATCGATTCAACATTTTTATAACAAATTAAATGACACTAATATTAACGAGAAGGATTACGGACATGCGCAATTAATTTGGGAGAGGTTTGGTGTAAAAACCTTGGGTGAGTATTTAGATCTGTACTTAAAGACTGACGTGCTCTTGCTCACAGATATATTTGAACACTTTAGAACGACTTGTCTTCAAAATTACGGTTTAGATCCTGCCTGGTACTATACTTTGCCTGGATTCAGTTGGGATTGCATGCTTCGATATACGAAATGTAAATTAGAAACCTTCCAAGATAGTGACATCTTAATGTTTTTCGAGAGGGCAATTCGAGGTGGGGTAAGCCAGGTAAGCCACCGCTTTTCTCAGGCCAACAACAAATATATGGCAAACTATGATGCTAGTATGCCATCAAAATATATTCTTTATGCGGACGTTAACAACCTTTATGGCTGGGCAATGTGTGAACCCCTTCCTTACGGAGGATTTGAGTGGGCCTCCAACGATACTGACGTCACCAAGGTTGCTGACAATGCCGATGAAGGATATATTTTAGAAGTGGATTTGTCGTATCCCGATCATCTTCATGACCATCATAAAGATCTTCCTTTCGCACCTGAACATCGTAAACCTCCAGGTTCCAAAATAAAAAAGCTCATGACCACTCTCGATGATAAGAAGAATTATGTGATTCATTATAGAGCGCTTAAGCAAGCTTTACAACATGGTTTAATTCTGAAAAAAATTCACAAAGTTTTGAAATTTAAGCAGTCTACCTGGTTAGCTCCCTATATACAACTCAATACCCACTTAAGAACTGTGACAACATTAGATTTTGAAAAAAATATAATGAAACTAATGAATAATGCAATCTACGGCAAAACAATGCAAAATGTTAGAAAACATAGGATTGTGAGATTATTAAGGACGTGGGAGGGTAGATACGGCGCCAAAAATTTAATTTCTAGCCCTCGTTTTAGACATAGGATAATTTTTGAAGAGAATTTAATAAGTGTCGAATTAAATAAGACAAATATTATGTTTGATAAACCTCTGTACGTTGGGATGTCTATTCTGGACATATCAAAAACCTGTGTTTACGAATTTCACTATGACTTTATGTTGAAAACATTTTCACCAACTAACTGCTTATTATTATATACTGATACTGATAGTTTAGTTTACGAAATCCGCTGTGAGGACATGTTCGAGGATGTAATTAAGAATCATATTCATCGGTTTGACACTAGTGACTATCCTGCAGATAATCAATATGGAATTCCGCTTGTAAATAAGAAGGTGCCAGGACTGATGAAGGACGAATTAAATGGTCGTATTTTAACACATTTTGTTGGACTTAGATCTAAAATGTATACTTATAAGGTTCAAGGAAAAAATTTGTGTGTTAAAAAATCCAAAGGTGTTAGAGGTAGTGTTGTAGCGAAGCAGATAACGTATCAAGATTATTTCGATTGTTTATTCGATAAGACAGAGAAAATTGTAAATCAACGATCTATACGATCGTTTTCTCATAACGTCTTTAGCATAAGTCAATCTAAGATTGGTTTAAATCCATTTGACGATAAGCGATATTTAGTTGATAGTGTTTCAACCCTTCCTTGGGGTCATAAAGATGTACGTGTGGATGAATAAAAAATATATTTTACAAATAGTGTTTCATTCTCTTGTAGCCCCCCACCCCTGACGTCCCACCGCCCAGTTTGTATATATAACCGAGACATCGAGCTCATTCTGCAGTCTGAAAACTTGTAACAAGAGTTCGCAGCAACATGTACAACCAGACCATTCAGATCGAATCAGACATGGTGCCCTGCCCCTACATTGCCAGCCACATGGTACGGAGAAGTCGACTGCAGAATCATCTGGTGAAGTGTCGGCGACAGTTGGGACATGTGCCTGAAATCAATTGGGAAGAGTATTACCGACATATCAACAATCAGCCGTCGATGATCATAAGAAATCCCAGGATTGGCCCGGAATAAAAATGTTGTAAAATAAAAATATTGTAAAATAAAAGTCATATTTTTTAATCAGTGCTTTATTCCAACCTTCTTCTATACAAGTCTGCTAACAAAAATTGATTATAATAAGAGTACAGTTCAAAAATGCAATATGTTTCCATGCTACATACCGCATTGCACATTAAAAATACAATTTCCATTACATTTATGGCATAGTTACTACGTACTAATAATTCATTGACCTTATCTAAAAAATTAAGGTAAAAATCATACAATTCAAAATTAATCAAAAAGCTCATCCTTAAAGTCACATATGGTGCGATATTTAGTAGCTCGAAAACCTCTGCTATGGAAAACCATTGGCTAACACCATTTTTTGTAAGCAACACTCGTTGATTTCCATCTGCAGTCAACATGGTTCTTAACAATATATCGTCAAATCTGATGAACATCGGGGTACCCAGGTTGTTGGTAAAGTTGTTTAAATTATTCACTAATTCTTTCCACTCCAAATAGTCCAGCGAAATCACATTTCGTCGCACTGTTGATCGGATATTAACTTGGTGTTTGAAATATCTCATAATGCTCAAACCATTATTAATAATATATGTAGGTAATGTGAAGCATGATGATAGAAGCAGAGAATCTTCGCTTACATTGTTTACTTCTTCATGGTCGCTACCATCGGTTTCATAGCCGCTGTCAACCATCTTAACACTTGAAGCTCTACACGACGTTTGACTCAGAGATCCACGAGTCATGGTCTTTATCAAAGCCCAACCATCGTACTAGCACCTTCCCCCTCTTTCTACGAAGAATCTTTTCAACCAGGTAGACATCGGGATGTTCAGTTTTTTGCAATTCTTCGCGGTAAAACCCGCCCTTTATAGGACTTCCATTTAAATCCTCTAGAAGATATGTAGGCGGGTTGGTAATTTGTACTTTGCTTATTTTAAACAATTCTGTACTCCAACTAGGCATATATCCTTTGGCAAATACGTGTTTCACTTTACTTATTCTCACAATATCTCCAACCTTCAATTTACTACCTCTGAAAATCTTCACGTGACTATACACTTTTTTAAGCAGATATTGTTCGTTACTTTTATTAACTTGGTTGGGTTTCATCTGAATCACTCTATGCTTTCTGTTATTATACTCGGCAACTAGCGTAGGCAAATAATCATCCCATTTAAATTTACCATTTAGACTAAAATACTTAAATAATCGCTCTTTTAGAGTTCGTATTACTCTCTCGGCCATGGCGGCTTTCGTGATGCTAAAAGTGCTGTAATGATTAATTTTGAATTTTCGCATCAAATTTTGAAATCTAGAGTTATAAAACTCTTTGCCCTGATCAGTTTGAAGGTTGCGAGGCTTTCGAGTTCCCGATAGGATATCAGCAAAGGCGTTGGTAACATCTTCGGCAGACTTGGATTTGAGCGGTCTGCACCAAACAAATTTAGAGAAGCAATCGATTACAACCAGTATGAATTTGAAGCCATTATTGTGACTAGCATACTGATCTAACTGCGCGAGATCAGCTTGCCACAAATCGTCTAAACCTTTAATGATAGTTCGACGACGTGGATAATTTTTTCGCGCTGGTTTATGTAATTCCTTAACTACTTGAATTTTTTCTTTACTATGCATGACTATGCTCCACCCTCAAGGATCTCTGCAAGTCTGAGAGATAGTAAGGATTGCATGCTCTTACCAGTTATTTTTAAATAATAATCTTCCATAGTTTTAACCAACTCTCTCAATTCATCGATCTTATCTTGGAAATTGTCTATCATTGTGTTGCGAATATGAAGATCGCATTCATCAGAATGCTGTTTAAGATTTGTGTAAAAATATTGTAATGTATGAATGACCCCCTCATCGACATATTGTTTTGTGCTGGCATCGCTTTCATCGATCGGGTGATTAACGTTGCTCAGTCTGCGGTTGCTACAATCATAGTTTCCTTCTAGAGTCAAATTTAATGTGTAAACAGGTGGGCAAGACCTGCTCCTTGATTTCGAGGCACGTCCGAACTTGTTTAAGGACATCTTTTAACTAACTTGAATGATCTATAGGGACAAATCTGTCTAATAATTTGGGATTTGGCCCGGACTGTTCACCAACCATTTTTAAATAACATTCTTCAACAATTTTAACAAATTTTCTTATTTCATCGATCTCTTTCTCCAAAGCGTCTTTCACGCTACTCTCAATATTAACATCATGTTGTTTGAGAGTGACGTTAAAAGTTTTGAATGCCTCATTCATTTGTTTGTCAACATATTGCTTTGTCACAACATCATTGCTGCTAATCGGATAATTAACGTTGCACAGTCTGCGGCTTTTCAAATCATAATCCCCGTCATTCAACGAGTAAGGAATAGTCCTTGAAACACGTCCGAACTTGTTTAAAGGCATCTTATAAATAACGTTAGAGAATAATTTTTGCTTCTTTCAATTCATTGATTATTGCTGTTATTTCGTTTTCGTGGGAAGTATTTCCCGCATCTTTTGATGCTATTAATAACCTTAACCTGTCCACAAGTTCATTAGGATCATCCCAGTAAACATATTCCACAGGTTTTGTGTTATACTTAAGATGCATGCCAGAACCCTTTACAGGTGTGGAGGTAGCCACCGGGCCCTTCATAAGAGGTTTAATAATATTAGAATACTTATTTTTGTAGCTATGTTTTAATCGTCCGTTTGAAGTAAGATGAGCACCAGTGAGATTTAAAATATCTCTGTAACTTTTCAAATCATCATCAGTACCTTCTGGATTATTATAGAAAATTAGCTGGTAGAGACCATCAGTTCCCGCGAATCGGCTATTGTTGATGATTATATCACCAGACGTTTTTTCAAAATCGATATATTTATTTCCTAGCATCCATACTGATTTAGTTTCGTCATACTTAGGACCATATGTCCTATCGATTTTAAGTGAATTAGCCATAAAGTCTGTTATACATGGTATAGATACTTTAGGATACACAGTATCAAAATGCCTGTACACTTTGTCAATTTCTTTCTCAACATCATTTAACGTTTCATTCATTTCTCCTAAAAGTGCAATTGGACTTTTCAACGACTCGCGCCACTTTTCCATAAATGATTCAACTTTTGGTTCAACTTTCAGTTTTACTTCCGGTTTTAATTCTTGCTTAACTTGTAAATTTGCTAGAGAGCTTGTCACAGGTTTGAAAATTTTTTGTATCTATTTGTATTTTTTTTTTTCTCATCAAATTTCCCTATTTTTAAGGCGGTGTATTTTTTTCTAATCGTTCGAGCTAGTTCACTGATTTTCTTTGCGCGCTGCGCTTCTTGAATCTGTTCTTGCATCGACATCTCGATTAATAATAAGCGTATTGTGCTTCTCATAACTTTATATACCTATCAAAACCTATTCTATAGCGTCCCTCATTCATATTGAAATCTTTAACAATAACTCGAGTTCCAAAATTATCATTCCAACAAAGCGAGCAGAGATTCTTGAAATCACCGTATGAGATGTCTGGTGATACGTGCTCTTCATAAATATGTCTAAGGTTTACCTCATCTTGTTTAAACAAAACGATTACATTACAATTGTCTCGTATTAATTGCTTAGGTATTTTTGAATATGTCTGGCAGAGATATGCAGCATCTATATTTTTATGACGACCCATGGAGTAATATTCTCTAATTTTTTCCTGTGTCCCACAAGCCACATCATCGAAAATAAAAATTGAATTTTCTCTAGCCTCTGTTGGTGCAATGACGTCATCGTTTGAGCTAAATGGAAAATATCCAACACATTTTGCTTCTTTAAGCACGTCTTGTAGTAACTGATATTTAGGTTGGTATAGAGATTTACTGTAAAGGTAGATGTTCTTAAATTTTAAGCCATTCTCGTTGAATATTAAACTAAGCAGACTGTTTGTTTTACCACAACCGCTAGGACCGCAAAATATTGCTCTAATTGAATTTGGTAAGAGTACGCCATGTTTAGATTTCTCACTTCGAGCAAAATCTAGATTTTCGATTGGTAGAGATAGTTGATGTGATTCGATACGCATCTTGTATACATCTAATAAGATAGCGTATGCTTGATGCATATATACCTATCGGGATGTAAATAATAAACAGTTTTTCGATTAAGAATATTTATTTTCTACAACTATTACAATACATTTAAGGCATGTAAGCTCGAATCTTCTGCTGCACAATACTCCTACACAGCGGGCACTTCTCCATGGAGTTTGCACAACTCATACAGCATGCCAAATGTCCACATGGAACCAGCAAGACTTCTATGTTTCTGCAGTAGCATACTATACATAAAAAGTCTGGATTGGTGTTATTTACTTTTTCAGGTGGGATGTCCACAGGCTTGATTTCACCTTTAATAAATGGACAACTGGGACTCCAGCTAGCATGGTCTTGCCATGGATCATCATCCTTTTCCCATTTATATCCTTCAATATTGCAAAATGGACACCGGACAACATCTTCGTAATTCGTATAAAAAAATCCTGCTCGGGCAAGCTTCTCTGATAATAGGGGGCTTGACCAGTTTTCAAACGTTCTTATAAGACTCTCGTAATTATGCTCCATCGCTCATTCAGTAATACTCTTACTATTTCAATAAATAATTTTGCTACTAGCAATGAAGAACATATAGTAATGTAGTAAATTAGTGGCACGAAAGCGAGGTCTTTTATATGTTGTTCTTGACTGAGGTCTCTGGGTGTGGCCATTGTGGGCGTGGTGGAAGGTGGGACCTCCCTCCACACACTTTCAGCAATCGTATGATTTTGGAATACTGCTCGAAGTTTAAACTGAGTAGCATTTTTAGGCAGTCTTGCTACCGAAATTTTTTCAACTACCGTTTTAAATGGGAAACATCTTTTATCCTGTTCGCAAATAGATACCTTAGCATCTTCAGGGTTGTAAATATAGAACACATTATTTATTAATGAGAACAAAATAATGTGACCCAAACTCAGCAACATCTTGATTATAACTGAAATGTATCAGTAAATGTTCTTTTATATATACGGATCTACATTAAATCTCGTACAGTTTCACTTAAAGGTAAATACTCCATGGTACAGTCATGCACAATTATGCAGTAGGCTCGAGTTCTATCAGGAAATCCATCACTATTTTCTATGTCCAACTTAACATCAACTGTGTTTATTTTTATAGATTCATTCCGGCGAGAACAGTCAATTACAAACAGGGTTGCATTATTTTTGTAATCTGCATAGCTAAGTAGCGGGCGACTCTCCATTGCATTCATGTAACTCGGATAAAATTCCACATAGTTGTGATAGGCCTCCAAAAAGTCGTTAGCAGCAAAATTCAATCTCTGACGTTCGAATGGAAAATATTCACCGTTTACAATTAATCTTACATCAGTCGCATCTATGTGATCAAATGACGTGGGATTTTTTTTAGAATTATCATTGCGATCAGTCTGAAATCCAACTATGACGTACCGAGGAGTTGACGCGGCTGCTGACGATTTTACGGCCCATATTTCTCTTTGGGAGTTTACAGTAAGATTTGGCAATTCATGTAGCTCCCATTTGCGGAACGCCATTATAATTGGACGATCAATTTTTATAGATTTAAGCAGATCCAATCTAATGATATCATTCGGCTGAATATGTTTAACCTTTAATTCAATGTTGGAAATTGTTATTTCTGCAGTTATGGCAGGATCTGGTCTTGCAGCGTCTTGGGTTAGTAATAAGGCATTGTTATCATTTCGAGCTCGTATTAGTCTCACTGTTTGTTTACCACAAATTGCCATCTGATAATCGTTGAATATTCCAAACAGATGTTTTAGCGGTATTCTTACATTGAATGTTCCATCATTGTTAACAGCAAAAGATTTATTAACCCCAACCCAGCTTGCTGTTGACATGCATTTTTCGTCATTAGCAGTATAGCAAAGATACGATCTGATCGTACTCACAATTCCGGGGTTTCTCACTACTTCTACTTCCTTGCCATTTAGTTCATAAGAAATTGAATCGAATAGAAATGCGGCACCGTTGTTGGCTAGTTTGCATTGTCCAGCACCGGTTTTCTTAGCCACTGTACCTTTGACAAAAATCGACGCATCGTACATCAACAACCATGCATCACCCTGATTAATGGTTATTTCCACAGTATCATTATTCCTAAATGACTTTACAAATGGGTAATAGGTGCGCTTCTCTAAACGTTGAATAGATTCATCATAGGTTGGGGTGCGATGCACATTAAACACTTGAGGTGTTAGGGACATAGCCAAGTGCTTTCAAAAATTCTTGATTTTCCAACGAGAGACGATCTGCACTCTTCGGTGAAATATTTGTTAGTGAATTTTTGGAGCATTGTGATTGCCTTTTATACGGTTGATATCTGTCATCAAAAACCAAAACCATTTTCACAAAAATTTCATACACGCTTCAACTCCAACCGTACAATTATTTCCTCACCTCTAAAATTTACAGGTTGAGAGTTCTGATCGAGAATATTTACAGTCAAATTATTAATCTCACGCTTTGCAACTGGCATGTACACCAGATTTTTCGGAGACTCGTCTATAGCGTAACCAGGATCGCTGCTAACTGCAAACTCGTAAATCGTATGAGTTGGTTGATTTTTATAGTATGCTCCAGATGTTACGTTACAATCTATATGTATAGTTCTGACCTTCACGATATTTACAGATATATCAGAAGTATGTAATTGTCCAGACTCTAATAGACTAGGAGAAAATCCTAACACATGAGCAATAGAGTCTGTTGGTAGAAAATCTACTGTATATTTATCACTGTAAATTTCACACTTTAAAGTACTGTTATTGGCTTTTATTGAAATTGGATTTTTCTGATCAGACTCCTCCTTTCTTAAAGCGCCAACTATGTACTTTTCTAGGGCCTCAATTTCGTACGAGCCTGTGGGGATTACTAAACATTTGCGATACCCATCAACATTTATATAATAAAATTTGTTGACACCAACATCTATATTGGGTATACTGTTATATGTGTGAAATCCTAGCAGGGCCAAACCATACTCAAAATCTGATTCTAAATGTATAGGAATATTAAAGTCAATAGACAGTGTGGAAGTAAATCCGTGTAGTGTGAACAACAGCGACATAATTGATGAATTCTCTCCTCAACTACCCCTTTTATAGAAAAACTTGAAAACTGTTATTGTTATTGTCTAATTGGTATTCAGAATATTTTCGGCGACTTTTGGGAACCAATTAAACACACTTCATATTTTGAAATTTTATTTAGTTTCTTAGGAAGCTTAGACACAAATGACCACAGTTCATCTCGTTATAGTTTTGATAAGAATTGTTGTTATATTCAACTTCAACCTCATTTCCCAAATATCTGATGAGTTCTTTTGGCGGTTTCAGGTTGCCAAAGCTGTCTAAATACTGCATTTTCTTCCTCTCTTGCGATATGCCACCCAATGAGACCCGGAGTTCCTCTGCACATCCAAATTTAAAATGGCCGACTCATTTTTTCTCGGTTTTTTAGGTAGTGTATCTCTCATATACACACCTCTAAAGTAAGGAATTCCATCGGCATATTTAAGTAAATCTAGGTTGGATAAAGGTCTGTTGGGCGGCTTCAATAGTTTTTTTTCTTTAAAAAAAGACCGAACCCACGTTTATTTTTCCGCAAATAGAGTCCAGAACCGACGATCTTCATAGATTGCTTTCCATTCTCCATCAGCTTTTTTGTATTATTTACGTCAATTATTGTTTTGGCTATACTGCTAGCCCCTCCGGCTATAGAACCAAGGGCCCCTAAAGCAGCCAGTATAGGCAGAAGCGGGAGAAAACCTCCTTTCTTTTCTTCAAAGGGAATAATTCTAGGTATTCTTAGTTTACTTTTTCCACCCGCTTTTTTTATGTGCACGCGTGCTGCTCTCACGGCTGCTAACGATGATTTTTTCAATTTTTTTAGATCATTCAACTCATTGTTAGTAAAAGATTTCTTTAGGGCTTTTTCAACCTTCTTTACAATATCTCTTCTAAACGAAAAGGGACGTTTCATACCCATACCCAATTTCCTTTTAACTTTCATTGCACTCGTAACGAACCAGGCAGCTGTTTTCTCACCAAATTTGGCGTCTCTTGATTTGACTCTATCCCAAGCCCGATTTTCCAGTTCCCAATCTGCCTTGCGTCGTTCTTCTAATGATTTGTTTTTACTGTATGCAACATCATGAATTAAGCAAGATTCATCCAACTTGTTTATGCCAGTATCACCTCTAGAAAGACGTTTCTCTAATTTAGTACCAGGACCACAATACTGGTATCCCGGAAAATGTAACTCGATCGGTAATTTGTCAATTAATGTGTTCAGCACTCCACCCCCTTTAACAACCAGCATTGGATTGACACAGGTTTATTCAATCACACCCTCTTATATAGGGAAATAAAAAACACACAAACAAATAATATTTTTTATTTTCACAACTTTACATTTCTAAACTTTTTAGTTAGTTCATACATAATAATCAAGCGTCTCAGCTCTTCGAGTGCCTCCATATATCGCCGCAGTCTCTCGCTCATGCTTCAGAAAATATAATATTTGTAGTCTTGCCGACGGGCCCCAAGCTTGTTAAAAAATACCTTTTGTCACCATTCAATTCGTCAATTCGCTCTTGAGTTAATTGCTCCGTAAAACGCTGAGGCAGGATGGTCTTGAAGTCGGCAAATTCCACCACTACCTTTTCCCCAAACTTGGTATTTATTCTCTTAAAACACTGGATCTCAAATTTTTTATTTACTTCCAAATCTCGAACATTCACCAGATTTTTCACCAGCAAATTGTTTAAACTATTTATGAAGGACATGTTGTAAATGATCTGCGTGTCTGATGAGATCTTAATTGAACCTCTCCTATATAGCTGTTTCAATAGGAGTGGGGAGAGAGTGGGGAGACGGGCAAAACCTAGGAGAGTACCAGACCAGACAGGTTTCGACAAGTCTGGTCTGGTGCTCTCTTAGTATCTCTACTAACTTAGATTTTTTTGAAAATTTGGCAGTTGACCCTAAAATATTTTCAAAGTGGCGGCACTTCCGCCTTCCGGTTATACCGGAATTCGATGACAACTAAATTCAACCGTTTTTGAGATATTTGCCATTTTAGAGAAAAAAAGACAGATGTAGACCAGTACTTAATTGACAGTTTCTTCATAGCGGCTACATATTTCGTAACGGGCTCTTGGCATTTTGTAGTCAAAGGCTTGGTGCAGAGAAATACCATAAAGAAAGTTTCCGATCTTGTACAGGGTGCTCACAAAAAATTATTCAAATATTTCAAAAAATGCAAAAAACTCAAAATTTTCAAATGGAAACCCCCATTTTTTTGTAGTAGCCGTATTCAGCACAAAAAATTAGTGCAAGTTTGAGTTTGGTTCCCTGTACCTAAATGTTATCATTTTCGATTTATTTACAAAAAACTAATTTTCCACTTCTTCGTCAAGAGGGCGTTTATTTAAGTTTGATCCTTGCCTAAAATGGATAGACAGACAAGGGTTTGATAAATCTAGTTGGCCATGGCTGATTATACGATTGTCAGAGAATGAAGAAATGTCATTTAGTTTAAAATTATTGTAGACAATGCCGGCACGGTTAAATTACACGAACGAAGACTATTTAAATTTATGATGGGTTGAAACATGTACAGTTTAACTTAATATACCTACTGTGATTGTGGAGTTTTGACTGAAAGTTTTACCCTTCTCATCAAACATCCCTATTATATATACTTCCTTACTTCATTAATAAATTATGTATATTATTGTATATTTGTATATATTTGTAAATTAAGATCCTATCCAATATTTTATATCATAATCATGTATCAATTATTATAAATAAGTTTGTTTCCGGAGTACTACCCTACTACAACTATGACCTTTTTTAAATACTACTTAAATTAGTGATATTAGAAAAAGTGGATAATATAATAAATATATGTTATATCCGACCTCAAGCATCACCTTGATCATAACCTTGTTTTTACCCTTGATTATGTTTACTGTTGGATATTATGTTCTCATTCTCTATTGTTCAAGATGCTTACTACACAGATATCATTTTCCATTGTATATTGTTCTAGAATGATTACTAGAACATATCAATTCCTTTTGAGTATTGTTAAAACTTGCTTACTGCAAGAATTGCAGAATTTGATCTTCCCTTTGTCTTTATATTCTTTTCCCATGAGAACCACAACACCTCAGCATAACAGATCTGTATAAATAGGACCTAGTAAAGTAAGAGTGTTAATTCTAGTCTTGTCTGTAGTCTAAGCCGAAACTCTGTAACTCGCGTTACTCAAATAAAAGTTTTTTAAAAAGTCTTCGTCTTCACGTCGCCCGTAACAATTTGGTGTCAGAAGTGGTATCCTCGTTAAAAGGGTCTTCAACGAGGGAGATCCGGAGGCACTTAGAAGGACAGTCTCCTCGGGGGTCACCACACCACTACGATTGGAGCCAGCTGAAAAGGGTCTTCGACAGGGAGATCCGGAGGCACTAAGAAGGACAGTCTCCTGAGGCCAGCATCCAGCAACAACAGCAGCATTAACGACATCCAGCGAGCATGAAGTTACTTCTATTGTAAGTGAAAACTTGAAGTGAATTTTATTTGTGATTTTTTTTTAACTTTCTACGTTGCTATTATTGAACTTTCTACGTTATAACGATATTACCTTTTCATTTCAACATGCCTAATAACGAAGCTATAAACTCTAATGTAAACAATAAAGCAAACGCTTCAAATAACGACGAAGTACCATTTAAATTAAGCGAAATATTTTCTATCATCCCTGAATACGATGGGGACCAAATCAATTTAAATACTTTTATCATTGCATGTGATAGCGCCATGCAAATGACTGTTGGCGACCAAGCCATTTTACTTGTTATAAAAATTAAAAATCAATTAAAGGGACGTGCAGCCCAACTCATTAATTCAAGAGACTTGAGTACCTGGAGGGAAATCAAACAATTACTTAACGTTCATTTCGGAGATCCTCGCGATCTAACTTCATTAATTCAAGATTTACAAAGAATGTGTCCCAAAATGAAAATGCTTTGACTTTTGTAGGCAGAGTTCAAACTCACTGCTCAAAAATGTATGCCGCAATAGGAAAACAAAGATTTCTCACTAAGGAACAAAAAGAATCGCAAGCTACATTAATCGATAGCATGTGTCTAAATACAGTTTTGACAGGTCTAGAACCAAGAATAGGGCAACTAATTCGTGCTAGCAATCCACCAAACATGATGGATGCTATAGCTTTAATTAAGAGAGAATTGCAACTTTCTTATTTTGAAAATCAAAAATTTCAGAGGCAAAATCGTGTACCAGTCTTCAATAATAATGTTAAGAGAACTAATAATAGTTTTCCAATTTTTTAATTATTGCAAAAGAAATGGACATACTATCAATGAATGTCGAACTAAAAATCAAAATAATTATTACAGAAATGGTCCAAATCCTTCTAGCTTCTCTAACAATTTCCAAAATAACTCCCAAAGAAATAATTTCTCCCAAAATAGGTTCCATCAAAGACCATCTTTTCCTCAGCAAAATAATTTTCAAACTCCTTCTTTCCAACCTAGGAACCACCCTCAAAACTTCCAACCAAGAAATCAACCTCCTAGAAATTTTTCTAATAATATCCCTAGGAACAATTTCCCAAGAACTTTTAATAATAATTCAGGTTTCCAGCCTTCTAATCAAAATTTTACTCCTAGATTCCCAAATTCAAATCCAAATAACCAAAATAGAACTCCCCAACAACATTATCTGGGCCAAAGCGAAAATTTTCAATTAACAGCCTCGGACCAGAACCCTATTCCGAATTTCAAGAATCTTGGTATGAGCAATACGGACCAAACGTTTGCATAAATACCGTTGACAATAGTAACTTATATTATATTAAAGATAATACCGATAAGTACAAAATTTTAATTGACACAGGAGCTGGTATTTCAGTTTTCAAACCAGAGACGGTTCAGCAATTTTTAAGTCGATGTCCAGAAAATTTTCAAATTAAAGGTATTTCTGGCCAATCAATTCCTATTACTGAAGCGGTATTTGTTTCTTTTACGGGTCCTCTTTCTCCCCATAAAGTTTATATTTGCGATCTAGATATAGGATTCGACGGAATTTTAGGCGCTGACTTTTTAGAAAGGTACGGTGCAGTAGTAGATTTTAGGAATAAACAATTAATTACGTACTATAAGGTACACGAATTACTTAAAGACGGAGATGAATTAAACGAGTTAACGAATAATAAGGATAATAATAATCGAGTCGTTTATAAAAGACAAGTTAATGTCGACGAAAGGTACGACAGCCTCCATATAAACGCTTATGAACGAAATAATAATAATAATAATGATTATACGGAAAATATAAATAATTTTGAAAGCGAAAATACGAGTTATAATATAAATAAGGTTACGATAGAACCGCGTTGCGAAAAAATATGCAAGTTTCATACGAATAGATATACGAATAAAAAAATGATTTTATGCGCACAACGAGTAGAAAAGGTATACATGCCAAATGCTATAGTAAAAATAAACGAAGACGGTAATTTTTATACGACAATATTGAACGCTAATGCCATAACAAAGGATATTTGTTTCGAAGAATTTTAATTTGAGCCTTACATTAAAGAAACGAACGCTAGTACTAATATTATTTGTAATTTTAATAAAACGAAAAGCAGAGTAGAAGAAATAAAAGAATCATTAAGGCTAGAACATTTAAACGAAGAAGAAAAAGAATTAATTACTAATTTATGCTTGAATTTTGAAGATATATTTTACTTTGACGGAGATTTCTTAAGTTTTACTAATGAAATAAAACATACTATCGATACAGGCGACGCTAAGCCAATTTTTACTAAATCCTATCGGTATCCACAAGTTCACAAGGAAGAAGTAAAAACACAAATTAATAAAATGCTTTCTCAAGGAATAATTAGACCTTCTGTTTCACCATGGTCGTCCCCAGTATGGGTCGTTGGAGAAATGGAAAAAAATGGAGAATCGTAATTGATTATCGGAAATTAAATGAATTAACAGTTAATGACAGGTATCCACTGCCTAATATTTCAGATATATTAGATCAGTTGGGTAATTGCCATTATTTTACTACTTTAGATTTGGCTTCTGGTTTTCAACAAATTGAAATGAATCCAGAAGACATTTCGAAAACTGCTTTTTCCGTTGAAAATGGTCATTTTGAATATTTACGTATGCCCTTCAGCCTTCGTAATGCGCCCTCAACTTTTCAGAGGGTTATGGATAATATACTAATAGGGATACAAAACGAAAAGTGCTTAGTTTACATGGACGACATTATTATTTATTCTTCCACAATTAATGAGCATATCTCTCGTATTACTGAAGTTTTTCAAAGATTAAGAAATTCGAATCTAAAAATACAGCCAGATAAGTGTGAATTCTTACGAAAAGAAGTAATTTATTTAGGACATGTTATTACACCTGAAGGGGTTAAACCAAATCCACAAAAGGTACAAGCTGTTATCGATTTTCCTCAACCTGCCAATACTAAACAAATTAAACAATTTTTGGGTCTTACTGGTTACTACAGGAAGTTTATTCCAAATTTCCCAAAAATGACAAAGCCTTTAACTCGACTTTTAAGAAAAGACGTACCATTTATTTTTGATAAAGATTGTCGTGAATCTTTCGAACAACTTAAAAATGCATTAATAACTTCACCAATTCTAATATATCCTAATTTTGAAAAAGAATTTGTTTTAACTACAGATGCAAGCGCTTTTGATGTAGGCGCGGTACTTTCGCAAGGACCTGTTGGAAATGATCTTCCCATAGCATACTTTTCAAGAACCTTAAGTCCAGCAAAAATGAAATATAGCGTTATAGAGAAAGAACTTTTGGCAATAATTGCTGCCGTAAAAAACTATAGACCTTATCTTTTCGGACGAAAATTCTTATTGGTTACAGATCATAGACCTTTAACCTGGCTTTTCTCAATAAAAGATCCCGGTAGTCGTTTAGCACGTTGGCGACTTAAATTAGAAGAATATAATTATCAAATAATTTATAAACCTGGAAAAATTAATCGAAATGCCGACGCTTTATCTCGAATCAAAATCAATCATATAAAAGAAGCTGTTTCCTTTCATACTTCCCTAGACGAACCATCTACTTCCCATGATAATCCTCAAGACATTGACCCGCCTATTGACAATAATGAGACTGACGAAATTGCTATAATCTGTAATGAATTTGACAGATTTTTTGATTTATACAAGACGACTTCAATGATCGACTATTCTAAAATCCAATACACTAATAATCAACTTTTAGACAAAACACACAAAGACATTGTACTAATCTTTCAACAAGACAAATTAACAGACCTTCACGAAAAAGTTATTGATGATTTACTTGAGCTAAATCCTGATTTTAACTATAATAAAGCAAATGTTCTTTCCAGTCAAACCGTAGCTAAAAGAAAATATTATATAATTCCTGTTCCTTTCAATTTTGAAACCGCAATACAAGTACTCTTCATATCTCTTTATTACAGTAAAGATATATTCGAAGAAAATAAAACTTATTACATTGAAAACAATCCAGATTTTCCAATTTTAGAAATGTTTAATTTTTTGTTCTCAGATAAAAATTTCCAACTAACAATTTGTCAGAACATTGTGACTATACCAGACGAAGACCAAATACCTATAATAATAGATCAATTTCATTCAGGCAAGACAAACTTACATCGAGGAATAAACGAAACAATTAGACGTATTAAATAAAAATATAACTGGACAGGACTAACTAAAGACGTCGAAACATTTATTCGGCAGTGCGAAATCTGCCAAAAGACAAAAATTTGTAGACAAAACTTGGACAGTCCCTTAGTTATTACCGAAACTCCTAAAACTCCTTTCGAAAGAATAAATATCGACATCCTAGAAATCCCAGTAAAAAATAATATCCTTACCATAAGAGACGAACTAACAAAATTTACCCAAGCTTACGCACTTCCTAATAAAACAGCGAGATCTGTAGTAGACGCTCTTTTACTCTATTTTCAACATTTTGGAACTCCTTTAAGAATCCATTGCGATGTAGGTAAAGAATTTAATAATCAATTAATGAAAGATCTTTGTAAATTATACAATATAAAATTAACTTTCTCTAGTGTTAGTCATCCGCAATCAAATGGCTCCTTAGAAAGATTTCATGCCACCTTAACTGAAATGATACGCGCGTGCAGTACAGAAAATCCTAACGAACACCCATTTCAAATGCTTCCTTACGCTTGTATAGCATATAACAATTCTATAAATAAAACACACGGCTTTACTCCTTACGAATTGCTATTCGGTCACACCTCGTCTCGACTTCCAGAAGTTTTGTATAATCAGCAAGAATTAATCTCTAAGTACGTTCGCGATTTAAACAATAAAATAAAGCATTATTATGAAGTGGCAAGAAAGCGTACAGATATGCGCAAACAAAAGGCAAAACAGCGATTTGATACACACGTTTCGGAGCAGCGACAATTTCGCGTAGGAGAAAAGGTTTATGTCAAGGAGTCCCAAATAAAAAATAAACTAGCTAACAAATTTAATGGACCCTATAAAATTAAAAAAATTTATACGAATTCAGCTTTGCTACATAACCCAATTACTAACCAAACTACAAAAATGAATTTTGATATGCTAAAGAAATGTCACGAATTACAGGAAGAAGAACTAACGGTTAAAGAATTATTTTATACTCTAGATCGAAAAATCCCTATTGAAAATAATAACATTTCCATTGAACTGGGCAATTTATTTGATGCCCCTGAAAATATTTCATTAGCTCACTGTGTATCTAAAGATTTAGAAATGAATGCAGGGATTGCAAAAGAATTTAAGAATAAATTCGGACACGTAGATGAACTAAAAAATCAAAATAAGTCAATTGGTGAAATAGCAGTACTTCAACTTCCGACAAGAAATATTTATTATTTAATAACTAAAGAATTTTTCTATTATAAACCAACTTATTACTATACAATTTATTTGATTGCTTAAAAGAATTACGAACAATTTGCCTCGAGAGCACTGACGAAAAAGATAAAGTTATAGCCATCCCCAAGTTAGCTTGTGTATTAGATAAATTAGATTGGGATACAGTTCTCCCTATGATCAAATATATTTTCAAAAATACTGATATTAAAATAATTTGTTATATCGAACCAAGTTCCTAATTCTGAAACTTCGTTACAGATTTTCTTTGTTCGCTACCGCTATGGCACAATATACACTGCGACCAATTAATAACACCATAGGCGTGTTCTATCAAGAGCAATCCGGACTCAAAATTTCTAATGGCAAGTGGAGTTTATTGGTGTATAAAGACATTTCATCTCTAAAAACAAAGTTCGAAAATAATAATAAAATTTTAGAAAATATGCAATTTATAATTCAACCAAAAGACGTACGAATGGCCGCCTTTCTAAGCGAAGTTAAGTCACATCTCACTTTACTAAATCAACTTTCCGAAAACATTGCGCTCAAATTTGAAGAATTAGTTATTGATGTAAGAAGATATAAAAGAGGTTTAATTAATGGTTTAGGGTCAGTTTGGAAATTTATTACCGGAAATTTAGACGCTTCAGACGGACAGTATTATAACGATTGTATCGACAAAATTAACAGAGACGAACACGAATTAGAAAAATTAATGAAAAAACAAATTTTAGTAACTACTTCAGTTATCAAAAATTTTAATGACTCTATCAACAAATTACAAATTGATGAAATTACTTTTAATAATGACATAAAACAAATCGAAAATTACATTTATAACATTTCTGATAATTTTAATTATTACACTGCAAAATTACAAGTTTTAGAGATGGCCGAAAGACTCCTAGAATCCTATACCTTTATCGAAAGCAATTTAAATGACATTCTAAACTCTATTACTTTTGCAAAACTACATATCATTCACACGTCAGTTATAACTCCTGAAGACCTGGTTCGTCATTTGCAAATAATGGCTCAAACTTTAAACAAAAATAATTTGCCCTTAACTCCTCAACTTCTAAATGTTGCAACTTATCTTGATTTTATAGAACTAAAGGTTTTTCAAACAGAAAATAGACTTGTTTTTATATTAGACATTCCTTTAGTAGAACCTCAATGCTATACTCTTTATAGAATTTATCCTATTCCAATTTTCGACAATAAAACTGGATTTTATCACATGGTATCCACTGATACTAAATTTGTAGCAAACTCTCTATGTAATTCTCTATGATATAAAAAATTTTAAAGAACTAGCATTTGATTTAATAATGTGCAAAGATTTATATCCTACTCCTATTGACTCACATTCAAGGTGTGAAGCTCAATTATTAGAGGTAAAAACCCATTTACCTAATACTTGTAACATAGTCACAATTTCAATTGAAAGTTACAATGTACAATTGATCCAAGAGAATCAATGGTTAATAATTTTAAGTGAAATATTTCCTATAACTATTAAGTGTAAAAATCAAAATCCTTTGACTATAATGCTAGACAAAACTTCAATTTTAACGTTAAAATCTGAATGCATTGCTTATATTGGAAGTACTAAAATTCAAACGAAAAATTTAAATAAATCTAATCAAACCTATAAATTTCACCCAATTAATATACCATTTGAATGTTGCAAAGAAACTCCAAATAAACTAAAATATCCTGACTTAAAACCTTTACAACTAAATAAATTTAATTATGACGATTTAAATGTTGCAAAGCATAAATTAGACGAATATGCAAAGGATCTTGATAATATTATTAACGAACCAACTGTAAATAAGTATACGCCAATATTGACATATCTATCCATTACTTTAATCATACTTTTAATTATTGTGTACTTTTATTTTAAATGTAAAAAGTCTATGAACATTAAAATAGGCATTATTACTACTAATAACGGAGACGATCCTCCACAACCTCCTAGAACTCGAAATCGCGTTTTTCAAAATTTAAGAAAATTTGTTACTGTCAAAAGACCTTCGTAGAGATTGGACGAACCTCGCGAAGAAGAAGAAATTGAACTAAATTCTAATACTAAAACATATGCCTAATTTAATGTCAAAATTTGTTAACACAAATTTTTAATATAAGGGGGAAGGTGTTATATCCGACCTCAAGCATCACCTTGATCATAACCTTGTTTTTACCCTTGATTCTGTTTACTGTTGGATATTATGTTCTCATTCTCTATTGTTCAAGATGCTTACTACACAGATATCATTTTCCATTGTATATTGTTCTAGAATGATTACTAGAACATATCATATTCCTTTTGAGTATTGTTAAAACTTGCTTACTGCAAGAATTGCAGAATTTGATCTTCCCTTTGTCTTTATATTCTTTTCCCATGAGAACCACAACACCTCAGCATCTGTATAAATAGGACCTAGTAAAGTAAGAGTGTTAATTCTAGTCTTGTCTGTAGTCTAAGCCGAAACTCTGTAACTCGCGTTACTCAAATAAAAGTTTTTTAAAAAGTCTTCGTCTTCACGTCGCCCGTAACATATATCCAATAAGAATCCTATAAAAAATGTATACTTATGAATGTTACTCACAATACCTGTAGTGGTTATACACTGTGTCCCGGATAAGAATGAACAGCATGGGGATATTGCAAACGGTGAGATAGAGCAACGGTTAAATGGGGAAAAAGTTGCGCAATTTCGAGGTCAAGAAAATGGCACAAACAGATTTCTAATATCTTTTTCGTTTTTGAGTTATTTTGAAAAAAGTAAAATTTTGCGTTTTCGATTTTATTTTTTTCTGAAGTTGTTATGACATCTAGAAAAAAAGAAAAACACTTTCTTATGGCAGTTTTTAAAGGGCTTTAAGATGGCGTTTTTAGATTAGTTCTACAACGTTTCGTTTTTGAGAAACCATCTTCAACTTTATTTTTTTAAATACGGACCTGGATTTTTTTTTGCAGATTTTGAAAGCACTTTTCATTGCAAATACCATGATGTATAACACGAAATATTTTTAAAATGTTTTGAGACAATTATACTGATTATTCCTTTTTTTCCATTCATTTTTTTCTATTGCGGCCCTGTATTTAATAA
The DNA here is from genome assembly GCA_963920635.1 of Pseudeuparius sepicola. Lineage (NCBI taxonomy): Eukaryota > Metazoa > Arthropoda > Insecta > Coleoptera > Anthribidae > Pseudeuparius > Pseudeuparius sepicola. The sequence continues at coordinate 38,845,744 of OY987305.1, forward strand.
TAAGAAGTCTAAATATTAATCAGTATTGACAACAATTTATTTACAGTTTATGTTTACTTCGAAAACTTAATATTTTTAAATACGGCCCTGTCTGGTAAGTGTTTTCCTCTGTTGTTGTACAGCAAACAGTGTCGCATTGTGTTTTGGAGTAAATTCTTAGCTTTTTCTAATAATTGTCAGAAGAAAGCTTTAAGCCAACGAAATCAATAACTTTTGCTATTTATTAATTGCAACAATACATTCGTTCGGCCTCTACACTATTTCTGTGACGCAAGATATAACATGCTGACATGTTAAATTTGTCCCCATTTGAAAAAGCACCCTCCATTTCTAATGATACAAATTGTTAACTAAATGATACAGTGGGAGTTATGACAAATGACAAGGGGATGGTTTCGTTGTTTCAAAGCCTTCTAGGTGGGGTTTTTTATTTATTTTTTATTATCGCATGGGACTGTTATTAGTCTTTGCCGTCCTTTTTTTAGTTCTCCAATAATCGAAAGATAAGTTGTAAGTTAAATTGTTGACAATACTGATTAATATTTAGACTTCTTATTATTAAATACAGGGCCGCATTAGAGAAAAATGAATGGAAAAAAGGGAATTTTCAGAATAATTGTCTCAAAACAATTTAAAAATATTTCGTGTCATACATCATGGTATTTGCAATGAAAAGTGCTTTCAAAATCTGCAAAAAAAAATCCAGCTCCGTATTTAAAAAAATAAAGTTGAAAATGGTTTCTCAAAAACGAAACGTTCTAGAACAAATCTTAAAGCCCGTTGAAAAGTGCCATAAGAAAGTGTTTTTCTTTTTTTTTTCTATCTGTGATAACAACTTCAGAAAAAAATAAAATCGAAAACGCAAAATTTTACTTTTTTCAAAATAACTCAAAAACGAAAAAAGATATTAGAAATCTGTTTGTGCCATTTTATTGACCTCGAAATTGCGCAACTTTTTCCCCATTTAACCGTTGCTCTATCTCTCACCGTTTGCAATATCCCCATGCTGTTCATTCTTATCCGGGACACAGTGTATAGGTACCATATAATAGGTTATCACAGTAGATAAATTGTTAAAGATATCTTTTTTTATAAACGTGTGTGTGAATTGTGAGGAAGTAATAAGAAATTGGTAGGTATTTATTGCTGGAATTTAAGTTTTTTGTAAGTGTCCTGACATTACCTTTGCTAAAGACCAATGGAAAAATCGATGTTTATCAAACAGGCCCAAACCCCAAACCCAAACGCTCACGCGCAATATGGCGACACGGCGACGCCCCTCCACCACTTTCAAATTGCGAGGCAAACTTGGACTCTACTAGAAAACCTTGACTGTCACCTACCTAATTTTATGCTGTCACGTGTCACCCTAACCTAACTATACATTGGATATTGGTCCACCCTCGAGTAGTCGCCTCGGATTTCCTAAGATTAAGAAATAAGAAAGATCCACATGGATTCTGTAAGCTTATGAAGGAAAGTATTAAAACAAGCTTTGTAGAAAAGAATGAAGGTGAACAAATAGATTTTGAACGATTGAGCAATTTGCGACCTAAAGAGGATGAACGGTTAAAATTTGTGATAGGTATATAACTGATGTGAGTGTTGTAACGTTGAAAACAGTATTAGAAAGATCCACATGGAGAAAGGAAAGTAGCAAATTTGTTCTTGTACAGTTGCGTGGAAGATTTGAAGCTGACAAGAGGATTCCATGAAAGAGTGGGGAATGTATTTGGTCAGTGGTTAATAGTTCAAGTTTCCAAGTTGGGCGGACACAGCAAAAGCTAGACATATCCATCCCAACGAAAAGGTGGCGTAGGTCCCATAGTGGCTAAATTGCTCTAAGATCAGAGGCCATTGAAAGAAGTGAAGAAGAAGAAGCTACCTATATGCAATTTCGCGCGCAACAGTTCTGTGCTGTTATTACGGAACGGTTCAGAATCAGTTCCAAAAAACGAAAGAAAACAAAGCTATTATTTTGTGATGTCACCCAAGGTCCCAGAAAAATATAAGCCGAAGGTTATTAATCTAACCTAACCTATATATTTTGTGAGGTTATTAATAATTAATAATTTCCCGCCCTCAATTTTCTTATTTTTTTCGGGAAAGCCCGGCGAGACAAACTTAAAAAATAGGCCGAAAAGAACTGAACTAGGTTTAACGTGGATAGTATATAGATATTGTTGGGAGAACGCTTACCAATTTTCTTTTTCGGGAAATCCAGGCAAGACAAACGTCACAGGCCCCTGAAGATCCAGTCCCATAGATATGCATCCGCAAGATGGAAAATTTTGTCGAAAGATGTTTAACATGGTTATATTTTTGGGGGAACACTGTCGGGACCTTACCAATTTTCTTTTTCGGGAAAACCTGGTGAGTTGAACTTAAAAAAACAGGGTGTGGTTGAGAAGAACTGAACTAGTTGACAATATTTGTATTAGCGAATTTCATCTCGTAGGTATACCAAATTTGAAGCCGATGTCTTCATACGTGCAAAAATTATCGTAAGATCACATCAACATTTTTTTGCGGTAAGTAATTGTCAATAAATTCTGCAATTTATACTAATAAACTGTATGATTTATTGGGGGATTTGTTGGGCGAAAATTGTTATTGCCCAACAGGCTTTAATAAGTGGAGTATTATGCGTAGGCGCGTAAGTCTGCCGTGGTTTCAGCACGGCTAGAACTTCTCAAGTTGGTGGCACTCCGAGGTCGGTACGCCTCAAGTTGGTGGCACTCCGAGGTCCGTACACCTCAAGTTGGTGGCGCTCCGAGGTCTGTGCTTGTTTATGGAGAGTCTAAACAAGCTTGGATACATCTCGCGCCACCATCTTGAGGGGTGCTGACTTGTCGCCTCGCTGAAACCGCGGCAGACTTACAAACGCCTACGCGCAATACTCCATTTATTAAAGTTGTTTCACAAATAACAATTTTCCCCCAACAAATCCCCCAATAAATCGTACAGTTTATTGGTATAAATCGTAGAATTTTTTGTTTTCAATTTAATGGTAGGTATAAATTACAAAATTGGCGAAGAAATTAAAATATTGAGATGACGATTTACAGATTACAATTAATTGATTAAATTATTCCAACATTCCAGAGCTGTCAACACAAAGCATTCTGCTGTTTGCGGCAACTGGTGGCTAATTTCGAGATTTTTCTATTTTACTGTATGGAGGTTTTTTTAACGAATTTTGATATTAAATTTTGAATTTCTACTGGGAGGGAATTTTTTATCATTTATTTTACTTTGACGGGGCTTATCTTAATTCAAATGTTTTATCAGTTTCGATAGAACTAAGATGAGTGCCATGGAAAACCCAAGTCGTTTGTATATCGCTAATAATAATAAACTTGTTAACCTCCAAACAATTCTGAAAATAAAAAATTGTTAAATTCCCTTATACATTCCAAACACGATGCAAGTTGTTCCAAATTTTTATCTTTAATAATAAAAAAAGTTATGCCTCTTTCGAAAAATAATTGAAATATTGACCGTTCGGATTGCTTTCTGTCTATAATAATACACTAACTTCAGAATTTTTGCGCTTACCATCGATGAAATAAAAAATATTTTCTCTTTTATTTGATCCCAGCAGAACGAGGTCAAGCTTCTGGCGCTCTATACAAATTTGGTGTCCCAATTCTTGTGGCTTTATTTTTGTTATACGACATTTAAAAATCGTTTATATTTTTCGGTAATCTTACTCTGTCCATCTAAACTCGAGTCGCCTATTAACCTAGGCCGCCCGTATTTTTGCGCGGCCTAGTACGGTTCACAAATTATATAGAAAATTTCCAGCCTAGCGCCCAATCCCTGTCAAATTTGTTTAGACAAAGTAAGCATGCCATGTGACTTCAAACCAAAATAACCTAATATCACTGCCAAATTTTATGCAGTTGTAGTTGTCTTTTAAGCCAGTTTGGCTAAAAAATGGTAAAAATCACAATTTGTTGGTTTAATTCAATATTTCTTGCAGTCACGTATCATCCCAAATTCTAGCTTATTTTCACATAAATATTGCTAGGAAACTAGGTACTAGCAAAGAAGATCCTGTCGTAGTAGATTCTTCTATGGTACTAGCCAATTCAACGAAAACTCTCATAATACCCTCCGTCAAAACACGAGTTTTCATTTTATTCAAAATTGACTAGTTTCCCTTGCAACATTTATGTGAAAATAAAGCTTAGGAGAACCAGAATTTGGGATGATACGCCATTTTACGCAACATTTTGAATTGTAGGAAATATTCGCAAAAAAACAACAACAACTGACACTATAAAACAGCCTTATTAGAGTATGGGAAGTTGCATAGTTGCGTGTTGCATATGCAATTTTCCTTAGAATAATAACCAAGGATAATAACCAAGGATAATAGCCAAGGATAATAACCAAGGATAATAACCAAGGAAAAAAGCCGCTTTCATGGCACTTCCCGTACAAATTATTGTTGCCAGAGTAAATAAAGGTATACTGGAGCGAGTTCATAATCTATGCTCTGGGTGCGCTCTGTGCGTTATTTTACTCCAAAGTCGTTCATAAATACACCAATCGCGCTGTGTATGAGAATGTCTATTTGTTCATAAATCAAGAGCGCACTCCGGGTGCTCGAAGATCACCGGTCTCTAAAGACCGGCGAAATATCCTCTACTGTGTTGTTTCTGTAGGTTAGGATGGAAAGCGGAGAACTATTATTTTCGGAAGATGGAGATCTTTGCTTGCAAAATTGCTGCGGTAGGTACCTACTTCTTGCATGACGATAAATTACAAATCTAAACTTATATTTATTATTATTTGTATAAAATTTAATATTGAGAGTATGTACAATCACACTTCACAGACATAAAAAACGATCACAATTCAAACTAAACTTTCAATAAGCGCTCTGATAAGTTCATAAATCTGAGAACACCTAAAAACGCTCTGGGAGATATTTGGCATCATTCTCGATCGCTCTGCTAAAAAACGCCCTAACGGAGAATTTTATTTATGAACGCACTCCTGGTGAGGGGAGTAAGGGGAGAATTTACAACGCCAATCGAGCCATGGGCGGGTGCGTTAAAACGGGGGTAAAATTAAAAAAAATATGTACAACACAATGACGTCAGATTCTGACGTCATTGGTACAACATTATTTCATCTTAGACGTGTGTAGCCACGGCCCTCCCAAAAAAAAATTGCAAGGGCCGTGAGTGTAGCGTAAAGACTAAAAAAATATGTATACTTTAGTACCTGTCTATAATGTTAGATCTGTTAGGCCATTTCCCTTTCATGGATATTTTATACCTACATATTATGTGAGGTTTAAATTTAAAAGCCATTTGACCCATGGATATATTTATATATTTTTTAATTGTTTAATAGGTACCTACCAGAATGTGTTATAAATTATACCTAATTATTGGATAGAATAATAAATAGTAATAATTATTGTGCTTATAAAATATTAATAAAAAAGCTGTAATAAGAATGAGATATATCTATCTATCTATTAAGCTATAATGCTATGCCGAAAAGTAAAACATTAACTTACTGGCAGAAGTTATAATACAAAAATGTTAAAACAAAATCATGTGTGATGAACTGATGAACTCATTTTGTTAGGCGACGCCTATGACAAACCCGTGCATTGCAGATTGCAGCCTCTGGCGTCGAGCGATGACGTAGAGCGATTTCATTGGCTCGCCAACCAAACAATTTCCCTTCTTTGTTCAGGTTACATTGATTTCTAACATACGGCTTCTTTCCTTGGTTGTTATTCTAAGCAATTTTCCATTACTCAAGAATAATTCTATTTATTGCAGAGTTAGCCATCCCGTAGCTTTCGCCAAATTTTTGCTGCTCTATTTACTCATCTACATATTTATTTAATAATAAACTTCAAAAGTACCAATCAGTTGCAATAGAAAAAACTTACAACACAAAATATTTAGGACATAATGATAATCAATAATTACTAACTATACCATATCAATTTTTTTAAATAGCTTAGTTCTTATCCCAAAGTTTCAAATAAAAACTAAAATCGCTTCACAAAAATTAAACTAAACTTAATGTAACTTAAATGATATGTTCAAAATCCATTCATTAGTTACTTTCATAAATTTGAGCCATTTTTGTAGTAATACACCTAACATTAATAAAATTACGATGGAAAACGATAGTTGACATGTCATTGTTTGACAACAGAAATAAACAAAAACAAAATTTTTCAGCCGCCTTTCGATCAATGTTGTTTGTTACATGCATTGAGTAAAATATTATTATATGTGAAGTTAAGCAATAGCTGTCAGATATGTGACAATTCATTGTCGCTGAAGTAGCATATGTCACCATCTATTGAAGAAAAAATGAATTAAAACACAATACAAAATTCATTGTCGTGCCAACATTTTGTTCAAAGATAGATGGCGACATGCTACTTCAGCGACAATGAATTGCCACAACTGACAGCTATTGTTTCTCTTCACATATAATAATATTTTACTCAATGGTTACATACCTATATCCATTAATTTTAATTTAAGCTGATATTAAGTTTAGTTTAATTTTTATTAAGTAATTTTAGTTTTTAATTTAAAACTTTAACAATAACCTGCACTTCCGGCATTAGTTTTGATATCTGAGAAAAGAGGCAAAGGAAAAAATGCTTATTTTTGTGAGCTTTATTTTCTGGTAAAAGGAAAGCATCACCAATCACCCTGTATATACAGAGTGGTCACTGTTTCGATGCTCATAATTGGGATCTCATAAACGGTAAAAGATAGAAGGGTAGTTGTTTTAGATTCTTGATTCATCCAGTGAAAAGAGCATGTCTGAAAACATAAGAATACCAAATTTCGTAAAGTTTGGTGTTCTAATACAAAAGATATGAGCCATGCCTCTAAAAACTGTGATAAATAAGAACAAATTTAAAAACAACTCTTCCAAATACTTTTTACTTCGCAACCTTAGACCTCACATACAGATACCCGCAGGTTTATCTTGATTATGTTCCGATATAAGAAAGTTATTGGTAATTTGTGCTTAGCTCGTTTAATCTCGGAGTTCTTGAATCGATTTATTTAGGCTCCTTCATCCGCTCGTTTTTTTTTTGTTAGGTGTAAAAACAGTCATCTTTGTATTCTACAGAGTTGTACTGAACCTCGCCTTAATGTTAAACTATGCCGTTTATTACTTATATTTTTCAATAAAAGACCTTTATTATTATTATTATTATCTCGGCTTAGTCAAAAGGCATTCGCACTCCCTCTACGGGGAACATTCACTCAGATCCCGGGTATCCCGGATACCAGAAGGATCTGGCTCGGACGAGACCCTTGCCATGTTATCGGGCCTTAGGTGACATTGATGTTGTTGGATGATCCTGCATTCCCCATGAATTTCCTGATGGTTCGGGCTGTCGCCAGTAGTACCGCTTTCTGCATGGACCTGTAAAGGCTATCAGTTAGACCCAGCTCCTTGATGTCTCTCAGCAAACTTTTTGGTATAACACCAGTTGTTGACATGATGATTGGAATCGTCTGGACGTTCTCCATTTCCCATTGCCTTCTAATTGGTTCTTCCAAATCTCTGTACTTCGCGATCTTCTCGACTTGCTTCATAGGCAGGTTGTTGCTGTTCGGGATGGCCACATCAATCAGAGTTGTCTGCCTAGAAATTTTATCAACTATTATAAGGTCCGGTCTGTTATGGGCAACTCGTTGATCTGTCAGAACTGTACGATCCCAGTACATCTTGTAGTTGCTGTTCTCAAGAACAGGCTCAGGTGTGTAGTTGTAATATGGGACCCTCTCTGCCTGCACAAGCAGCAGCTTTTCCGCCAGTTCCTGGTGCAAGATCTTGGCAACCGAATCGTGTCGTTCCTTATATTCCGTTGATGCGAACATCTGACATCCTCCTGTTATGTGCTGGATTGTTTCTGAAGTTGGGCACCCGTATCTGCATCTGTCCTCCACTACCGATGCATCTCCTACAATGAATTTTAGGTAGTTGCGAGTTGGTATAACCTGATCTTGTATGGCCAGTAGGAAGCCTTTCGTCTCGGGGAACATTCGTCCCGAGGTCAGCCAATAGTTCGACGCTAACTTGTCGACATGTTCCTGGTTAACCTCATTAGGATGCCTCCCGTGCAGCGGCTTCCCCAACCACCTCTGTAGTTTATCGTTGTCGGTTCGGTGGTGATTTTGACGCTCGTGTTCCGTCAGACGTAGCGGTGTTGATTGTATTATTATTATTATTATTATCTCGACTTAGCCAAAAGGCATTCGCACTCCCTCTACGGGGAACATTCACTCAGATCCCGGATACCAAAAGGATCTGGCTCGGACGAGACCCTTGCCATGTTATCGGGCCTTAGGTGACATTGATGTTGTTGGATGATCCTGCATTCCCCATGAATTTCCTGACGGTTCGGGCTGTCGCAAGTAGTACCGCTTTCTGCATGGACCTGTAAAGACTATCAGTTAGACCCAGCTCCTTGATGTTTCTCAGCAAACTTTTTGGTATAACACCAGTTGTTGACATGATGATTGGAATCGTCTGGACGTTCTCCATTTCCCATTGCCTTCTAATTTGTTCTTCTAAATCTCTGTACTTCGCGATCTTCTCGACTTGCTTCACACGCAGGTTATTGTTGTTCGGGATGGCCACATCAATCAGAGTTGTCTGCCTAGACATTTTATCAACTATTATAAGGTCCGGTCTGTTATGGGCAACTCGTTGATCTGTCAGAACTGTACGATCCCAGTACATCTTGTAGTTGCTGTCCTCAAGAACAGGCTCAGGTGTGTAGTTGTAATATGGGACCCTCTCTGCCTGCACAAGCAGCAGCTTTTCCGCCAGTTCCTGGTGCAAGATCTTGGCAACCGAATCGTGTCGTTCCTTATATTCCGTTGATGCGAACATCTGACATCCTCCTGTTATGTGCTGGATTGTTTCTGAAGTTGGGCACCCGTATCTGCATCTGTCATCCACTACCGATGCATCTCCTACAATGAATTTTAGGTAGTTGCGAGTTGGTATAACCTGATCTTGTATGGCCAGTAGGAAGCCTTCCGTCTCGGGGAACATTCGTCCCGAGGTCGACGCTAACTTGTCGACATGTTCCTGGTTAACCTCATTAGGATGCCTCCCGTGCAGCGGCTTCCCCAACCACCTCTGTAGTTTATCGTTGTCGGTTCGGTGGTGATTTTGACGCTCGTGTTCCGTCAGACGTAGCGGTGTTGAGACGTCTGCTCCGCATATAGCCCTATGTAGTGTGGAGCTGTTGGCCTGCCTGTAGAAATAATTACGCAGATTTAATATTTGTTGGTCCAATTGCTTGCTGAGATCTGCCAATCCTCTTCCTCCTAGTTGACGTGGCAGAGTTGTTCTTTCTACGGCGCTACGGGGATGATGTTTATGAGCTCTTGTCAGTAGTGTCCTAACTTTTCGTTGCAGGTTGTTGATGTCCGTGTTGGTCCAATTCACTATTCCGAACGAATAGCTGAGTACAGAGCACGCATACGTGTTCAGGGCCTTAAACAAATTCCTGCTGTTAAGATCAGTTCGCACTACTTGTCTTACTCTCTTGATGAATTCATTCGTTAAATCAGTCTTCATTGTTCGATGGTCTATCCTTTGAGCTTGTTTCATCCCGAGATACTTGTATGTATCTCCCTTGCTCATTGCTTCGATCTCCTGGCCGTCCTGCATCTCGTGTGCGCTTTGTTCGAGCTTTCCCCGAATGATATTAAGGGTGCGGCACTTGTCCAGTCCAAACAGAGTAGTAAGACTATGAGAGCATGACGCCAAACCTGTCTCAACAAGTTTGGCGTCATACTCTCATAGGGGTTTTCGGTTGGCGTCATACTCTCATAGGGGTTGTGGCGTCATGCTCTCATAGGGTTTGGGGGAGGGTGGGGGCCACCCATACTCTGGGGTGGGGAGGTCCCTACATTATATAGGCAAGGTTCAGCGAATATTGTCAACAAACTCAACATGTCCTTCTTAAACAATTTAAATAAGAACTTGCTGCAGAAAAATCTGGTGAACGTTCGAGATTTGGAAGTAAATGAAAAGTTTGAGATTCAGAGTTTTAAGAGAATAAATACTAAGTATGGTGAAAAGGTGGTTGTGGAATTTGCAGACTTCAAGACGATTCTGCCGCAGAGGTTTACGGATGAATTAACTCAAGACCGAATAGATGAGTTGAATGGGGACAACAAAAGGTACTTTTTAACAAGCTTGGGACCTGTTGGTAAAACGACTAATATTATATTTTCTGAAGAACTGTGAGGCCATATGCTGGAACTGGGAAAACATGAGTTAAAAGTGTAAAACTGCGAAAATAAAAATATTATTTGTTTGTGTGTTGTTTTTTTCTATATAAGGGGGGTGATTGAACAAACTTGAACAATCTAATGTTGATTGTTAAAGGGAGCGGAGTGCTCAACACATTAATTGACAAATTGCCGATAGAGTTACACATTCCTGGCTATCAGTACTGCGGTCCTGGCACTAAATTAGAAAAACGGCTTTCTAGAGGTGATTCAGGTATAAATAAAGTTGATTCAGCCTGTAGAATTCATGACATTGCTTACAGTAAAAGCAAATCTCTAGAAGAACGACACAAGGCTGATTTGGAACTGGAAAATCGTGCTTGGGACCGAGTGAAATCAAAAGATTCCAAATTTGGTGAAAAAACAGTTGGGTGGCTTATTACAAACGCAATGAAGGTTAAAAGGAAGTTGGGAATGGGTACGAAACGACCATTTTCGTTTAGAAGAGACATAGTAAAGAAGGTGGATAAAGCTCTAAAAAAATCCTTTACAACCAAACAGTTGAGCGACTTAAAAAATTTAAAAAAATCATCGTTAGCGGCAGTTAAGGCAGCACGTGTACACATAAAAAAAGCTGGTGGAAAGGCTAAACTAAAAATACCCAGGATAATTCCGTTTCAAGAAAGGTCAGGAGGATATCTGCCTCTTTTGCCTATACTGGGTGCTCTGTCTGCTCTCGGTTCATTGGCGGGGGGAGCGAGCAGTGTAGCAAAAACTATAATCGACGTAAATAATGCAAAAAAGCTGATGGCAAATCGAAAGCAAGCTATGGAGTCCGTTGGTTCAGGACTTTATTTGCGTAAAAACAAGCGTGGCGGTCTGGGATTATTTTTAAAGAAAAAAAAATTTTGAAGCTACCCAATAGACCTTTAACCAATCTAGACCTTTTAAAATTCGCTAAAGACATTCCATTCTTTAGAGGTGTATATATGAGAGATACCCTACCTAAAAAGCCTCGAAAAAACGAGACGGCCATTTTGAATTTGGATATTCAGCGAAATTCTGGATCTCATTGGGTAGCCTACCGGAAAACAGGAAAAATATGTGAATATTTTGACAGCTTTGGCAATTTGAAACCACCAAGAGAACTCATTAGATACTTGGGGAGAGACATTGAAGTAGTATACAATAACGATTCATATCAAAACTTTAACCAAGTAAACTGTGGTCATCTTTGTTTGATGTTTTTACTAGAGAAACAAAATTTCTCGTAAAGAAATAAAATCTGAAAATATGAAGTGTGTTTTTCTTTCCCCAATAATCCTCTCCTCATTATCTTTACTATGTATTTAAAGTAACTCACAATTATTGTATTCATAATTAAACGAGATGTTTCAAATTTTACTGTTGACATGCACTAGTGCTATTATGTCGTTTTCTGTCGCCCGAATGTTGTACAAAATCCTTAACTCGACGATAAGCCAGACAGTATAACTGCTTTTATATTTGTTTCCTACAACCATTGTTGTATATGGAATATTTTATTCTTGTCAGATAAATAGGTATTTTTAGCATAAAATTAAAACGGAAAAATATATACGCTTTATATTAAACTAAAAATAGTTACAGAGATATGTACAGAGAAATATATACAGAGAAATATATACAGAGAAGTATATACAGAGAAATATATACATTATGTTCAATTAAAAAAAATACTTATTCCTATTATATACACTTATATACAAAACCTAAATCACACTTATATCTAAATATATACATTTTATATAATATATATCATATACAGGGTGTTTACTTTACTTTGTAGACTATAGGCATCTTTGAAACCGTTAGGGATACAGAGTTGGTTAAATTAGGAAAAAGCTGCGCTTTTTATGAGCTTCAGGGATCTGAAAAGAAAGAGATAGCTCACCACGTTTTGAAAACTGAAGATTTCGAAAATATTTTAAGCAACATTACGAAATTTATACTCTTATGTTTTGAACATGTCCACTGATTACATCAAAAATTAATACGGTTTAATACGGTTTTAAAGATCCCTATAGTGTACAAGATAAAGTAAACACCCTGTATATAATATATAAGGTTGAAGGATTACATGCAACAATAGAACAAAAACTTGCGAATATTGAAGCAAAACTTGATGAAAATGCTAGGGTGGTGAGATGTATAGATGCCGAAATAGTAGAGTTAAAAAGAAGTAAACAACGTGAGGAATATATGGGTGCGGTATTACAAAAAGACTACAATGACCTTGAAGACATAAAAAGATTATTGACCCGACATACTTAAGCTTTAGCATTCGCAAGTTTTTGATCTATTGTTGCATGTAATCCTTTAACCAATCCTTATATATGTGTACAAGTACCCTGTATATAATATATAAGGATTGGATGAAGAATTACATGCGACAATAGCCCAAAAACTTGTAAATTTTAAATACTAAGAATACCAAATGGACAATTGTCTTTTTATATTTTTAAAGTCATTAATATCTCTTTTTAGTAACTCTTCACTGTTCACCTCTCGTTGTTTTCTTCGTAGTAATTTTGCTATTTCATCGTCTAAACTTCTAATCACCCTATTAGTGTCTCCAAGTTGCGCTTCAAGAGCCCCAATTTTTCGGTCTAGTCCCGCATGCATCTCATCTAGTCCCTCTTCGACCCTAGCACTCCTTCCGAGAGCTGCGGAACTTTCGGGGTTTATCGTCACGCCCGCGTCCCTTGAAGAAGCCGCGGGTTGGGACGATTGTGGCCCCACTGAACAGCCCGCATCTCTCGAAGAAGCCTCGGGTTGGGGCGATTGTGACCCCACTGAGGGTTGGGGTGATTGTGACCCCACTGAATCGCTTTCAGATTGTTCCTGTAGCTGTGAGAAGGAAACATTATTAATAATAATAATAATAATAATATAATAATAATAATAATAATAATAATAATAATAATGATAATAATAATATCCAGATCATCTCCAAAATTACTGGATTAAGAAGTTGTGGTGCACGCATGAACAAATAACTGCCTTAATTAATGAAGTCTTGCTCGATCCTCTGAAAATGCCATTGTTTCTTACACAGGGTGCAACCTACTTGTTACCAAAAGACCAGCGGAATACGGATAATCCTGCCAAGTACCGCCCAATAACCTGCTTGCCTACGCTGTACAAGATAATCACATCTTGCCTTACGCAGCGAATATATGCTCACTGTGAGCGGAACAACATCATGGCAATGCAGCAGAAGGGCTGCGCGAAGGGCGCAATGGGATGCAAAGAGCAACTCATCATAGACTCTGTCATCTGCAACCAGGCTCATTCCAGGCAACGAAACCTCTACATGGCTTATGTGGACTACAAAAAAGCATTTGATTCCGTACCTCACGACTGGCTCACAGGTATCTTAAAGCTGTACAAAATAGATCATCATACAGTTTCCTTTTTAGAACACGTTATGACAACCTGGCGCACTAAGATACAACTCAGAACCGCAAGCAGTAACATCGAGACCGACACAATCAACATCCGAAGAGGGATTTTCCAAGGAGATTCACTCAGTCCACTGTGGTTCTGCATGGCGATGAACCCTCTATCACACCGGTTGAACTCTACGAAATATGGCTTCGCTATCAAAAGCAACAGATCAGAAGCGTTCAGGTTGAATCACCTGTTATATATGGATGATTTAAAACTGATGGCCGCAACCAAGAACCAACTAACGCAAATGCTTAAAATTGTAGAGGAGTTCTCCAGGGACATCGGAATGCAGTTTGGACTGGACAAGTGCCGCACCCTTAATATCGTCCGGGGAAAGCTCGAACAAGGCGCACACGAGATGCAGGACGGACAGGAGATCGAAGCAATGAGCGTGGGAGATACATACAAGTACCTCGGGATGAAGCAAGCTCAAAGGATAGATCATCGAACAATGAAGACCGATTTAACTAATGAATTCATCAAGAGAGTAAGACAAGTAGTGCGAACTGATCTTAACAGCAGGAATTTGTTTAAGGCCCTAAACACGTATGCGTGCTCTGTACTAAGCTATTCCTTCGGAATAGTGAATTGGACCAACACGGACATCAACAACTTGCAACGAAAAGTTAGGACACTACTGACAAAAGCTCATAAACATCATCCCCGTAGCGCCGTAGAAAGAACAACCCTGCCACGTCAACAAGGAGGAAGAGGATTGGCAGACCTCAGCAAGCAATTGGACCAACAAATACTAAATCTGCGTAATTATTTCCACAGACAGGCCAACAGCTCCACACTACATAAAGCTATATGCGGAGCAGACGTCTCAACACCGCTACGTCTGACGGAACACGAGCATCACAATCACCACCGAACTGACAACGATAAACTACAGAGGTGGTTAGAGAAGCCGCTGCACGGGAGGCATCCTAATGAGGTTAACCAGGAACATGTCGACAAGTTAGCGTCGTACTATTGGCTGACCTCGGGACGGATGTTCCCAGAGACAGAAGGCTTCTTACTGGCCATACAAGATCAGGTTATACCAACTCGCAACTACCTAAAATTCATTGTAGGAGATGCATCGGTAGTGGATGACAGATGCAGATACGGGTGCCCAACTTCAGAAACAATCCAGCACATAACAGGAGGATGTCAGATGTTTGCATCAACGGAATATAAGGAACGACACGATTCGGTTGCCAAGATCTTGCACCAGGAACTGGCGGAAAAGCTGCTGCTTGTGCAGACAGAGAGGGTCCCATATTACAACTACACACCTGAGCCTGTTCTTGAGAACAGAAACTACAAGATGTACTGGGATCGTACAGTTCTGACTGATCAACGAGTTGCCCATAACAGACCGGACCTTATAATAGTTGATAAAATTTCTAGGAAGACAACTCTGATTGATGTGGCCATCCCGAACAACAACAACCTGCGTGTGAAGCAAGTCGAGAAGATCGCGAAGTACAGAGACTTAGAAGAACGAATTAGAAGGCAATGGGAAATGGAGAACGTCCAGACGATTCCAATCATCATGTCAACAACTGGTGTTATACCAAAAAGTTTGCTGAGAAACATCAAGGAGCTGAATCTAACTGATAGTCTTTACAGGTCCATGCAGAAAGCGGTACTACTTGCGACAGCCCGAACCGTCAGGAAATTCATGGGGAATGCAGGATCGTCCAACAACATCAATGTCACCTAAGGCCCGATTACATGGCAAGGGTCTCGTCCGAGCCAGATCCTTTTGGTATCCGGGATGCCCGGGATCTGAGTGAATGTTCCCCGTAGAGGGAGTGCGAATGCCTTTTGGCTAAGTCGAGATAATAATGATAATGATAATAATTACCAATCCTTTCAAAGTCTCTAATAAGGATATATTTTTCCCCCCGGGACCTCCCCCTATCCTCTTCGGTGATGGTGCGTCTGTCACATCACCCTCATTCCTCTTCCTTTTAGAGGAAGCGGATTGTGACACCACCGAATCTCCGCTGGGACTGCGGCGCGGTTGAGGCACTGGGGTATGTGCAGCAGCAGCGTGGGGCTGTGAGAAGGAAGCAATAATAATAACAATAATAATAAGTCGATAATAATATTTGAATAGTGATTTTTACGTGTTAACTTACAGAAACGTTTGTATATGGACCAGTGTATGGCCCCTGGGGTCTTGTCAACCCAGAGTTCGCAGAAGCGTGTGTCTGTGATAAGAAAGCAATAATAATAATAATAATAATAATAATAATAATAATAATAATAAGTCGATAATAATATTTGCCTAGTGATTTAATGGTGTGTTAACTTACAGAAACGTATGGAGCCGGGTATGGCCCAGTATATGGGTCCGTGTATAAACCCATGTATGGTCCATTGTATGGACCCGTTGTTGGCAACCACGATTCTGCCTTGGCAGAAGCGTGTGGCTGTGAGAAGAAAGCAATAACAAGTCGATAATACTATAATAATAATAACTTACAGAAACGTTTGCGACCTGAGTATTATGGCTCGATGGTAAGCCAGTACTGTACCCAGGGTAGCCTTGGCCTAGAGACATTTCGCGTAGCTGTGAGGAGACATTATTTGAAAAAAATAACATATTGATTGATGATGTTAACTTACAGCACGGGAATCAAGTTTAGTTGGCACGTACGTCTCATCCTCTAACGTCTCCAGAAGTTCAGTGGTTGTTAACTATTTAATGAAACATTATTTTTTTTTTGAGAATATAAATTATTAATCCAAAACTTACAGAGGGGCTAAGGATTGCAGACACTGCGTCAATGGTTTCTGCCCCGTTCAGTGTTAACTGAGTTGGCTGAAAGTAAATAATAGATAATTTTGCTAAAATTCATTTTTTGTGTATTATTTTATATTTAAAAAGTTGAGCTCAAATTTTACAAATCAATGATATTATGAAGGAGGAAGTCAAAATTTAAAATGTTAATATAGTTCTACAAATCATAATATTCTGGAAAAAATTCTAGAAAACCTAAACTCTACAGAGAAAACAATGAAAAAACTAAATGGGTTGCTGGAGACACAGCTGTAAAGAAAATTGACTCCAAATTAAACTTAAAATTTACACAGATGAAAAAGATCATCGCGTACGTTAAATAAATTAAAATGTCTTAATATAGAAATTTTTGCAGAATAAATGGTATTGCTTGGAAATTTCCAAACAATAATATACTAATGATATTATTTTACGATCTCGACATCTAGAATTAGCAGAATTTTACGATTTGGACATTCCCATACAATATACTCAATGATATTATTTTACGATCCTACCTTTTGGAAGTATCAGAATAATAAATTTTACGACATGGGCATTTCCATACAATATACTTAATGATATTATTTTACAATCCTAACATTACTTTCTCATTTCTATACAATACTAAATGATATTCCATTGTTCCCAAAAATATTATTTTAGCACCTTAGGTAAGATTTACAATTTGGAAACCCTATACTGGCCTCTTTTACTATTCAGAAAATGGGAATTGTAAGCAGAATAATATATTTTACAATGAACACAAATATTATTTTATGTAAATTTACTTTTGAAGACTAAACTGTTTTCTTTGGAAATTTTAGGAATATTGAAAGAAATGTACAGGGTGTCCACAAAATTCATCGACAAGGCTTGACAGAGGATATAGGAAATGTAGTTTTATAACCTTTTGAATAAAAATATGTGCGCTTTGTTTTTAATATACAGAATGTTACAATTAACTTATGATTTTTTTTTAATTATGAAACTACAAAATGCGAGGTAGGGAAGATAACATCGTAAGGCGTTATTAAAAAGTAATACAGGATTTTTTAAAGCGTCAGCGGCATGCTTGTGGGTAAGCTTTCCGTAAAGAGCTTTTACACCAACAGATTTTTTAAATGATTCCACACTCAATTCTAAACAGAAAACATCTCTTTCAAATTTACTGCAGTGTCCCCCTAACTTGTAAAATAGAAAACATTTTTCAACAAAAAGGCTATAGAAGGTTTTGAAACTATAATCTAGCAGAGGACCGTGAAACAAATGATTTTTCACATGTTTGTTAAAAAAATAACAATCCATATATTAAAAACAAAGCGCACGTATTTTTATTCAAAAGTTCTTTAAACAACATTACCTATCATCTGACAAGCGTTGTAATTTTGCGAGGAAAATTTTGTTCTCAACCAAATAAATTTAAAATTTGTTCAAAATTCGATTTTTAAAGAATTAATATGTTAACATTAATTAAAACAGTTCAGCAAGGTTTCTAAAACTTTCAGTAATAAGCTATAAATTTTGTTTTAGTAATAATTTAGTCATAATATTAAAATTGCCATTATTACGATATGTAACAGAAAATAATTCTCTTAAAACTCATCCGATGCTCTCATGAATCAATTTCTATCAAAAAGGCTATAGAAGGTTTTGGAATCTAGCAGAAGAGCGTGAAGCAAATGATTTTTCACATGGTCAAGGGTATCGTTTTCTATGTTTGATAAAATTAACACTCCATATATTAAAAACAAAGCGTCAACGCAGATATTTTTATTCGAAAAGTTCTTTAAACCACATTACCAATCATCTGACAGGCGTTGTAATTTTGCGAGGAAAATTTTGTTCTCGACCAAAAAAAAATTCAAAATTCGTTAAAAATTCGATTTTTAAAGGATTAATATGTTAACAATAATTGAAACATTTCAGCTAGGTTTCTAAAACTTTTAGTAATAAGCTATAAATTTCGTTTCAGTAATAATTTAGTCATAGCATTAAAATTGACATTATTACAACATTTAACAGAAAATAATTTCCCTTAAAAACTGTGCTCGCATGAATCAATTTATCTAAAAAATTAAAAGGAAATACAAAAGAAAAAACACCTGTTTCTGAACCACAATAGCACTTAGTAAACATTTTGACAAAACAAATTAGGTTGAATTTTATTTAACTTTGCTACGCTTAAAGTATGACTAAAATTATACTGTTCTGCTAAATTTGTTTATTAAAAATAAGTTTCAAATCAAGGTTAAAAAAATAGTAATACTTACAGCCACCAAGGTATTGTTACTAAAGAAACGGCTCATCATGAAACAGCAGCGAAGCACTAAAATCACAGGATTCACTAGGTTCGATCAAGCAGCGAACTGACGTGAAAGTAAATAAGCAAACTATCGTCTGTAGATATGCTCCGCTATCATCAGATCCGCCCACATTCAACGAGACAACCCCCCTGCCAATGAAACCCTGGTACGCCCGTCAACGTTGTCAGATCAACGGTACTGCAGATGAGTACCACCAGACTCCCACCATCATCGAGTTATCCAATCAACGAGACGCTTCGCCGTAAGCTCCAATCAAACCCCTCCGTACGCCCGAGCACAACGTTGTCAGATATCCGGCATTTTCCTGGATGTTAGAAATGAGTCCCTACCACCCTCCCACCATCATCCCTCCGTACATCTATTGAATATAACGCCCCCAGTAGATTCATCGTCAGTTCTGAAAATAATTTTTCCATACAATTCAAGAATGGTGTTTGTGAAGTACATAGTGGATGCCGACGGTTTTCAAGTCAATGGCAAATTCTTAATTAAAGAATTGGGAATTTTCAATATGGAGACCGGAGATGTCACCTCAAAATATTTCCGCGTTGGTGACTTCAGGAATCTAAGCGCCAAGGATGCCTGCAGTGCGAGATGGGTGACGAAGAACATTCACGGCCTCGAATTTTATGATAGGCCAATGGATCAAGCACAGGACAGCGTTGTGGCAGAGTTCCAACTTCTAGGTTCGCTTTCCGGGGTTCAGAAGATTGCTTTTAAAGGAGGACGTGTGGAGAAGGACCTGTTGCATGCGGCTGGATATGGACATCTTGGATACAATATCGAGAATATGGGGTGTCCAAAGTTTGACGTTCTGGTAAAAAAGCATCCCGTTTTTTACGAAAGGGTGCGAGGAAGGCAGTGCGACAGACACATCGAGAGGAATGGAAAACCGCTACACTGCCCTCGGGTGGAGCTGACGTTTTTTTCCGAGTATGTGCGAAGGTATGGTTATTGTGAAGCATTGTAAATACTATGTAGGTTTTTAGTGAATTTTATTGTCATTTCTGTATCAGTAATAATTGTATTGAGACAATTTTTAGTAACAAAACTTTAAGAACGTTAAAGTAGATTTTTTCTTACAAATATGTCTAACAGTTTTCAATATACAGCGAATCAATTTTTCAAGTATTTTTAGAAAATCATTTACGCACCGACCTATTGAGTTTTTAAACTTTCCTTAATAACATTTTACCGTAAAGTGTACAAAAAGGTTTTCTAGATTCAAAAAATCACGTCCTGGGAATTAAAACTATTTTTTATGTAGGTTTACTTCAAAATGTTATTGTCTAAAGCCTAGAACTACTTTGATTTTCTTCTGCTAAAAATAGAAATTCAGGAAACTGAATTTTTCAAAACTGTACATTTTTCGAAAAAGTCAAGAATGTTTTTTTAGATTTTTTTTTGACAAATTTAGTGAAGACAAAAAATATTACTTTTCCAGCAGGTACCATTTTGTTATTAAAAAATATGATTTTTGATCTCAGTCTTAAGAAAAGTCGTTCGGAATTGAAAACTGCTGTGCAAAATGTCTAAAGCCTAGACCTACTTTGAGTTTCCTCTGCTAGAAATTAAAACGCACTGAATTTTTTCAAAACGGTACATTTTCAAAAAAGTAAAGAATGTTTTTTAGAATTTATTTCGAAATTTAGTGAAGCAAAAAAATATTACTTTTCCAGCGGGTATTATTTTGTTATTAAAAAATATAATCCTACTCTCTACGGCACTGGTATAAGTAGATGGATATTTTTATAGTATTGTATGAGCGTCTAAACTGGCTTCCTTTAGGAAAAGAAAACTTGAAGCAATTGTCGCTCTACGTCTCTACTTTTACGTTTTCTATTGTTTTGTTACTAAATGTTGGACCACCCTGTATAAATCAGTACAATCGATGTAAAATTAATGTAAAAATTATTACCTATTTGCATTCTCGTTTTAAATTGTATATAAGTGTAGATAAATAATTATGTTTTATAAGAAAAATCTACTTATTTTAAGTTTTGGTAATAAAAGTTGAATCATGCTATACATTATATTCAAATAAATATAAAAATTGCTACAATTACCTTTATGTCTTGTATTTACAACGTTGTTTTAAATTGTATAAATTTGAAAAATCAAATAAAACATATGAACTTTTGTTGTGTTAATTCCTTCTCGCCTCAGTATTGGAGACGGGGAGGAGTCTGATCTGGCAACACCGAGAGGCGTGAAGAGCGTTGGTTGAAGATGCAAAGTGGAAGCCATATTGTATGCCAATACTGCCAACTTAAATTTTTAAACTTAAAACTTTCCCACCGTTATAAAATCTGATCAATAGTGCAGATATTCTTATGTTGATAACAGTTTTGCAATTTGGATAATTACAGTGGTGTAACCTGTGCAAATCAAGTGGAAACCGTATTAGACGTCAATATTACCAACTTAAATTTTAAATTCTCCGAATATCATAGTTTTCCCACTATTTTAAAATCTGTAGTGCAGACAACTTCGAATTCGATCAATTCAAGTGATGGTCAGAAAATGCCGATTATTTAAAAATATCTACAAATACTGGGTGTTCGAAAAATAAACGGAGATATTTTAGAGGGTGATTCCTTGTTAAAAAATATGAAAAAAAAATCTATAAATATGGGTCCGCAAATGTAGAGTTTTCAAGTTACAGGATGTTAAATTTAAAAAATTATTAATATCTTAAAAAATATCAATTCTGTTGAAATTTGGCAATGTTTGTTGTATTAAGAGTCTAATTTAGTCAAATATGTTGATTAAAATTATTAAGTCCAGTGGCGTCCCGGGGAGCACCTTAGCGAATATTATTGGGAGAAAAAAAATGTACGCCACTGCCGTTTTTGTAACTTTAATATTTGTTCATATTTTTAACAAGGAATCACCCTCTAAAATATCTCCGTCTATTTGTCGAACACCAATATCTAGAAATTAACTTAGTGCTGTGCAAATATGAATTATGAAAATGCTATATAAAAGACTATTTTTTCAATTCTCGATAATCTATAACAAATCGCAGAAGTCTGCGTTATTACTCTTAATTAGAAAGTTCCCTCAGGTTGACACTTATTCACAGCATTTCTCTGTCGGTGTGCGACGCATCATTGTCGGATTGCTCTTTCTTATAGCAGAACATATAAAACAACCAGCAGTTGATCATATTGGGGGAACAGAAGTCAGCCATATTGGGGGAATAGAAGTCGGCCATATTGGGGAGATAGAAGTCAGAGGCGTATCCGAGAAAATCAATTCAGAAATACAGAGTAGTATTAGTAAATAGTGTGTGGTAAGCACAAGCAGCTTTGACTCCTTCCTGAGATTCTTTATTTAAGATACTAGCACAATTTACAAAAATGCACATTCCACGGCACGGTAATATCTCTCATACAACCAAATAAGAACTGCTCAAACGCTCCGACACTGCATCCATTTGACAGAATCTATTCCCAAATGGCGGCTGCGCGAACAGGTGCGCAGAATTTTCCCGCCATGGGAAGTAATACTGCTGGTTGTTTTATATACTCTGCTTATAGTATATAGGTTGCGGTGCCGCAGATGCTTGACATACTGCTTCAGTGCTTCGCTGCAAGATGGTTGTAGAAAGTGAAATATCTGCAGTCAGTGACAAAACTGTCAAAGTTTGTGAGAAAGCGTTTAATACGCTAAATGGTGGTAGTTCAGCTGTACATTCACAAGTATCGCAACGTTGGCAACAACATTTAAAATTGACAATACGACAACATTACTCAGCGCTTCGATGTAACTTTAACCATGGTACTATATCCAAGTTGCATGCCAATTTGCAACATTTGAAAAGACTTCAACTATACTTCAAAACGTTGAACAAAACTGGTGCCGGAAAACGTCACAATAGAAGTGTACGAGTTAAATGGTTGGACGTTCAGGCAGCGTTCCAGAATCGAATTCGCACAGGTTTGATAGTGAATATGAGACATATTGACATATGGCAGTTTTTTGATGATGCATTTATCCTCTTTAAATATCGTATAACTCGAATATTAAATGCTTTTCACATTGTCAAGTTAAATGTCATATTTAATGGTGAATTTACTAAAATATCTGAAGGTGGTATGATAACCGATATTAAATGTTTCAATACGAAAAACTCTACAATTGATCAGGGGGTTGATTTAAAGCGGTGGTTTCAAGATAATGTTGTTGATGCACTCATAAAAAAGATTGAAGATTATCATCAACATGGGTCTGGTTGGAGGTTACGTAAAATATTAAGTTTAAATATTAACGTCAATAAATATGAGATTGGGAACGGGGCTTCATATCTACCACTCCCTGTGGAAATTTCTAAAAAACGTTCGTGTATCAATGTAAAAAACGATGATGAAGCTTGCTTTTTTTGGAGCGTTATTTCCGCACTCTATCCGATTAACTCTAAAAACCATGCTGATCGCACTAATTCATACCCGCTTTACAATCAGTTATTAAAATTAGATGGTATCGATTTACCAATGAAAATACCTCAAATATCGAAATTCGAACAGATGAATGACATTTCTGTGAATGTGTATATTTTGGAGCTGGTATGTGAGGCTCCGCGTAAATTTATCACTTCCCCAGCTCGATTAACTAAAAATAAAATGGCCCGTCATGTAAATCTACTTCTAATTCAAAACCATTATTATTTGAAAACTAGCGATTTTGACGTTCCACCTGTAGATGATTCGAATATCGATATAAAATATCATTATTGTTGGATTAAAGATTTATCTAGACTGATTTCGAAACAGTCAAGCAAACATAATGGTCGAAAATTTATATGTGAAAGATGCCTAAATTACTTTACATCTGACACTAAATTAGAGAAGCATACAGTTTATTGCGAGCAAATAAATAACTGTAAAATCGAGTTTCCGAAAGAGAAGTTTATCGAATTTAAAAATTTTGTTCATAAAGAACGCACTCCATTCGTTTTGTATGCAGATTTTGAAGCAATTCTAAAACCATGTGGAGATTCTAATGATACACTGAAAACTGACAAATATCAAAAACATGAAGCATTCAGTGCTGGATATTATTTCAAGTGCTCCTTTGATAACTCACTCTCTTTCTACAAAGGTTATCGCGGAGTCGATTGTATGGTATGGTTTGCTAGTCAAATGGAGCGAATTGCTAAGTTTGTATCCAGCAAATTGAAACATGTTGAACCTATGGATGAAACTATAAGCCTTAAAGATGCCACTCCTAATTGTCACATTTGCGAGAAAAAATTTAATGTTAATGACATGATTGTTCGCGACCACTGCCATCTGACCTCTATATTTCGCGGATATGCACATCAAGCATGCAATTTAAATTACCAGAACTCATTCTTAGTCCCCATAATTTTTCACAATCTTAGTGGATATGACAGTCACTTTATAATACGAGAACTTGCCAAACGGAATCATGTCACACTACTTCCTGTAAATAATGAAAAATATATTAGCTTTACAATATTTGATAATGAAACAAATATTAAATTTCGGTTTATTGATTCTTTCAAGTTCTTAGCCTTCTCTCTCGACAAACTCACAGCATCTCTAAATACTTTTGAAAATACTAGAAATGAATTTCCTTCTGAAAATTTTGAGTTGCTAACTAGGAAAGGTGTTTTTTGCTATGATTACATCGATTCAATGGAAAAATTGCAAGAAACCTCATTACCACCTATTCAAAATTTCTATAACAAATTAAATGATTATAATATCGATGAAAAAGATTACAATCATGCTCAATTAGTTTGGGAGAGGTTTGGTATAAAGACTTTGGGTGGGTATTCTGATCTATATTTGAAAAGTGACGTACTTTTGTTGACTGATATATTTGAGCAGTTTAGAACCACTTGTCTTCGAAATTATGGTTTAGATCCGGCCTGGTACTATACTTTACCTGGATACAGTTGGGATTGCATGCTTAAATATACGAAATGTAAATTAGAAACCTTCCAAGACAGTGATATCTTAATGTTTTTCGAAAGGGGCGTTCGAGGTGGGGTTAGCCAGGTGAGCCACCGCTTTTCTCAGGCCAACAACAAATATATGGAAAATTATGATGTTAATATGCCGTCAAAATATATTCTTTATGCTGATGTTAATAACCTTTATGGCTGGGCGATGTGTGAACCTCTTCCTTACGGAGGATTTGAGTGGGTGTCTGATATCGATGTCACAAAGGTTGCTGATGATGCTGATGATGGATATATTTTAGAAGTTGATTTGTCATATCCTGATCATCTTCATAACCTCCATAAAGACCTTCCGTTCGCACCTGAACACTGCAAACCTCCAGGTTCCAAAATAAAAAAGCTCATGACCACTTTCTATGATAAGAACAATTATGTGATTCATTATAGAGCGCTTAAGCAAGCTTTACAACATGGCTTAATTTTGAAAAAAGTTAATAGAGTTTTGAAATTTAAACAGTCTACCTGGTTAGCTCCCTATATACAGCTCAATACTCATTTAAGAACTGTGACAACGTTGGATTTTGAAAAAACTATAATGAAGCTCATGAATAATGCAATCTACGGTAAAACAATGCAGAACGTTAGAAAGCATAGAATTGTTAAACTATTAAGGAAATGGGATGGTAGATATGGTGCGAAAAATTTTATTTCTAGCCCGCGTTTTAGACGTAGTGTAATTTTTGATGAGAACTTAATAAGTGTTGAATTAAATAAGACTAATATTATGTTTGATAAACCTCTGTACGTTGGAATGTCTATCCTAGACATATCCAAAACCTGTGTATACGAATTCCACTATGATTTTATGTTGAAAACATTTTCTGATAACTGCTTATTATTATATACTGATACTGATAGTCTAGTGTACGAAGTACGTTGTGAAAATATGTTCGAAGACGTAATTAAGAAACATATCCATCGGTTTGATACCAGTGACTATCCCGCAGATAATCCATATGGAATTCCACTCGTAAATAAGAAAGTGCCCGGCTTAATGAAGGATGAATTAAACGGCAGTATCTTGACACATTTCATTGGTCTTAGATCTAAAATGTATACTTATAAAGTTCAAGGAAAAAATATGTGTGTTAAAAAATCAAAAGGTGTCAGGGGTTCCGTTATAGCGAAGCAAATAACATATCAAGACTATTTCGATTGTTTATTTAATAAGAGCGAAAAAATTGTAAATCAGCGTTCTATACGCTCATTTGCTCATAACGTTTTTAGCATAAGTCAGACTAGGATTGGTTTAAATCCATTTGATGATAAGCGTTTTCTAGTTGATAGTATTTCAACTATCCCTTGGGGTCATAAAGATGTGTGTAAAGTTGATGAATAAAAAAATATATATTTTGCAAATAGTGTTTTACTCCCCCTTCAACTGAAAATGTATCCACCCCTACTAACGTCCTAGCCACACCCCATCCCCCACCAGCCGCCTCCTTGCGGACGCACCCCTACCATCCCTAGATTGTATATAACTGAGAAATCCCCATCATTCTTCAGTCTGATAACCCGCAACATCGACAACAGCATCAGCATGTACAACCAACCAATCCAGTTTGTGTCAGATTTGGTTCCCTGCCCATACGTTGCCAACCATATGGTGAAGCGAACTCGACTCCAGAATCACTTGGTGAAGTGCCGCCTCCAGTTGAGTACTGTGCCTGAAATAAATTGGGGGGAATATTTCAAGACAATCAACAACCAGCCGCCAATTGTCATTGTGAATCCAAGGGTTAGACCAGAATAAAAGTATATTTAAATAAAAACACAATTTGTAATCATTGTTTTATTCCAATCTTCTTCTATACAAGTCTGCTAACAGGAATTGCTTATAATAACAGTACAGTTCAAAAATGCAATGTGTTTCCATGCTAAACACAGCATTACACATTAAGAATACAATTTCCATTACATTTATGGCATAGTTGCTACGTACTAATAGTTCATTAGCCTTATCTAAAAAATTGAGGTAAAAATCATACAGTTTAAAATTAAGCAAAAAGTTTATCCTTAAGGTTATGTATGGTTCGATATTTAATAGCTGGAAAACCTCCGATATTGAAAACCATTGGCAAACACCATTTTTTGCAAGCAACACTCGTTGATTTCCATCTGCAGTCAACATTGTTCTTAACATTATATTAGAATCAAATCTGATAAACATAGGTGTACCCAGATTGCTGGTGAAGTTGCTCAAATGATTCACTAATTCTTTCCATTCCAAATGATCCAGTGAAATCACATTTCGACGCACTGTTGATTGGATATTTACTTGAGGTTTGAAATATCTCATAATACTCAATCCATTAGCAATACTATATGTAGGCAATGTGAAACAAGATGATAAAAGCATAGAATCTTCGTCCACATTGTTTACTTCTTCATAATCGCTACCACTATCAGTTTCATAGCCGCTGTCAACCATGTTATCGTTTGTAGCACTACACAACGTTTGACTCGTCTATCCAAGAATCGTGGGTCTTATCAAACCCTAGCCATCGCACCAATACTCTCCCTCTTTTTCTACGAAGCACTTTTTCAACCAGATAAATATCAGAATTTGCAGTTTTTTGCAATTCTTCACGGTAAAACCCACCCTTTATAGATCTCCCACTTAAATCTTCTAGAAGATATGTGGGAGGATTGGTTATTTGTACTTTACTTATTTTAAACAATTCTGTAGTCCAATTAGGTGTATATCCTTTAGCAAATATGTGTTTCATTTTACTTATTCTCACAATATCGCCAACCTTCAATTTACTACCTTTGAAAATCTTCACGTGACTATACACTTTTTTAAGCAGATATTGTTCATTGGTTTTATTAACTTGGTTGGGTTTCATTTGAATCACTCTATGTTTTCTATTATTATAATCGACAACTAGCGTAGGCAAATAATCATCCCATTTAAATTTACCATTTAGACTAAAATACTTAAATAATCGCTCTTTTAGAGTTCGTATTACTCTCTCAGCCATGGAGGCTTTCGTGCTGCTAAAGGTGCTGTAATGATTAATTTTGAATTTTCGCATCAAATTTTGAAATCTTGAGTTATAAAACTCTTTGCCCTGATCAGTTTGCAGGTTGCGAGGCTTTCGACTTCCCGATAGGATGTCAGCGAAGGTGTTGGTAACATCTTCCGCAGACTTGGATTTGAGCGGTCGACACCAAACAAATTTAGAGAAGCAGTCGATTACGACAAGTATGAATTTGAAACCATGATTGTGACTAGCATACTGATCCAGCTGAGCGAGATCGGCTTGCCACAAATCGTCTAAACCTTTAATAATAGTTCGACGACGTGGATAATTTTTTCGAGCTGGTTTATGTAATTCCTTAACTACTTGAATTTTTTCTTTACTGTGCATGACTATGCATCACCATTAAGGATCTCTGCCAGTCTGAGAGACAGTAAGGATTGCATACGCTTACCAGTTAATTTTAAATAATAATCTTCTACAGTTTTAGTCAATTCTCTCAATTCATCAATCTTATCTTGAAAATTTTCGATCATTGTGTTGCGAATATGTAGATCACATTCATCAGTATGCTGTTTAAGATTTGTGTAAATATATTGTAATGCATGAATTATCCCTTCATCGATATATTGTTTTGTGCTGGCATCACTACCGTCGATCGGGGTCTTAACGTTGCTCAGTCTACGATTGTTACAATCATAGTTTCCATCTAGATTCAAATTTAATGTGTAAATAGGTGGACAAGACCTGCCCTTCGGTCTCGAAGCACGTCCGAACTTGTTTAAGGACATATTTTAACTAACTTGAATGAACTATAAATTATGAGACTTCTCTAAATGTATCTAACAATTTGGGGTTTGGCTGGGCCTGTTCACCAACTATTTTCAAATAACACTCTTCAACGATTTTAGCAAATTTTCGTATTTCATCAATCTCCTTTTCCAAAGCATCTTTAACCGTACTCTCAATATAATTATTATGTTGTTCGAGAGTCGCGTTAAACGTTTTCAATGTTGCATTGATATTTTCATCGGCATATTGCTTTGTGACGACATCATTGCTGCTAATCGGATAACTAACTTTGCACAGTCTGCGGGTTTTGAAATCCCCCTCATAATTCAATGAGTAAGGACTAATCCTAGATCTTGAAACACGTCCGAACTTGTTTAAAGACATCTTGTAAATAACGTTAGAGAATAATTTTCGCTTCCTTCATCTCATTAATTATGGCGATGATTTCGTTTTCGTGTGAAGTATTTCCGGCATCTTTTGATGCTATTAGTAACCTTAACCTGTCTACAAGTTCATTAGGATTATCCCAGAAAACATATTCCACAGGTTTTGTGTTATACTTAAGATGCATGCCAGAACCCTTCGCAGGCGTGGAGGTAGCCACCGGCCCCTTCATAAGAGGTTTAATAATATTAGAGTACTTAATTTTGTTGCTAGATTTTAATCGTCCCTTTGAAGTAAGGTGAGCACCAGTGAGATTTAAAATATCTTTGTAACTTTTCAAATCATCCTCAGTACTTTTTGGATTATCATAGAAAATTAGTTGGTAGAGACCATCAGTGCCTGCGAATCGAGTTTTGTTGATGATTATATCGCCAGACACTTTTTCAAAATCGATTTGTTTATTTCCTAGACTCCATACTGATTTGGTTTTGTCATACTTAGGACCATATTTCCAATCGATTTTAGGCGATTTATCCATAAATTCAGTTACGCATGATATAGCCACTTTAGGATATACGTTATCAAAATGGCCGTACACTTTGTCAATTCCTTTCTCAACATCATTTAAAGTTTCATTCATTTCTCCTAAAAGTGCAATTGGACTTTTCAAAGTGTTGCGCCACTTTTCCATAAATGATTCGACTTTCGGTTTTAGTTCCGGTTTTACTTCCGGTTTTAATTCATCCTTAACTTGTAGACTTGCTAGATAGTTTGTCACAGGTTTGAAAATTTTTTGTAATGTTTCATCCTCCTCAAATTTACCTATTTTTAAGGCTGTATATTTTTTTCTAATCGTTCGAGCTAGTTCACTGATTTTCTTTGCGCGCTGCGCTTCTTGAATCTGTTCTTGCATCAACATCTCGATTAATAATAAGCGTATTGTGCTTATCATAACTTTATATACCTATCAAACCCTATTCTATATCGACCCTCATTCATATTGAAATCTTTAACAATAACCAGAGTTCCAAAATTGGTATCATTCCAGCAGAGTGAGCATAGATTCTTGAAACCTCCGTATGAGATGTCTGGTGACACGTGTTCGTCATAAATATGTTTAAGGTTTACCTCATCTTGTTTAAATAAAACGATTACATTACAATTGTCTCGTATTAATTGTTTAGGTATTTTTGAATATGTCTGGCACAGATATGCAACATCTATACTTTTATGGCGACCCATGGAATAAAATTCTCTAATTTTATCCTGTTTGTCACAAGACACGTCATCAAAAATAAAGACTGAATTTTCTCTAGCCTCCGACGGTGCAATGACGTCATCGTTTGAACTAAATGGAAAATAACCAACACATTTAGCTTTTTTTAGAACATCTTGTAGTAACTGATATTTAGGTTGGTAAAGGGATTTACTGTAAAGGTAGATGTTCTTAAATTTCAATCCATTCTCGTTGAATATTAAACTAAGTAGACTGTTTGTTTTGCCACAACCACTAGGACCGCAAAATATAGCTCTAATAGAGTTTGGCAAGAGTACTCCATGTTTAGATTTCTCACTCCGAACAAAATCTAAATTTTCGATTGGTAGAGATAACTGATGTGGTTCGATGCGCATCTTATAAACATCTAATAATATATCACGTGCTTGCCTCATATATACATATCAGGATGTAAATAATAAACAGTTTTTCAATTAAGAATATTTATTTCCTACAGTGATATAGATTAATACATTTTCAAGGGAGGTAAGCTCGACTCTTCTGCTGCACAAGACTTCTGCACAGTGGGCATTTCTCCATGAAGTCTGCACAACTCATACAGCACACCAAATGTCCACATGGAACCATCAAGACTTCTATGTCTTTGCAGTAGCAAACTTTACATGAAAACTCGATTGTAGTTTGGGGATTCGTGCTCCGAATGGCTTTTTCGGGTGGAATGTCCACAGGTTTGATTTCCCCCTTAATGAATGAACAATTAGGACTCCAGCTAGCATGATCTTGCCATGGATCATCATCCTTTTCCCATTTATATCCTCCGATATTGCAAAATGGACACTGGACAACGTCTTCATAATTCGTATAAAAAAATCCCGCTCGGGCAAGCTTTTCTGGGGATAGGAGGCTTGACCAGTTTTCAAACGTTCTTAGAAGACTCTCGTAATTATACTCCATCTCTCACTCAGTAATATTCTTACTATTTCAATAAATAATTTTGCTACTAGCAATGAAGAACATATAGTAATGTAGTAAATTAGTGGTACAAATGTGAGGTCTTTTATATGTTGTTCTTGACTGAGTTCTCTGGGTGTGACCATTGTGGGCGTGGTGGAAGGTGGGATCTCCCTCCACACACTTTCAGCAATCGTATGATTTTGTACGGCTCGAAGTTTAAATTGTGTAGCATTTTTAGGTAGGCTTGCTACCAAAATTTTTTCAACTACCGTCTTAAATGGGAAACATTTTTTATCCTGGTCGCAAATAGATACCTTAGCATCTTCAGGGTTGTAAATATAGAACACATTATTTATTAGTGAGAACAATATAATGTGACCCAATCTCAGCAACATCTTGATTATAACTGAAATGTCTCGATAAATGTTCTTTTATATATGAGGATCTACATTAAATCTCGTACAGTTTCACTTAAAGGTAAATATTCCATTGCGCAGTCATGAATAATTATGCAGTAGGCTCGAGTTCTATCAGGAAACCCACTGCTGTTTTCTATGTCCAGCTTAACGTCAACTGTGTTTAATTTTATAGATTCACTCCGGCGAGAACAGTCAATGACAAACAAGGTTGCATTATCTTTGTAATCTGCATAGCTAAGTAGCGGTCGACTCTCCCCCACATTCATATAACTTGAATAAAATTCCACATAACTGTGATAGGCCTCCAGAAAGTCGTTACCATCAAAATTCAACCTCTGACGTTCGAATGGAAAATATTCACCGTTTACAATTAATCTCACATCTGTCGTATCTATGTGATCAAATGCCGTGGGATTTTTTTTTGAATTCTCATTGCGATTAGTCTGAAATCCCACGATGACGTACCGAGGAGTTGACACTGCTGCAGATGACTTTACAGCCCATATTTCTCTTCGGGAGTTTACAGTAAGATTTGGCAATTCGTGTAACTCCCACTTACGGAACGCAATTATAATTGGACGATCAACTTTTATAGATTTAAGGAGATCCAATCTAATCATATCATTCGGCTGAATATGTTTAACTTTTAATTCAATGTTGGAAATTGTTATTTCTGCAGTTATGGCAGGAAGCGGGGTTGCAGCGTCTTGGGTTAGTAATAAAGCATTGTTATCATTTCGAGCTCGTATTAATCTCACTGTTTGTTTGCCGCAAATTGCCATCTGATAATCGTTGAATATTCCAAACAGATGTTTTAGCGGTATTCTTACATTGAATGTTCCATCATTGTTGACAGCGAAAGATTTATCGACCCCAGCCCAGCTCGCTGTTGACATATATTTTTCGTCACTAGTAGTATAGCAAAGATACGATCTGATTGTGCTTACAATTCCCGGGTTTCTCACTACCTCCACTTCTTTACCATTTAGTTCGTAAGAAATAGAATCGAAGAGAAATGCCCCCGCATTGTTGGATAGTTTACAATCTCCGGCACCAGTTTTCTTAGTCACTGCACCTTTGACAAAAATTGAAGCATCGTACATCAATAACCATGCATCACCCTGATTAATGGTTATTTCCACAATATCATTATTCCTGAATGACTTTACAAATGGGTAATAGGTGCGCTTCTCTAAACGTTGGATAGATTCATCATATTTGGGAGTGCGATGCACATTAAACACTTGAGGTGTTAGGGACATAGCCAAGTGCTTTTAAAAATTGCCGATTTTCCAACGAGAGCCGACCTGCACCCTTCCGTGAAATCTTTACTAGTGAGTTTTTACAGCGTTGTGATTGCCTTTTATACGGTTGATATCTGTCACCAAAAACCAAAACCATTTTGTTTCTGATCGAACTCAAAAAATTTTATACACGCTTCAACTCCAACCGCACAATTATTTCCTCACCTCTAAAATTTACAGGCTGAAAGTTCTGATCGAGAATAGTTAACGTTAAATTATGAATCTCACGATTTGCAACTGGCATATACACCAAATTTTTCGGAGACTCGTCTATGGCGTAACCAGGATCACTGCTAACTGCAAACTCGTAAATCGTATGAGTTGGTTGATTTTTATAGTATGCTCCAGATGTTACGTTACAATCTATATGTATAGTTCTGACCTTCACGATGTTTACAGATATATCAGAAGTATGTAATTGACCAGACTCTAATAGACTAGGAGAAAACCCTAACACATGAGCAATAGAGTCTGTTGGTCGAAAATCTACTGTATATTTATCACTGTAAATTTCGCACTGTAAGGTGCTATTATTAGCCTTTATTGAAATTGGATTTTTCTGATCAGATTCCTCTTTTCTTAAAGCGCGAACTATGTACGCTTCTAGAGCCTCAATTTCATACGACCCTGTGGGAATCACTAAACAATTGCGATATCCATCAGCGTTTATATAATAAAATTTGTTGACACCAACATCTATATTGGGTATGTAAACCATACTCAACATCTGGTTCTAAATGTATAGGAATATTAAAGTCAATAGATAGTGTTGAAGTAAATCCATGCAGGGTGAACAGCAGCGACATGATTGACGAATCTTCTCCACAACTACCACTTTTATAGGCCTCGACCACAAACATGAAAAATATTGTAATAAAAAACATACAAACAAATAATATTTTATTTTCACAATTTTACACTTTTAAACTTTTTATTTAACTCGTACATAATAATCATGTTTTTCAGCTTTTCCAATTCTTCGATATGGCGACGTAGACTCACGTTCATTCTTCAGAAAATATAATATTAGTCGTTATACCAACAGGTCCCAAGCTTGTTAAAAAGTACCTTTTGTTGTCCCCATTCAACTCATCTATACGTTCTTGAGTTAATTTATCCGTAAACCTCTACGGTAGAATCATCTTGAAGTCTTCAAATTCCACAACCACCTTTTCACCATACTTAGTATTTATTCTCTTAAAACTCTGAATCTCAAACTTTTCATTTACTTCCAAATCTCGAACGTTCACCAGATTTTTCTGCAGCAAGTTCTTATTTAAATTGTTTAAGAAGGACATGTTGAGTTTGTTGACAATATTCGCTGAACCTTGCCTATATAATGTAGGGACCTCCCCACCCCAGAGTATGGGTGGCCCCCACCCTCCCCCAAACCCTATGAGAGCATGACGCCACAACCCCTATGAGAGTATGACGCCAACCGAAAACCCCTATGAGAGTATGACGCCAAACTTGTTGAGACAGGTTTGGCGTCATGCTCTCATAGCCTTACTACTAAACAGCATTCCGATGTCCCTGGAGAACTCCTCTACAATTTTAAGCATTTGCGTTAGTTGGTTTTTGGTTGCTGCGATCAGTTTTAAATCATCCATATATAATAGGTGATTCAACTTGATCGCTTCTGCGTTGTTGCTTTTGATAGCGAAGCCATATTTTGTAGAGTTCAACCGATGTGATAGAGGGTTCATCGCCATGCAGAACCACAGTGGACTGAGTGAATCTCCTTGGAAAATCCCTCTTCGGATGTTGATTGTGTCGGTCTCGATGTTACTGTCTGCGGTTCTGAGTTGTATCTTAGTGCGCCAGGTTGTCATAACGTGTTCTAAAAAGGAAACTGTATGATGATCTATTTTATACAGCTTTAAGATACCTGTGAGCCAGTCGTGAGGTACGGAATCAAATGCTTTTTTGTAGTCCACATAAGCCATGTGGAGGTTTCGTTGCTTGGAATGAGCCTGGTTGCAGATGACAGAGTCTATGATGAGTTGCTCTTTGCATCCCATTGCGCCCTTCGAGCAGCCCTTCTGCTGCATTGCAATGATGTTGTTCCGCTCGCAGTGAGCATATATTCGCTGCGTAAGGCAAGATGTGATTATCTTGTACAGCGTAGGCAAGCAGGTTATTGGGCGGTACTTGGCAGGGTTATCCGTATTCCGCTGGTCTTTTGGTAACAGGTAGGTTGCACCCTGTGTAAGAAACAATGGCATTTTCAGAGGATCGAGCAAGACTTCATTAATTAAGGTAGTTATCTGTTCATGCGTGCACCACAACTTCTTAATCCAATAATTTTGGAGATGATCTGGACCTGGTGCCTTCCAGTTGTGGGAATTCTTGATGACATCGGAGACCTCAGCGGTTGTGAATTGCTCGTGTTGCATCTGGCTATAGTTCCGGCCCATCTCGCGTTCTTCGCTGATCCAGCTTGCACTGACATTGTATGGACCTGGTGAGGCAAGTTGATTTCTCCAGAAACCGTCGACCTGTTCTCTGCTAGGGTAACTCGCATTTGTGGCATCGGCGCTAGAATTAAAAGCACGGTAGAAACCCTTTTCTGATCGTTCAAAGAGTTTGTTGTCTCGTTTCCTGTTGTTACTAGCCTTGTATTTCCTCAGACGCCCTGCGAATACAGAAAGTTTTTGTTTTAATGTGTCAAGACATTGTTGAGCAGTGATGTTCGCGGGGTCATGCCGAGAATGCATTTGGGTGCGGCTCATTATTGCCTGCACCGCCCTCTGGAGCCTTCTAGTTCTAACTCCTCTGATATATTCCGTCACTTGTCCTATGTCTTTACGGAGACTCTCGATCTTCCGATTTAGTCGCATTTCCCATTGAGCCATTCGTGGTTCTGGTCTTGCACGCTTCAACTCTTGGGCCGTTCGGATCTTGGCACCCATTACAGTGGTGACTGCCGTTGCGGCACAGTAGATTAACATGTGCATACGTTCTAATGTTGGTGTCACTGAAACATAGTTTGGTAAAATTCTTGTGTTCATAAGATCGAGCACGATCGCAAGTTTCCTGGAAGAATTTAATCTTGGTAGCGGTGGCCTGCTCAGTGGGTCTGTGCCTTCGTATCGCAATACTGCCTGTCTCATATGTGCGTTTAAGCCTTCAAAATGTTCTTCGCTAACCGATTCCAGACTCTCGGTTGTTGGTTCTACCGTTTCGGCTTCTAGTTGTTGTCCAGGCGCTTGAAGTTCCCCATTGTTGTTGTTGTCATCTATGTCTATGTGTTCGCCGTGGATCTCTAGCTCAACTTCCCGTTTGATAGCGTTAAGTCGCGTTTCTGGAATTCGGTTATTTCTTAGAATAGTTCGATACTGATCTGACACTCTTTGTTCAGACACTTGCATGTGTGGAAACTCCCTGCAGAACTCGGCATGCAGTTGTTGTCGGTAGCCGATCATCTCTTGTCCTAAGTTTGTCACCCTGTAAAAAATACGCATAATCGATTCATTCATGGACACAGTCCATTTCATGCGTCGTCGTTGTAATCCCGCCTCTGTGAACGCTGGCTGAAGTTCCCGCGCAGCACCTTCGGTGGGTGGAACCCTAGTTCTCGTTTGGCTCCCATGTTGTAGATGTTCGTGTTGTTGTTGGGCTGTAGCTGTTTGTGCAACAGGGGCCCGCCTCATCAGCGCCCTGTCACCGACAGGGCGCTATTATTATTATTATTATTATTATTTCCGAAATCGGCCGTTTTCAGTTTTTTCAGGATATTTCAGAAACGGACTGAGTTATCCTCGATTTCTTTTCAGATAATGAATGAGGACTAAAATGCGCAACTTTTCTCTAAACAACTACCTTTCCATCTTTTACCGTTTACGAGATCCCAATGGTGCGCATCGAAAAAATGACCACCCTGTATACATATATATAGGATGTCTATTGACGGAGCGCCTCTCGAAAATATCTCAACAAATATGCATTTTTCGGGGAACTATATTTGAAAAAAAAAGCTTTTTTTGATGGGCTAACTTTGAGTAAAAACACATTAGAGATCCATGGCCTACTTTCTGAGATATTTTTGAAAAACCCGAAAATTGGCAAAACTTCTTCGGCTTGTAACTTTTTTGTTTCAAGAGCTACAGAAAAAAATTCTTAATGACATTTGTGGGCAAAATTGATTGCTTTAAGCCTACTTTATTGTAAATTTGAAAAATGCTATGGTTTTGCTCAATTTATAGCAGGCATACTAAAAACTTTTAAAAATGTGCGAGATACAAGATTTTTTGCAATGTAGTATGTTGTGAAAAAGATACTGAAAACATGAAAGTACAACATTCGAGACCATGGCCATGCTACAATAAATGAGTAAATTTTTATGGGTGGGTGCTAAGAGAGCAACCAGTAAACCATGGCATATTTCCAAATTTTGATAAAGCAATGAACTTTGCCCACAAATACCATTTATAAATTGTTTCGGTAAATTTGATACAAAAAGAAGTTTCGGCAATTTTCGCGTTTTTCAAATCTTGGAGAGTAGGCCATAAGATCTCAAATGTGTTTTTACTAAAAATTGGCATTTTTTTCTTTCAAATAAAGTTCCCTCAAAAATGCATATTTGTCGAGTGGCCCTCCGTCAATAGACACCCTGTATACCTATGTATATCTCAAGTGTCAAAAATTAGATAAACGTTAGGCTCATTTGACATTTGGCAAGGAAAGCTGTATCCCGTCTTCTCTGTGCTTTATACCTACCTACCTACTGCAGCAATGTTACACACTTATTTTAGTTAATTTGCAATACTGTCAAATGCTTCGGGTTACTAATTTTAGTTAACCTGGTTTATACAGTTCCTTTGATTCCCAGAAAAAAACTGCATCATCCTGGTTTTTAGTTGGCCTTTTTATCTCAAAAACTAAGGATGTAATCCGCTTTATTATGTAGTTTTATTATTTTTTTTAAATTTCGTTTTTCGCATTCTAAAAAAGAGCTAAATATACCTAAATGAAAAATAAATTTGCCAAGAAACTGACAGAAAGAAAAAGATGGCAAGGAATGTGTTACCTACATCAAAATTTCTAATATTTGAATGTATCTATCTCTTTTCTTACTATGACCATAGATTAAGGAGGCACAGATAGTCAGAAGCATTGTTGAGACCGTCCGCAAAAAATCCTGTTACACCAACTTTCAAACTTTAATTTTGGAACGAAAACAAATTAAAAGAAGTTCTTTGGACTCGTTAGTTGAGGAATACCCACTATTCTAGTTGAGTTATTAGTTGTTACGGGTAATGCGACCTGTAAATATTAAAGTTTTTTGCATGTAGTCACTTGTGTATAGTTTCATTAATTTATTGACCAATTTTAACACTTATTGCCAGAAACATGCGAACCACCTACGCAAATATAGTCATCATACAATAGTGTTGCACTTTTGATCCAATTATTTCAGTTGATTTACGATAACACCATGATATATTTTGCTCCGTCGTAAAGATTCGAGATTTCACAGAAACGTTATGTACTAAGTCCATCCCAGTTGAGTTAAGTTGTAGCATGGCTGAAATTTATGTTAATATCATTTATTGGCTTCTGTTATGGGTTTTCCCAATGTTTATTTACCATTCTAGACTTTGCCGTTGTGTCATGTCATCACGGAATGTAACAGCTGTTCGGAACTGCAAGGGACTTGGTAATCAGGCTTAATACTGATGGTTATGACTTGGAACTTTGTATTTTGACCATTGAAACATCACCACGTTTGTAATTTGCAGAATATTATAATTTTCTCTCGTAATCACACAATATTTTGGTATTCCTTTTCTCTCTGGTGCTGGTAAGCTAAGATGAGGTATTGCGGTTAATACAATCAATCATGGGCAATTTTCTTGAAAACTCACAGTTGATTTTCTAGAAGAAAGTAAAAATAAATAACCTTCTTAAGGAAACGTCAGAACTTTTAGGGTTATGTCCAAAATTCATAGTGCCAGTGCACTGCTTGTCAGATTCGGAGCTGTGACATTTCGGATTTCGGTTGTATTAGATTAATGTAACCTAACCTAGGTGTTTTGTGATCAAAACTTTCCGTTGGCGTTTGCGAACTGCGTATTGTAAGAAAAAAGTAAAGAAAAACCAAAACGAGGTTTCCTTAAAAAAGCAAACCGCGACCCACAACCACTTCGGTCGTCAGCTCCAAACAAGCAACAGTGCGTAGTGCCTATCAACTGGACAGGTAATATGGACCTTTGGTTATATTTATTTGATTTTTGAGTTGCTAAAATTTATTTTACATTTGTAACAAATGGCCCCGAAAGGTTCTGATATTTTGTTTTATTCTATACAGTTATTAACTGGCAAAGAAATCTGACAAACCCAAATAGTCTACACTGAATGAAAAAACCCTCTACGATTTTGTTCAACTCTCGAACACCCAAAGAGGTTAGTAGTGTTTATCTTTTAAAAATCATTATTCTTGACTTTATCAAAAAATTGCTCAGGTGGTTTCATGTTTTTTTTGCATATTCCAACAACCTTTTCTGATTCATC
This sequence comes from Pseudeuparius sepicola, assembly GCA_963920635.1. Classification (NCBI taxonomy): domain Eukaryota; kingdom Metazoa; phylum Arthropoda; class Insecta; order Coleoptera; family Anthribidae; genus Pseudeuparius; species Pseudeuparius sepicola. Next base: position 38,885,186 of record OY987305.1, read on the forward strand.
GTTTCCATTTTCGTTCCTTTGCTACCGCCCTTCAGAATTTTTACCAGAATATTTAAATAACTTTTATTATGTGTGAGTGTATCAATGGACAATAGTATTAATTCAGATTGTCAGTCTTTCAACCAATTACTTTTCTATTTACTAGCTTAAAGACCATCCAATACCTTTGCCTGATTACCTAAGAATATGGCAATTTACTAAGAGTCAAAAGGAGTTGTTGTTGTATAACGTTAGTTCAAGTCCTAAAATCTCCTTTTCAACTCTATAGGGTCCCTTCGCCTGGCCAAGAAACGACACAGACGGGCAGCTTAAATATTGCCACCCCAGCTAGGACCTAGGACCTAAGCAACCACCACGCATTGTAAGACAAAATTATCTTGTTCAGATTTGAAGGCCACACATTATGTCACCTATGAAAGGGTTGTAACCATTATTATTGTCTCGTCATATTTTATTTATGTCAAATTTTAACCTATTTTTATACTAACGTCACCCACATCATGATAATGATTATTATATATTTCTTTTTACGCTCAATTTTGTAGTTGATGGGCAGATATAGCTATATCAGGTTACCTCGCAGTACATCGTTAATAAATCTTTTGTTAAATTTATCTAAACCATGTCCTAACTGAAGTACCTGTGAAATCTCATAACAACCATTACTATTTTCTAACTTAAGAGTTGAAACTGTATATTTCCACAAAGAAAAGTACCTAAACCTATTTTATGTAATATTTAATCTCGACATTCATTTTATTAAATTTGGTCAAATTTTCTCCTTCGTGTTTTCTTTATTCACCAAAAACAAAACATTAAGTTTCGTAGTCTGCACTAGACGTTACTTTTCTATCGCCGCCACTCTGGCTTTTAGACTACGTGGCGCTCATAATTTAGTTCTATTTCGAATCCTCCCCTGTAGAAGTGGAACCGGGTAGCCAGAGTGGGTTTCTGATTCTGTCCACAAAGGAGAAGGAGCGTCACGTGTAATAAGTGGCGCCATACACTTATTGCCAGAAACATGCGAACCACCTACTCAAATATAGTCATCATACAATAGTGTTGCACTTTTGATCCAATTATTTCAGTTGATTTACGATAACACCATGATATATTTTGCTCCGTCGTAAAGATTCGAGATTTCACAGAAACATTATGTACTAAGTCCATCCCAGTTGAGTTAAGTTGTAGCATGGCTGAAATTTATGTTAATATCATTTATTGGCTTCTGTTATGGGTTTTCCCAATGTTTATTTACCATTCTAGACTTTGCCGTTGTGTCATGTCATCACGGAATGTAACAGCTGTTCGGAACTGCAAGGGACTTGGTAATCAGGCTTAATACTGATGGTTATGACTTGGAACTTTGTATTTTGACCATTGAAACATCACCACGTTTGTAATTTGCAGAATATTATAATTTTCTCTCGTAATCACACAATATTTTGGTATTCCTTTTCTCTCTGGTGCTGGTAAGCTAAGATGAGGTATTGCGGTTAATACAATCAATCATGGGCAATTTTCTTGAAAACTCACAGTTGATTTTCTAGAAGAAAGTAAAAATAAATAACCTTCTTAAGGAAACGTCAGAACTTTTAGGGTTATGTCCAAAATTCATAGTGCCAGTGCACTGCTTGTCAGATTCGGAGCTGTGACATTTCGGATTTCGGTTGTATTAGATTAATGTAACCTAACCTAGGTGTTTTGTGATCAAAACTTTCCGTTGGCGTTTGCGAACTGCGTATTGTAAGAAAAAAGTAAAGAAAAACCAAAACGAGGTTTCCTTAAAAAAGCAAACCGCGACCCACAACCACTTCGGTCGTCAGCTCCAAACAAGCAACAGTGCGTAGTGCCTATCAACTGGACAGGTAATATGGACCTTTGGTTATATTTATTTGATTTTTGAGTTGCTAAAATTTATTTTACATTTGTAACAAATGGCCCCGAAAGGTTCTGATATTTTGTTTTATTCTATACAGCTATTAACTGGCAAAGAAATCTGACAAACCCAAATAGTCTACACTGAATGAAAAAACCCTCTACGATTTTGTTCAACTCTCGAACACCCAAAGAGGTTAGTAGTGTTTATCTTTTAAAAATCATTATTCTTGACTTTATCAAAAAATTGCTCATGTGGTTTCATGTTTTTTTGCATATTCCAACAACTTTTTCTGATTCATCTTTCCATTTTCGTTCCTTTGCTACCGCCCTTCAGAATTTTTACCAGAATATTTAAATAACTTTTATTATGCGTGAGTGTATCAATGGACAATAGTATTAATTCAGATTGTCAGTCTTTCAACCAATTACTTTTCTATTTACTAGTTTAAAGACCATCCAATACCTTTGCCTGATTACCTAAGAATATGGCAATTTACTAAGAGTCAAAAGGAGTTGTTGTTGTATAACGTTAGTTCAAGTCCTAAAATCTCCTTTTCAACTCTATAGGGTCCCTTCGCCTGGCCAAGAAACGACACAGACGGGCAGCTTAAATATTGCCACCCCAGCTAGGACCTAGGACCTAAGCAACCACCACGCATTGTAAGACAAAATTATCTTGTTCAGATTTGAAGGCCACACATTATGTCACCTATGAAAGGGTTGTAACCATTATTATTGTCTCGTCATATTTTATTTATGTCAAATTTTAACCTATTTTTATACTAACGTCACCCACATCATGATAATGATTATTATATATTTCTTTTTACGTTTAATTTTGTAGTTGATGAGCAGATATAGCTATATCAGGTTACCTCGCAGTACATCGTTAATAAATCTTTTGTTAAATTTATCTAAACCATGTCCTAACTGAAGTACCTATGAAATCTCATAACAACCATTACTATTTTCTAACTTAAGAGTTGAAACTGTATATTTCCACAAAGAAAAGTACCTAAACCTATTTTACGTAATATTTAATCTCAACATTCATTTTAGTAAATTCGGTCAAATTTTCTCGTTCGTGTTTTCTTTATTCACTAAAAACAAAACATTAAGTTTCGTAGTCTGCACTAGACTTTACTTTTCTATCGCCGCCACTCTGGCTTTTAGACTACGTGGCGCTCATAATTTAGTTCTATTTCGAATCCACCCCTGTAGAAGTGGAACCGGGTAGCCAGAGTGGGTTTCTGATTCTGTCCACAAAGGAGAAGGAGCGTCACGTGTAATAAGTGGCGCCACAACTCAAGGGGCCTTTTTTATATTTTTTTGTGGAAATATTACAGTATACTTACAAGAAAATCCTATAATTCAATTTTGGCAGTTCACAGTTTTTTTGGCAATAAGTTCAAGCATTTAGGTACACGAGGGAATAAATAAGGTGACATTTTTATTACCATTTTTTTGTAGCACCTTTTTTTTGCCAATTTGGTAGCTGACGACTGAATTTGGTGTTCCGTCTGCGTGCTATATATATACTTTTTTTTGTGTGGGCGTATGTGTGGCAAATTTATTTATTTGTGTATTTTTGGTAGCAATAGATATTGCTGAATTTTAATTAAGTGTGGCAGCGTTTTATGTTTCTGTGGTATATTTTAGCAAATTATTAGTTTGCTATATTATTTATTATTACTGTTGATATTTTGGCATTATTTATTACATTTTGGAAAATTTATTTTGGAACAATGGACGTTTGTAAGTTAGTTAAGGACGAACTTAAGTATGAGTTGACAGTTAGGGGTCAAACCAGGCTATAGGGTGAAACAGCACTAGGTATGCGTAGGCAATTACAAGAACTTCTTGCTGGGGAACAGTTTGGGGAAATGGTCACTGATGAAGCCTTCACTCCAGATATTGTAGAGGAAATTCAGGCTGTTTTGATTAAGGTGGAAAATTTAGAACAATATCTCGGTAAACTTACTGGCGCTACAAAAGACACAAGTAAATTTATAGATACAAAGTTAAAACATTTATATGGTAGATTACAACGCTTATCTGTCCCAAATTCTCCGGAAAATGATATTAATTTAAAGTCAATCAGCAACCTTTTAGATAGATTAGAGAGAATAGAAACTAAATACGATGAGCTTGTAGCTGCAACAGAGCTTCGCCTCGCTTCCGAGACGCATGCTATCGCTTCAGAACCTGGTGTAGCTACGACATCAGCTTTAAGGGAACCTACAATAATAACAAATATTCATAAAAAGCAATTTGAACCTAGAAAATGGGGACTTTGTTTTTCTGGTGACTCGTCTTTAAGTGTGTCTGCATTTTTCGAACAACTTGAAGAAAGGCGACGTGCCAGTAATGTTTCTTATGGAGATATGTTATCATCCATTATTGACCTTCTAAAAGGGGATGCCTTAAATAGGTATCGTGCAGTTTCCACCTCAGTCAGGACTTGGAAAGAGTTTGAGGGATTTCTTAGGGACAACTATCAGTCTCCCGACTATGATCTGGATCTTTGGCAAGAGATTCGTGGTCGAGTTCAGGGTGTGCGGGAAGCTGTCGGTAGTTATTTTGCTTGCGTGGTAAATTTATTTAAACGGCTACCATCACCACCTTCCGAGGAAGTAAAATTACCAATTTTACGGCGCAACATACACCCTTACTTTATTCGCGGCTTGGGTTTGGCTGAATACTCTTCCGTACAGGAGTTAGAGGCCTTATGCCGTAAACTTGAGGTAAATAAACAACTTGCAGAACGGCATACACCACCCTCCACCGAGGGCAACCTCCTGGAACCCGACCTTTCATGTCCTAGAAGCTCCCAACAGGTATCCCGTAACCGAACTCAGGTTTCTGCAATTTCCAATTCCCGAAACCCTTGCTGGAATTGTCAACAAATTGGGCACACTTTTAATCAGTGTAACCAACATCGTAGGTTTACCTTTTGTTTTGGTTGTGGAAGGAGAGGCGTCCGGAAAATGGATTGCTCCAAGTGTCAGGGAAACAACAGGGCTGGCGAAAACGCTGGGCATCGTCAACACCCAAATCAGCCCCAGTCACATTAGACTTTAGCTGGAAAATCTGGTTAGATACCGTTAAGACTTTTTACCAACAAAGTAACAGAGTTGACATTTCCTACATTTTTGTAACTACTCCGGGTGACCCTCGTTCTTATTTAGAAGTTTTAGTTTGCGGTACAAAATTTTCTTGTCTGATTGATTCGGGATGTTCTCAGACAGTTGTAGGTAGAAAGGGTTGGGAAACCCTGCGATTATTAGGCTGTCAACTAGGCGGGAATACTACCCCCTCTGTTGTGGTTGCTAACGGGAACCATTGTTGTCCTTTAGGTAGTTTATATTTAAATTTTGAATTAGAATACAAAATTAAGTCCATTGATTGTTTAGTTGTGCCAGATATCGACATGAATATTATTCTCGGTATTGATTTTCTTAAGATAATGAATTTAGTTCCCTACTTCCGTAGAGGAGAATGGGCATTTGACGATGAAGTAACCTGTAATATTATTAGTAAAGATTTTCTTAGCTTGGCCGAAAGACAAAATTTGGATTGTTTGGTAAGGGATAATTTTTTCAAAATGGGAACAGATTTAGGTTGTGCTCTTGGTGTGGAACACAATATCGATACAGGCGATCATCCACCAATTAGACAAAGGTATTATGCATTATCTCCCTATATGCAAAAGGTTATGTACGATGAACTGGAAAAAATGTTAGAGCTTGGTATTGTAGAACCCTCTTCATCTCCCTGGGCTTCACCCGTGGTTTTAGTTAAAAAGAAGGATAAGAAATCTTGGCGTTTTTGCGTTGATTATCGTGAACTGAATAAAATTACTAAGAAGGACGCGTACCAAATTCCCTATATTCCTATTATTTTAGATCGACTACGGGATGCCAAATATCTTTCTTCTATCGACCTTAAAAGCGCGTATTGGCAAGTCCCTCTTAATGAGAGTAGTAAAGAAAAAACTAGCTTTATTGTTCCTGGTCGAGGACTATTCCAGTTTCGTCGACTCCCTTTTGGCTTAGCTAACGCACCAGCCACTTGGCAAAGGTTTGCAGATAATACCTTAGGTCATGATTTAGAGCCTTATTGTTTTGTTTACTTGGATGATATCATTATTGCGACACCCGATTTCGCTTCGCACCTTGATGTCCTTAAAAAAGTTTTTGATAGATTGCACTCAAGGGGCCTTACGGTAAACCAAGAAAAATGTGAATTTGTAAAACCCGAACTTAAATTTTTAGGCTACATAGTAGACCAAAATGGGTTACGTGTGGATCCCGATAAGGTCTCCGCTATCATGAATTTTCCAACCCCTAAAAAGGTTAAAGAAGTTAGGAGATTCTTAGGATTGGCTTCGTATTACCGCAGATTCGTAAAGGACTTTTCCGGCCGTGCGGCAGCATTGACTTCTCTCACTAAGAAAAATTGCATTTTAAATGGGACGAAAACTCAGAAAGATCATTTAACGATATAAAACAGTGTCTAGTATCATCACCTATTTTGACTTGTCCAGATTTTTCAAGGCCTTTTGTTATTCAAACTGTCGCTAGTCAAAGTGCACTTGGTGCCGTTTTGGTTCAAAACTTTGAAGATGGAGAGAAAGTCTTTGCCTATGCCAGCCGTATGCTGACATCATGCGAACAAAAATATTGCGCCACTGAATTGGAATGCCTAGCTGTTCTTTGGGCTATCAAGAAATTTAGGGGATATATTGAAGGTGCGAAATTTCGAGTGATCACCGATCATGCATGTCTTAGATGGCTATCTAATCTCAAAGAACCGTCTGGTCGATTAGGTCGCTGGGTTCTCGCCTTACAGGGTTACGATTTTGAGATCGTCCATAGAAAGGGAAAATATCATGAAGTTCCCGATGCGTTATCTCGTGCAATACATTTAATTTCGGTCGACAGAATTGAGGATGCTTGGTATAATCGTCAAATGCAAAATATAGAACAGTTTCCTCAGAAGTATCCTTTGTGGAAAGTAGAGAATGGGAAAATTTATAAGTTTGTCTCTCCAAGGTCCCCCTCTTTTGATGAAAATTTTGATTGGAAGTTAGTAATTCCCCGCAATCTTCGTTCTCAGGTTTTACGAGAAAACCATGACGAACCAACGGCGGCACATCTAGGGCAGTTTAAAACAAAACAAAGAATATTGCAAAATTATTATTGGCCAGGAATGGCAGAGGATGTAGTTAGGTATGTTAGAAGTTGCGAGACATGCCAGGCGCAAAAACCAGAACAACAGGCACCAACGGGATTAATGGGACCCAGAAAAGTTTCTGCCCCTTGGAAATATATTTGCACAGCCATTATGGGACCATTTCCCATGCCCACAAAACGAAATCGTTTCCTCCTCGTTGTGGCTGATATTTTCACTATTATTTCCCTTAAAATCTGCTTCATCTCCAGCTACTCAACGGCACATAGAGGAAGATGTGTTTCTGGTTTATGGCGTACCCGAGTACATGCAATGTGATAACGGCAAGCAATACGTTAGTAGGGCGTTTAAGAGAATGGTTTCTGGGTATAGGTGTAAAATTATTTATAATCCTTTATAACACCCTCAAAGTAATCCAACTGAACGTGTGAACAGGGTAATAAAAACGGCTATCAGGTCCTATATAGATCAAAATCAGCGGTTGTGGGATGAAAATCTTCCAAAATTGGGATATGCCTTGCGGACCTCGGTACACGAAGTTACAGGTCATACTCCGGCTTATTTAACTTTTGGCAGAGAATTAACGCTCTCTGGTACTCCTCGTCAGGAGGAAAATTTACCTGACAACCCTAAAATTGACGTATATGATCGCCAACCAATTGTTGACCATCTTAACAACCTTCGTACCGTTCATAGGGAAGTCCAAGAAAATATTCAACAAGCTTATAGAAATTCTGCAGAACACTATAATTTGCGTCGTCACGTGGGTCCTATATTTCAAGCAGGTGACATCGTTATGAAAAAGAATTTTGTTTTATCTAATGCTGCAAATTATTTTGCTTCAAAGCTAGCACCAAAGTTCGTTAAGTGCCGGGTTAGGGAAAGGCTTTCAAATAATGTTTATTGTTTAGAAGATTTTGTTTCGGTAGGCTACTCGGTGATTACGACATTTCTGACCTTAAGTCCTACAATTACCGAATGTAGATTTTTTTATTAATAATTGCCCTGTGGAGGCGGGCTGTGATGAGGGAGCTGGGTCCGGGGCCGGGGGCTGTGGCGCGAAAGTCACCGACCCTCGGATTCAGACTTCCCGTCACAAAGAATTGTCCCACCGAGGTTCCTGCGAGGGGTAAGAGCCCCCTAAATGCCATTTTGGGCGAATTAGGCTTCACCTAATTCTAACCTTGTCACTTGCAGTGAATCAGAGCGGTATTCACTATAGTCAGATCATTCAATCCTTCTTTACCGTCTCCTATTTGGCTGAGTTGATACGTTCCAACGGTCACTGCCTTTAAGTAAAAGCTCAGAATTCTCTCCGTCCATTTATAATAGATTTACCGAAATTACTCAAGGAAGTCCGAGCTTCACACGTTCTTACCTTTTCTTGCAGTGAATCAGAGCGGTATTCACTATAATCAGATAATTTAATCCTTTTTACCGTCTCCTATTTGGCTGAGTTGATACGTTCCGACGGTCACTGCCTTTAAACAATATCAAATTCTCTTCTTTCACTTTTCTTAGAATATGTAGTTCATAGATTCGTAGGTTCTTAATTTATCTTTTTCCTTTAGATTAACCATTGTTCATACACCAATCTATGAATTACATCCGATACTAATCAAATTCCTTCTGATTTCACACTCCTAGTTAATTGCCACCTGTATATAGACTACCCATGAGAGATGCCATACATGTTGATAGTGATATTATAATGTTAATTGACTTAAATAACTTTGACGTTGCCATATTTAAACATGTAATTTATTTATTTATAGTATGCCACCCATATGTACCCTGTACCTTCCCCTAGTTTTTTTTGCCTTTATAGTGAAAAGGCTACTAATTAGAATTATTATCCCGAAGGCTAAATAAGGGGTTGTATGCCAGCATAGTATGCTACTATGCTATGTGAAATATTTGGACCTGAGGAAGTAAGTAATAATAAATTGTTTAGTATCAAGGATACTGCTAGTTAGGATTCACCAAAGTAGGTGCTGAATATGCTGGAAGTTGAAAGTAACCGATCTGTTATGGTATGCGCTTTGCGTAGAAGTATTGAATACTTTCAAACTACCAAGCTTGCGAATTTATTTTGGTTTGACAACCTTGGATATATTGTTTTCTAGACTTTTCTTCAATCTGTAAGTGTACTGAGTTGATATGGTAAACAAAATCACATGGTGATTGAAGATTGGTTATTAGAGTTTTAGTGCTTTGGTAGTTTACCATTTGTAGGCAAATTTTTGGTTTCAAAAATTTTCCAGGGGTAAGGGAGGAGTGTTACGGGTCATGCGACCTGTAACCATTAAAATTTTTTGCATGTAGTCACTTGTGTATAGTTTCATTAATTTATTGACCAATTTTAACACTTATTGCCAGAAACATGCGAACCACCTACGCAAATATAGTCATCATACAATAGTGTTGCACTTTTGATCCAATTATTTCAGTTGATTTACGATAACACCATGATATATTTTGCTCCGTCGTAAAGATTCGAGATTTCACAGAAACATTATGTACTAAGTCCATCCCAGTTGAGTTAAGTTGTAGCATGGCTGAAATTTATGTTAATATCATTTATTGGCTTCTGTTATGGGTTTTCCCAATGTTTATTTACCATTCTAGACTTTGCCGTTGTGTCATGTCATCACCGAATGTAACAGCTGTTCGGAACTGCAAGGGACTTGGTAATCAGGCTTAATACTGATGGTTATGACTTGGAACTTTGTATTTTGACCATTGAAACATCACCACGTTTGTAATTTGCAGAATATTATAATTTTCTCTCGTAATCACACAATATTTTGGTATTCCTTTTCTCTCTGCTGCTGGTGAGCTAAAATGAGGTATTGCGATTAATACAATCAATCATGGGCAATTTTCTTGAAAACTCACAGTTGATTTTCCAGAAGAAAGTAAAAATAAATAATCTTCTTAAGGAAACGTCAGAACTTTTAGGGTTATGTCCAAAATTCATAGTGCCAGTGCACTGCTTGTCAGATTCGGAGCTGTGACATTTCGGATTTCGGTTGTATTAGATTAATGTAACCTAACCTAGGTGTTTTGTGATCAAAACTTTCCGTTGGCGTTTGCGAACTGCGTATTGTAAGAAAAAAGTAAAGAAAAACCAAAACGAGGTTTCCTTAAAAAAGCAAACCGCGACCCACAACCACTTCGGTCGTCAGCTCCAAACAAGCAACAGTGCGTAGTGCCTATCAACTGGACAGGTAATATGGACCTTTGGTTATATTTATTTGATTTTTGAGTTGCTAAAATTTATTTTACATTTGTAACAAATGGCCCCGAAAGGTTCTGATATTTTGTTTTATTCTATACAGTTATTAACTGGCAATGAAATCTGACAAACCCAAATAGTCTACACTGAATGAAAAAACCCTCTACGATTTTGTTGAACTCTCGAACACCCAAAGAGGTTAGTAGTGTTTATCTTTTTAAAAATCATTATTCTTGACTTTATAAAAAAATTGCTCATGTGGTTTCATGTTTTTTTTGCATATTCCAACAACTTTTTCTGATTCATCGTTTCCATTTTCGTTCCTTTGCTACCGCCCTTCAGAATTTTTACCAGAATATTTAAATAACTTTTATTATGCGTGAGTGTATCAATGAACAATAGTATTAATTCAGATTGTCAGTCTTTCAACCAATTACTTTTCTATTTACTAGCTTAAAGACCATCCAATACCTTTGCCTGATTACCTAAGAATATGGCAATTTACTAAGAGTGAAAAGGAGTTGTTGTTGTATAACGTTAGTTCAAGTCCTAAAATCTCCTTTTCAACTCTATAGGGTCCCTTCGCCTGGCCAAGAAACGACACAGACGGGCAGCTTAAATATTGCCACCCCAGCTAGGACCTAGGACCTAAGCAACCACCACGCATTGTAAGACAAAATTATCTTGTTCAGATTTGAAGGCCACACATTATGTCACCTATGAAAGGGTTGTAACCATTATTATTGTCTCGTCATATTTTATTTATGTCCAATTTTAACCTATTTTTATACTAACGTCACCCACATCATGATAATGATTATTATATATTTCTTTTTACGTTCAATTTTGTAGTTGATGGGCAGATATAGCTATATCAGGTTACCTCGCAGTACATCGTTAATAAATCTTTTGTTAAATTTATCTAAACCATGTCCTAACTGAAGTACCTGTGAAATCTCATAACAACCATTACTATTTTCTAACTTAAGAGTTGAAACTGTATATTTCCACAAAGAAAAGTACCTAAACCTATTTTATGTAATATTTAATCTCAACATTCATTTTATTAAATTTGGTCAAATTTTCTCCTTCGTGTTTTCTTTATTCACCAAAAACAAAACATTAAGTTTCGTGGTCTGCACTAGACTTTACTTTTCTATCGCCGCCACTCTGGCTTTTAGACTACGTGGCGCTCATAATTTAGTTCTATTTCGAATCCACCCCTGTAGAAGTGGAACCGGGTAGCCAGAGTGGGTTTCTGATTCTGTCCACAAAGGAGAAGGAGCGTCACGTGTAATATAGTTATTGTTATTATTAGTTTTTATGCAAAATATTTGGTGCACCAGGCGAAAATTTCAACAATGGTTCTGCTGGATATTTGATCGGAGGTTCTGTCACTCTATATGTAGCTTTGTCTATGATATGGCGAATGCGCTGGGATAGTTAAAAGAAACATTAAATGAAGTCTCGCAACTCATACTATAAGCAATTAATTACGTGAACGATATCTAGTCTTACTTTTCTGTGTAATTTCATTTGGAGTATTTTGTATTACATTCCATCATTAGTGTTAAATTTTTCGTAAATAAATAATACTTCCAGGACCTCTTCATTGCAGTTTATTTTAAATAAAGTACACATTGCATCAGTTCGATAACTTCTCGACAATCATAGGGTAAATACTCCTGCAGCTGTGGTCCATATCTGAGTGTACTAAAAAGGAAATTATATTTAGGTGATTATTCACAACTACTGAGCCAAGAGTCTCAGCTTGTAGCTTTCCATTAACCCGCCTCGCCGATAAGGTGCTTTCAGTTTTTCGTTTAAACACGTATAGACAACAATAACAAACTTTGAGGTTATGGTTGGTTGGCCGAAGGATTGAGGCCTGTCATTTCTGGCAGTTCCGTCTAGCTGTCATTTCTGGCATTCAATATTTGCGTTCACTTTTAATACAGAAAAACATAAACTAAGAAATTGTCTCCATGTCTCGTCAATTTCTGTCGCTACTTCGTGGAGATGTACATGACCCACGGGCCGCTGTACTTTACGGTTAAACGTTTGAGGTCCTTAAAATAAGATAGAAACTGACGGTGGTGTTTCGTAGCCATAAGACTAACTTACCGCTCACAGAGTGGGTATCTACGATGCCAAGGGAGGATATGTTTTCGTTTAAACACGTATAAACAACAATAACAAACTTTGAGGTTATAGTTGGTTGGCCGAAGGATCGAGGCCTGTCATTTCTGGCAGATCCGTCTAGCTGTCATTTCCGGCATTCAATATTTGCGTTCACTTGTAATACAGAAAAACAGAAAGTAACTAAGCAATTGCCCTTCGTTCCATGCCTCGTAAATTTCTGTAGCCACTTCGTAGAGGTTGTTTCTTGACCCACTCAGCATTACTTGCCTGTTTGCCCGCTGTACTTTACTGTTAAGAAGTCCCTAAAAGGAGAAAGAATTTGGATGACGGTGGTGGTTCGTAGCCGTACGACTAACTTACCGCTCACAGAGTGGGTACCTATGACACCAAGGGAGGACATGTACCATCCAGATAAGGCTTAGATTTAGTTAAGATAAAAAAAAGACGGCACTGCATGCTGATCATAACAGATTTTTATCCTACAACCACTCTTATTCAAACCATTATAGGTCATTGACCGAACCTAAGTACCTTCTGTGTGCCCCCGTATAGGCATATATTCCCGTGTCGGCATATATTTTTTGAACAGGTCTCCTCAAAACGCATCAGTAGGTATTAGGGGGCGACCACCGACTTCTGTTACAGTGAGGGCGACAAAGATCCAGAGTACTTAGCTAAAATTCTTAAAGTGAATTATAAACACTTGCGCCTAACCTGTATGATTAGTTTTCCATCCTCCGAATCACCGTCAGACCCCAGGAGGTCCTAGGTTTCTTCCATCCGGGATTTTGATATTTTCAGGCTTGGTTTTTTCAAGAAATTGACCCACTAATAATAAAATAAATACGAGATTTCCCATCGTAGGAGGCAAATTGGCCTCCGGGCTCCCAGAACGCTGGAAAATTGGAAAATCGTCGAAAAAACAAAAAATTGAAAAAATACGATTGTCAATAACTGACCTAACCTAACTTTGAGACTAGTGAAGGGACTATTCGAATACAAATAATCGATGTATTCGATTCTGGTGTGCATTCGAAAGCATTCGATTCTCAACGAAGTATTCGAATACTAAAAATAATCGAAGCGAGAGGGATCCTCGAATGCTGAATCGGAATGAATCGACACACTTCACGTTCATTCGGAGGCCGCGAGCGCCTGTCGATTATCGATTATGCACATCTGCTCCAGCGGAGAGCAAAAAACGGCGGACTTTGTATTTATGTCTCTGGTCTGTTGTCATTTAAAAATATGTCAGAAGAGTACAAACCATTGTCCTATATCGTCAAATTCGCCAATGTATCAAGATTTTCAAGATAAAACAAACCAGAGAACAGAGAACCAATTTGAATTCGAAACGAGCCTCCTCCGAGATCGAGAACCGAGACGTCTGCGTCCGAGGCTGAAAAACTCGAGACTCGAGCTCGAGAGGTTGAATCGAATCGCAACCGCAACATTTGCGATACTACTATTGCGACCTAGAAACTTGAATAATTCGATTCTTTGTATTCGAATAATCATTCGATTCTCAAAAGTATTCGAATGCAAGATATTCGATTCTGAAAATCATCCGATTCTCCCTTCACTATTTGAGACACTCGCCAGGCCCCCACGAAACGAGGTGTTGCCAGATTTTCTTCTGGTAAATTAGGAGATTACAATACTAAAAATGGATGTACTTTCATAAGTGGCAAAAACGGCGGGGGCTATACAGATAAACACGCCAGCAACTCGATAAACCTATTTTTCTATAATTCGAAAAGAAAACAAATAAAAACTTAACAAACAATCTCTCAAATCATATTACAAATCATCTAATGATAATAGACGTACATACATACGTAAGTAGCTAAAAAAATACAACCGAATGCAGCTGGTTGTATTTTTATTGGAATTTCCAAGTTTGTTGAAAAATCAGCACATATAAACAATTTAGACTTCTGTATTTTGTCGCCAGATGGAACTATAATGCCTCCAATAGCAACAGACGTACATATAAATATCCACATCTTGCCAGTTGTTTTTGTGGATGATATTAATTTTTAGGATATATTTCTTATTAGTTGCTCCATAAAACGTAAGATTTCCGGATACTTACTATACAAATCAGATCAGACAAAGGATGAAATCAGTAGATCTAGGGAAAAACCGCTAGATCTGGCAGCAGTCTTCGGTTTTCTTCGTTTCCCGGACGAGTCTCTCGCCCGTGATACAAAGAAAAAATCCCTAGCCAAATCCGAATCGCTCCGCGCGAACCCCAAAAATCGGAAAAAGGGCCCTCACGGCCGAATGGCTTTTTTTTCATGTGGCCCTCTCGCAGGCGGCAGGCAAATAGCCGTCCGCGGTCTCACGCGAAAACCGAGCTCGAATCGCGCTCCCCGTTCGATCCCCTAGCCCATTTTTATCAAAATCGAAAAAAAATTGCAGGGGCCGAACGGCTTTTCCAGTTCTGACGATATTTGGAGGCTGTGTTGCCCATGTCCCCAGGAGGCCCTACGAGAATTTTGGACTCGAAATATCGAAAACTGCGCCCTGTAGCGAGGACCATAAAACAGCGTGTTTCACACATACATACATTTTTAGGAAACGCAAGGGCCATAACAAGCGCCTTTAGGTCCGGCAGGACCGGACTAGGCGTTTGTTAACAAGGGTGTAGCCCATGCAAGTATTGGTGATATTATATTAGGCGAGTATGCAGTCACTTGTTTTTACTATAATATCTATCTTCTCTGTCTCTTTCATTTATTTTTCCTGCTTATACCAGGTGCGGTTCAATATGGTTAAAAAAGTGTTTTGTCTCCTATTTTATTGCCGAGCCGCCTATTCTCGAGTTACCCTGGTAAAACATAAATGAACTCACTTGGAACACAGTGATATACGGGGAGCGATCTATTTCATAGCATTTGCCACGCTTTGCTACTGGTAAAACTACCAGACTTATCAGCAGAAATCACCCGTATATTCAAAGGTTTTTTATGCGGTCAACGTCGACCTAATCAAGGAGGCAGCCAATATGGAAACGGGCGTAGCGATTTGATTGGTCGGCGTTTCGGAGATTCATCGAGCAGGTGTTGACGTGTGCCAGTTAAGCCAGTATTACCAGTGGCGTGCACGGAAATAAGAATTGCGCTTTATTTTAAGGATTTTGCTTTTGTGTATAGATTTTTGTGTGGTGTTGTTTTGTGTGAAACAAAATTATTGGTTTGCTTTGGTTTGAATTATTTCAAAGTTTATTTTATTCTTTTTTAGAGCATTTAAATAAAATTTTTATAATATTATTAAGTGCCGCGCGCCGCCTAAGACTCGGTATTGTTTTACAAAGAAAACAAGCGTTTTTATGCTAGTCTCACATTTGTTATAGGTATCGCTCTCTAAGTTCTATACTCAGCTATTATCATTTAGATCATTTTTATTCACATATTATTAACGAAATCAATATTCTTGGGGTGGTTTTTCTACCACGGATTCCTTAAATACGGGATATACCTACTGAATGCCCTGGATATACAAGTCAAGCTAATAAAAGCCTGTTAAAAATGCCGGTATACGTTTCATATATTTTGCCATCACTGGTATATCGACGCTGAAGTTTTTGTCCGTTTTTTTTTGTTATGTTGAGTAACAATAAAAGCAATAGCAAAACCACCTACACGCGGTTAGTTAGACGCAGATTGTAATCATATCAACATGTGTTTAGATTCATTATTTAAGAGGCGAGGCTCGTGGAGTCCCCCGGTGGTGGTTCCGAGTCCCCGGTCCAGACGTTATTACGCAGACCACGAAACCTTAATAGCATCGTTCCGACATCTACGTATTCGTAGACGTAGTGAATGGGAGTAAGTAGTTTAAATAGGAATGGGGAATGGGCACTGAGTAAAAGAATACAACTATTAAGTACCTTACCTAACTACATCGCAATAATAGATAAAAAATATTTTACCTAATGTTATCTCAAAGCTTTTTCAAAGGGACTTCCTTGATTTGATTGCGACAAAAACTTTTCAACATTCGCTCGTTGATGTTGGAAATTACCGAACAGCTTCTGGCAATTAGGTACTGTAACTTCTCAAATATTAAAACGGACCCCTCCAGTTTAATAATAATAAAATACCTAACGAGACAACAACTTAGTTTATAGGCAAAAGTTATGAATAAGAACGCCAAGTGATGTTTATATTCAATAATTGGTTTTCTATTCCGTGGCGTATTGAATCCAATAATTATTTTCAATAAAAACCAAAAACGGATACCTACCTACTAGAATTAAATTGCTTTACCCCGAAACCTATAAAACGGCATATCACACTATATTGTCCATTTAATTAAAAATTTGAATTGTTTACTAAATTTAATTTAGTAGTAATAAGGTATTGGTAAGTACCTACATGCATAGTTTTTTTAAGAAGGCAAAATTAAAGAAAAATAATGACAAAATATCGCACGATTTTCTGCTAGAAAACTCAATATTTTGAAGCTTTTTGATTTAGAGGTTGTTTCTCCTTTTTAAATCCCAAGAAACAATCTTGACCAGGCATTCAATTTTTAAAGGAGGTTTGGATATTATTCTCTTTAATATATGACGATACAATGAGGATAACCTAAAAATTTCATTGTAATCCTATAGAAATTTTGTGCGATAATTTTTTTTCTTCAAAATAGGTATTATCAAGAAGGCATATCCTCCTATATAAAACTACATAAAAAAGGGATACAGGCTTATTAAAGAAGGATGTTACTTCTTGTATGTATTTTGAAGTAAAAAAAATCGAACGAGGTTAAAAGTGGCAAGGAGTAGTGTCCCCCGCGCTCATAAATTTTTTTTAGATGTTCACCCCTGCCCTCAATTATTACATTTACCCATCCTCCTTTAGTTTTTAATTTTAGGCCGAGTCGGCAGTGTAGAAATTATGGTTAGAACTCGAATTTAGAAGAAAAATCGAAAGCTAAAATTTATTCGGTAATATCTGCACATTGCTTATTGATGGTAATGAGAATGGGGGTATTTTTTTGGGGGAAAATGGGTGATTATTTATTTAAAAAATTCCATACCTGCCTTTTTTAACCAATCAGAGGCTCGTTTTTTACTTCGTTATCATGGCAACTCAAAAAATTTCCGGAAATATTCTCACTTGCTCTAGGCAGCAGGAGGTGATTACAGCGGGAATTTTTTGACAGATGTCATTTATATAATGTGACATTGTAACATATACTCAACAAAAATTTTGATAATAATTTCGTTTAATTTCAGGGTTGCTGATTTTTATATTTTTTTAGAAAACATATAATTAATCAGATTTTTTTTATTTAAATCGGATTTATATATAGAATTTTTTGTTTAAAGTGGCTTTCTTGTTATTATTTTATTAGGAAATTATATTTGATTTTTTAACGTATAAATAGATAATGAAAACGTTTTACTTATGTTTTTTATTTAAGGATTTCAGCAGAAAGACAAGTTTTGCAGACTTCTCCGTACCTAGCTTATTTCCTAATTTCCTATGAACCAAATTAAAAGATGAAATGATACACTCTACTCCTGCTGAAGATGCTACGGCAATATGCAGTTGCTTATGTATGCTCATTTCCTCTTCAGTTACACAGCCAGTGGCGTGTTTTTTTTACATAATGTAACTACATTTAAATTGTGATTTAAATCAAATGATTTTTTTTATTTTAATCAAAGGATTAAAATCGCGATTTAAATCATTGATTTTAATCAAAGCAACCCTGTTTAATTTACTTGTAGGTATGGAATTTTCGTACCGAATCCCCCACGTTCTTGAATTAATATCCGGAAATTTTTCTCTAACACGAATTTTTTAAGAAAATTCGTGTGCTCGAAAAATTTCCGGCAATAATTCAAGCACTAGGGCGATTACTAGTGAAAATTCCATACCTACCTTTTTTGACCAATCAGAGGCTCGATTTTGCTTCGTTGTCATGGCAACACAAAAAATTTCCGGAAATATTCTCACTTGCTCTAGGCATCAGGAGGTGATTACAGCGGAAATTTTTTTGTAACATATACTCAACAAAATTTTGTTTGTGTGGGTATGGAATTTTCTTCCCGAATCCCCCCCGTTCTTGAATTAATATCCGGAAATTTTTCTCTAACACGAATTTTTTAAGAAAATTTCATGTCAAGGTACAACCAATAAAACACAAGCATTTCTTAACGTTGCCATGGCAACTTGTGTATTTTTTCGAAAATCACCCTCCCATAAACACCTAGCTGTAAGATTAATAAGTGGAAATCTCCCTGGCTTGACAGCTGTAATAAAAGCAGTGGTGTAAAAGATATTGATTATTTATTTTTAACTTAAATATGTGTAACCTACATGTTATTTATCGACAACATCGGTTACAATTTCCAAATGTTTTAGAAATTCCTTTCCACCTCTTTTTTCCTCAATGGCGAGTAAAGTAAGGAGCCGTTGATTTTTTTCACTAAATGTCTATGCTTCATGAAATAAAAGTAATACTTCGACACCATTTTGTTCTTCTGCACACTGGATTTATGGGCGAAATATGGAATAATTTCACAAAGAATGTTGCTCATGTTCTTAAGCAGATCTTCTTGTTCAGGATTTAAGCCAGAGGCGCTCACCAAATACGTTAAATACTTCACATTTTTATGAAAAACTTGAATATGCTCAGATTCTGTACAAAAGGAACAAAGATTGTACGTGTTGCAATTCATTTTATTAATAAATATTTAATTAGCTCTGCTTTTTTCGATACCCAAATGTCATCAAAGCGCATTAACTACAAAGAAACTTGTCACTCCAGAGCCAACTTAATTGTGTTATTATAACCCGTAAAATTATCCTTTATTTTGTATGTGCTATTATTTTTAATTGTTTTAATACTTTTCCCTTGTTTCTAGTAGTATAAAATCATGGAACGTCTAAGGAATAATATTTATTTAGATTATTATTTAAACCTTCTTTTACTAGAGTACAGGGAAAGTAAAATAATGCAATTAAAACTGCTTATGATTTACCAAAACCCCACTATTATTTACAACACAAGCTTGTATTTTTTTCCTCTTTTCTCTAGTAGGTACTAATATAAAGTTATGTGACATAAGTAGAATGTTTTCTACTTGATTTGTCTAAACCTTATTCTACTAGAGCATAGGGAAATTAAAATATTTGGCATCAAAACAGCGATTAATAAATAAAGGTGCCATCGATATAAATTCATTAGGGTCTAATAGAAGTAGGTGTAAAATGTTTTCCCTTTCCTCTAGTACTATAAAATGGTGTGTTATGGGTAGAATATTATCTACTTTATTTAATTATTTAAACCACATTTTACTAGAGCATAGGGAAATTAAAAAAATTTGGCAATAAAACTATTTTCATTACTTAATTTAATTCTATTTTCAAATAGTTTTGACATGAAATTTTCGTACCGAATCTCCCGCGAGCATGAATTAAAATTCATGCTCTAGGGAGATTATAAGTGAAAATTCGTGTACTCGAAATATTTCCGGCAATAATTCAAGCACTAGGGCGATTACTAGTGAAAATGTTCCCGCCTTTTTTGTCGGAAATTTCATAGCTAAAGATTATAAAATGTGCGTGATGTAGCCCATTTCAAATGCAGTGTCAACCTGCAACGTGGCAAATAAGTTCAGGTGTGTTCCCGTAAATAGGTATGTATGTAATGGCTGTATTTTTTGGTAAAACTATAGGCAACAATATTTTTAATATTGTAGATTAAAACCAAATAAGTATAGTATATAGTTTTCTCTCCTTTCCATTCTTTTACTCAGTGGAATGTTTTTTATTTGGTAAAATATCCTAACATTTATGATTTTTCAGTACGGACGCGGAGGCAGCACCGGCACCTGAACCGGAACCGGCACCGCAACCGGCACCTGAACCGGCACCGGATCCATGGGAAGAACTGACGATATCTATAACAAACCGTTTAGAGCACTCACTAACACTGGCACAATACAGTAGATGTGTAAGTTGAAAAATATTTTGTTGTAGAATAATAATAATAATGATAATGATAATAACAACAATAATAATAATAAAATTATTATAGTAGAGGCTTCTTTCGTTTCAGGTTGACGAATAATTCAGAAAAATTATGACTGAATAGGATAATCATAAAACTAACCATACAGCACCTATGGTCCTGCACCCGGTTTTTCGCAGTACCTACCTATTTAATCTTTTCCAATAGGAATGGAGATGGAGGTAGTCATTTTGAACAACTTCTGTGAAAAAGTTACGTCGTTAAGAAGTGGAGCTAGTGCTGTCGTGAAAGTATTGTGAAAACAAATTAGTGAACTGGTTAATGTGGTTATTACTAGGTTATGGTGACTGGTCCTGTGCTAGGTGAGTCCTGATGTAAATTTTTTTATGATTTATGCGGGATGATAGGGCTACGTGCGAACACCGAACACCCGCTAAAAAAGGTAACACGCTGTTGCAATACCTCATGGGTAGTGTGGAAATTTGCAAAATTTTAAATTATATTAAGAGAATTTTGAACATTATGCTCACATGCAAAGGTTGAGACTAATCGGCCAACTTCGATTTTTTCATTCTTTGTAAATTTTTATTTTCCTATAGGCAAAATCAACTTCGTTTCGACAGCATCTTGAAAACAAATTTAGAATCGGTTTATCTCGTTTCCTATTGCCCAGAGGAAAAAAGTATGAGAATAAAAATTGTAGAGCTTGGAGTTTGTAATATTTTTTGCTGAGGGTCGAACTATCTGTAGCTCATTCCCACAGAGGAAATGGGGCCAAAGTTTCCAAAAAAAGTTTTTCCACATTTTGTCCTAGAAAAGTTCATTTAAGCCAAAAAAACTTGTTAGCAAAAGTTGTAAATCTTAAAAAGTGCATAGAAAACATTGATATTCTTTATTAATTTTTTCAAACCGTCTGAACACAGATGATTGCGAACTATCATCAATCATATGAAAAATGATTCTGCGGCGTCAGCTTTTTCTTGGTTACACAGTGGTAAATACCTAATTCCTCTTTTGTTATTGAAAAATTTTAAATCTAAAATTTATCATACAATTATTTTCAATTTTAGCAATATGTGTTGTGTTGAATATCTGATTAAAGATATTTTGTTTAACGTTGATTTTAAATAGTATAGTTCGGTACTTTTCTATATAGAACCGATTACTGATGAGTAGGTATGTTATTATTTTGTGCTGTCCAAACTGCAATGTCTTGAAAAAAGCTCAATAGAAGCTAGTTTTGTAGCTTTATCGGCAAGAAAAATGCAATGATGTAAACAATGTTCGGCTTAAGGTAACAAATAAATCGTCAAAGAAAATTCCTGCCAGTGGATAATCAGCCATATTAATATGATGGTGGAAAGACAGACCCAAAGAACTTTGACTGGACCCTTTAAAATAACATTTTTTTATCAGTTTCCACCTTCATTATAAAGGCGTCAATACCTCTTGAATTAAGGATCCTGTTAGGGATTTTTTAATATTAAATACATTATTTTTCATTTTTTTTCTTTCGGGGTTAAATATTTAAATTTAAAATTGCTTTTCCGCGTTTAAAAAATGTTCGCCCGCCGTATATGGCTATAGCGCATGCGCGCGAAGAATAGTACCAGAAGTGGCCGGCAGAGAGGAGAAGCTCGAATTCTAACGCGACGAGAAAAGGCAAAAAGAATCCGCGCCGCTCGCCGAAAAATATTCTTATCGCTTCCAAAAACGGTAGTGACCCACCTCCCGACTCAAGAAACAAGAAATCAAGAGCCAACGGGACGTCCCGTATCCTCATCGTTTACCAGACTTCAAGAAGAAAAGGTAGGCGAACATCCGAAATTTAACTGGTTTTTATCGCTTCTTATTTTCGTATTTTTTTCGCATTTTACAATCTCAATTTCGCAACGAACCGCGGTCCTATGAAACAGTCCTACTAAATCCGCAACATTTTTTGGCCCTTCTCCCCTGATTTGTTTAAAAATTGAGTGTAAAATAAAAAGTGATTTCATTTGGCTATGCGTATTAGATTTCTTTAAGTCCTCAAAGTGTTCAAGGTCAACGAATTTTACCAAGCTCTGAAAAGTGGTATCCTAGCAACGGCTCGCGACGCCAGTTTTTGTGGCTAATGTTTACATTTTTTCTAACGAATTCACACACGCGGTTAAGCGGCTATTATTATTGAAACGAAGGGACGTATTTAGGTACAGTTTGTCGTTGTGAACTTTGGTTAACTTCCAATCATGCCGCCAACTACGACTGAAGCAGAAAAACTTAAAAAATCAAAAACTTTGCGTACGGTTGAAATTAATCGTGTAAACGAAATTTATGATGTTGCTCGCACAGCACAAGTGGAGTGCTCTCTTTATCCAGAACTAATTCAACGCTATAAATACATAGATTCAATTAATGACTCATTTAATAAACAACATAATGTCATTTGTTCATTTCTGGACGCAGAGCAAGATGACGAGTTTAAAGTGGAAGATGACATACGCAAATCTTTTGAATCCAAACTTTTTTCCGTAAAAGCGATTTATTATAAACTTTTTGAAAAGGAAAGCAACACTGCCACGCCTGAACACCGCGAAGAAGTTGATTTACCGCGACCAAAACTCCCAGAAATGACATTGTCTGTTTTTTCGGGAAATGTCAACGAATTTTCATCTTACATTGACGTATATGACGCAATTGTTTACCGCAATAAATATCTTTCTAATATAGAAAAATTTTCGCATCTTGTAAATTCCTTAGAGGGTCCGTCAAGGAAAATTGTTTCAAGATTTTCATTATCTGCCGCAAATTTCGAGATAGCTTATAAAGCTTTGAAAACACGCTATACTAGTAAGCGCCTTTTAGCAGCTCATCATTGGAGTGAGTTGGAAAATGCACCGCAAGTCGCATATGGGGAGTCACTGGAACTTAGGAATCTACTAGACTCATTTACTGAAAACATCGCCGCTCTAAGAAACATGGATTATCCTGTTGAGTCTTGGGAATTTATTTTATCATATATGCTCTTGAATCGCTTAAATTCCGCCCTTGTAACGTCTTTTGAAACGCAACATGGTTCTACAATGGAAATGCCCCAGTTTAATAAAATTGTAGAATATTTAGAAAAATGCTGCGCCGCATACGAAACTAGGTCTTTTCATGAGGAATTAAACGCATCTACTGAACATTCGCCAGCCTCAAATATTCCGAAAAAATCGCAGTCTCGCAATAATTATATGTCGCAATATAATAATTCGTCACGCAAAAATATACCGCTTCGCAAAAATAATAATTCTTTTTTGACAACTCGCCCCGCAAGTAACAATAATTATAATGGGAATAATTGCGCAATTTGTAAGGCCGCCGATCACATTGTTTATTCTTGTCCTATGCTTTTGAGTAAAACGCCACGCGAACGTTATCATTTAGCTAAAGATCTGAAACTTTGTATAAACTGCTTAAGTACCATACATTCAACTATAAATTGTAATTCGCAATCTACATGTAAAACATGTAATCAACGCCATCATTCATTATTTCATTTTGACAATACACATCCACCGCAAAACGCACAAAATAACAATGGAAATAGTGCTCAAAGCTCAAATGCCAATGTTAATCGAACATCTCTAATAACCGTTCAATCAGGACCTGTACATTTCCCTGAAAGACAATCGCCGAATGTTCAAAACCAGACACCTGGCTCTTCGGTTTTTTGCAATCTCGGACTACGCCCCGATCGCGACAAAAATTCGCCGGTCGTTCAGTCCGAAATGATTACTGACAGGGTAAACAGTCCTGCAGTTTTCCCGACAATAAAATGCCGAATTCGCGACGCGTTCGGAAACTTTAAAGTTGTGCGTGCAATGTTAGATTCGGGTAGTGATACGGGATATATTTCGAAGAAGTGTGCTCACAATTTTGGTTTACCCGTCCGCAAAAGAGTTGTAAATATTAGCGGTGTAGGAGGAATGAATACAACAGTTTATTGTGGTGAAATACAGAGCGTGATAGTACCATTAAGTACTATTAGTGCTCTCGTTCTAGACAAGGTTTGCCCTGAGAACATGCCAATCTGTGACTTTGATATCACGCCGTGGACACATATAAAATCCATTTTTTACAATCTCGCAGATCCTGAGTTTAACAAAAGCCAACCCGTAGATATAATTTTGAATAACAAAATATTTGATAAAATTTTACTTGACGGAAAAATTCACGCCGATAATCCTAATTTACCTAGCGCAATTAACACCTCATTTGGATATATTTTTATGGGAGAATCTAGTGGCGAATCTAGTGAATCTTATTCAATTAATACTTTTATAACGTTTAGTAAATTTAACATGTTGAATGATACAATAAAAGCTTTTTGGAGTTTAGAGGAGGTACCTGATAATAAAAGATTTCTTTCGGAAGAGGATCAAAAGTGTGAAATATTTTACAATAACACGACTCACAGATTAGAATCAGGACGGTACGTTGTTGCACTTCCTTTTCGAGACAATATTCCGGTTTTTGAAAACTCCAAATTGCCAGCAATTCGCAGATTTTTTTCTTTGGAGAAACGCTTAATTTCGGATTCGGATTTACGCATTGAATACAATAACATTATTCAAGATTATCTAGATAACGGACACCTTGAATTGTGTAACCAAACTTTTGAAAATGAATATTTTTTACCACACCACTGTGTTTTCAACTCGCATTCTGCAACTAGTCCTGTTCGAATTGTTTTTGATGCATCTTATAAGGATTCCAATAATTTGTCACTTAATGACGCGCTAATGACAGGACCAAAGTTACAAAAAGATATTTGTTCTATTTTGCTTAACTTTCGCTTATTTTCTATTGCTATAACTGCGGATATAAAGGGTATGTATCGACCAATTTTATTAGACCCAAAGTTCCACAAATTTCAAAAAATTGTTTGGAGATTTTTCGAGAATCAACCGTTACAAGAATATGCACTCAAAACCGTCACATTTGGGGTAAATTGTTCGCCTTTTTTGGCCATTAGAACCTTAATCCAGCTAGCTAATGATGAAAAACATAACTATGAGTCAGCCGCAAATGTTATTCTTTCCAATAGTATTTTTGTTGATGACATATGTACAGGGTGTAATACATTAAAGGAAGCTAACAATCTTAAAGCAGATGTTACTAATTTATTAAAAAAGGGAGGTTTTGACTTAAGGAAATGGGCTAGCAATAATAAAGAATTTTTACAAAATATTCCAGCTGATTGTTTGCACACAAAATCTTTACATTTCAACTTAGAACCAGCTACTCTAAAAATTTTGGGTTTAAAATGGAATCCAGCTGACGATATATTTTCATATAATGTAACCGCTCAAGAAAAGCCTTGTACAAAGCGCAATAGCTTTCAGATCTTGCTCGTATTTTTGATCCGCTAGGTTTTTTAACACCCGTTACGCTCATTTCTAAACTGCTCATTCAAAATTTATGATCGCTGAAGCTAGACTGGGATGACATCCCGCCTCCAACTGTGGTTAAAAAATGGCATTCATATAAAATTCAACTTCCGGACTTGTCAAACATTCGCATACCTAGATATATATTTTCTCTCAATTCTGATTTCGACTTTCTTGACTTGTGTGGTTTTTGCGACGGTTCTCAGGTGGCCTATGCTGCTTGTGTTTACGCACGAATTGTTTCTAAAGATAGAATAACTTGTACTTTGCTTTGTGCTAAATCGAAAGTTGCGCCCTTAAAACGCGTATCCATCCCTCGGGTTGAACTTTGTGGAGCTTTGTTACTTACTCGCTTATTAACTTTTGTAATTCAATCTTACGCAGATAAAATCGCATTTAAAAATATTTTTGCATTTACGGATTCTTCAATTATTTTGCATTGGTTGCATGCCTCGCCCCATCGATTTAAACCATTCGTGGCAAACCGTATATCTTTAATTCAAGAAGAATTACCTGTGGCTCATTGGCTTCACGTTTCTTCGGAAAATAATGTTGCCGATTGTGCATCACGAGGTCTTCTGCCATCTGAATTGGTCAAACACGATACGTGGTGGACAGGTCCTACGTTTTTAAAAAATCACCAAAATAATTGGCCTACTAGTTTTTCATTTTCTAATTCAAATTCACTGGAAATTGAAACTCACAAGGAGGAAAGAAAAATCGCCTTAGTGTCGGTTGGCCCAACACATTTCTTAAATACGCTATTAAATAAATTTTCATCGATTTCAAAACTTCAAAATGTTATGGCTTATGTACAGCGCTTTATATTCAATTTAAAAAATCCTTCTAAGAGAGTTAATTCTCCATTTACGGTTCACGATTTAAACAACGCTTTACTAATTTTTATAAAACATGTACAAAATGAGTATTTCGCATCTGAAATTAAAAACTTCAATAATAAAAAACTTATGTCCAAACCTTTTCGTAAACTTGGCGCCTTTGTGGACGATTCTGGTTTTTTTAGAGTGGGAGGACGACTAAAAAATTCACTTTTAAAGTATGAGAAAAAATTTCCGTTAATCTTGCCACGTAATTCGCTTTTTTCTAGCTTATTAATTGAATATATTCATAAATCAAATTTACATCCAGGTTTACAAACCACACAGTATTTAGTTTCACAAAATTATTGGATTTTATCTTCCCGTCGTGCGATAAAAGGTGTTCTTGCGAGATGTGTGAAATGTTTTCGAACCAATCCCGTACCGTTGCAACCTCTTATGGGAAATTTACCCGCTAAACGCATTTCTCAAATAAAACCATTTTCTGTAGTGGGAGTCGATTTTGGTGGTCCGTTTTTTATAACAGCCAACAGAATGCGAGGAACCAGGACACTTAAGTCATATATATGTGTATTCGTTTGCTTTACTACGAAAGCAATACATATCGAACTTGTTTCGGATCTATCTACAGAAAATTTTTTAAGCGCATTACGTCGTTTTGTAGCCCGTCGTGGGAGGTGTAGTGAAATTATTTCTGATAACGCAACCAATTTTTCTGGCGCCAACAAATACCTTCTCAAAATTTTCAAAGATGCCGTATCTCAAGAAAAAATAAAATGGAGTTTCAATCCGCCATCAGCTTCACATTTCGGTGGTCTATATGAAGCGGGAATTAAATCAGTAAAGACACATTTAGCTAGAGTTGTTGGTACACAACGCCTCACCTATGAGGAATTTAATACGGTTCTCATTCAAATTGAAGCACTTTTAAATTCGCGACCGCTTTGTCCACAAAGCAGTGATCCCAATGATTATTCAGTTTTGACTCCGGGACATTTTTTGACGCTCCAACCGCTTACATGCCTTCCCGATCCCGACCTGTCACAATTAAATATCAATCGCCTGGATAGGTATCAACTTCTTCTGCGCTTGCACCGTGATTTTTGGGCAAGGTGGCATTCCGAATATCTAAACACTTTACAACAACGGTCCAAGTGGACAACCCCTAGCCGTCCTATTAAAGAAGGCACTCTCGTACTCATTAAAACCGAAAACGCTTCGCCAATGTATTGGAAATTAGCCAGAGTTCTGGAATTATTTGAAGGGTCCGATGGTGTCGTAAGAGTTGCTAGGGTACTTACAGTTAATGGCGTCTATACTCGTCCTTTGATAAAACTTTGTCCGCTACCCATAGATTAAACGTTCAAAATTCGTTATTCTCTTTTACTTTGTTCTTATTTTTTTCTTATTTTTGCTATTTTTGCTATTTTGCAAAATTTTCATTTTACAAAACAGGGGGGCAGTAATGTTAGGGATTTTTTAATATTAAATACATTATTTTTCATTTTTTTTCTTTCGGGGTTAAATATTTAAATTTAAAATTGCTTTTCCGCGTTTAAAAAATGTTCGCCCGCCATATATGGCTATAGCGCATGCGCGCGAAGAATAGTACCAGAAGTGGCCGGCAGAGAGGAGAAGCTCGAATTCCAACGCGACGAGAAAAGGCAAAAAGAATCCGCGCCGCTCGCCGAAAAATATTCTTATCGCTTCCAAAAACGGTAGTGACCCACCTCCCGACTCAAGAAACAAGAAATCAAGAGCCAACGGGACGTCCCGTATCCTCATCGTTTACCAGACTTCAAGAAGAAAAGGTAGGCGAACATCCGAAATTTAACTGGTTTTTATCGCTTCTTATTTTCGTATTTTTTTCGCATTTTACAATCTCAATTTCGCAACGAACCGCGGTCCTATGAAACAGTCCTACTAAATCCGCAACAGATCCTAAGTTTATTTTGTAACGAAAATAATTATTTTAATAGGTAGATATAGGGGAAATGAGGGGATCCTTTGTTCGTTCGACTGTAAATGTAAATATAATATGAATCGTAACCACAATACAAATGTTGATTAACACGAGGAAGACGAATAAATGCATAAATTATTTATATTACTAAATTTTTTGTTACTTTAGTGTAAGTTTTGTTGCAAATGACAATAGGAACAATTTCTAATGTAAAAAACATACTGGATCAAATGTTCTTGGTGCCCTGGTAATTTTTGAAAGATAAAAATGCCGAGCGGCAGACGGCCAAACGAGGCTTTCGCGGGAGTGCGCGGAAAAAGGGTCGGCGCTGCGGAGCGAAGTGCCCGGTCGGCTTTATTTTTGAAAACAGGTGTCACATTGATCGAGATGAGTTAATCCCAGTGGATTTTCAAAGTTTTCTACATGAAGAAAAATCCCTTGTATACAGTGGGATAAGCGAGTTAAGGAGGAAAGGAAACATTTTTGTTAACAATCTCGTATCTTGGGTTATGTTATCTAATATCACCAATCGAAAGATAATTAATTGAATTTTGAAACGCAACTAAGAATGTTTTAATCTGCCGTTTAATTAATCAATTATATAGCTAAATTTTGAAAAAAAAATGTTGTTGCCAGTAACATCTTTCTCGATCAATGGAGAGAGTGGTTCAATTTGATTTCTTATGTGAAAAAACATACAAAATCGGGTGATATGGGTCTCGATAAATTATACCACAAAAATAGAAAATGGCTAGTTTTCCTCCTCTCCACTGTGGCAATATACTAATTTTTAGCAATGCTATTCTAATTTCGATACTATAGGTATAAACGAATGTTCTCTGTGATGTTTTTTTTACTTGCTATTTAAAGAGTAAAAAATTCACCATATTTGTTTATAAATTTTACTTTTTTCGAATTAAACCTCTACCTAATGTTAATCAATTTCGCCTGCGGCATTATTTTCCTTTCACCAATCTGTGTTCATAGAACAAAACAAAATTTATAAGGGTTGTAAGATACGATACGATACAATAAAAATGTCAAGACTGACTTAAGGCGGGCCAGCGCGAGAATATATAACCTCGGTTGGTGTTGAGTCGGCAAAATAGTCTCTCGTGCTTTCTAGGCAATATTAGCTCCTGTAACTTCTCCATCTTCTGAAGAAGTTTTGTAAGGGACGAACAAAACTTTATTTTTGGCTTCTTCTTCCTGGTGCTTCTTGAGTCTAAGTCGGTGCAGGCATTTGTAGCAGACAAATGCGAAAATCACTGTCACAAGTAAGTACAGCGGTGTGGTCCAAAAATGGGTGTAGTCGATGGCGTCTTCGTAGACTAATGATTGGAGTTGTTCTTCTTGTTGAATTTTATGCAACTCGTCGAAAGGTATTTTATCTAATTTAATCGGCCTTCTGATTTATTTCCGATTAATTTGGGTTGTCTTGATTTTCGGTAACAGCAAGGGTTGTTCTTTGGATGAGTCATCGGAGTTGATGAAGTTCTCTGTCGGAGTTTTGAAGTTGCAGCCTAGGGGTAACTCGATGAGGTACGTACCGTGAAGGTCTGCGATGCTTAAAGTCGTACACTGTAGATAGACTTTGGTTGGCTTCGGGAAAATTCCAATATAACTTGATTTTGTTAATTATTCAATAAGGGTGCTGTTCGCAACAACTGGAATGTAGTGGCAACGGGCTTCTCGATCGGTGAGGCGAAATATTTCTACGATGCAATCGTCCGAGTTGTCGTGGAGTTGTAAAGATCGAGTAGGGCATAAATAAATTGATTGAATTTTTCGACATGGTACATTTGAGTATTGGTAAAGTGCAGTATTCATGGTCAGATAAGGCAAAGGTGGAATAATTGTGGTAAAATTGCTAGTGGGGATTGAATAGAGATGATAATGTGTAAAAACTTGAGGGCGTAGGAGAGGAAAGTGCAGAATAAAGACTATCATCTGGTTCGAGTAGTAGGCGTCTACTGATATGACGTCATAATATGCAGTAAAATCTTGTTCTTTGACGTAAAGCAGCTGTTCTTTTAAATGGCTTTCTAACATTGTTTCGATTATGGTTTCCATTTCATCTATTTTTACTATACTATTATGTAGGGTATTTACCTTTGCAAACGTGATTGCGTTTTCTAGGTCGGTTAAAAGATGTAATACAATCTGTAGCGATAAACTCAGCTGGTCCATGATACTGTGTATTCTTATGTACTGGGATGTTTCATAAATATTCTGTTGAAGTTCATTTTTTAACGTGTTTATTTCTTTTGCCAGGATATTTTGGTTATGTTTTACCATTGTTGTCGTAGTATTAAAATTATCGATTAGTTTTTTAGTTAAGGAAATATGTTGGTTTACTTCTAGAATAACATTTTTTTGATTTTTCTGTAAGGTCGAAATTGCCTTGTTATATCGTTCAGCATCTGCGTTGTCTAAATTTCCAGATATCGTTTTAATAATGCTGCCTAAGGCATTTATTAGTCCTCTTTTGGTCCTGTGAATTGGGTAAATTGTTTCAAATTTTCGATGAACTACTTGTATTTGATATTGTAGAATTTTGTTGAAGTTTTTTAAGTTTTCGTTTCCGTATCCAATTAGAGTAGGCATATATTTTGAAAGTTCTTGGAAATGTTTTTGTAAGCGGTCGATCTCTTGGGCGATCGGTGTCAAGTTATAATAATGTATAAAATCGTGTGTACTAGTTTGAATCCTTGCTTGTCCCAGGTTTAGGGGAAGTATCCCTGGATTGTCTTTCAGGTCTTTTATTTTCACTTCCTGGCCCATGGCGAGGGTCCATCTGTAATGAAGTACCTATGTCAAATTTTTGTTGTTTCAATTTGGGTGTATGTTTAATATTTTTCTTATAGATGGTTGTATTAGGGAGGTTTACTGTGACTTTATTATTTGATTTTACTTTAGTGGCAGTAAATCTAGGCAACATTTTATTTCTTTTTGTTGTAGTTTTGGTGTAAATTTTAGTGTTTGCCTTATA
Source organism: Pseudeuparius sepicola (assembly GCA_963920635.1). Lineage (NCBI taxonomy): Eukaryota > Metazoa > Arthropoda > Insecta > Coleoptera > Anthribidae > Pseudeuparius > Pseudeuparius sepicola. The sequence goes on from OY987305.1 coordinate 38,916,840, forward strand.
TGTCACTGGTACTTGTCGTTTTTTGTTTCTGTTTTCGATAATACGTTCTTTTGTTTGAATAGATTTTTTATTTAGTTCAGAATATATCGTTTTTGTTTTTTCTCTGTGATTTTCGATGTAGTTATTAACCAAAGTACGATTTATATCAATATCGAAAGGGTCGCTCGGGTCTAGATGTCCATTTAATACGTCGATTGGTCTTTGTTTCGTCACGGAGTGTACAGAGTGATTGTATCCTAAAATTGCGTAGGGCATTTCTTCTTTTATATTAAACGGTTTTTTCTTTTCTTTTAGAATGCGGAGATGATCTATGATAGTTGAATGAAAACGTTCGATCATTCCATTTGATTGTGGATTTGTCCGTTTTTGAATTCGGCTCCGTTGTCCGAAACTAACATGTGGGGAAAACGGTAGGTAGCAAATTGTTCGAAAAGTGAAATGTTCGAAAGGTAATGGTTCGAAACGGTAATGGTTCGAAACGTGAAAAGTTCGAAAATACGCGGACCGTGAAATGTTCGAAAATCTCGGCACCGTAAATGGTTCGAAACGTGAAATGTTCGAAACGAGAAAAGTTCGAAAATACGCGGACCGTGAAAAGTTCGAAAATCCCGGCACCGTTAATGGTTCGAAACATGAAATGTTCGAAACGAGAAAAGTTCGAAAATACACGGACCGTGAAAAGTTCGAAAATCTCCGCACCGTGAATGGTTCGAAACGTGAAATGTTCGAAAAGTGAATTGCGCATGCCCGGTCTGGGAAAAGATCGCAGCGCCAAGTGGCCATTAGTTGAACTAACGTCGATGACTCGATGACATTGTTTCATAACCTCACATTTTCGGTCGGCGATTTTTATCAATTTATTTAATTTTCCTGTGTATTTTTGTATTTTTTTTTGTCTGTTTATTGTTTATATGTTGTTATTTTATAATTGTATATATTTCTTCTTGTTAATTTTGTTGAGATAGGTTCATAAATCCAACAGTGGTTATAGGTTGTTTCTAGGGCAGGTGTATACTCAATTTTTGCAATTCTTCCTGTCTTCCAGAATTTTTAGAAGAAAAATGGCTCGGATAACCCTTAGCCTTGTAGATTGTGGCAATATTACCTAACAATATTAACTCTAGACGAGTGGTTGAAGGGGAGAAAGACGGACAAAGTGTTTGCTGCAGTCCACATTATTTTGCATGGCATAAACGAATGGGATACCTATTTTTATTAAACTCTTGCCTATTGCCTGCAAACAAGTGCTTCGCAGTCAGATTTCCATCAGATAATTAGCGCCTTAAAGATTCGCACTGCTAAAAGTCAGCAAAAAATACATTATTTGTTTTGCTTCAATTCTCTCAAATCTTGTGGCAGTGGGGTGTATACTGTATACCTCACTCTTGAGGTATCCCCATAAGAAAAAATCTGCTCGTGTCAAATCAGGACTTCTCGGTGGCCAGTTAATGTCTCCTCTGGGACTGAATAACTGATGAAGAGTACCTATCTAAGGAATTACCTAGTCGTGACATGAGAAGTTGCTCCATCTTGCTGGAATAACATGTTTCTATTGTAGCCACCATGGTTTTGAATTATAAGAGTTATAAAAGTCCTAATCGTTTGGCAGTAGTGCTCAGATGTAACAGTTTGAGATTGACCACGATTGTCCTCAAAAAAATACGGACCAATGACGCCCAGACGAAGAACTCTATTCGATTAGCGGGATCATGTGGTTTTAATTCTTGTGTTATAACAATCTTGTATGGGTGGAAATGCATATCCTTGCGAATAATGCGGTGAACAATCGACATATGCAAAGTTAGAGATCCTCGTTAACGGACTGGCCATAGATAAAGGATTTATGGACTGGCACACACGTTCAATGTTTTCGTTCTATCTTGCTAACAAATTGTTGCCAAATGTTTGCCAACTATCTCCTTTCTCCGGAACAAGTGTATTGCGCCAGAGGACGGATCCACAAACGAAAATATTTCTGAGACACCCTTTATATAATATATAAGATGTGGGTATAGGTGTCAATAATTATGTAATAATAAGTTAAATGTGTGACAAGGTTATTAGTTACTCTTGATGTGTGATACAAAATGACAAGTCTTGGGTATTACAAATATATGTATAGTAACAGACAAGAATAATATAATAGAAACAAAAAAAAAACGTTCATTCCCTGTAAATATATTGAAAGGAGAAGAGTTGTGGTTTCGGTTTGGGATAAGGGAATTACAATATTCAAAGACAAAGAAATACTTTATAAAGATAATTTTATTGAAAATTTTAGTAGTTCAGCCAAATAATAATTACTAAGATTTGCAGTACCAGTACCGTTTGTAAACAAATTGCAACCTTTTGTTTTTATATAGAGATATACAGGGTGGTTCCACTTTTATGGATAAAACTTCAAGAATCTATAGAAAACGTCAAAATAAGAGGATTTTTTCATATAAACATGTATCGAAATCCTAAAGATTTTCGTTTTGCAGGCTGTCAAAGTTCATCTTTTTTCTTTAAGTTTTCTTTAATTTCTAAAGGAAGACAGTAAACATATTTTGTTCGGTTTAGACACATTAAGTGCTATAAATTAAAAATAATTTGGCCTGTCTACTTCCACCAGTGCCGAAGAGGGGGGTTAACCATCATATTTTTTATAAAAAAAATGGTACGTCTCTGGAGAGTATTTTTTTTTTGCCTTCACTAAATTTTTCTATCAATTCTAAGGAAAAAGCTATTCTTGACTTTCTTAAAATGTATCTTTTTTGAAAAATTCATTTTTGTGTTGTAATGTTAGCAGAAGAAAATCAAATTAGGTCTATGCTTTTGAAATTTTGCACACCAATTAATGCAACTTTCCTTAATTAACATTTTGTCATAAAAACCTACAAACAGGGTTTCTAGATTCGAAAAATCATGTGTCTTGGGAATTAATATGAAGAAAAGTTGTTCAGAATTAAAAACTGAGTAGGCATGCAAAATTTCAAAAGCCTAGACATACTTTTACTTTTTTCTGCTAAAAAATTCATCACGCACAAAAATGAATTCTTCAACACTACATTTTTCAAAAAAGACGAGTTTTTTCTTAGAACTGATTGGGAAATTTAGCAAAAAAAAATTATTTTTCCAATGGCATACCATTTTTTTTATTAAAAAAATATGGTTGACCCCTCTCTCCGTGGTACTGATGGAATGTAGACAGGCCAAATTATTTTTAATTTGTAAAATAAATCCTTATGCAAAGCTTCATCAATTTCTGAAAAAATACCACCAAAATATGTCCTATGCCCCTATATGGTACATACAGGGTACTTCAGAAAAACCAATTTTTTCGATCTTTGGCGGCCCCACTTCGCGAACGCTCAGTGCTCAGTTGAAATTTTGTATAAAGGTCAATTCGATGGCACCATCAATTTTTATATGTAAAAAATGCTAATATGGTTTATAACTGTCATAGAATATAGGTATCTGTTTAAAAAAATTACACCCCAACATTTAGAACGTAGAGCTCGCTTTGAGTAGGTACTTTAGATTGAAGAAAAAAAATTTCAACAAATATAAATAAATCGAAATGTTTTTTGATTAAGACATTGACAATTCGTAGAAAAACTCATTGTGTAGGTGGGTCGGACATACCATCATAATAAAGTCCTATCTTAGACTAGAGGCCCTGTATGACACAAAAAGTGACAGTTATTCGTTTTAACAGAGGTTGGACAACGATCGGATCTCTCTCTCTCTGGCGAGGGTCTTATTTTCCCTATGAAATTCATTTTGTGCAACAGACGTATATTTTTTCGCTCTTTCTATCATTCCCCTAGCAGCATGATGTATCAAAATTGGATTTTAAGGTTAAGCAGTTAACTGCCATAAGCGCAGGTAGATAAAACCAATAGGGTAGGTAGTACTTAGACTTAGTATGTTATTTGCAAAGCTTCACTAAAAATAATTATTGAAGTTTGAATGGAAAAGTGAAGAAACATATAATTTGCTCCAAACAAACAGGAATTTTAGGATATCAGGATAAAAACATTTATTAAATTTTTGTAGGAAGGTGGTAGGTAGGTACATAAAATTAAACAAGGTTCTATCATACCAACTAACCAAACTTTCGAATATTTCTTCAATAGGAATCGTAACTGCAATAATAATTATTATTCCTTTACTGTATGGTTTCGTTTCTTCAAACTCTCTTATACCTACCATCATAATTTTAAGACAATTAATACTGAAATTTGTACGGAACAAAAAGTTGGAAAGTTTGTTTTGGTAATATGAATCAACCACTAATAATAGGAATTAGGCTGAAGAAAAAAATGAGTACCGTAGAACGGGGATATTTGAAACACCTGGGGTAATGTGAAACAAATTGATGTTTTATTTAAATTTTGGCGCCTACAACCATATTGGTTGATAAAGCAGATTTCTACTATGACAACTTAATTTCAAATATGTCAGGCTATGAAATAGTGAGGTTAGATGACTAGACTGAGTTTCTGGTGAAGCTAGAGAAATTTTTAAATTTTGGTGGAAATCCACTGAATTTTTGGTAAGTCGAAAAGTGTTGTATGTCAGCTGGTTATGGTTATAGTTAGAAAGTTTCAAATCCATCCAAATTAGGGTCTAATGTGTTAGTTTCATAATGATATCGTTGTTTTCAAAAAACAAAATTTGTTAAATATACATATCACAAGATTAACAAAAAAACTTAATTTCAGGGGTTATTTGAAACATCATGCCTCGACATTATAAACGTCCGTTAGGTGTAAAAGCAAATAGAAATTACACAGAGGAAGCTGTAGAAAATGCTTTACGAGATGTCATGGATGGACTATTTTCGTTTAGGCAAGCGGCAGAGCGAAACAATGTGCCTTATGTGACAATATATCGACGATTTAAGGGATTGCACCCCAACAACGTTGGTTCTCCACCTATTTTGTCAAAAACTGAGGAGAAGCAAATAGTGGATGCTTTATTTGTGGCAGCTAACTATGGATATCCAATGACGGAAAAAGATTTAGCACTATTTGTGCAAGGCTTTCTGAAGAGAAAGGGGGTAAAGATTCCTAAATTCAAAAACAATTTACCTGGACCAGACTGGCGTGAAAGCTTTATGCAAAGAAATAAGGAATTAACAATAAGACTGTCTGAAAACATGAAAAGAGCAAAATCTGAAATAACTCTGGAAACGCTTGAATGTTATTTTCGTGAACTTCATAAGGCAATTGATGGTGTGTCGCCTAGCAATATACTCAACTATGATGAATCAAACCTTACTGATGACCCTGGAAAACAACGGGTCATTGTGAGACGGGGCGTTAAACATGCTAGAAGAAATATGGATTTTTCTAAGTCGTCCACTTCTCTTATGTTTTGTGCTGCAGCAGATGGGACAGCTTTACCACCCTATGTGGTGTACAAATCTACACACCTTTATAAAGAGTGGGTTATTGGAGGACCATGTGGTTCTCATTATAATAGAAGCAAAAATGGATGGTTCGACTCCAACATCTTCGAGGACTGGTTTTTTAAAATACCATATCCTTATCTTCGTCGTCTTGAAGGAAAAAAAATAATGATAGGAGACAATTTATCCAGCCATCTCAGCATAAACGTTATAAGAAAGTGTGAAGAGGCAAACATTCATTTTATATTTTTACCCCCTCATAGCACTCACCTTTGCCAACCGTTAGACGTCTCCTACTTTCGCCCACTGAAAACCGAGTGAAGGAAAACATTGACTGCATGGAAGCTAAAGAACAAGGGAGTTGTTCCGAAATCAGTGTTTCCTTCACTGTTAAAGCAAACATTGGATAAGCTTTCGCCGAAAAGTGAAATAAATATCAAAGCAGGATTCAAAGCTTGCGGAATCTACCCACCAAATAAAGATGAGGTGTTTAAACTTCTCCCACAGACAGCAGAGGCTACCAATAACCAGAATGCTCTTACACAGTCCTTCACGGATGTCATCAAACTACATGTCCCTGAAAAGGGCCCAGAGAAGAGGCAACAAAGAAACCGGATACAAATTCAACCAGGAAAGTCAGTTAGTTCAGCAGACTTTGAAAATACCGAAGCTGAGGTTTATAAAAACCCAAAAGGTGGCAAAAGCAAAGAGAATAAACTAGCTCGAAATAGGAAACCTTTGGTTAATTCACAAATCGACAATGAACTAAATCAACCTTCTTGTTCAAAGACAACCAATATGTCCCCTTACACATCCCTTTCTCCTAAGAAGAAACGACTTGAACAGATCTCAGATCATAGTAGTAGTTCGTCTCAGTCTGATACAAGCGACAGAGAATCAGAAGATGAGAATAAGCCTGAATTTAAAAAAGCTGTGATAAATTTAAGTGATTTCAAAAAAGGACAGTTTGTGATAGTTGATTTTAGTTATAATCAAGGTAGTAAAAAAGAACGTTCAAAACAATTTGTTTCAAAAATTATAGACATAAAGAAAAGCAGTATTTTAGTCAGCTGCTTAAGGCCTTATATGTTTAAAAATAATGTATTTATTTACCCCTCTGTAGAGGATATAAACTATGTTAAATTTCAACAAATAAAATTTATTTTGGAAAACCCGAATATGTTAAAGTTTGGTCGATTGAAATTTAGAAGTGATGTTTTTTAGTTTTTAGCTATTATATTTTACAAGAGTTTATTTTATTTTGATACACAGAAGTTGATATTAATTTTGTTATCTACAAAACCACTTTTCTGTCTTTTATTTTCTGTGAATTTTAAGAGTAATATAGTTTTATTTTCATTTTTAAATATTCTGTTATTACACCTCCACGATATTCTGTTATTAAACCTCCACCGCTTATTTATATTGAGGGGGAGGGGATTTTTTTTGCCTTTGGGTGTTTCAAGAAACCCCAAGTGAAGGGTTAGTTGCAACAAATTTCAAAATACATTAAGTTTAACATGTAAAATTTAAGGTGTTTCATATTACCCCGGGTCCGGGGTAATTTGAAACACCAACAAAAATATTTTTTTTTCCAAAACTATTGGCCTAAAAAAAGTTTTAGGATGGTCAATAGTAGCCCTAAGTTAATTTCAATCAAGCCACCTTTTTAAAAAAAAATAATTTTTTAAAACTAAGGTTGTTATTCCAGAAAATAGACAAAAAGTGTTTCAAATATCCCCGTTCTACGGTACCTAGGTATTTAATATCGATATATTAGTCTCTCATTCTTTTTTTGTAAAATAAAAGTTAATAACTTTTTAATGCAAGAGAGATCATCTATATTTCAATAAAGAAGACAACAGTAGTTTTGTTTTCAAAGATATATTGTAAGTAAATCTAAAATCAAACTAGTACAAGTTCTCAGAAATGTATACATAATAATATTTAATAATGGTTCTTTCTTGCTAAAGTCACGTTCATCAAACGTTGCAGGAGATGACCCTTTCTTCAGCACAACCTGACACTCAAAATCCATGTCGGAGAAGTGAACCTGTGAAAGTTAAAGAACTATAAATTTAAGCTACCTAAACATAATAAAGCGCTGCCATCAAATGCTATTTTTTTTATCAGCAAGAAATTTGTAATGGAATATAAGCTCACACATTTAACTGACTACACAAAAAGGGTTCTTTATATAAAATTCCCACCCGTGTTAACTTCTTTTTTGTCCGATTTTGTTGGTCTTGGTGTACAATAAAGCTCCTTCAAAACTGTCTCTTTCTAACAGTTATTATAAATTCTAAAATATCCTTAGAAGTAAGATTTTGTAAGTATTTTATTGCTATTTATTCTTGGCGTTTTTTCCTATCGGAGGTTTCGAAAAAATGTATTAGAACAAGTATTTACGAATTAAATATTACACTCTCTTTCCAAATTTCACGATAGGAAAAATTTTCTAATTGCAAACAACTTTTTTCGTATTTTTTAGTTTTCTCCTCTCGAGAAGCAACGGAAATTTAAAAAAAAAATAACAAAATAGGTAAAAAAAATATGGGGGTGGAAGTTTTGATGTGGAAGATCCTGTATATAGTTTTCTGGAATACGTTTCTTCGTTATGAGAATTTTGTAGCAGAAAAATTTCCTTTACGCAGTAACAAAATATTACTTATGTAATATATCCATATATACATATACTCACATTTTTATTATTCCATGAAACGAAAAATGCCTATCCCGGTCCAGTAAATATACCTAACAGGTTTTACCTCCTTGAAGGCAAAAATTTTAATTTTATCTCTTTAACATTGGGAAATTTTCATAAGAATTCTAATAAGGGGTTTGTATAACCTTATGACTTTTATTGAAAACAAATAGGTACTAATATTTAATATTAATTTAGGTATGTGATCAAACAAAAAATAAAAAGTACCTAGAGATACTTATTAAATCTACTTACCTCGCAAATTTTCCTATCATTTCCAACTCTCATGTTAGGGTATTTCATTTGCACCATCGTGCTCGCGTGCGCGCTTTTTGGAAAGGGTGTTAAGAAAAATCCATCCTGCTCAGAATTCTTGCAGTTACTTATTACACAAGATGTCATTTTTAACTTTTAACATTCTTTTTGCAAAAGAAAATGAGCACGCTCAATAATTTGTCGACAGTTTGTTGACAAACTGGCACCCGCCAAGATAAGAATATAATAAAAACAATGTTACTAGATCTGCCAAAATCTGTTGTCCAACCTCTGTTAAAACGAATAACTGTCACTTTTCGTGTCATACAGGGCCTCTATCTTAGACAAGGGATATTTGTGGTTATTCCGGATAAATTTCTACAGGGTTCGGAGCGACCGGGAAATCCGGGAAAAGTCAGGGAAATTTAAAATTACTCAAAAGTCAGGGAAAAATTAAAATTAAAGAAATGTCAGGGAATTTTTTATTTTGTCTGGAATTTGTCATTATGCGAGTAAATTGATATTTTAATTAATTAAAAATCAATTAAAATATTTTTTTCCAATTAAAAAAATACGATAAAGCCTATCCTGTGGCACATATCAAATCGGGCCAGTGCATAACCGTTGATTGAAGAAGGCTTCCTCCATCGACGGCATAACCCAGTCTCTTCATTCCCCCCTCATCCCGTTGCGCCGTGCGCTAGGCGCAAGGTCACGCTCGCGCCTAACCTAAGAATTTGCACATATTTATTTGTGATTTGTCTTCATTTCTGCATATTATCGTCGATGGAGGAAGGTAAAGATTAGTTTCCTAATGCGAAATACCGACTGACTCAATACTCTTCGGAAGAAGATGGAGCCACCGTCGAATACTTCTCGGCGCGGTGGGGGAAACGAGGCTTCCCAGTCCGACACGGTTGTTCGGTAGAAGTCGCACTTGCACCATCCTCGGATTACGTCCCGGCGTTGAGGTGGAAGAGAGGCTTCTGTCCGGTAGATGGCGCACTGCGCACTTGTAATGCGGCTTCCCAAGACGAACTTTTGTTCGGCAGATGGCGCGCTTCGCGGCTTGCCAAATCTGTTGATTTGACCTTGGTTGTTTGCGTTTTTTGTGCTGGTACGAATGAGTCATCGCCATCGATCGACGGCTGAAAGATATATTTTAGATTTTGTATTCCAGCGTTCGATTCGAGTCGCCCGGCCGCGGCCCCGCCCCCCTCTTTGCCTATGGAGGCGGTTTTTTTAAAGTAGCGAGTAACGTTATTAATTGTTAATAACAAATTTCTCGAGTCTTTTTAAAATAATCCCTTTATAATGGAGTTATAACCACAGAAAATATACGCTATATTTTCTGTGGTTATAACGTTGATTGATTCCTTCCTCCATCGACGGTTATAATATTCATATACAACAAGGTGACCAACTCCTGGCTGACGAAAACCGGGACAGTAGTTAGGTACCTAGCCAGGGGCGGATGGGACCACCGGGACACTGGGCAAATGTCCGGTGGGCCGGTCATTCGAAGGGCCCCGGAGGGCCGCCGCAGGCTCGAAGGCCCATCGGCCATCGCATCTTAAATTTTAAGACAGTCTTAACTACTTGACAAAACAAAAGGCAATCATTGTTACAATAATTGTTGTAAGTAGGTAGTTAATTTAAGATAGGACGGTGCAACTGGCCATAATTAATTATTTTTGTTTTGTTATTTTTGTTCTATTATTTCTTTACGTGTTTTACGGCAATGTAGAAGGGGCACACCATTATTTTATTTTTATTGAACTCGAAATTTCGACTTTTAAAGTCGCAGTCCGACTTTGAAGTCGAAATGCCGATTTTGAACACAAAATTTTGACTTTGAACTTCGGCTTTGAAAGTTGGAAGTTCATAAAGTCAAAACTTCGAGTTCAATGTCGGAATTTCGAGTTCAAAGTCGGATTTCGAATTTCAAAGTCGAAATTTCGAGTTAAAAGTGGGAATTTCGACTTTATAAAGTCGGAATTTTGACTTCAAAGTTGGCCTTCGACTTTAAAAGTCGGAATTTCGAATTCAATAAAAATAAAATAACGGTGTGGTCCTTCTACGCTTCTGAATGTTTTGTTATTTTTATAACTTTATATTTAGAGAAAAAAAGTTTTATTTGTTTTACGAGAGTTATGATTTTATTTATGTTTTCATAAAACATGTATATTTTGTTTTATTAAAAAATACATTATCTACATTGTTTGTTTTTTTAATTGTTATTATGATAATAATTAAGAAAAGAAAAATCTAAAGCCAAATGAGATGTTTAGGGGCCGCTTGGGAGACAAATGCCCGGGCTGGTTAGGTAAAGTCCATCCGCCCCTGTACCTAGCTATTTTTTACCTATAATATGCAACTGTCAAGTTTTGTAGTTTAATCAACTTATGATTTTGTTAGAATTATTGATCTAGTTCATGCTATTAACCAATAAATACCACCCAAGGGAAACAAAAAAGAATTTGTGATCAAGTAATATAACAAAAATAAAATTTAACTCAAAGCCACAGGTACATAAATTAAAAAAAAAACAAATACTGGCTGTTTACAATATACAGGGTGGCCCAGGATAAGTGAGCCAATATGTGTAAAAGAAAAAAAAAATTCGCGTTTAAATTTGATTGTTTGTGGTTCTGATTTGCTTGACTTATGACTGGAAACTAATTTTTAGCATATTTTCGTTTTTGAAAAATCAAGATGGCGTCGACAGCGACCATTTATTTATTTTCATTGTAGGTGAAGTGCCTTTTCCTTTAAAGATAACAAAAAAATTCATTAAGAAAAGTTGTTCCCAATTAAAATTACTCCAGGGTACCAAATTTTGGAAAGATCGGCCTACTTTGTTTTCCCACTTTTTTTTCTAAGGCGCTAAAGAAAAAATGAAAAAATTAAGTAGGCTGATTGTCTCAAAATTTGGTACACGGCAATAAGTTTTAATTCTAAACAACTTTTTCTCATAAAATTTTTCGATACCTTGTATTTAGAAGCCACTTCTAGCCCATCTTTCCAAAATTTGGTACCAGGTGGTAACTTTTAATTGGGTTTTAACAAATTACATAGAGTCTTCGGCTCTCTTGAGGGCATGAACATTTTTGTCGATTTGAAGTTTTTTCAGCACAGCGCGAAAAATTGGGCATGGAGGCCCATTTCTTTTTTAACGTCACCTGGCTGGCCAAAATTGCCATATTTTATTTTCTTATCTATTTTCTGTGCGGCCTAAAATAACCGAGAAAATCGCTTAATAAGAAATAAACAAAAAATGCATAGCCTCAAGAGAGCCGAACACCCTGTGTAATTTTCTGAAACTATCTGAGTACCCAGTTGCATAAAGCTTCTTAGTGCCATCAATTTTCAATATGATAGTTTTCCTCTATCTCTTAAAATAAATATGCTAGGGCCACAGAAATATTTTCTGTGGCTAGGGCTATTAAATTGTTTTGCTCAATTTGAGGTATTTTTTATATTGCGCGTCAAGTTGGCTATGGCTGCCGATTTCTTTTGCAGCACCACTTAGCTGTCCAAAATTGCCACATTTTTGTTTCTTCACGATTTTTTATTGTAGGGCGCAAAATAAGTGAGAAAATCGCGGTGGTATAGTTCTAAAATAATCATCCTGTATATAAAAAATAAGTTGATCAGTTATATAAAATTTATAAAAAATATTACAAAAAGTAAAGTATGAAACAAACATTTAAAAAAAACTATAAGTTTTAAGTACAGGGTGGACCAACGTTTGGCGCCCTGCCGGAGGGGTCTCCCATGGGGGCCCTGGTTATGATGTATGTAGGATATGATGTATTCATATCTAAATAGATGTAAATTCTTTGCCTTGACTGTCACCAAATCCAAAGGTAACTCAATTTAGAAAGAGAAAAATATTTCTAAAATTTTAGTTGAAATGTGCATACGGGCAAATTTTTGAAGTCGGTTTTAATTTTTTGTTATATTATTTATGCTGTAAACCGTTGATTGAATCTTCCATCGACGTCTAAACCAAATTTTCTGTATGAATGACAACTATATAAATTTAGCTAGACATAATATTTTTTATACTTAGGTATGTCAGTGTTAATACTTATGCTTATGAAATATTGTGTATAATAAACGATATCGATCGACGATAATCGAATAACAAAACATGAAGATAATATTATAAGTATATTCCGTTGTTTGAGAACCGACGATATAAACTTTGATTATATACCTATTATAAACAAGGATTAAAGGTATCAAAGCGTTGATGTAGAACTTTGGAGAACAGATACGTCATTGTTCCCTTCCTCCATCGGCTGCGAATATGAAAAAATACTAAGAGATACTTTTTGTTAAACATTTTTCTGAAGTAATAAATTCTAATAACACCCTGTATCTCCGCAACTGTGAGCCTCAGAAGCTTCATTTCAACCTTAAGTTTGACGGCTCATCCGATCATGTGACACGCCAAGTTTGAAGAAACTATCTCGTATAATTCTAGAGATACTAAAAAATATGTGTATTTTTCTCTAAACTTCTATGCTCTGTATAAAAAAAAACTAAGGCCCGTAGAAGAAAAAAATATATGAAGAAGTGCCCTTATTTTGACTCCAAGAATACGTGGTTTCATTTTTGACCATCAGTTCAGTTACACCCTGTATACAGTGTCTTAAGACTATTTTACGGTATAACTTTCCAATACCGCCCTGTTTTCGAGATAATAATAATAATGACAGAAAGTTGGATACAAATGGGAATTTTCTTTATTTGAATTTTCTCAAAACAAATTATTCTTGATAAAAGTTAGTGCTTGTGCTTAAACTCAAAATCGACCTGTACAAATTTTAAAATTTCTATTCGTATACAGGGAAGAGTAAAGTACTCTTATTTTTAGAACTACAGCAGTATAGCACTAAGAAAAGTTGTTTGGAATCCCAAGAAAATGTCAAATATGAATTCACAGCCACCTATCCAAAAGAAGAAGAAAAATCACACTTTCGCATTTTTTATTCACTGTATAATAGATAATATTAATATTAGCTATGCATTTTGAGGCACATCTTCAAGCATGACAGTACGATACCAACGATTTTTATTTACGTTCAACTAGCATCTTAAAAACACATAATAACTGAAACTTCTGCAAAGTTTGTCGTTTTTTTGTGTCCAGGTAAAATACTACTACAATTTCAAACATAACTTAGCAACTAATTTGTGGAACACAAAAATATTTTAATAGAGCAATAATTTAAGTTATTTAATAAATGACAATTCAACAATAAAAATATCACAACAAAAAAATTATTACGAGAATAAACATTTCAGTGACTACTCTACATGTGACCCTTCCTTCGCTTCCTTTCGCCTTCAACCAGCGACTATCCCACTAGGCAATATAACAAATTTTTGAGGTAATTATGGAACGTAGTATATGCACCGCCCAATTTTCTTGAAATTTTGGCTACCCACCTATTTTCGAGGTCCCTGACCAAGAATCTAACCTCAGTTTTTTGAGGCCGGACGTAGTTTCCGAGAAAATCAATTTTCAAATTTCCTTTTGACACCCGACACCCCATTTTTCACGGCGACATTTGTGGTTATAATCCAGATAAATTTTACCGTGAAAAAGTGGGGCGTCAAAAGGAAATTTGAAAATTCATTTTCTCGGAAACTATGTCCGACCTCAAAACACTGAGGTCAGATTCGTGTTCAGGGACCTCGAAAATAGGGGGGTAGCCAAAATTTCAAGAAAATCGGGCGGTGCATACACTATGCTCCATAATTACCATTTTTGAATACGCTTCTTCAATGTTTGAATACGATTTTGCAGACTTCTAAGCTTCACAACTCACAACGCTTTCGGCTACGGCTTTTTCAACCTGTCCAAGTTCAATTTTTTGTTTTTTTTTATTGGGGACCTTCCCTACGACTCGTGCTCGATTTGGACAAATAAATTGGGCAACCTGGTAACTTACAAGGTATTGCACCTAAAAAGTAAGTATATTTTGTAAAAATATAATGAAATTAACTAGCCATGAAAATTTAAAACCTTTAGCTAAACGTGGAATTTTTAAAGGTGCACGCAGGGTTGGCACCTTTTCAATTTTAAAATACGGGACGTGACGGGCGTTCGGGGGGGGGGGGAGGGGGGCTACAAAATGTTTTACTGAAAAAGGCCAACGAAAAGGAATAAAAGAAAACCACTATTTTTTGTTTTTGTTTTTTCTTGAAGATAACACAAAAACAAAACAAAACAAATTATGAAACTAAACTAAATAGATTCTTTAAAAATAAAAAAAAAAACAGAACATTTTTTTGTTTTTTTTTTCTTGAAGGGATAAACTTCCAAAAACAAATTATCATGGCTGGCTAATCACGACTAACCAAAAATAAATAAATCCTTTAAAAATAAAAAGAAATCACAGAACATTTTTTGTGATATATCACATAACACACAAGAAATTGACATTTACGAAAATTGTAGTGTGGCGCCAATGAAGGCATGAAGGACTATAATTTAGTAAATTTTGTGTTCACATGTGAGTCGCGGCTTGGACTCTAGATGGTGGTGATTGTGTGAATGCCGTTCGCATGTAACATTTTTAATTTTTCACCTTAAATTTTGAAAATACGGGATTTATAGCGTCCCGTATGAATGTTTGCCGGGACACGGGACATTTTACTTAAGGAAGTGGCTATTTATACGTCCGACGGATACAAACGTCAGTATACGTCTTGCGCTCTCATTGGTCGATTGAGTCACGTGACACATAACCTTACTTCTACCGTTCGATGGATTATGAATCGGCTTGTTTACTAAGTCGATTGGATGATGTCCGAGATTATTCAGACCTTATCTTGTCTGATTTTGTATTGCGTATGCCCTACTTTTTCTGTGATGGGCGCTGCGGAATGAAAAGTGAAGTGGTTATTTTATTATTTACAATGATGTAATCCACCCGACATTCGGCACCGCGCCGAATGTCGGGGGGTAGCCACAATTTCAAGAAAATCGGGGGTGGGTTACAACGCCGAACATCGCATCGGGCGAAAATACGGGGTACCTACCTAGCCAAAATTTCAAGAAAATCGGGGGTGGGTTACACCATTGGAAATTATTACCACTTCTTTTTTCATACGGCAGCGTCTATCCCCCAAAAAGGAGCAGTGCATACGCTCCTTATTGCAAAGATGCTTGAGAAAAATGCACTTCCGACGTATCGAAATATTAGTTTACTTCGGCTTCGGACGTGTACGGAGTTAAATGCACGTCCAAAGAAGTCATGTGACTCAGCCCGCCAATGAGAGCGCAAGACGTATACTGACGTTTGTATCCGTCGGACGTATAAATAGCCACTTCCTTTACTTAAATACAGGACTGTCCCTTGAAATACGGGACGGGTGGCAACCCTGGGTGCACGTAAAGTTTCACCAGTCGATTCTACAACACACCGTTGATTGAGGACCATCGACGAACACACGTAGTCTCCCTTTCAATGTCTTGTGTTAAAAGTGTTGTTCACAGACCTACAATAACCCAAAGCTTTATGAAAAATATATAAAAATGTAACATGTAACTTACCTTAGAATGTTTCTTGACTACAAAGTCAGCCCTTTTTATGGCCTGCACCCATTTTGCGCTCAAAACCGGATCCTTAGGAAAGGCAAAAACGGACACTTTTGGCTTTGGCTCGGTTAGGTTAGGCAATTTGGGCGTCGATTAATTCGTTCCTTCATCGACGAATTTGGGACACAACACTTCTCGGGCATGGCTGAGAAAACACAAGAAAACACCCATTTTGATATTATACATACAATGAGAGACTTGCCTTGATGGCAAGTCTCTGTATACAACAAAACACACTTTCACTTCCTAACCTCCGTATTTAGGTATCCTTTATCTGATGGCTCAAACATGAAATGTTTTTGATAGGCACACACTAATTATCGGACTAGAACACCACTGGTCCTCTGCACACTACTGTATCCACCAAATACACGTAATAACAATCACAGATTACCCAGTAACGATAATATAAGTGGAAATAAAAATAAGTAAACGAGGAAAACGAGGAACAGATACAGATCAAAAACAAAAACAACTGGACGTCGTCGCGTCGGACGACAGTAGTTGTATGGCCTTGTCCATAGGTGGCGGTGCGCTGACCGCGTAGTTTTCTGCGCTCTTCCGTCGTCGATGGAGTGACCTTTTGCCCGAACCGTTGATTGAAGATTCCTTTCTCCATCGACCGACTCGAATGGTGGTTTCGAAATTTGGCGCCACCGTACGGACGCGTGTCGGTGAAATGTAAGAGAACGAGACAGAAACATTTAGTAACAAGTGGGAATGTGACAGACAGACCATAAGGATCATATTCGCATGCCACCCTAAGGGAGGATATCTTCCCCTTCTTCAATCAACGATATTATATATAGTCGGTCATCGCGTCGGTCAGTGTTTCAGTGTAAAAAGTGGTAACCAAAGAAAATAATTATGGCTCCCAAAAAAACAATATTTAGGTAACCCGTAACCCAGATTGGATAAACCCTTCAATTAATAATGAATGGGCAAATATATTTGAGCCTTTAAAAAGTGACCCATTCTCTGCTTTTTGTAATAAAATTTGCAAGAAAAAATTTAGTTAAGCAATATGGGGAAACAAGCTTTACATATAGTCATGAAAGAAGTACCGGCCACAAAAAAGAGTTGACGTTATTCAAAAAACAAAAGACATTTCGGTAATCAAGGGAGTGAGACAGTAGTTGACAAAAATAATGACTTTGATACTAGGGCGGAGACAAAAAAAAAACAACATACCTACCAAAAAACAATTCTAGTCTTGTAAAAAATAATTTTTAAGAAAAGGTTTTGGAAGCCGAAATATTCTACCTATCTACCTACCACAAAAAAGTCTGAAAAGATCATTAAAAAAAGCTGAAAAATTGAATTTTGTAGTCAGGGAAAACTTGGAATAGTCAGGGAATTTTATCCAATCTGAAAACTCCGAACCCTGTTTTAGTGTACGCAGCTCAAATTGATCACCACCCTATTCGGCCGCTGTTTTCGCTCGACAATCGGCGCGCGCCGATTCTCCAGTGAAAACAGCGGCCGAGCCGGACGTAAACACGGCATAAATCTTTCAAAATTTTGGTTTTTCCCCGGGTTTTCGCGAAGTTTCGATGCCGCAGAAGGTGCAAAATAGGGTGGTGATCAATTTGAGCTAATTCATCTCGATTATAACCAAATATCGCCGTGAAAAAGTCGGGTAGATACATTTATTACGTACCAGGTATTATTAAATTATTATTATATCTAGTCCTAAATTTACAGCAATAATGACAGCATATTGCATATTAAATTTTTACATGGTGAAGGATTACTGATTTACCAGTGTTATAATATATAAATAAAAAACTGAGTTAAAAATAATTATTTTTATTTATAAAATATAAAATGAAAATAAAAATTTGTCAACTTAAATTCAGTCTTGGACATCACATTTGTCAATAGATAATATAATAACAAAAATAGCAGCATGAAAATATGACACTAAAAGAATGACATTGTCATGGCCACTGCATGAAATGGGGAAAATAATATTGTTTAGCGCGTTTATCGCGCATGCTAGCAACAAGTGTAAAAGCTCTGGAAATTACTTAAAATGACTCCAGTATTCCAGTTTCACAAAATGTCCTTGCAGAATTATTATTACAGAAAATACTTGAAAAAAGAGAAACGAAGATGACCTATAGAATAAATGGAAAATTCTAATGATAATTAAGTAGGTATATTTACATAATATAATAAGATGTATTTTATCTCGTATTTTAGATTAAAAATTAACTCCAAATCCTAGTGCACAACCACAACCGCCAATAAATTAAGTATTTTGGATTGCATGCAAAAAGTAGTAGTCATTTATGCAGACCATAATATATGCATAAATCTTCAAAAGCTGGTAACATTATTGGAAATTGACAGAAACTACACCCTTTTCAATCTCAAATTGGGAATAATCAATTTCAAATTATGGGAATGAACAACTTCAAATTGAGAATAGTCAACTTCAAATTGGGAATAATCGATATCAAATTGAAAATCAACAACTTCATGTTATTAAAACACTTATCAACAAGAACAAGTCAATTTATCAACTAAAGTTTATAATATTATTATTAAGCAACATTTTACTTACTATTACATGAAAGTAAATACACATAACTTTATATATACCTACTTATTAAATTAAAATGTCATATTTGGCATATTTAAGGCATCTGGTATGTACATTATTATTTATCATTTATTAATTTGTATTTATCTTTTTTTTTTAATTTTAATTTATCGCAAGTTAAATTTCGCTTATAGAAATTAGAAAGTATAGGTAGTGCAAAATAACATATAAATAATACATTATAACTCTAGGGAGTTGCACCAGATGTATTAAATAGATGGCAAAAATATGATATTTTAAATTCAATATGTAGATATTGTGCGTATTTATACTTAGATATAAAGTAATTAAAATATTGCTTAATATATGTAGTTGTTGATTTTCAATTTAATATTGAATAATATTCCCAATTTGAAATTGTTTTTCTCAATTTGATATATATTGACTAGTCCCAATTTGAAGTTGTCTTCCCAATTTGAAGTTAAAAAGGTATAGACACAGACATATATAGCTTCGCTATATAGGTCTGTGGTATAGAGCAGAGATTACCTACATTAGAAGACATTGTTCGGATCTGTTCTAGATTATATTAGGTATATATAAATTTAATATATTAAACTTTAGCAAATTTGGATTTTAATCTACAATTTAATTAGGTACTATAAGTCGTTATGTCGTGTTGGCAAAACTTAAGAGTTTAATTGTTACATTTATTAGACTTTTCACTTTTTCCTAATTAAACTGTGGATTTTGCCAACAAATACGATTTAGTAACAATAATAATAGTATTTAAATGTATAGGAGGAGCTTTTCAAATAACCCGCCATTTGTGCGCGTGTATACCTATATTATACGGACCTCCGATCAGAGGAGATACGGACCAACTTTATATTACAACATAAGAGTCCTGTGGTCAGAAGTTTGTTACGCCCATGGAATCTATCCCAAATTATTTATCATCCACAAAATTATGTAATGAAAAAAACAATTTTGTTAAGAAGTTACGTTATTATTGTTCTCTCTTATTCTCCCAATCCAGGAACTCTGGTAGCACCAAATTTCAGATCAGCAGCGTGATTATTTTGGTAGATAGACAGAGACAACTTCAAAACCCTGTATTTCAGAAACAAAGAACTTTAATAAAAAAAATTAATGCACATCAGCAATCTTTTGTCTATGTTTAATAAAGATACCTATGTTTATATGTATATGAGCAACTTAGGGTTCCTTTATTAGGAGAGTTGTTGCAATCAACGATCAACGAATCAACTGTCATCATCAAATTTCAATTGGTTTTGCATAAAAGTATAGTGACTCAGAGGTATAGCAAAAACCATGTGGGATGTTGCCTCATAGGCTTGCAAGTAAATTTTTGAGAGTAATTATTATAGCAGTATGAAAATTTGACACTAGAACGTCATTGTCATTTTAACTACAAAATAATTCAAGAAAATCTGTGCATTATAATAATTGTATAGGTACGTTGCATCTCACCAAAGAGTGCTTATGTCAAAACTATAGTATATGTGGTGCAGTGCGCATTTAGGAAAAAAGTAACTCTGAGATTAATTGTTTAAAATAATTCCAGTATCACAAAATGTTCCGCAAAATTAGTAGGTATTATAGAAAATTGCAATGAAGAAGCCCTATAGAATAAATAGAGATGAAATCAATATAGTATCATTTGCGGGAATGACATATACATAATATAAGGTATAGGTTGTAACGGAATTTTTATTTTAAAAATTCCATTACCACGTCTAAATAACAATGCATCGTTATTTGTAAGATAAATCACAATTTTGGATTTAAATTTATTTATTTTGGAATGTGTGCTTCCATCTAGCGGTGAATAGATGCATTAGTGGAAGTACAGTGATTTTTTGTGCATCGAGTCGAAGGTATGTTCCAACATTTAGCACTAAGGTGATTAGCAAGTAATCCGCTACGTATTTCTTGATGTCACTTGTTTAGTTCAGAGCAAATATTTTCTGCGAGTCTGGTTCCATGCCCTGGGCGGGAAGCCATCGTGAAATTTTAAGTTTTTGTTTGCTCTATGATCAGATGGCCAGATGACCTCGACAAATGCGGCGTCGTGATTGGTTGTGTTACGTTTTATTTTTATAATGCAGGATCTTTCAAAACTACCTGGGAGAGACGTCTCGCTTCTCTTTCCGATTGAATCTTTAGCGTGAAGTGTTCGGCAGGTATCTGGTGATAGCAGGAAGGCTGTGTGTCCCGATTTAATTATCTCCTTTTATGGGCTTCCTGTTATTTCCATTTAGAAATATTGAGTGCTTATACTTTGTGGTATAGTTTGGTTCAGCGGAATAAAACCGTATTTTTCTGTTTTTCATGTGAAATCTCGACCTGGCACACCTGGAGTTTTTTTGGAAATTTGGGACCAGGTGACCATCTTGGCGTTCAAGGGCGACGCGTGGGTTTTTTCGGAAAACCTCTGGATCTTTAAGCGTTTTGAGCAGGGCACGGGAAGGTGGACACAAGTACCAAGTGAGTTTCATTTAAAATTATTTTTATTATACTTCTTTGAAAACACCTTATTGTCATCTGTTTTAGCAATAATGAAAGATGGGGTTTTTCGATCTAGCGCACGGAAACAGCGCACGGAAAAACTTTCCGTGCGCGGAATAAAAATACCGAATATATGGCTTTAAAATAGAAATATACAGCAAAGTAAACTAAATTTAAGAAACTCTATATGCTCCCTGATATTTAACATGTACCTATTTTGTATTTTAATTCGTAAGTGTTTCAATATTTAGATACATTTCTGTAATATTTTTGACGTTTTATTCACCTTATCTGACAATAACTAATTTACAACAAAGCACCTTTGAAATAATTTGATAGTAACCATGGAAACGCATCACACATACCAAAGACTATAATATATTGTCTGCATTGTTTATTTTTTGTCAATTAAATTTATTATATGCCGATAAAATGTTTTAAGTTTCCGTTTTCAAAGAAGTATAATAAAAAATATCATTCATTACATGTCCAGAAATAGATTTTTCCAGACTCGTGAAATATACTATTTTATAATTTTGGTAATTTTCCTTCTTTGTTGAAACTCACCTGGGGCTTGCCCCAGGCACGTTTATTCTTTCTGGAGATTTCTCCCAGCTAAATTGCAAATATAAAAGAAGGAATAACCGTGGCTGCCTTTCTGTCCTGTAAAGCTCGGAAGTAAGTTTTATATTGTAGTAAAGTTGCACGTCGCACTCAATATGTACCAATAGCCTGACGGAGTCTTTTTTATCTTTTCTAGTAATATCGTTGTTGTTTTAATTATCGTTTACTTCAAATTAGTACAGTCATTTTCTTAATTTGCATCGATCTTTAAACTAACTAAATTTTTTTGTCGTTGATTTTAACTCGCAATCCAGTAAATTAAGTGGTATTATACAGAGTATATTCTGGAATATACATTTGGGGTTTATTAACAATTATATTATCTTAAACTTAAGCAAATTGTGTACTTTTTATAATTATTAATTTTTTCAAGCATTTTTCTTGTGAATAAACATTTATAAACATTTGACGTCACTGACTGAGAATATATATATAATATTGGCTGTGTCTAATTGCTTCTGAATTTTCCACACGCTCAAAACTGCACAAGGCACGAACACTTCTACGAGCTGCTTCGAGTCAACACACAGGACAGCCTGCAGACCAACCAGCCGATACAGGGTCAGATGAATTCGGGCCAAAGCCCTGAGATACATGCTAGCCAACCACCAGAGCCTATAACACAGTTGACAGACTGTGAAGCTTGGTCGCAGACAACCTCGAAAAACAGTCCCGGAACCTCGTAAGGAACAAGGGTTCAAGTAAGGTGTTTTGACAAATCGTTCCAAATTTAAACTCGGAACAGTGCAGAACTTTGTTATCTATAGATTTGAGCTTTCGAACTTTCTTCATCAGTCAGTGCCAATTTCGTAAACTTTGACTTTGACCTTTTTTTGTATTATCCAGTTTTCCTCAAGTTAGATTTAAATTTAAACTATTGTCAAGTTTTCAATTTCACTGCTTTTACATAACCTCTATTGTAAATCATCATTTCACAATTTTTACTGTTAACAAAACATTCCTAAATATTTTTTTACCTTCGTAAATAATTTTGAAATGTGTTTTATTCCTGGGTTATCAAAAGCGAGTCATATAACCAGTTTTCCTTCACTTGTGGTTTTTTGATCATCGATTAAAAACATGCGACTGGGCCCATAACCTAATGAAAATGAAACACACGTTGGGAGTTTTATGCAGACCATTTTTATTATTTGTTATATCTATAACAACAGTCACAACAGATAGAATTTATTGGTAATAATACAAAAAAAATGCTTTTACAAGTCACACCAATGATTCCACTCATACAACAGTCAAAGTGTAAAATTGTATGAGTCATATAGTTAAGACACCACTAAAAACTAACATTCCACAAAATGGGCGAAGATTATAGTATACCATCAGTTAAAATCAGTAAAATTGTTTGCGAGGTAGTCCTCAACATAATAAAATGCTTTGGATGCCAAATATTGCTTTACTTTTTTCTTAAATGTTTTTTCACCTAGGTGTAGTGTTACTACAATATTTTTGGTATTAATTCAACATTAACATCTTAAAACCACAAAAATCTGACTCTAAATGCTAAATTTCAATTAAATTAATTTCCATTTTGCATAAAATAACAATCAAGATATTACATAATTTATGGAACCCACCCATATAAATTATTTCAAATTTTCCGCCTCATTTAGGGTTAAAAATTATGAAGTGGCTATTTATATGTCCGACGTATATAAAAGTCGGTATACGTCTTGCGTTTTCATTGGTGGATTGAGTCACGTGACACATCACCTTTTTTCTACCGTCCGATGGATGATGAATCGGCTTGTTTACTAAGTAGATTGGACGATGTCCAAGATTATTCAGACCTATCTTGTCTCAGATTTTATATTGCGTATGCCCTCCTTTTTCGGCGATGGGCGCTGTGGTATGAAAAATGAAGTTGTAATTATTTCCAATGGTGTAACCCAGCCCCGATTTTCTTGCAATTTTGGCTACCCCCCGACATTCGGCACCACTTTTTTTCCATAAGGCAGCACGCATCGCTGCCGACTGCCACAATATGGTGCGAATGCCCCCTTCTTTTTTCTCCAAGAAGGAGGGCATACGCTCCTTATTGCAAAGATGCTCGAGAAAAATGCACTTCCGACGGCTTCCGACGTATCTATAAAGTTTACTTCGGACGTGTACGGAGTTAAATGTACGTCCAAAGAAGTCACGTGACTCAACTCGCCAATGAGAGCGCAAGACGTATACCGACTTTTATATACGTCGGACGTATAAATAGCCACTGCCTAAAAATTAATAGCCGCCAAATTATTCCCCCCCGATTGGACGTCTCTTTTGCACGGTATAGGTTGCTAGAGGTATATGGTTTCGGCGTACCTAAAGTTAACTGTCAAGGCAAAGGGTGGGTTTGGATGGAGTTGGTTTCTTGCTGATAGACGGCACATTTTCATTCCCAGCCTGAAGAACAGAGTTAGTCGTCAAGGGATCAGCCTCAGCAATAATGCATCAACAATGATCTTCTGCTCTTTATTGACTTTTTTTCAGATCTTTTCGATGACAAATTGATAGGTCGAGGCAAGTTTGTGCTCAAAGACATGCCTATAACATTATATGTCTTTGTTTATGGTAGGTATAGCTGAAACAAAAAAAAAGTAGGTACACAACCATATAAAAAATATTTTTATTTCTGACCGGGATATTATAAGCTTATATCCTCATAGTTACGTTATCAATAAAGAGGGTCATAACTCCCTTGGGACATTATAGATTCTATAATTCCCTCTACCTTTCACAAGTAAAAATAAAATAAAAAATGCTAATATACATATATGTGTATATATTTATGAAATGAAAACTGAACATCGATCCTAATTAAGGCCCTTGTAATATCAACATTTTTTCCGTTTTAAAAATGAACAATATTTTATTGAAATCGGTCAGAAATAAAATTATCTATGCACCACGGGAATTAATGGGCCTTAATAACCTCAGGCAATTGCTGTTCCTCGGGCCGGAGGCCTTCGGGATGCAAACTTTGCCATCGGTAATTAAGGCCCTTATAATTCCCTTGATACATAAATAACTATTATTTTATAGGAAGTGGCTATTTATACGTCCGACGGATACAAACGTCAGTATAAGTCTTGCGCTCTCATTGGTCGATTGAGCCACGTGACACATAACCTTACTTCTACCGTCCGATGGATTATGAATCGGCTTGTTTACTAAGTCGATTGGATGATGTCCGAGATTATTCAGACCTATCTTGTCTCATTTTCTATTGCGTATGCCCTACTTTTTCCGCGATGGGCGCTGCGGAATGAAAAATGAAGTGGTTATTTTACTATTTACAATGATGTAACCCACCCCCGATTTTCTTGAAATTTTGGCTACCCCCGACAATGTCGGGGGCATCGCAGGTGGCGAATGTCGGGGGGTAGCCAAAATTTCAAGAAAATCGGGGGTGGGTTACAACGCCGAACGTCGCATCGGGCGAAAATACGGGGTACTTACCTAGCCAAAATTTCAAGAAAATCGGGGGTGAGTTACACCATTGGAAATTATTACCACTACTTTTTTCATACGGCAGCGTCTATCCCCCAAAAAGGAGCAGTGCATACGCTCCTTATTGCAAAGATGCTTGAGAAAAATGCACTTCCGACGTATCTGAATATTAGTTTACTTCGGCTTCGGACGTGTACGGAGTTAAATGCACGTCCAAAGAAGTCACGTGACTCAGCCCGCCAATGAGAGCGCAAGACGTATACTGACGTTTGTATCCGTCGGACGTATAAATAGCCACTTCCTA
This sequence comes from Pseudeuparius sepicola, assembly GCA_963920635.1. Taxonomy (NCBI): domain Eukaryota; kingdom Metazoa; phylum Arthropoda; class Insecta; order Coleoptera; family Anthribidae; genus Pseudeuparius; species Pseudeuparius sepicola. Next base: position 38,942,276 of record OY987305.1, read on the forward strand.
TTTTATATACCTACCATCTTCCTTTAGTTGTCTTGGTGTAATTCCTTTTATTTGTGCTTCAAGTTTATTTTCCAATTGATCTTTTTACTCATGCTTTCGATTTCTTATCATGCAGTTTTTTGGGAACGTAAAAGCGTTGGGTGTTCACTCTTCAGTCAACGGTAAAAGCTTGTTGCCTATAATTACTTTTGCAAGCAGCAACCCTGCAGATTGTCAGTCCTCCATTGAACTGACAAAGGGTGTCAGTTCGATGCAGTCCTCCGATCAACGGAGTGTCAGTCATATTGCTGTAACTATAATTAAAAATTTACAAGAACAAGGGAAATACTGAAATATTTTTGCTAGTTTATTTTTACCTTGGCAAAAAGCTGCTAGAACTTTCAACTTCGCTATCTGCAGGATCAAGATGAGCCTTTGACAGGAAAAAACAAACTGAGTGGCTCGGCTAACAACTGAGCTAAAGTTCTCAGTGTAGGGGCAAAAGAAACGCGGCTAATACGTGAATCGTGGTTTTAACTTTCAACTTCAACAATAAAAACCAATAAACAGATAACAAAGACTAAATAATTTAAAACAAAACGACAAAAGAAAATCTGAACATCCCACAATAGAGATTAGTTGTGAAGTCGGCCGCCAGAGCCAGAATGTGTGTGTCGCTTCTCTTGAATGGCTGCGCATGCGCAATTCACTTTTCGAACTTTTCACGGTGTCGGCATTTTCGAACTTTTCTCGGTCGGCGTATTTTCGAACATTTCACGTTTCGAACCATTAACGGTGCCGGGATTTTCGAACTTTTTACGGTCTGCGTATTTTCGAACTTTTCTCGTTTCGAACATTTCACGTTTCGAACCATTCACGGTGCCGTGATTTTCGAACATTTTGCGGTCAGCGCATATTCGAACTTTTCTCGTTTCGAACATTTCACGGTCCGCGTATTTTCGAACTTTTCACGTTTCGAACCATTACCGTTTCGAACCATTACCTTTCGAACATTTCACTTTTCAAACCATTTACGCACTACCGGGAAAACCATGGTGTGTTATAAAAATCAATAAGGCATTGAGTACGCTGACTGCATTGGATCCATCAATTGGGTATGCCTGTCCATATTTTGAGAATGCGTCTATTATTGTTAAAAACTTTTGCCCGTTAGCTTGAAATGTGTCCAAGTGAATAATTTCTAATGGTTTAGTTGGGGTCGGTGTTATCATAAATTTTGGTTTTGGTGGATTTCTGTCGTATTTGTTGGTTTGACAAGTGTCGCAAAGTTTAATATATGCCTCGATGTCACTCTTTAAAGTTGGCCAATAATAGCGTCTTCTGATTTGAATTTCTGTCTCGTTTATTCCTCGGTGGTTGGTCTTTCCTTCATGATAGTTTTTTATGGTTTCTTGTTGACGCTCGGTGTTGTTGACGTCTTCCAAAAATTGGTTGCATTTGACAAGGTCGAAGGCTGTATTTTTAAAAGTTTTTTGAAGAAATTCGCATGTTGGTTGGTAATTGTTTTCGGGTTCAAAAAGTACTGCGTACTTCACTTTAGGTCGGACATATTCTTTGAAAAAATTAATTATATTTTGTTCTGTGTTATCTAAGCCAATTTGAACATGATATCTTTTTTTGTTTAGAAAACATTGTTCTATGACTGGTCTGGCTGCACTGTGATTGACAAAATTTAGTCTTATTTGATTTATATAGTAATTTAAGGGTTTTTCTGAAATTGGAAAACTAAATATAGGTTCTTCTTGGTTTGTGTGAACAGTTTCGTCATCATCGGGAGATAAGTCAGGTATTTCATCAGCTGTTTCTGTTGTGGAAGTTTCGTTGCTCTCTCGTCTTATATTTTGGGATGAAGGTTGAACAGGAGCGGTAATTTCTGAGAAATCGTCCGTTCTGTTTCGAGCTGTTTATTAAAATCTTTCATATAGTCAAAAAGGTCGAAAGTTTCTTTTGTATGAATTTCTATCCTTGAGAGGGCATCGGCATTGGTGTTACTTTTTCCTTTTTTATACACGATGTCGTAGGTGTATTCCTCTAATTTTAGTCTCCATCGAATTAATTTTGAATTTGGGTCCTTTAATGAGAAGAGCCATTGTAGAGGTCGATGATGCCAAAGAATTGTGAATTTTCTGCCAAACAAGTACGGCCTGAAATACTGGGTACCATAAATGATTGCAAGCATTTCTTTCTCTATAGTCGAGTAATTTTGTTCAGAGTCATTGAGTGTCCTTGAAGCATATGCTATTGGCTTGTCTTTCCCAATCGGTCCTTGAGATAGGATAGCACCAATTGCAAAATTGCTAGCATCTGTTGTGAGATTGAAGGGTTGGTCAAAGTCTGGATACTGTAGTAAAGGCTCATTTGTAAGTAGATTCTTACAAATTTCGAAACATTGAATAAATTTTGGCGTATGTTCTATTTTTGCATCTTTTTTGAGACATGAGGTTAACGGTTTGGTAATTTTAGCAAAATCTTTGATGAATTTACGGTAGTATCCCAAAAGTCCTAAAAATCCTTTAATTTCTCGTGTTGTCTTAGGAATAGGATATTTTAAAATTGCCTGAATTTTGTCGGGATTGGGTCTTATTCCCTCTGGTGTGATGATGTGACCTAAAAATGAAACTTGTTTTTGCAAAAATTCTGACTTATCAAGTTGGATTTTCAAGTTGGTCTCTCGAAGTCGTTGGAAGACTTTTGTGAGATTAACGATGTGTTCTTGTAGGGAAGTTGAATAGATAATAATATCATCCATGTAAACCAAGCAGATATGTCCTTGTAGTCCTTTTAGCACACTATCCATAACCCTTTGGAAAGTGGCAGGAGCGTTCTTAAGGCCGAATGGCATTCGGACATATTCAAAATGTCCATGTTCCACGTTAAATGCAGTTTTAGGTATATCTTCTTTTGCCATTTCTATTTGATGGAAGCCACTGGCAAGGTCCAATGTAGTAAAGTATTGGCATCATCCTAATTTGTCCAATACGTCTGAGATGTTGGGGAGAGGATACTTATCGTCGATGGTTTTCTCATTTACCTTTCGGTAGTCGACTACTATTCTCCACTTAATTTTTCCAGATGCGTCTGGTTTTTTCGGGACTACCCAAATTGGCGATGACCATGGGGAATCACTCGGTCTTATTATGCCCTGCTCTAGCATTGATGAAATTTGGTTTTGTACTTCTGGTTTGTGGACATGTGGGTACCGGTAAGATTTTGTGTACACTGGTATTTCGTCCTTAGTTTTAATTCGGTGTTTGACTTGATTGGTGAAAGTTAATGGCATATTAGGTCGGTGGAAAATATCTGAGAATTTTTCGCATAGTCTTTCTACTTGTTCTTTTTCTTCGGCATTCATATGATCTGTACGTATCAGATTTTTTATATCTATGTCTTCTTGGGAAACGGGGACTGGATATATTTCCGCTGAATAAAGATGATGTTCGTGTAAATTAAATTCAGTCGCAGTTACTGTTGTTGATAAGTTCTGCCCACGCTAAACTTTTATTTGCTGTCGACAACGTGTTTCTAAGAATTGCGCCTTGAATATTCTGTTGGGATAACATTACGGATCCATGTTCTTGTGTTACTGGTAACTTAACCTTTGTTCTGTGTGGGGCTCAAGTTGGATGTGATAAAAATGCGCTTTGTTTGTTTCGTATGATTCGAGGGGTAATATGGCTTTTGAAGTCAATAAACGATGTGGATACGATCTGAGATCTATCAGAGCTTGTAAAAGCTTAAGATTGTCCATTCCAATAAGTCCGTGGAAGGTCTTATGAAATTTGAATAGGTAAAATTTTAGGAATAATTTTCGGTGATTAAATTCGTTAAAACTAGGAATTTCTGCTGAATATTCTTGGGAATAATTTTGGAATTCAGAAGTTACGATAAAGGGTTCGTTTTGGATATATTTTTGGAAATTTTGAAAAGCGATGTCGGGATTTATAAAGGATTTTGACGATCCGGTATCAATAAGTAATTTGAGAGGTGGGTTTTTTATGACAATATAGGGTAACTCTTTTTTGTCTTCTAAATTATTAAGTTCAATTATGTTCCTTCGTGGAAGTAGGCCTCTGTAGGAAAATTTACTTCCTCTTCGGTCGCGTTTTCATATTGGGGTTCTGTCAAAAATTCTTCTTGTGGGGTTTCCTCGTAGTAAGGATTTTCCAAATTTTCTTCGGCGTGGTGATAAGATTGCTCTTGCTGTTCAATATTGTAAAGTGGAGCTTTGTACGATGGTGTCGCAAATGGTTTTTTATTCTGTTGACTTTGAGTATATCTCGAAGTTGTGCTCATGGGAGTTGGTTTTGGAAGCCGGAAGGGGTATTTTTTGGTGCCCATACATTCTGAGGTGGCTTTCCAAAAACTTGTTGGTTAGTGAAAAATTTTTGAGGTTGCAAGTTTGGTTTAGGCGTTACAGGTATAGGTCCTGTTGGAAATTTTTGGGGTGCCTTTTGATAATAATTTTGATATTGCTGTGAATGATTTTGAGGTGCTTGCGAGAAGTGTGCTTGTTGATAATTTTGGTTTTGAGACGTGTTTTGAGAATGCCATTGCATTTTTGGTTGAAGTTGAGATTGGGGTTTTCTTGGAACTTGTACTTGGGGCGAGTAATTAATTAAGATAACGAATATTATTTTCTTCTTGAATGTACTGCATAGCGAGTGCGAATGCAGTTGGTCGCATAGCTCTTATTGTTGAACCGAGAGGTTCACGAAGTCCTGCTAAGAAGGTTGTTAGTGTTTGTTTTCTGAAAAAGTCCTTTTTGTTATTCCTGATATTTTCTATGTTGTTATGAATATCGATATAATTGCAGATTGTATTTAACAGTCCCATACAACGTTCATAAAAATTGATTGGAGCTTCGTTTGGAGCTTGTCGTAAATTAACTAAGTCTCTGGTTAAAGAATTTTCGTCACGTTGGTCACCGAAATTTTGAATAAGGGTGTTTTTTATGCTGTCCCAGGATTGACATCCGTGAATGGAGATAACTTCTTTTGCGCGTCCTGTAAGTTTGCTTGTAATACCGTGTAGAAGCAATTTATTTTGAATACAGTTAACATTTGCCGGTGCGAAGTCGAAATAATGATTTAATAATGTGGTAGATACGTTTATAAAGTCGTGAAGTTCGTTGGGATTTCCATCGAAATTCGGGAGAATGGTAAGAACTTTGAAATCAAATTGTGGTCTAGCCATATTTTCTTCTGATGAATCTTCTGAATTCGAGCAAATTTGCAAGTTGCTGAGGAGTTCGCTTAAGCCTAACTCTGCACTTGGGTCCGACAAAGGATAAGGAACAGAGGAGTCTGACATGAAATACTCACAGTAAGATGATTATGCCCAATTGCATTCCGTCTTCTGCTTTCTTGAAAAGCTAATCCAAGTTCTGGGGGTGAGCGTCCAAGTGCTGCCTCCAATGGAACCACGAATTAACAGTTTTTGAGCGGTCCGATCGCGAATTAACGTTTTAAAAACGAAGAGTATCCCGTCGCGGACTCTTTCACGATCCTACCAGCAAGACTGCGCCAGTTAGGATCTGTGGCCGAAACAACCCGTTTTTAAAAACAGATTTTATTCGATAAAACCTAACAAAATTTATAAGGGTTGTAAGATAATTACGATACAATAAAAATGTCAAGACTGACTTAAGGCGGGCCAGCGCGAGAATATATAACCTCGGTTGGTGTTGAGTCGGCAAAATAGTCTCTCGTGCTTTCTAGGCAATATTAGCTCCTGTAACTCACATCACGCCAGGGACGGACTGGCCCGGTGGGCTGGCGGGCGGAGCCCGCCGCGCCGCCCTTTCTTTTAATAACAGTCCCAACGCAACGGCTGTGTTAAAATACAGAATAACAAAAATCAAAAAATTAAGACGTTTTTTGAGGAATCCACACTTGAAGTTACTTTGACTCAAGACAAATATCGTATCGAAGTATTCAAATAAAAAGAACTTTAGTGCTGTACATACCTTTTTTTAAATCGGAAAAAATGTTTTATTAGACAAAAAAATAATCATAAGGAAGCGCCAGTCCATGAACCGACTGCGCGCGGCGTTGCTTATTGACTTTAACAATCACTCTACGTAGGTCAAGTTTGACGAGGCACGGCGAACTCCGAACTGCTGCCTGTTATGCAGCGTCCATGAAAGATAGATTGATATTCAAACCTACTAATGTTTATACTGAAAGATTGCGTTTCTATAGGTAACAATTTCGCAATGCGTACGAAATTTAAATGGGCATTATTGGCCGGATTTTGAATATTTTGTCACTTTTGACGGGCGATGGCTCCGCATCTGACACTTGATGTTTACATCTCGCCGAGGCCTACTTATTGAAAAAGGCACTGAAGTTCAACTTTTTATGACTCATGTGGAATTTAGTTGCCGTGGCCTCTGGTCGAGGCAAATAAACCACATGAGCCAGAAAAAGAACTTCAGTGCCGAGGTACATATTATATTCATTTTGAAATCGGAAAAAACTGTTTTATTAGGCGAAAAATAACAATAGGGGATCACCCGTCCATGAACCGACTACGCGCGGCGTTGCTTGACTTTGACGATTGCTCTGTCTAGGTCAAGTATGACCAAACACGGCACTTACTGACAGAAAATCAGCCTCCATGTAAAATAGATTAATATTCAAACCTACTAAAATATTCATACTGAAAGATTGCGCTGTTATAGGTAACAATTTCGCAATGTGAACGAAAAGTTAAATGGGATTTATTGGCCGGGTTTTGAATATTTGGTCGCCTTTGACGGGCGATGGCTTCGCGTCTGACGTTTGATGTCTACATCTCTCCAAGGCCTACTTATTGAAAAAATCGTACAATAATGGGCTACTTCAGTGCCGAAAGTGTTTTTTATTTATTTTTAGACATAATTTTTAAATACATATATATATATATATATATATATATATATATATATATATATATATATATGTCGGTGAAAATGTGTTTGTTTTGTTTAATATTAGGCCTGACGCCTGACTACCCTGTATTTACTTGTTTGTGTTATTGTGTTGTAATGTTAAAATATAAAAACGCGAGCGGCGCGATGCGTTGTCCTCGCAAAAACGGAGTCACGAGCCCGGCGCGGGCCGGAGAGATTATTATCAGTATCGAGTACGGTGTATCGGCAGGCAGGCGGTGTGTGGCTCGTGAAATCGTTTCCCGCTCGTTAATTTGTTGTACTGGATTATTCTGTAATATATTGCTATGGAAAGACAAGACCAGAATGAAGTTATTCCGACATCAGATGTGGGATCTGATCCGCAACCACAAGACGTAATTTCTGGAGCCCATTGGACCCAAATTTTGGAGGCACAAAACCGCAATTTGCTCGAATTAATTAAAGCTGTTAAAGCACCAGCAACTAACAAGAATGTAACAGCTATTTGCCTGCCTAAATTTAATCCAGAAGACGACACTGACCCTCTCTCCTGGTGTTCTACAGTTGAGCTTTGTTTGGCAGACAACCCATTAGAAGGCAGTGCTCTTATAATTGCCCTAAGCAAGGCTTTGGAAGGAAGTGCTTCCCAGTGGCTTTCTCAAATATGCTTCCCAGGAATTACGTGGGCCCAGTTCAAGGATTTACTCATCGAACGTTACAGAGGCGTTGAAACTACGGCGGGAATGTTGATTAATATGTGTAACAGCTCTCCAAAAGTTGACGAGTGCCTGAGTACATATGGCGGTAGGTTGGTGACGTCTCTAATGTCCAGATGGAAAACAATGAACGCCGAAGAAATAGCTGTTTCAACCGTTCTGGCGCATTTAGCCAAATTTGATAGCAGGTTACACCGCTTATCTTTTGTAACTAAAATTACCACAAGGGCCGAATTACAACAGGAGTTAAAAGCAATATCGTACAGCAAACGAAAAGCCGATTCTCTTCCTGAAATTTCAGATAGTAAAAAGGGAAGATTCATGTTTAATGTCAAATGTCATTTCTGTGGGAAAATGGGACACAAGGCCTTCGACTGTCGACTGAAAAAGGATAAGAAGAAGGCACCCTATAAAGGAAACCAAACAGGGGGCGAAGTACTGCAACAAAAACGTTCAGTGACTTGTTTCAAGTGCGGGGAAATCGGCCACTTCGCTTCAGCGTGTTTGAAAAACAACGGCAACGCAACTCCGGTGATGGGAGGCAAGAAACAATTCGTTGTTCCCGAAAAGCGAGTCGATATTTGTGAAGTTGCCGCACCGTCCGGCTCGCTGGTTCAGTCGGGTGAGTCATATCCATTTTGTTTTGACTCTGGTGCTGAGTGTTCGTTGATGAAGGAAATAATATCGGCAAAATTTTCGGGAAAGCGAATCAATAAATTAGTTGTTTTGAAAGGCCTTGGAAATCTCGCTTTAAACTGTACTCTACAAATATTAAGTGAAGTTAAAATAAATAATTACCCCTTGGAGATTATATTTCATGTAGTCCCTAACGAATATTTAAAATACGATATAATGCTTGGTCGTGAAATTCTGAGCCAGGGCTTTGGTATAAACATAACTTTACACGATTTCAGTATTTTTAAATCCAAAATCGTCGATATTTGTGATAAGGCTGATCCGAAAGATATTTTAAATTTGAATAATGTCGATACTGATGTTTTTGGTGATGATAAAACGCGTTTGTTATTCATTTTAGAAAGATTTTCTGATTCGTTTATAAAGGGTTTTCCCTTAACTCGTGTCTCCACTGGTCAATTAGAGATACGTTTAATTGATCCAAATAAAACCGTTCAACGGCGACCATATCGAATGAGCCCAGATGAAAGGCAAGTTGTGAGAGGTATTATTGATGAATTGCTGGAATATAATATTGTTCGCCCGAGTTGTTCTCCCTATTCCAGCCCAGTGCTACTTGTAAAGAAAAAGAATGGTTCAGACCGTCTGTGCGTTGACTTTAGGGAGTTAAACTCTAATACGGTTTCCGACAAATATCCTCTACCTTTGATTTCTGACCAAATCAACCGACTTAGTGGTGCTAAATATTTCTCATGTTTGGACATGGCTAGCGGGTTTCACCAAATCCCAATACACCCCGACTCGATAGAGCGGACCGCTTTTGTAACTCCTGACGGTCAGTACGAGTTTTTGGCAATGCCATTTGGACTACGAAATGCGCCGTCTGTATTTCAGCGGAGTGTAATGAACGCTTTAGGAGATTTAGCTCATTCCTTTGTTGTTGGTTATATGGACGATATTATGATCATCGCTACTACGGTCGATGAAGCATTAGAGAGGTTATCCTTAGTGCTAGATACATTAACAAAAGCTGGTTTTTCTTTTAATATATCGAAATGCTCGTTTCTTAAAACTAAAGTTGAATATCTCGGTTATGAAGTTACGGCCGGTGAAATTCGCCCTAATCGCCGCAAAGTGGAAGCTTTAACCGCCTTGCCCCCTCCACAAACTGTTACCCAACTGAGACAATTCATAGGACTTAGTTCATATTTTCGACAATTTATTCCTAGGTTCTCCACCATTATGAGACCTTTATACCTTTTGACCTCAGGTAAAAAGGATCTAGATTGGAAACCCGATCATGAGGAAATTCGAAAAAGAATAATCTCCTTATTAAGCACTGAACCAGTGCTCATGATTTTTAATCCTGATTATCCCATTGAACTACATACCGATGCTAGCTCAGAAGGCTACGGTGCAATTTTACTCCAAAGGGTAGACAATAAAAGCAGAGTTATCGAATATTTTAGCAAGAGAACTTCCCCATGCGAATCAAAATACCACTCTTACGAGTTGGAAACATTGGCCGTTGTTAATTCTATAAAACATTTTCGCCACTATCTACACGGACGAAAATTTATCGTTGTTACGGATTGTAATTCTCTAAAAGCTGCCCGAAACAAGATCGACTTGACGCCCAGAGTCCATCGTTGGTGGGCGTACCTACAGTCGTTCGATTTCGATATTCAATATAGGGAGGGCAAGCGTATGGCTCACGTAGATTTCTTTTCGCGAAATTTATTGGCACCCAAACCAAAACCCTGTCTAAGTAAAATAGAAGAAAAACGTGTTAATCTTGCGGAAATTACGGACAACTGGCTTCTTGCCGAGCAGCGACGTGATGAGCAAATCTCTACTGTACTTAAGAAGCTTATTGACAATGAACTTCCGGATGACATCGCTAAAACTTATGAATCACGATCAGGGACTCTTTATCGAAAAATCCAAAGAAATGGTAGGACTCGGTGTCTACCGGTAGTACCGCGTGCTTTTAGGTGGTCAGTCATAAACCAAATTCACGAGTCAATTATGCATCTAGGGTATGACAAAACACTCGACAAAGTTTATGACTATTACTGGTTTGAGGGAATGTCAAAATATGTTCGTAAGTTTGTTGACAATTGTATCACTTGTAGACTGTCCAAATCACAGTCTGGTAAAGTTCAAGCCGAGCTTCACCCTATCCCGAAAGTTAACATTCCTTGGCATACTATTCATGTTGATATAACAGGCAAACTCAGTGGGAAAAGTGACCTTAAGGAATATATTATAGTAATGATTGATGCCTTTACTAAATTCGTTTTCTTACACCATACTCACCATATCGACACTAGCAGTAGTATCAAAGCAGTAAAATCGGCCATATCATTATTTGGCGTTCCGTCTCGCTTAATTTGTGACCAAGGTAGGTGTTTTGCAAGTAAAGAATTTCGCGACTTTTGTTTATCACAAAACATAGATTTGCACCTGATAGCTACGGGGTCATGTCGAGCCAATGGCCAAGTTGAACGTATCATGAGCACTCTAAAAAATATGTTAACCGCGATTGAGGCTAGTCAACGATCTTGGCAAGACGCTATAGGTGAGGTCCAGTTGGCTATGAATTGTACGACCAATCGCATTACCAAGGCTAGTCCATTAGAATTGTTAATTGGTAAGGTGGCACGGCCTCTAGGGTTAGTAGCTATTGATAGTAGTGTCGAAATTGAAAACGATATTCTAGATTCCCGACATCGCGCTTCGGAAAATATGAGAAAAACAGCCATGTATGATAAGGTTAGATTTGATGGTAGTAAGGCTAAGGTAGTTCGTTTCAAAGTAGGTGATTATGTTTTGCTTAAAAATGAAGAGAGACACCAAACGAAACTTGATCCTAAATTTAAAGGTCCATTCGAAATAACGGAAATCCTCGAGGGTGACAGATATATTTTGAAGTCATTGACCACTAAAAGGTCTTATAAATATTCCCATGATAACCTGAGGGTTATGCCTGAGAGTCAAGTTCCCGTAGAATTAGATATTAGTGATAATGATAGTATCGCTGATGATGGAGATAATAAGCAAGAAAATCTACTACGGAAGGCCCACGGCAGTGGTGCCGTGGAAGAAGTAGTAAATGAGTAGATTGGCAAGGGGTCGCACCACATATTTCATACTGAAGTCGCAAGTGCACACTGGATGTGTGATCATGGTGCGATGGGCAGTGTAAATTGTGGCGGGGGCCTGGTGTTGAGATGTCCCGAAGTGAAAGTGGGCATGCCATCGCTGTGGTATACAGCAAGAGCCACAAATGTTGATATGATTTTCTTTGCTTCTATAATTTGTTTGCTGTAGAAAGATTTTTATTTATTTATTAGATATCATAAGACGCCTCATGACTCCGTTAAATCGAATGAACCTAATAATAATAATAATAATTTAAAAAAAAAAAAAATGTATCTTGAAGAAGGGTCTCTCGTTTTTTCTAGAAGCACCCGAGGACGTGTGCCTGTCAGGATAGCCGTGTCGGTGAAAATGTGTTTGTTTTGTTTAATATTAGGCCTGACGCCTGACTACCCTGTATGTACTTGTTTGTGTTATTGTGTTGTAATGTTAAAATATAAAAACGCGAGCGGCGCGATGCGTTGTCCTCGCAAAAACGGAGTCACGAGCCCGGCGCGGGCCGGAGAGATTATTATCAGTATCGAGTACGGTGTATCGGCAGGCAGGCGGTGTGTGGCTCGTGAAATCGTTTCCCGCTCGTTAATTTGTTGTACTGGATTATTCTGTAATATATTGCTATGGAAAGACAAGACCAGAATGAAGTTATTCCGACATATATATATATATATATATATATATATATATATATATATATATATATATATATATATATATATATATATATATATATATATATATATATATATATATATATATATATATATATATATATATATATATATTCTTTGTATTTTTATAGTAATATAAGAGGAACTGATATAGGTATTTGCCTTTTTAAAGTGGGCGCCAGGCGCTGGCGCCGCTGGTTTCATCAGCCAGCCAATATTTTCGTACCCAGTCCGTCCCTGCATCACGCGCTCGAGAAATATACAATAACCCTATTTGGGAATTAAAAGTGTTCATCTTCCTTTTATGGCAACACCGCATCTGTAAGTTCACGGATTTGTTACAAAGTTGTTGAGGGCGCCACAATATTGTATTCTCTCAGGTCCTCTCAACTGTGCTAAAAATGTCACACAAAGTTCACCTGTATTCGTTTTATGACTGTGGAGACATTTTGAAAATAAACAATATACATGGGGGGCCCCACAGATCAGTTTGAAATATGTTTTAAATTGTGGGGACGTGTGTATGTCCACACAATTCGGGAAGTCCCTACAAGTACTGCAATAAAAGTGCTAATGTCCCCACAAGGGCCTGAAAACCTACTCATACATACATACATACATACATACATACTAACAGGGCAAGTTAAATAAAAGCTTGTAATAAAAAAATGCCCCAGAATGCGGATTGCTATACAGGGTGTCCCGAAATTAGCCTGCCATAATTTACCAGCGTGTTCTACGACGTAAAAAATGAAAAAGTTCCTATAAACATGGCCTCAAAAATGCCGCCTAATGGGGCTATAGCCCCCGAAAGGGACAGTTTCACAAACGGGTTTCTATAAATATTTCCAGAACGAACAAAGATAAAATTCTGAAATTTGGTATGCGTGACGTACCTGTGAGATTTGACATTTACTGAGGTAGTGACAGTTAGAAATTCTTAATCATAGGCGTCCCAAATGGGGGGGTTCAGGAGTTAAAATTACCACAATTTTTTTTGTATATTTTTTCCAGATTTCTTGCAAAATTATGAAATTTGAAGCAAGTATTCTACGAAGAAAAGGTGCTCTTGTTGAGCTTCGATAGCATCGTTTTCGAGTAAACTCGTTTTGAAAATTTTTTGCAGTGCCATGAAAATGCCTATTAGAAATTAGCCTGCCATAATTTACCACCACTTTTTTGATACAAAAAAATGAAAAAAGTTCCTATAAACATGGCCTCAAAAAAGTCCCCTAAGGGGCTATAGCCCCCGAAATGGACACTTTGGCAAACGGTTTTTTCTAAATATTTCCAGTTATTCTCCCAGGTATGTCACATACCAAATTTCAGAATTTTATCTTTGTTCGTTGTGGTTCTGGAAATATTTAGAAAAAAAATGTTTGCCAAAGTGTCCATTTCTAGAACTATAGCCCTCTTAGAAGGCATTTTTGAGGCCATGTTTATAGGAATTTTTCATTTTTTTGGGTCGGAAAACAGGCTGGTAAAATATGGCAGGCTAATTTCTAATACGCATTTCAATTTCAATACGATTTTACTCGAAAACGGCGCACGCTATCAAAGTTCAACAAGAGCACATTGAGCACAATCTTTTTGTAGAATACCCTGAAATTTTATAGCTTCGCAAGAAATTTGGGAAAAAAGCACACAAACAAAATTTGAGGTATTTTTAACTCATTAACCCCCCCATTTAGGAGCCTATATGATTAAGAATGTCTAACTATCGCTACCTCGGTAAATGTCAAATCTCACAGGTACATCACCTACCAAATTTCAGAATTTTATCTTTGTTCGTTCTGGAAATATTTAGAAAAAACCGTTTGCCAAAGTGTCCATGGCCCCCTTTGAGGTCATTATTGAGGCCATGTTTATAGGAACTTTTTTCATTTTTTTTGGATCGCAGAACACGTTGATAAATTATGGCAAGCTAATTTCGGGACACCCTGTATATGAAAAAGTAAAATTTTTATTTTTATTTTAAAATCAGGATGAGATTACAGAACTAATGTGTCATTTTTCTTGCAACAAATTATCTAAGCCCCCAGCTCCCATTAACAAAAAAATTAAATTTATGGAGAAAATTGACGGCAAATTTCATTAAAAAAACACGCAATTATTATTACTGGGCAAACTGCCATTGCAACTAAAGTTCAAGCCATACAAATTTCAAGCTCACTGAAATATGGCAACAAAAGTTAATAATGAAACTTTTATTCGACAAGTTTTCCTTATTAAATAAAATTACTTTTAAAGTTATAATCTTGAACAACTCTGTATAATCATTCATTACGTAGTATTTAGGCATATTATTATTAGGCAATATTTAAAAATTTATCGAATAGCTGCCTGCTCGTACGCGAGTCTTTCCCTTGCCTTCTTCCATCGGGCGCTTTGCCGAAATGCCGACGTATGGTAAGAGCATAAAGGGATACAAATAAGAAGTGGGGAGCCTCGTGGTGGCGGCGTGCGTGAGGACCATCACCACGCGAGATAACGATTCGATACCTCTCTTCTCTACTTTGGGAGGGCCCGAATGCGAATTCCGCCTTTTTTTTGGTCCTATTTTTTTTCAATAATAATTTGACTGGAGTGAGATACTTAGAATTTCTTACACCTCAAATTGAACACTTGTTAGAAGAGCTGCCAGTCAATGAACATGCCAGAATGATATGGCACCAAGATGGGGCACCTCATAATGTGGTAGAAGCTCATGACACTGCAGAAGCAATCCCAATTTAACCGTCAGTCCCCTGTCTCGAAGAGCATTGAGGGAAGTGCGCCACGAGTTATCCGGCGTTCCCCCTCTACTACACACCAGAATGTCCTCCCAGTGTCTTATCTGATACCCCTCCACCGAACGGCCGCCGCCGGCCGAGCCTGTTGAAGGCCAAAGCGGTCGTAAAAAGTGAGGCTTTTAAAATATATTTTTTATCATTTACTTTCTATAGAACGCGGAACGGGCATAGACTAAATATTTGTAATATAAAAACAATAACAAATACTGATCTACCTTACCACGTTTCTCTGTAAATAATAATTTCTACATAAAATATTATCAAGTATCTTCCAGTTTTCTTGTATTATTACTACCTTTTCGTCATCAGTATTTTGCGGGAAATGGATAACGATATAATATGTAGTAAAGCAATTATTTTTATACCTAATAAAGCATGTCCCAAAATTTAACGTGCAATCGTGCAAATATTTATATACAGTGTGACCCATTTGTTTTGGGGTCAGTCTGTAAAAAGTGTATCAATCGTGCGATTTGGCTGATTTTTTTTTTAAATTGTAGAGCTCGATGAACTGCACATTTTGAACAAAAATTGCCTGGTTCGCATAAAATCCAAAGCCTACTATGACCGTTTTTATGAGCAAAATTTTAAGAAACCATATTAGCGTTTTTTTTTGAAAAAATCTGTGTGCGCCAATGGATTGAGCACCCCTCGAAATGGGTATGTACAAAATTTCATCAAAATATTTCAAGTAATAACGATTTTGTAGAAAAATTAAAAATTCAAAGTTGGCCATGGAAAATAATTGAATTGTAATAATACAACCTTATGCTTATAAACACAAAACATAAAAACAATTAAAATTATAAAATTTTTGTAACTTCTACCAAGCCTCCATTTTCTACAATGCATTTGTCGTTCCTCTTGCGTACATTCAAAATTACATTTCGTATTTGCTGTGGAGTAATTTCCTCACAACTACGGTTTATCCTAGCTTGCAGTTCTTGTAAATTATGGGGTCTTGACTTATAAACATTTTGCTTAAGTGTACCCCAAAGAAAAAAATCTAAAGGAGTTAAGTCCGGAGATCTCGGTGGCCACTCACAGAAAGGACTATTTCGCCCTATCCAACAGTTTTCAAAATTATTATCTAGCCAGTTTCTGATTAAACGAGCATTATGAATAGGACTGCCATCTAACTGTAACTTTAAATTTAAACGGTATCTTAATGGTAACTCATCTAAAGCATTTCTAAATTCAATTTCTAGAAAATTCAAGAAGCCAGCCGCATTCAAATTCCCTTCAAAGAAAAATGGGCCAATTATTCTGTCGCGTAGTATTCCACACCAAACGTTAATTTTTTGTGAATATTGTCTCCTTGCATTTATTATAAACTCTGGATTTTCAGCTGACCAGTGACGGCAGTTTTGACTTGATACTACACCATTTGTAGTAAACGTGGCTTCGTCGGTGAATAAAATTTCATTTAAAAAGTTGCCATTATGGAGATATTCACCTTGCAGCCAATAGCAAAATTCTAATCTTCTCTCCTCATCTCCTGGTTCCAGGGTGTGCAAAAATTTTGGCTTAAACGGTTTTATTTTGTTTTGTCTCAAACATCTCCTTATACTCTCTCTGGGTATATGAAGGTCTAAACTAGCCGTTCGAACACTATTTCGAGGATTGTCACTAAAGTATTGCAGAATTTGATTGTTATTTTCAACAAGTCCACGGCGTCCATTTTGCCTAGTTTTTAATAAATTTTTAGAAATCGATCCAGTTTCATCAAAAATATTGTTTATACGTTGTACAGTACTTCGACTCTGTCGTTGTACAGTACTGATCTACCTGGGTGTCTATTGTTAAATTCGGCCGCAGCTTCTGCTGCCGAGCGCTCGTTGTCGCCCACGAGTCGAACAATTTCTATTTTGTCTCTTATGCTTAAATATTTCATAATTATGATAATTAATTGTATTGAGCACAAACAATTTCTGAACTCAATTTAGACAGTTTGACACTTAATAAAAGTAAACAATTCAATTATTTTCCATGGCCAACTTTGAATTTTTGAAAATAAAGACGTACCTTGGCTGCATTTTTAATTTTTCTACAAAATCGTTATTACTTGAAATATTTTGATGAAATTTTGTACATACCCATTTCGAGGGGTGCTCAATCCATTGGCGCACACAGATTTTTTCAAAAAAAAACGCTAATATGGTTTCTTAAAATTTTGCTCATAAAAACGGTCATAGTAGGCTTTGGATTTTATGCGAACCAGGCAATTTTTGTTCAAAATGTGCAGTTCATCGAGCTCTACAATTTAAAAAAAAAATCAGCCAAATCGCACGATTGATACACTTTTTACAGACTGACCCCAAAACAAATGGGTCACACTGTACAACCTAAAACATGAAGCTATATTTAGGTATAGTCCAAAGCACGAAAGAAAACGTTTCTAAAGAATGCGGGCAGCGTTGCGAGATTTCCTATACGAGTAGTCGTTATTTATTGGCGAATACAAGTTTTATCATATTGAAGCCGAATTTCTGAACTCTGTTATACCGAAAAAATAAAGCTCGCATCACGGAACCACTTACCCATTTTTGTTAATCATTTATTTTTAACGCGGTGTGATAAAACACCTATTATATTTTTTCAACATCGTCGCGTCTCCCATCGCCTTTGAAATACGGCAACACAGCACTTCCGCGAAGGAGTCGGCTGACAAAATCAGTTACCCAACGCGTTTTGTGCCTGTTTCTATAGTACGTAAAGTTAACTGCGTATTTGGGCTACCATACAGACCTTATTTTTTAGGCCGCTGGCAAGTTTTTTCCTCCGGCTCAGAGAGCTCAGTGGCGTTTCGTAAGTTCGGGAGTTAACGTGTGCAAAATGAGTAAACAGGGAAGAACGTTGCATTCTCAAGCACGAGAAATAATTGCCAATGTTATAAGGGTTTGCCTTCCTCCATAATCTAAGGCATCACTGTTAAGAATAATATTAACAATAAATTAAATAACAATTATATGAAAATTAAGTCAGTGAGTTACACAAAATTGAGCTACGCCCTGAACTGTGACTAATTCTATAATACTTGCGAGTTCTTCCCCCTTACGTCGCACGCATTCTGCCGTAAGGAGGACTATATTTATAGTGGTATATTTAGGTATTTATAGTGGCATCAAAGGTTGCCCCTAAAAGGACGATGGCATCCGAAAGGGGCAATTCTTTCCAGATATTTTCAGAACGATCGATATAGGTAGTAAGATCATTTGTCATGAACAGGGTGTCCAGATTTGGTTGTAAATGCGGGGTATCTCGGTTATTTTTAGAGCCTAATATAGATAATAACTACATAGTGTCATATATGTTTGTAAAGCTTACGACAATCTGAATATAACTAGTAGAAAATATACAGGGTGTTCTATTTAAAAAAAAACTAAATTTGGCCCATATATCGAACACTATCAATTTTAGTAAAAAACTAAGAAGAAAGTTCACTATTATAACGGACCATAAACCATTACAATGGTTATTCAACCTCAAAGAACCAAACTCGCGTTTAGTTCGGTGGAGATTGAAACTCGAAGAATACGATTATGAGATTAAATATAAAACAGGAAAAACGAATACTAACGCTGATTCATTATCAAGAATTCAATTAGAAAACGATAATAATATTAATAATATCCTATTTCATGATATCGACACAGAATATCAAGAATTTAGGAAAAATACTAATAATAATAGTGATAAAGTTATAGAAATTAAGGAAAATCTATTTGAAATGCCTGAAATATATTCATTAGCTCACTGTGTATCAGAAGACTTTAAATTAGGTGCTGGGATAGCCTTACAATTTAAAGAAAGGTATAATAATATTGAATATTTAAGAAATCAAAATAGAAAGGTAGGCGAAATAGGTATTTTAAATCATATGAAACGTTTTATTTATTATTTGATAACCAAAAAATACTTCAACGTGTTCAATTGTCTTAGAAATTTTAGAGACAATGTAGTTAAAAATAATATAAACCATTTAGCAATGCCAAAAATCGGATGCGGACTCGATCAATTAAATTGGAACGTAATTAAAAGAATGATTAATTTTATTTTTGAATTTATATCAGTAGAAATAATCGTTTGTTCTATAAATCACACTTCAGAAATTTATCCAATCTTTTCAACAAATAAAGATACACCTGAACCTATATATGGCTTACCAAAAAATATAAAAATCTCTATAGACAAAAATCAACGAACAGTTAATTTTGAAGAACCGATGAAATTCCATAGAGAACATACAGTTGACGGAAATAAGATATCAGTAAAATATATTCCCGAAAATAATGTTCAAGTAAGTAACGCGGATCTAGAATTTGAGTTAAAGCTAAACGAATTTTTAAGACAACAAAAGGAAAAAGTTAAGAAAAGTCGAAATAAGAATGAAGTAAACGCTATCGAAAATCAATCAAAACTCTAATATTAAAAAAATTAAATCCGTATTTTATTAGTAAATGTCAAGGGAGTGTCTTCATTATAGAAAATATCAGAATATTCTTTACATAACTTTAAAAGTTTACTCTTTTCTTCTGTGTTAAGGTGGTCTACGCGAATTTTTGTCAGGTCCAGAGCAGTTGTATCTGTTTCGTCAAAGTTATGCAGTTCAAAGTTTTGTAACTCGTTTCTGTAAAATTCGTCAACCTCTAGTGGCTCTGAAAAGTTTAAAGATACTTTGTTTTCTGTGTTATTTAAGATTGTCGTCAAAGCTTTTCCATTTTTTGCTATGGTTAAGCACTCGGGAATTTCGCAAGTTTGAATTTTTTGGTAAGGTATTATTATTTCTCCATTTTGAATTGACGTATTTATTTTAATAACTTTTTTGATCTGGGTTCTACGTAAATAAGATTTAATTCATTTTTTGTTGTATATGGATTAAGTTTTAATTTAGTACAGGGTGTAATAAAGAAATCTTTTTCATAGTCGAGATGTGACTTTAAAAATGTTATGTGGTCCATTCCTATTAAACCGTCGAAAAAATCGTGGAATTTAAACAGATAAAATTTCATGTATGTATTATTTGGCATTTTGAAAATTTCTGGAGCCGGTATTGTTGCGCTATAACGGAGAGCAGATTTTTGATAAACCGAAGAAACAATAAAAGGGTCATCTCGAATTAAATTTGGAAAGAATTTTTGAGCTACTTCTGGATTTATAAAAGATTTGGTTGAGCCTGAATCAGTTAATATTTTTGCGTTAAATTTCGGAAATTCGACATAACATCAACTTCCAGTATCGGTAAAATTAAAAGAAATAATAGTGTATTTTATGTTTGGTCGTTGTCTCGAGGCAAATTCATAAAATTTTCGTCTGATTGGTCAGGGTGGAGGTCAAAATATTCTAGTTCTTCGTAATTTTGAGAATTATTTTTGTTGCGTAGAGTAAAGACTGTCATAAGACTGGTTCGTTGCGAATGAAATAATGCGGAAATTCAAATAAAAAATGTACGAACATTCGCCTACCTTACCTTTTTGCGACTTCTCATGCGTTCGGCATTGGGGTTGCGGATAGATCAGTACTGGGACATCCCTCTTGTTCTTCGTCGGTAGAACGTGCTGCGAAGCAATAATCTGAAGATGGATGTGTAGCGTGGCACGCGAAAAAACCCCGGGTTTATTTATTTCCAAAACGGATGTTCAACTCGTGGCTGTCTCCATCGAGTTCACACTTGACTTCGTCGTCGCAGGACGGCGGGCGAATTTATGGTTGCGCGATATATTTAATTTGAAATTGCATTATGTATTAAGAAAATACCCAACATATACTTCCCCCCCATTTTGTTAAATAGAAATTTAACAAAAGAAAAATTAAAAATAATTTAGGAAGAAAAAAAATGAGAAAAAAAGTAAATAAAGAAAAATTGTTTGAAAATTGGAATTATGCAATAGGTAATGGGCACAATTTTACTAAGGGTCTGGTATTAGCACCCTGAGTAGTGCGTACCTGAGCAACTCTGTCGATTCCATCTGAACCTTTGAATAAGCGAACAACTCTAGCTAACGACCAGGACATGGGCGGCGCATTTTCGGTTTTAATTAAAACTAAATTTCCTTCTTTTAAAGGTTGACTGGGCGTAATCCACTTAGACCTCTGTTGCAAAGTATTTAAATATTCTGAATGCCATCGCGACCAGAAATCTCGATATAAACGAAGAAGGAGCTGATATCGGTCCAAACGATTGATCTTCAAATTTGACAAATCGGGATCAGGTAAACAAGTTAACGGTTGCAGAGTTAAGAAGTATCCAGGAGTTAGCACTGAGAAGTCATTTGGGTCACCGCTTTGGGGGCATAAAGGGCGCGACTCAATTTGTATCAAAATGGTATTGAATTCTTCGTAAGTAAGACGTTGCGCACCGATCACACGAGCTAAGTGTGTTTTCACCGATTTTATACCCGTTTCATACAAACCTCCAAAATGCGATGCTGAAGGCGGATTAAAACTCCACTTAATTTTTTCTTGTTCCGCGGCGCTTTTACATATTTTAAGTAAATATTTATTTGCACCGAGAAATTGGTGGCGTTATCAGAAACAATTTGAGTACATCTACCACGGCGTGCAATAAACCTTCGCAAAGCGCATAGAAAATTTTCTGTTGACAAATCTGACGCGAGTTCAATGTGTATGGCTTTTGTTGCGAAACAAACGAGAACGCATAAGTAGGCTTTAAGCGTTTTAGCACCTCGTATTCTATTAGCCGTTATAAAGAATGGTCCGCCAAAGTCAATACCCACAATTGAAAACGGTTTTATCTGGCTAATGCGATTTGCAGGCAAGTTACCCATGAGGGGTTGTAATGGGGTTGGATTGGTTTTAAAACATTTTAAACATTTTGAAAGTACAGCTTTTATTGCGCGACGTGCGGACAAAATCCAAAAATTTTGCGATATTAAATATTGGGATTCATGTATATACTGAATTATTAGATCTGTTAAGCGACAATTCCAAGGTAAAATCAAGGGATATTTTTTTTCATAGTTTAAAAGCGAATTTTGTAATCTGCCTCCCACTCTTATAAGACCGGCGTTATCCACAAAAGCACCCAGTTTGCGAAAAGGTTTCGACATTAATTTGTTGTCATGAAAATTTTTAATTTCAATAGCGAAAGCGTGAGTTTGCGTATGTTTAACAAAAACTAGTAACGCATCTTGTAGATCGTGGGAATCAAAATGAGAGGTATTTTTTGTTTGCGGATGCTTCAAATTGAAAATGAATCGTTGTACATAAGCCATAATTCTCTGTAATGTTAGAAGAGAAGAATGTTTATTTAAAAGAGTTTCCACAACATAAAAATTATTTGAGTTAACTGAAATCAAGCTCTCTTCCTTTTGACTTTCATTATTGGGATCGGACAAAAATTTTTGTACAGGCCAATGATTTTGAGGCGTTTGAATAAATTCCGGACCTGTCCACGGGACGCAGGATCTGTGGCATTATTTTCATTGCATCCATTGAGCGTTGGGTAATTCTTCTTGTATCAATGAAATGCGATTTGCGACAAAAGGTTTGAAACGGTGCGGAGAATCATGAAGCCAATATAAAACAATGGATGAGTCACAAAAGGTGAACATATTTTTAAAAGTTATGTGAGGCGCAAAAGACGTAATAACAAAATTTATCAATCGGGTAAGCAAAAGAGCACCACATAGTTCAACCCTCGGAATAGATACGCGGTTCAAAGGGGCAACTTTGGACTTTGAACAAAGAGCGAAGTTATATTTTGTTGAGAAACAATGCGAGCATAAATACATGCAGAATAAGCATTTTGTGAACCGTCATAAAAACCACAAATATCGACGTAATCAAAATTTGGAGGAAAAATTTGTCTCGGTATTCGTAATTTTGACAATTCAGGTAATTGAGTTTTATACACATTCCAGCGTTTTAAAACATGAGGGGGCGGCGTCTC
This sequence comes from Pseudeuparius sepicola, assembly GCA_963920635.1. Lineage (NCBI taxonomy): Eukaryota > Metazoa > Arthropoda > Insecta > Coleoptera > Anthribidae > Pseudeuparius > Pseudeuparius sepicola. The sequence goes on from OY987305.1 coordinate 38,965,054, forward strand.
ATCCCAGTCTAACTTCAGAACCACAAGTATTGTATCATCAATTTTGAGAGAAGTGTTACTGGAGTTAAAAAACCTAGTGGGTCGTAAATTCGTGCGAGATCGGAAAGCATATTTCGTTTGGTACAAACTTTATCCACGGAAATAACTTAATATAAAAAGTTGTCTTCTTTTGGATTCCATTTTAAGCCTAAAATTTTTAACGACGTAGAAGAGTCTGAATCAAATGTTAGAGATTTATCACGTAATAAATTTTCAGGTATATTTTTTAAAAATTCTTGTCTGTTATGGCCCATTTTCGTAGTTCAAATCCACCTTTTTTTAATAGATTTGTGAGGTCAGATTGAAGTTGAACCGCTTGTTCTACTGAGTTACACCCGGTGCAGATGTCATCTACAAAAATATTGTTAGAAAGAAAAATATTAGAGGCTGATTCAAAGTGACATTTTTCATCATTAGCGAATTGGTTGAGTGTGCGAATTGCGAGAAATGGCGAGGAATTTACTCCAAAAGTTACAGTTTTAAGCGAGTAAGTGAGGAGAGGTTGATCTTCAGAAAATCGCCATAATATTTTTTGAAATTTATAAAACTTGGGATCTAGTTGGATTTGGCGATATATACCTTTTATGTCTGCGCTTATAGCAATTGAAAAAATGCGAAAATTTAATAAAATTGCGGAAATGTCCTTTTGTAATTTTGGTCCTGCCATAAGCGTATCGTTAAGTGATAAATTATTAGTATCTTTGCATGAGGCATCGAAAACTATTCTGACAGGACTCGTCACAGAATGCGGATTAAACACGCAATGGTGCGGTAAAAAATATTCATCTTCGGTAGAATTAAATTCATCAAGCTGAAGATGATCATTATCCAAATAATCTTGAATTATTTTACAGTATTCAATTTTTAAATGAGGATTTAAATTAAGACGTTTTTCTAAAGACAGAAATCGGCGTAGCGCAGGAAGTTTAGAGTCTTCGAAAATGGTACAATATTGTTTTTGGATGGAAGCGCAACTACATAACGTCCAGTTTCTAGTCTGTAAGTAGTTTCTGAATAAAATTTTTCACATTCTAAATCTTCAGGTGCAAGGAAAACCTTGGATGGTACCTCTTCTAAACTCCAAAAGTTTTTCAAAGTGTTTTCTATAGCATCGGTTGCTTTAACAGAAAGAAATGAATGGATCATTAAACACGATCTAGATTTAGAGGGGATATCACCCATTAAAATGTATCCAAATGACGTTCGTATTGCGTCCGGCAAGCGTGAATCTATGGCAGAAATCTTACCATCGAATAAATTTTTCTAAAAAAGGCAGCGTTTAAAATCATATCCACCGGTTGGCTAATATTAAAATCGGGATCGGCCAGATTAATATCTTTTATGTGCATCCAATCTGAGATGTCAAAATTTTACTTTAAAGTCATGAGTATTTGCGAATGATTTGGAGCGGATGCGTTTGGATAATTTTGCGTAGAAATTTCATTTTGCGGGCGAGCGGTTTGCAATGAAGGTGTATTATTATTAGAAAAATGAAATAGACTATGGTGACGCTGTTCGCATGTTCTACACCGAGATTCTGAATTACAGAATTGCGTAGCATGAACATTGCTTAAGCAATTTATGCACAGTTTGCGTTCTTTTGCTAAGTTATATCGTTCGCGAGGAGTTTTACTAAGAAGCGTTGGACATGAATAAATAACATGATTGTTTATTCCACAAACAGCACAATTGCGGTAATTCGAATTCTTGTTTGCGGGTTGCACACTCATAAACGAGTACCTAATTATTTTTGCGGGTTGCGTTATAATTGCTAGAAGAAGAACCATTGCCAGAAGAATAATTATTTGTATTCCGTAATGGCTTATTTTTCGAAGTTTTCTGAAATCCGGAATGACTAGGCGAATTAATTTCTTCGTTAAAACTTACAGTTTCAAAAGCGGAACAACATTTTTCTAAGTATTTGACAAGCGTATCATAACTAGGCATATCCGATGTGGACCCATGTCGTGTTTCAAAACTGGTGACAATTGACGGACTTAAACGTTTCAAAAGCATATGAGACAAAATGAAATCCTATTGCGCTACCGGATAATCCAAATTCTCTAATGCGGCGATGTTTTCAGTAAAGATATCTAAAAGGATTCTAAGTTCCAGAGAATCCGGCGATGTTACGCGTGGAGCATTTTCTATTTCGCTCCAATGGTGTACCGCTAACAAACGTTTACTGGAGTATATAGATTTTAGTGCATTATAAGTTGATTCAAAATTTGCGGAAACCAAAGGGAATCTCGAAACTATTTTCTTGGGAGGACCTTCAAGTGAATTTACCAAATGCGATGCGATTTTTGTAAGATGCTGATTATTGTAAAGCATTGCGTTATACACTTCTATATATGACGTGAAAGCCTTTAAGTCACCAGAAAATGTTGATAATTTCATTTCGGGAAGTTTTGGTCGAGGCAAATGTTCAGCTTCCTGGCGTTCAACTAAAGATCTAAAGGTAATTTGACTATCGTCTTGTTCAAAAAAATTATAATAAATTGCCTTGGTTGCATAGAGGTTAGATTCAAAATCTTTGCGAACTCTATCTTCAACAGTAAACTGTTCGTTTTCATCGGAATCTAAATAACGACAAATTATATTGTGCTGTTTGTTGAATGCTTCGTGAATCGCTTGAATAGCCTTATACCTTTGAATTAATTCAGACTTCAAAGAGTTATCATTTTTCGCAGCGCGTGCGACTTCCAGAATTTCATTTATTCGATTGATTTCTAAAGTGCGCAAAGTCTTTGCTTTTTTAAGTTTATCCACATCAACAGGCGGCATTTTATTTTTTCTTTCGGTACGTTAGCAAGAGTTGTCACAATTCACAAATTTCAAAGCAAAAATATTTTCAAATGCGGACCTGGCACAAGAGTCACGTGCCAGGATTTTAAAGTAATGTAAACAGTTCCTAAAAATTGGCGTCGTACAGCGTTGCTAGGATAAGACCAACGGTCTCCTTTAGGTATTGACCTTGAGCGAGTTTTCAGCAATAAAATTTATGCGAAGAATAAAATTAATTTTTAAGCAAATAAAAGTTTTTCAACTGAAATTACAAAATCTGGGGGCGAAGGACCAATATATGTTGCGTAGAGTAAAGACTGTCATAAGACTGGTTCGTTGCGAATGAAATAATGCGGAAATTCAAATAAAAAAAGTACGAATATTCGCCTACCTTACCTTTTTGCGACCTCTCATGCGTTCGGCGTTGGGGTTGCGGATAGATAGATCAGTATTGGGACGTCCCTCTTGTTCCTCGTCGGTAGAACGTGCTGCGAAGCAATAATCTGAAGATGGATGTGTAGCGTGGCACGCGAAAAAACCCCGGGTTTATTTATTTCCAAAACGGACGTTCAACTCGTGGCTCTCTCCATCGAGTTCACACTTGACTCGTTGATTAAAGAAGGGGAAGATATCCTACCTTAGGGTGGCATGCAAATATGACCTTTATGGCCTGTCTGTCACATTCCCACTTGTTACTAAATGTTTCTGTCTCGTTCTCTTACATTTCACCGAGACGCGTCCGTACGGTGGCGCCAAATTCCGAAACCACCGTTCGAGCCGTGGATGGAGGAAGGAATCGGCAATCAACGGGTCGAGCAAAGCGTCGATGGAAGAAGGTTAAATTTTACAGGGCAGGAAACTGTATGTACGTACGCGGGCCGGGTATCGATCGACCCAGCGCTTAGTCATCAGGCATCGTCCCGTCCGAAGTCCAGCTGTTTTTGCTTTTTGCTGCCGGTTATTAATCATTCTCGTTTTCTTATTTCCATCTATATTATTGTTACGTGTATTAGGGTGGATACAGTAGTGTGCGGTGGTGTTCTAGTCCGATAATTAATGTGTGCATATAAAAAACATTTCATATTTTGAGCCATCAGATAAACGATAAATAGTGAAAATGTGTTTTGTTGTATCTAAGGTATATTATATGTTACATTTTTTATATATTTTTTATAAAGCTGCTGGTTATTGTAGGTCTGTGAACAACACTTTTTAACACAAGACATTGAAAGGGAGACTACGTGTGTTCGTCGATGGTCCTCAATCAACGGTGTGTTGTAGAATCGACTGATGAAACTACGTGCACCTTTAAAAATTCCACGTTTAGCTAAAGGTTTTAAATTTTCATGGCAAGTTAATTTTATTATATTTTTACAAAATATACTTACTTTTTTAGGTGAAATACCTTGTAAGTTAGCGGGTTGCCCAAGTTATTTGTCCAAATCGAGCACGAGTCGTAGGGAAGGTCCCAAATTAAAAAAAAAAATTGAACTTTGACAGGTTGAAAAAGCCATAGCCAAAAACGTTGTGAGTTGTGAAGCTTAGAAGTCTGCAAAATCGTATTCAAACATTGAGGAAGCGTATTCAAAAATGGTAATTATGGAGCATAGTGTATGCACCGCCCGATTTTCTTGAAATTTTGGCTACCCCCCTATTTTCGAGGTGCCTGAACACGAATCTGACCTCAGTGCTTTGAGGTCGGACATTGTTTCCGAGAAAATGAATTTTCAAATTTCCTTTTGACGACCCACTTTTTCACGGCAATATTTGGTTATAATCGAGATGAATTTAGCTCAAATTGATCACCACCCTATTTTGCACCTTCTGCAGCAGGGTGATGATCAGTTTGAGCTGCGTACACTAAAAATTTATCTGGATTATAACCACAAATATCGCCGTGAAAAATGGGGTGTCAAAAGGAAATTTGAAAATTCATTTTCTCGGAAACTACATCCGGCCTCAAAAAACTGATGTTAGATTCTCTTTCAGGGACCTCGAAAATAGGGGGGTAGCCAAAATTTCAAGAAAATCGGGCGGAGCATACACTACGTTCCATAATTACCTCAAAAATTTGTTATATTGCCGAGTGGGATAGTCGCTGGTTGAAGGCGAAAGGAAGCGAAAGAAGGGTCACTGAAATGTTTATTCTCGTAATAATTTTTTTGTTGTGATATTTTTATTGTTGAATTATCATTTATTAAATAACTTAATTGGTTGCTCTATTAAAATATTTTTGTGTTCCACAGATTAGTTGCTAAGTTATGTTTGAAATTGTAGTAGTATTTTACCTGGACACAAAAAAACGACAAACTTTGCAGAAGTTTTAGTTATTAAGTGTCTTTAAGATGCTCCTCAGAGAAATAACCTTGGTTATATCTCTGAGAGATGCTCGAAGATGTGCCTCAAAATGCATAGCTTATATTAATATTATCTATTATACAGTGAATAAAAAATGCGAAAGTGTGATTTTTCTTCTTTTGAGTAGGTGGCTGTAAATTCATATTTGACATTTTCTTGGGATTCCAAACAACTTTTCTTAGTGCCATACTGTTGTAGTTCTAAAAATAAGGGTACTTTACTCTTGAGGAATTTTCATATTTTTCAACCTTCCCTGTATACGAATAGAAATTTTAAAATGTTTACGGGTGGATTTTGAGTTTAAGCACAAGCACCAACTTTTATCAAGAATTGTTAGTTGTTTCACGTCCTTCAGTGTTCATGTTGAAAATTCACAGGGATAGGACATAAATAAATAAATGCAACCATTTAAAACAATTGCCGACGTTTCGTCAATATATTTTGACTTTTTCAAGGCTAAAAAGAAAAATACAATGTCGTAAGAACTACAGAAAAAAACGAAATACAATACAAACCGAACAAGAAAGTAAAAACTCACCAAGTTAAATCAGTTGAATATTATAGCACTTATGAAAACATTGTTAAAGACCATATAGACAATTGAAAGACACATTGTTACCGTAAATGCACACGTTATAAATAAATAAAGCGAAAATGGAACCACACACTCGAGCAGGAAAGGTAGAATGAGGATAGTTTCTTTAAATTGAATGGGTAAAAAAAATTAATACAATTGGTACGTTCATATACACAGTGTGTCCGCATGTGAGTGGCGATCTCACCTCAAATATTAGTTCGTTATTCTCGCGGTTTTTTTGTATAAATCCAACAAATTACTATATACTAAGCTCAAATTTTGTGTATCCGTTCTACAGTTTACAGTCTCATTAAGTCTAATATGTATCATCTCGCTGACATTTCTCTTAAACCAGTTTGTTTCTCTATCTAAAATATTGGCATTGTCATAGTCAAATAGATGGCCCTCCTCAAAATGATGTGCTGCCAGAGCTGTTTTTTCTTTTTTATTTTTGAATTTGTCATTACAGTCATATTTGTGCTGTTTTATTCTGGTCTTCAAATGTTGTTTAGTTTGACCCACGTAGGACTTTGAACACTCACTGCATGGTATTTTATAAACGATATTAGAACATTCACCTTTAGGAGTTTTGTCCTTGAGTCGTGAGAATAATGAATTCGTGGTTTTTGTATTATAATATGCTAGTTGGGTTGATTTTGACATATTTCTAATCATGTGAGCAATTTTGTGAGAAAGACCCGGAATGAAGGGAATTTTGAAATATCTGTGACCAGTGGTAGCGCTGTTGGACGTAGTTGTTAATATTTGTGAGTTGTTGCTGTTACTAGGATTATATTCATTTATAATATTATTTACAAACGTCCTAGGGTAATTGTTTAGTTTTAAAATTTTTTTTATCTTCACAAGATTTTCTTTTTTTTAGGAAATTGTTTTTGTTGGAGTGTAGAAGAAAAAAGGTTTTTCCAAATCATATCACCAAAAATATTAATTGTCTGCATTCATTAGGAATGGAAAAAGATTGCCCATACCGAAACTATAGTCAAAAACTTTTTTTAAGATTTCGTAAATCGGTTTTAAATTTGGAAATTAAAATTACTCACTGGAATTTGTATACCACAAATAGTGAACTTAATTTAATTAAAAACAGATTAAGAGAACAGTTACCTAACCAGGTATATACACAGTTTTATGACACATGTAAGGCACATTATGAGACATTGTTTAGGAAAATCAAGTCTAATAATTTGAATAAGTTAAACCGTATTTGCAATGTTTCTGAGATATTGCCGGTTGCACAGTTTCCAAATAAACTTCTTTGCAACTATACTGAGGTTGAAATTCCTGACGAAATTAAAAGATTCTTATCTATGGGACCCAAGTTTGGTATCCCGTTTTTAAAAAATGAGGTACCTATCCCAACTTTAGTTAAAGATACGGAATATTGCATACAAGGTTTGATATTAAGTGATGATGACAAAAACTTGCTCAGGGCTCAAAGTACCAATATAATAACGAATTTTTGGCATAAAACACAGGCTAATAGCCAAAGTGACATTCTACAAACAAGTTTTAGAACAACACGGTTATTTCTTAAAGAACATCCCGAATTATTTGTTATGAAATCTGACAAAGATAATTTAACCGTTATCATGTACAAAGACGAATACTTTGAGTGCCTGAACAACATGTTATCTGATCCTTTAATTTATAAAAAAATTGCTATGGATCCCACTAACCGATTCCAAACTCGTGCAAGTGAGTTAGTTAATGAATTAAAAAACCATAAAATAGTAGATGAACAACAGGCGTTAAAATTAAAACGATATAACTCTGTATCTCCCAAACTATATGGCCTGAGGAAGACCCACAAGCCCACTGTCAGTCTCAGACCTGTGGTTAGTTGTGTAGATTCCCCTACATATAATTTGTCGGTTTTTGTACACAATATTTTTACACTCATATGAATTTGTTTCCTTCATCGAGAACATTACAGTACCTACAGGTTATATCTTAGTTTCTTTGGACGTAGTTTCTTTGTTTACCAACATACCCAAAGATTTAGTAATACAAATAATTAAGAAAAGATGGCACCACATAGAAGCATACACTGATATGTCAAAAGACCTATTTTTAACGATAATCAATTTTATCTTTAATTCTAGCTATTTCAAATTTAATAATAACTTCTATGAGCAACTAGATGGCACTGCTATGGGTAACCCGACCAGCCCTTCTTTGGCTAACCTTGTAATGAGTCATCTTATCAGTGAATGTATAGCACAGCTTTCCTTCACGCTACCTTTTATTAAGATATATGTTGACGACACTTTTCTGGCCATACCGGCAGACAAATCTGATGAACTGGTGAATATATTCAACCGGTTCCACCCTCGCATTAAATTTACGATGGAAACAGAGATAAATGGAGTGTTGGTGTTCTTGGATGTTCAGGTGTTACGTCGGAATGATGGGTCTCTTAGAACGAGATGGTATACAAAACCTACTAATTCGGGACGGTTACTAAACTATAAATCTAATAACCCCAAGTCACAAAAAATTGCAGTAGTTAAAAATTTAATTTTTAGATCAACCAAGCTTAGTAGCCCAGAATACCAAAAAGAAAATCTTGTGAAGATAAAAAAAATTTTAAAACTAAACAATTACCCTAGGACGTTTGTAAATAATATTATAAATGAATATAATCCTAGTAACAGCAACAACTCACAAATATTAACAACTACGTCCAACAGCGCTACCACTGGTCACAGATATTTCAAAATTCCCTTCATTCCGGGTCTTTCTCACAAAATTGCTCACATGATTAGAAATATGTCAAAATCAATCCAACTAGCATATTATAATACAAAAACCACGAATTCATTATTCTCACGACTCAAGGACAAAACTCCTAAAGGTGAATGTTCTAATATCGTTTATAAAATACCATGCAGTGAGTGTTCAAAGTCCTACGTGGGTCAAACTAAACAACATTTGAAGACCAGAATAAAACAGCACAAATATGACTGTAATGACAAATTCAAAAATAAAAAAGAAAAAACAGCTCTGGCAGCACATCATTTTGAGGAGGGCCATCTATTTGACTATGACAATGCCAATATTTTAGATAGAGAAACAAACTGGTTTAAGAGAAATGTTAGCGAGATGATACATATTAGACTTAATGAGACTGTAAACTGTAGAACGGATACACAAAATTTGAGCTTAGTATATAGTAATTTGTTGGATTTATACAAAAAAACCGCGAGAATAACGAACTAATATTTGAGGTGAGATCGCCACTCACATGCGGACACACTGTGTATATGAACGTACCAATTGTATTAATTTTTTTTTACCCATTCAATTTAACGAAACTATCCCCATTCTACCTTTCCTGCTCGAGTGTGTGGTTCCATTTTCGCTTTATTTATTTATAACGTGTGCATTTACGGTAACAATGTGTCTTTCAATTGTCTATATGGTCTTTAACAATGTTTTCATAAGTGCTATAATATTCAACTGATTTAACTTGGTGAGTTTTTACTTTCTTGTTCGGTTTGTATTGTATTTCGTTTTTTTCTGTAGTTCTTACGACATTGTATTTTTCTTTTTAGCCTTGAAAAAGTCAAAATATATTGACGAAACGTCGGCAATTGCTTTAAAAGGTTGCAATTATTTATTTATGTCCTATCCCTGTGAATTTTCAACATTTTATCAAGAATAATTTGTTTTGAGAAACTTCAAATAAAGAAAATTCCCATTTGTGTCCAACACTGTATACAGGGTGTAACTGAACTGATGGCCAAAATGAAACCACATATTCTTGGAGGCAAAATAAGGGCACTTTTTCATATATTTTTTTTCTCCTACGGGCCATAGTTTTTTTTATACAGAGTGTAGAAGTTTAGAGAAAAATACAGGTATTTTTTAGTATCTCTAGAATTATACGAGATATTTTCTTCAAACTTGGCGTGTCACATGATCGGATGAGCCGTCAAACTTAAGGTCGAGATGAAGCTTCTGAGGCCCCCAGTTGCGGAGATACAGGGTGTTATTAGAATTTATTACTTCAGAAAAATATGAATACCCTGTATAATAACATTTTTTTAATTTGTTTTGAGTGGTGACTCCAATGTTTAACAAAAAGTATCTCTTAGTATTTTTCATATTCGCAGCCGATGGAGGAAGGAACAACGACGTAACTGTTCTCCAAAGTTCTACATCAACGCTTTGATACCTTTAATTCTTGTTTATAATAGGTATATAAACAAAGTTTATATCGTCGATTCTCAAACAACGGAATATACCTATAATATTATCTTCATGTTTTGTTATTCGATTATCTATATGATATAGGTACTGAAGTAGCATACCTAGTAAAGCATGTCGTTTATTATACACAATATTTATAAGCATAAATATTAACACTGACATACCTAAGCATAAAAAATATGATGTCTAGCTAAATTTATATAGTTGTCATTCATACAGAAAATTTGGTTTAGACGTCGATGGAAAATCCAATCAACGGTTTAGAGCATAAATAATATAACAAAACTTTAACGGAAAAATTAAAACCGACTTCAAAAATTTGCCCATATGCACATTTCAACTACAATTTTAGAAATATTTTTCTCTTTCTAAATTGAGTTACCTTTGGATTTGGTGACAGTCAAGGCAAAGAATTTACGTCTATTTAGATATGAATACATCATATCCTACATACATCATAACCAGGGCCCGCATGGGCGACCCCTCCGGCAGGGCGGCAAACATTGGTCCACCCTGTACTTAAAACTTATAGGCTTATAGTTTTTTTAATGTTTGTTTCATACTTTACTTTTTGTAATAATTTTTTATAAATTTTATATAACTGATCAACTACAAAAAAAATCGGGAAGAAACAAAAATGGGGCAATTTTGGACAGCTAAGTGGTGCTGCAAAAGAAATCGGCATCCATATAGCCAACTTGACGCGCAATATAAAAAATACCTCAAATTGAGCAAAACAATTTAATAGCCCTAGCATATTTATTTTAAGAGATAGGGGAAAACTATCATATTGAAAATTGATGGCACTAAGAAGCTTTATGCAACTGGGTACTCAGATAGTTTCAGAAAATTACACAGGGTGTTCGGCTCTCTTGAGGCTATGCATTTTTTGTTTATTTCTTATTAAGCGATTTTCTCGGTTATTTTAGGCCGCACAGAAAATAGATAAGAAAATAAAATATGGCGATTTTGGCCAGCCAGGTGACGTTAAAAAAGGAATGGGCCTCCATGCCCAATTTTTGATCAATTTGAGGTTTTTTATATTGCGCGACAACTTAGCCATGGATTCCGATTTCTTTTTCAGCAATACTTATCTGTCCAAAATTGACACATTTTTGTTCCTTAGGTTTTTTCTTGTAGGGCGCAAAATAAGGGAGAAAATCGCGATGGTATTCAGAAAAAATCATTCTGTATAGTATTTAGGCATGTTATTTTATGAGTGATTTACCAAGGCTTTCACGTTATTTCTGTTAGAATTAAAGAAATACTTTTTTTTTGTTTAATTTTTTATTAGTTAAATGTTACTTTATGACTGATAAAGAGTTAGAGAAGTATTATTATTTTTTTAGTTTATGGAATAAATGTTTTTTATGTAAATGATCAACATCATTTTAAGTTTTCTATTCGGGGGGGGGGTCCAATATTAAATTCCATCCCCTATTTGTCCACCCTGACGAATTGAAATTTTTCTCTTCAAATTTAAATGTGACCACCTCTAAGGTAACCTCTTTCTAATAAAATAAGAATCATCCAAATCGGTCCAATATGAACTTTCATCCCCTATTTATCTACCCTTAGGGGTGGAATTATTTCTTTTGGGACCACACAATTTTTTTTTCAACCATCCCTGTGTATATTACAAACAAACTACCATACCAAAGTGGAATTTTGTCTTTTACAGCTAGAAATTTTAATTAATTAATTATATAATTAGTGCTTAAAAATCTCATTTTTTGTGTCCATAACTTTCTGTCGCCGTCTGTCGGTCACTATACAGGGTGTCTCATTTTGATCTAGAACACCCCTGTAAAATTTGAATTGGCTTACGGATTTTAACGAATTTTTTTTTGTATACAGGGTCCTCCTAGAAGCACTTATCAAACACTTTTCAATGACCATACGATTATTCCAGGGCCGGATTAAAAAAAATTTTTGACCCAAAATTTCGAGATAAGGTATCAGCGATTTTTTTATCGGAAATCCGATAACGTGGCGTTAATCAGCGCCCCTGAAAACCCTTAGATTCCAAATTTCAAGAAATTATTCCCACGAATTATACTTTTTACACTGCATCACAATATCAAAAAATCAAAATTTCAAGTTGAGTTCAGCTATTAAGGTGGCTGTGGAAACAAGTGAAAATGGTAAAAAGAGGTCCACAGGGGACAATGGTAATAAACCTGATCGGAAACTGTACTCGGTTTCTCTTTTCATTATTGCTGCACAGTACAAATTTTATGCCATTTGAGACGCAAGAGAGCTCGCTGCCGTCGCAGGCAGCCGTGGAAAAACAATGGTTTGCAAAAATGTCAGTTTATGCATTTTCACAACAAATGTTATTCAGGGGTTGATGTTGCTAAAATAATTTAGGTGCTACAAATAATTTAGTGGGTATAAAATGTAATTTCTAATAGATTCGTCAATACATTTCTGCCGTTTAAAATATTGCGCTTTTAATTACATTCTTCAAATACGTACTTTGTACTGTATAATGTTATACTTTATTATTTGTAACAAAAAAAATCTAAAAATTAACGTTTCTCAAAGTGTTTGCACTTGCACGACTGCCTGTGACGGCAGCGAGCTCTCTTGCGTCATAAATGGGCATAACATTTGTACTGTACAGCAATACTGAAAAGAAAAACCGAGTACAGTTTCCGATCAGCTTTATTACTATTATTATAACGAAAACGAATAGGGCTGGATAGTTCTAAGTTAAACATTATTAAGGCACTTTTTTACAAGGAATCTAAATATGGCCTAGCATTTTTTCTCGCCTCCCTGGACAAAGATATACAGGGTGTCTACTTTGAAGTGTATACAAATCGATAAAAAATGTATTTTGTGAGATATTTTCAAAAACCTTTTTTTTTTGTTTGAAAGGCCTTCAAAAACCGCTTCTTTTGTCCTTCCTGCCATTTTCATAATGCAAATCCAGGGCCGGCTGCGATTTTTTATACCCCCGATTTTCGCGATGACCTTTTAGCGATTTTTTTATTTAAAATCTGACCCCACAGCGTTAATCAGAACATCACAAAACCCTTATATACCAAATTCGAATAAAAAATATACAGGGAGTTCCATTATGCAGGGTGTCAAAGTTGAGCAAAATAGGAATTTTAAAGGCATCTGCCAAGTCAAGTGTGCCATGGGATCCCCTCAAAACAGTTGAATGGTCAACAGGATCACTCAAGTTGTGCAAAGGTCCAATACGAAATATATACAGTGCTCTTATCTGTGCCATCTCAAATTACTGAATTTTTTGTAACTTTATACGGGTCAAAAATCGAGCATATCAAATCCAAAAGGTGGCTGGTGTGCCACAACAGGAAACGCACAGAAAATGTATCATCTTAGACAGTGACTTTGTTGAGAAAGGCCCAATAATTTAAATTTTTATTTGTTGGTTGGCATTTTGTAAAGAAATAAATTACTTTTGTGTTTATTAATATTTTTTCAATGATTCCAGAGCACTCCTGATCAGTATAAAGTTTAATAAAAATTCAGAATTTTGAGATGGCTCAGAGAAAAATACCCTGTATATTTTTGTAGTAAATCTTTTCACACCAACATTTTGAGTGGTCCTGTTGACCATGCAACTGTTTTGAAGGGATTCCATGGCACACTTGGCTCGCCAGATGTCTTTAAAATTCCTATTTTGCTCAACTTTAACACGGTGTAGAACCGAACACCCTCTACATTTTTTGGTTCAAATTTAGTATATGGGGGTTTTGGGGTGTCCTGATTAACGCTGTTGTGTCAGATTTTAAATGAAAAAATCGCTAAACGATTTTTGTGAAAATCGGAGTATAAAAAAATCGTAGCCGTCCCGGGATTTGCATTTTGACAAAAGTAAAAACGTCAAAAGAAGCGTTTCTTGAAGACCTTTCGAACAAAAAAAGGTTTTTGAAAATATCTCACAAAATACATTTTTTATCGATTTGTATACACTTAAATAAAGTAGAGACCCTGTATGACGATCAACTTTTATTTTTCTTATGGGCGCCATATTGGATTTTTACATTTTTGAAAAGAGGATTTTTTCTGGTTAAAATGATGTCACACAATATGCTTTACTTTGTTTTTCTTGCCGTAATATCAAATTAATCGTTTTTGCATAGAGTGCGCCTTGGAAACATAAGCCTAATTACCCATTGTTGCGAAGTGTGCTTTGGAATATTGTTTAACTGTTCAGTAAAAATTCAGTTAATGTTAAATTTATTGATTAAATAAATCATAAACGTAGGTACCACGTCATTTGCCATATAACACATTAACACTAAAAAAGTCACACTGGAAACACAAGAACAACAAAAACCTAGACGAGTAGACAATCCTATTTTACAATAAATGTTCAATTTGTCCTTGTTTCTCAAGGCACAATGCAGCACGTTGCCTTAAATTGTTTATGGCAGCACGTTTCCTTAAATTGTTTATGGCTCGTCAAATATCCCTCCCTCATCATTTATATTTGAGGAATACCTAATAAATTTGTCACTCGAAATACGGTCACCCTGTATATGAATATTATAACCGTCGATGGAGGAAGGAATCAATCAACGTTATAACTCCATTATAAAATGATTATTTTAAAAAGACTCGAGAAATTTGTCGTTAACAATTTATAACGTTACTCGCTACTTTAAAAAAACCGCCTCCATAGGCAAATAGGGGGGCGGGGCCGCGGCCGGGCGACTGGGCGACTCGAATCGAACGTTGGAATACAAAATCTAAAATAATCTTCCAGCAATCGATGCGATGACTCATTCGTACCAGCACAAAAAACGCAAACGGCCAAGGTCAAATCAACAGATTTGGGCGAAGCGCGCCATCTGCCGAACAGAAGTTCGTTTTGGGAAGCCGCATTGGAAGTGCGCAGTGCGCCATCTACCGGACAGAAGCCTCGTTTCCACCTCCACGCCGAGGCATAATCCGAGGGTGGTGCAAGTGCGCCATCTACCGGTAAAACGTGTCGGGCTGGGAAGCCTCGTTTCCCCCACCACGCCGAGAAGTATTCGACGGTGGCTCCATCTTCTTCCGAGGAGTATTGAGTCAGTCGGTATTTTGCATTAGGAAACTAATCTTTTTCTTCTTCCATCGATTCTTGACTTCGTCGTGCCCCACCTCTCTTCTTCACGCACATGCGCAGGACGGCGGGCGAATTTATGGTTGAGCGATATATTTAATTTGAAATTGCATTATGTATTAAGAAAATACAAAACAGTTTTCAAAATTTTCGTCATGTTGGGTAGATTCAGTACAAATTGGATTTAATTCGTCTAATTCAGTGTTAAACAATTATTCTTCAGAAACAAAGTTTCTTGACGTAGATAACTGTTATATTGATTAGGGGTATAATTTAGTCGTTGTTGTTGAGGTTGCCTGTTCATAGTAGAGGGTTGTCTATTCATAGTAGAGGGTTGTCTGTTCATAGTAGAGGGTTGATTTGCATTATTAATTGGGACTGAAACACTCATTGGCGTTGGTCTTGTCATATTCGATACATAGGAATTATTGGGTCTAAAAACATTTCGATTTTGATTTTGCTGGGGATATTTGAAAACTTGGGAATTTGTAAAATATCTTTGTTGATTAACAGGACGGGGTTGAATGGGTATTGGTCGAGAAGGGAAGGTTTGTGGCGCCCTAAATTGATTGTTTTGCGTATGAGCGTTAAAGTTAGGTCTCATTTGTGTTTGTATATTTGGTCTAAGAACTTGGGGTTGGTTTCTATGGGAAAAATTTTGGAAATAGTGGATATTATCTTCTTCTGTAACAAAATGCAAGGCTTCAACTAAAGTGGTAGGTTTCATATAACGAATAGTGGTACCTAAAGGTTCTTTAAGTCCAGCAAGAAAAGTTTTTAATGCTAGGCTATTGTACAAATTTCGTTTTAGTGCTTTTGAGTCGCGTCTTCTGTTTGCTCGTGAATATCTACATAACTACATAAAAGGTTCAAAATATGTAAAACTTTGTCATAAAAATTTTGAGGTTTTTCATTAGGTAATTGTGTTAGCATTACTAAATCTCGGTTTAAGCAGGTTTCATCCCTTTGATCGGCAAAATTTCGATATATAGCTTCTTTTAGTTCTGTCCATGTAGATACATTTTGAATATTTATTACTAATTTTGCATTTCCAGACAATGTGGAAACAAGACAGTTCAACAAATAAACATTTTGGAAAGAATTTGGATTTCTTAAATCATAAAAAGTATTGATTATCGATTCGCAAGTAACTAAAAATCTATTTAATTCGTTCGGATCACCGTCAAATCTCGGTACACAAGTTAAATATTCAGATTTAAATTCTGCCATATTTTCGGTTTGATTAAGACTTTCACTTAAGGATAAGTAAGGGTGTGATTCTAAGGATTGCGGGTCAGATGAAAGTATACTTAAAATCAATCTTTCGAATTCACTTGTTAAATCGTCAATTGACATGAATTGCACTTACATTAGTAGAACGGCCCAATGCATTCTTCACTCCTTAAACAACTATAGGGTGGCGAACCAGATCAGCGATGCTTGTCTTCTCCGGTGACGTTCCCCCCTCGAATTTGGACGATGCTGTTCCAAATTCCGATGCCAGCTGATGCCAAGCCTCCAATTCAGGTCTGCGATAGACGGGAACCCCGATTTTTGTGAGTCCACACCGAATCAAAGTTCGACACAACGTGACAACTGTTCGATATCCGGTTAATCGTAGATACGAAAATTACTTCCAACGCGTCGCGATGCGCAAGAGGGTAACCCGGACGTCCTACCGACTGCGCCAAAAATCGTTCAGAACGCAAAGAACCGTTTTTTAAAAAATTTTATTAGTACAAAAATATGTTTTACATCACGAGAGCAGTATCTGACTGGAGCAAAAATGAATACAAAGAGAAATTATAAACTCGGTGTAGCTTGCCGGGGTGCTGAGCCATTCAGCGTTTTTCTTGCAAGCTTCTTAGAAAGTGGTGAGGTAATTCATGGCCTTATATTGGTCAGCTTGTTGTTTAATAAAATGTTTAATGAGTTAAAGTGAGGCAGAGTATCTTTGTAACATGAAAATGGTAGAAAAAACGTTTTCTCAAAATTTATAGTAAGTAGTGCTTTACTTAGCCAACCGACAATGAGGGGTAGATCTTGTTCAACTTTGTCTTTGAATAATAAATTATGTTTAGTGGCATATCAGGTAAAGGATATCAATTGAAAAAAATGCACTCCAGCCGGGACTTAAACCCGGGACTCCTACTGTGGCCGTAGGCACTTTAACCAACTTAGATATGGGTTCCATCGGCTAGGTGTTATTTATTCCAATTGATATATAGTTAGTAGCGGTGAGATGTACTAGAAGGGGTTAGAGGGTGTAGGGAAACCATTCATTATTGTTGGTTATGTAAACTTCCTATTTGTTCTTCCACCCACAATATTCGACATATAGCGACTTAATGCAAGTATCGAACGTGGAAATTCTAACCTACAATGTCAAAGCACAGAAAGATTTTTAGTACCTGTAATAATTATAAATAATAAATGATGTTTAGTGGCATATCAGGGCTTTGACATTGTAGGTTAGAATTTCCACGTTCGATACTTGCATTAAGTCGCTATATTATGTCGAATATTGTGGGTGGAAGAACAAATAGGAAGTTTACATAACCAACAATAATGAATGGTTTCCCTACACCCTCTAACCCCTTCTAGAAGACGCCGAAGTCTTCTACATCTCACCGCTACTATCAATTGGAATAAATAACACCTAGCCTATGGAACCCATATCTCCGGTAGCTTAGTTGGTTAAAGTGCCTACGGCCACTGTAGGAATCCCGGGTTCATGTCCCGGCTGGAGTGCATTTTTTCAATTGATATCCTTTACCTGATATGCCACTAAGCATCGTTTATTATTTATAATTATTACATGTACTAAAAATCTTTCTTTGTCTTTGAGTTTAATCCATGATAGGCCCTCGTAAAATATTGCGGTGTCATTGGCAAAGCTTATGATTCTTCCGGAAGAATTTAATTGGTACAGGCCGTTAATGTATATGTTGAATAATAATGGTCCTAATACGGTGCCCTGAGGAACTCCACATTCAACAACTCTATAGTAGTGCTGATAGCCTCTCCCACTTCAACCCGTTGCATTCTATTAAGAAGGTAGCTACTGATTAATTTATAGGCAATTCCACGGAATCCGACGTTTTCTAGGAAACAAAGCAGCTTCTCATGGCTTACCGTGTCAAAAGCCTTAGCTAAGTCGAGAAATACGCACAAGGACGGCATGCTGTTGTCTAAAGCACTATACACAGGTTTTGTTAGCTCCATCATAGCATCTTCCGTCGACATTCCTGTTATGAATCCATATTGTTTGCTCGATAAGATGTTATATTTGTCCAAATAGGTAACAATTCTCTTGTGTAAAATCTTTTCAAAAATGTTGGCTAAAGTGCTTATAAGCGTGATCGGCCTATAGTTTG
Source organism: Pseudeuparius sepicola (assembly GCA_963920635.1). Lineage (NCBI taxonomy): Eukaryota > Metazoa > Arthropoda > Insecta > Coleoptera > Anthribidae > Pseudeuparius > Pseudeuparius sepicola. Next base: position 38,983,511 of record OY987305.1, read on the forward strand.
AAGTTAGCAGCTTATCACCTAACTTGTATATTGGTTTAATCAGTCCGATTTTTAATGCTGATGGAAAGACACCGATTTAGATAGACTTGTTAAAGATGTGCGCCAACGGCGCCGATATGCTTTCAGCACAGTCTATAACAGTTTCATTTGTTATTCCATCTAGTCCAGGAGCTTTCTTTTTTTAGAAGTTTAATTGTATTGTGTACTTCACATTCATCGGTACCCTTAAGAAAAAATGAGTTGCTTATTCTTTTTAATGTATTTTTGATTTTTTGATCTATTTGGATAGATTTAGCCAAATTGGTTCCTACTTTAGTAAAATATTCCACGAACTGCTCAGCCATTTGGCCTCTATCATCATATATCCCGTTATCACTTCCTTTAATCTTCTGAATTTCTGTGCTTTGACTTTTACCCTGTATTTTTTCTAATGCATGCCATAGGTTGTTTGAGGAATCTTTTTTTTATCGATGACTCGCTTAAAATAGTTGCATTTTGCATTCCGTATTAATTATATTAGTTTTTGTTGTTAACCGCCCTAACCAATCCAGCTGATATCCATTCATTTCGTGGGGTTTCTCTCTTTTTGTGCCTGATAATGTCTGTATTGGAATGTATGTAATTTTGCATGATGGTAATAAATAAGTTAGTTTTATGTTCAATATCATTTTCGGAGTATATGTTTTGCCATGTTTCATTTTTTATTGATTTTTTTAATTTCAATATGTTTATTACCTGCTTCGTGTATTGTATTCTTTTGTTATTATGTATCTTGTTTGTTTCAGGTAGCGGTATCTTCAGAAAGATTGGATAGTGATCGGTTATTTTAGTATGAAGTATGACAGGAGTTATCAATTCTTCGCATATATTGCTTTTAATAAATATATGATCAATGCAGGTTTTGCTATTCTTTTCTTCCCTAGTGAAGCCATTTATAGCGGAGGAATATCCCCATTCTGCTGATACATTCAAGTATTCTATAGTCGTGTTTCTTGAGTCCAGTATATTTATGTTTATGTCTCCAATTATTATACTGGCATAGGTTTTGTTTTTATTTTGATTTTGAAGGTAGGTGTACAGACTCTTATTAAAGGTGTTCTCACACGTGGAGGGGGAACGGTAAATACCGGTAATATGAATGGTATAATTTTCTGGAGTAGTTATAAACAAAGACAAAACTTTTATGTTATCAAAAAAGCAGATCTCAGAATACCACAAATTGTATTTTTTATTGACGTATATGATTAAGCCGCCATGGCTCGTAATATCACCCTCATTATATAGTGTATTATAGCCAGCTATGTCCACGAGTGTCAAATCTGAAATTTTCATCGTTTCCGTTAATACTATGATGTCAAGCGGTTTAGTGAATTCATTTAAGGTAATTTTTAATTCTTCTAATCTTCCAGCTGTATAAATACCACGAATATTTGTGTGAAATATGGTGAAGTTACCAGGTGTTTTGTTTTTCCAATGTACGAATTACATGTCTAGACATCCTCTGCAAAATTAGTTTTTATCTTTTTTATGAAAAAATCATTTACGTAATTATTCATAGTGAATATTATAGTTTAATATCTAATATCTAGGGACAAAACATTTTATTATGGCAAATTTTTGGTAGTAATGATATACAGACAGATTAAAAAAATTTAGGTTAGTATATAATATATTAATAATTATTATTGTTAGTATTATAGTGATAGTTATCGAAACTAGTTTGGTTTATTTGCCCTGGTTGGTCTCTTGTTTATGGCACCTTTGTTCTTTTTATTAACTGGCGTAATTATTTGGTTTTCTCTAGTTTCACCTGTAATACTCTTCACTCTTCCTCTCGTCTCTTGACTTATTATCTTGTCTTTTGCTTTGTGTGGGTTCTTGTTCAAGGTTTCTGTGGACTCTTCTGTGACTTTTGGTACAACTGGAGTTGAAGGTTCACTTGAAATGCGTCTGATCGGTGGTGAATAGAATCAAGATCTTCGTTTTGGCCTTCAATGTGTTTTTTTGCTATAATTTCGGCTGCGGGGTAAGTAATTCCAGGACAGTTAGTTGATTTCCTTTCAGAGTAGTTCCCTTATTACTTCTTTTAGCTTCCTTAAATGCGTTTACCAGAATTTTTCTTTCTTTTAATTCTTCTTCTGTAAGATCTTCTGATATAATAAGTTCCGTGCCTTTCAATTTATATCTATTTCTTATTACATCCTTCTTTACAATGTTGGAAGAAAATTCAACTAATACTGGCCTATAGTGTGACCTATAGAATTTTTTTTACCCAATCTAAATACGCTTGACATGTGATATTCATTGATGTTTAATCCCGGTTTGCCTTTAATTATTTCTAGAATTCTACTTAATAATACTTGGTCTTGGTTTTCTTTGTCTTTTAATTCACGTAACCCATATATAATTATGTTATTTTTCTTAATCAGCTTCTTGATTTTAAACAATTCTTCATTTAAGCGTTCATTTTCTTGTTCTAGTGTTGTAATTCTACTTTTAATTTCAGTGACTTCGTGGCAAATATCTCTTCTAAAAGCCTTCAAGTCTACTTCTACATTGTCTATTTTTTGTCCAAGATTTTTATTCACATCCAGCAGCAGTTTATACAGGGTGGAACTGAATCATGGTACACCCCACTTTTTTCCCTTGTTTTTTTAGATACAATTTTGAAATTTGGCATGTCGATGTTACTTTATAAATGTCACTTTTTGACGTGTAAATTCATTTATTTCCGCTTCCGGTTTTACCGGAAGTGACATTCACTTTTGTTTTTTAAATGTAACACCCTGTATATTATTTAAGTTTCGGATTCTCCTCGATGTACTGAAACCAACGATGCCTCACAAGTGACATTTTGGCTGACAGAAAGTGGTTTTTCTTTAACTTATTTGGATTTGCAATAATAAACTATAAAGGTGGCTATGAAATTTTAACATCAAATATTTATTGAAAACAATGTCAATACAAACAAATGGCAACTCTGCACCGATTTTATAGTAAGTGTTCGAAATGCCCGCCATTCACTTGAATGCATTTTTGGATTCAACATATCCACTTTTTCTGATCTTGTGTAAGTTTGCGGCATTTTGCAAACACTATTTTTGCAGTTGTTTTAATTGACAACACATTGATACCGTAGTTTATTGTAAGAGAAGTACTTTTCTGTAGACAGACGGTTTGACAATTCATTAAAGATGTTCAGTTTGTCGAAGTTCATTAGTTTCATAGCCACCTTTAGTTTATTATTGCAAATCCAAATAAGTTAAAGAAAAACCACTTTCTGTCAGCCAAAATGTCACTTGTGAAGCATCGTTGGTTTCAGTACATCGAGGAGAATCCGAAACTTAAATAAAATTCAGGGTGTTCCATTTAAAAAACAAAAGTGAATGTCACTTCCGGTAAAACCGGAAGCGGAAATAAATGAATTTACAAGTCAAAAAGTGACATTTATAAAGTAACATCGACATGCCAAATTTCAAAATTGTATCTCAAAAAACAAGGGAAAAAATTGGGGCGTACCATGATTCAGTTCCACCCTGTATATGTCCTCTAAGTTAGGTTTTTGCAGTTTTCATTATCAGTCATGGTCTGTGCCTGCCGCCTTGGGTCGATGTTTGATGTTGTTTTTATTAGACACTATTTCCCAACAGGTTCCTTATCAACTTAAGTCGTGTTAGAAGTCAAATAATGTAGCTTAACCATACATTGATAGATGGCAGCACATTTTATCAAAATAATTCGATTGTATTAGGTATTTGTTAATGCAACAATGAGCTGTTATTATGAATATTTGCACTAACCTTTACAGTTTCGAATACTCGGTTTTGTGGTGTTGCGATCGGTTGGTTTTTTTCTTAAATAAACCTTACTAATTTCTGGTCAATTTTTAATTTTCTTCTTGACTACACCCACACGTGCAGGTTTTGTTTACTATCCAATGCTTTCAATATTTTCAAATAATTCGAGTAAAAATAAATATCAAAATCTTAAATTTAAAACTCCTATAAGCACTAAAAAGTAAGAAAATTGTCCTATACAAAAATAAAAAGAAGATGAATATAAAGAAGAAAATATAAAAAAAATTACAAGAAAAGGTGATAATTGGCAAAGACTTAAAGTTAACAAAAAGAAAAAACTAGTAACCGCATACACGTATTTCATGCTATTTGGCAATCATCAGTACGGTGTAACATTAACCAAATCAAAAGATAGGCATGATTTGGGAAGCAACAAATGAAGTCCAGGCAGGAGCCAACAGCACATTTGCAGCTTCAGTCAGCACATCCCCTATTTTGGGGCTTGTACTAACATCGCCACGGAGGCTGCTAATGCGACCTGCGTGGAAATCTTCATAACCCAAGATACAATGACAATAAGGATGTAAGATTAGCGACTGTAAATGTAATAATTACAAAAAAAGGTGATAATGAGCAAACACTCAAAGTTAACAAAAAGAAAAAACTAGTAACCGCATACACGTGTTTCATGCTATTTGGCAATCATCAGTATATAATTGAGAAATACAAATTGCATGCGAGTTATAACATTAAAAAATATAGGAACTTATATGATGTAGAACATATTCCATGTAAAATTCACTATTCAGCATATCATTTGTCGAATTTAAGCCTTTTTAATGTCCGTATTTATAAAAAAGAAGCATTTACTTGGAAGTAAAAGGTAGAAGGAAAATGTAGCAGCAAGAAGTAAAAGGTAGAAGGAAAAGGTTTTGCTCTTATTCGTATTTATCATCTTTACCTTTTCCTTGCAAGGAAATACTTCGGATAAATAAAGTAGAAGGTACAGAGATTCACGATTTAAGACAAGTTGAAACTTGCAGTATGCAATCAACGCGTGTGTTCTGCGACAGCCACTTGTTCACAAGTAAATTGTGTTGATCCTGCTGATTTATTTGTGCAGTGTTGAAAGTTAACAAATTTAAAATGTCTGATGATAGTGAACAAGAAGGTAGCGAAGATGTCACTAATGAGACGATGTTTATCTCTGAAAAGGTCCAAGCATAAGTTCCAGCAATGAAAAAGAAGAAAACTGCTGCACTAACTAAAATTGTGAAGGAATATATGACTCTCTTTGGTAAAGAGATAGACATTAAAACTTTCATGAAAAAAGTGAATAATATGAAAACACGACTACAAAATAAAACAGATAAAAATAAAACAGGGCGTCTTGGTTTGTAGTGTTTTCTTGTAGGTAAATGCACCATATCAGCCATATCGAACACAACACTGGGACCGTGCAACCAAATTGAAAAATCACTTATTCAAGCTCTTCCAGATAGATTTTAACACATCAAAATACACCATGAATAAAAGTGAGCAAAACCTTTTACTCGCAAAACTTGAAGCATATGCTATATATTTTATGTCTATCGACCCTGTGGAAATATTGAAGTAGGTCATGTGGTTAGGAAATAGTTAAGTTAGCATAAGTGTATATGTGTATAAGCATGTATCGCAATATGTGCATAAGGGGTATTGTACTGGATGGGTTTTTGGGGACAGTCAATATACGAATGGGTTAGAGAATACATGTTCTTTTATTCGAACCACTACATGGCGACCCTGCCAGCCATAACTTAGTAATTTAAAAGGTTTTATCATGTAAAAGCAACTAAAAAGGTTGTATATCAAGAAAAATGGGAAAAACTCGTTCAAAAAGTTTGTATATCACCGAGAATGGAGCAGTGAAAGTTATCCTTTATCTCATGCTAGCAGTAATGCTGGTGCATCTGGCGATCAAAGTGTATCAAATACACAGCAAGCGCATCAGGAAGCAAATGCGAAGAAATCTAGCTGCATCCATGGCAAATGTAAGTGCCGTCTAATCATTTGCCCTATCCACGAGGACGGCCCACCCAGAGGAGATCAGCCGACATCAAAGTAGCAGCTGTGTAAGGGTGATATGAAGGGTTACAGTGTTGTGCCGGAAAAACCAACTCAGTGGAAGCAGACATAAGATGTGTAAGTGGTACTTAATATATTCTAAAATTAATGTATATTATAATCAATACCTCTAAGTCTTCTTAATGCAAAGCAAGGAAGAAATTAATCTTACGTTAGCGAGAATTAAGAAAGATATAGTAGGCAGGCTAAGAGGGCGTTAAAGAAAAACGTACCCAAAACTGAATCTGTGCGTCAAGACATTAGAGACAATTTAGTTCACTTATTTAACGAATTTGCAGAAACTTTAGTTAATTCTTGGATATCTTTAGATAATCTTGACAAACATATTTATAAAAATATTTTCTTGGATAGTAGAGATAGAGTAGATAGGTCATTTCTGGTTCTAGGTGTCAATTATAAAGTACCGATTTCCTGTATCGAACGCATTGATCCTACAGTTATAGAAGAAAATTTTCAGGAAGAGGAAGACACTAAAGGCATAGATACTATGGCGTTAACACCGGTCGACTTCTTTAATTTGGCAAGTAAATTAGTAGCGAATCAATTTGACGGGAACGTAGACAATTTAATATCATTTACGGACTCTCTAGAGTTGCTAAAAAATAATTCAACTGGCAATCTTGCAAATGCAATAGCTTTCGTCAAAACTCGGCTAACAGGTAAAGCGCGTGACTTAATAACCAATGAGAATTCTTTAGATGCAATAATTCAGACATTAAAAAGCGGTATCAAAGGAGAAAGTTCACGTTTATTGTCGGCAAAGTTGCTGAATTGTAAACAAAATACCAATGATGCTGCAACCTGAAATCGAAGCACTTGCAGAAAAATTAAAAAAAGCTTATATTACGGAAGGGGTTCAGTCTCAAGTTGCAGAAAATTATACGGTCGAAACGGCAGTGTTAGGCGTGAGTCTGAATGCAAACACAGAAAAAGCTCGGTTTGTTGTAGAGGCCGGTACATTTAATAGGGTACAAGGCTTAGTTACGAAATTTGTTAACATCAATACAGAATCGGAAACGGCAAATATCCGTTATTATAAACAAAAGAAGTATAATACTTTTCGATACCAAAATCAAGCAAATATGAGTCATCGGCGCGGTACTTCACGCGGAAGAGGGTATCAAAATCGCAATGCAAATTACAATAATTTTAATTTTCAAAATAGAAACACCCGTGGCAGAAGAAACTATAGAAATGATTATTATGCCAGCACATCCCGACAAACATCGAGTAATAATCATGCGGAGAGATATTACGAGGCAGACAGTTCGGAAAACTCAGCGAGCCCCCAACCGGCTCGATTGGGGGAGATGATGTGAAAATATATTCAATAAACGTAACGCTTTCAAATTTTGTAATTCTTAATGTAGAAATGTCAGGTTCTAAAAGTACACTTTTAATAGATAATGGTGCCGATATTTCAGTTTTTAAACGAACAAAAATAAAAAAATGGTCAATTTATCGACACAACACAAATTAGCAAAATTAAAGGTGTCACCGATGGACTTACAAATTCCATAGGCGTCACAAAAACTCTCATAGTAATCGATAACTATAGGTTCAGTCATATTTTTCATGTTGACGATGATTTTCCGATTCCTGGAGATGGAATTTTAGGAAGGGACTTTCTGATAAAATACAAAGCTAATATAGATTATTTTGACTGGACTATGGACATCAGGCTGGATAATAAAGAACTTGTAATACCTATCATCAGTAGCCCAGATGAAAAAGTCGTACACATCCCTGCTAGGTGTGAAGTTATTAGCCAAATAAATTGTTTAAAAAATGTAACTCATGATTCTATTGTGGCAAACAAGGAACTTCAACCCGGGATTTTTGTAGCAAGAAGTAGAGTTTCAAAATCAAGTCCCTTGGTAAGAATAATTAATACAACATTTGAAAGCGTAGCGTTAAAAGACGTTAATATAGAAACAGTTAAACTAGATCAATTCAATATTTACAATGTAGAAGTCGAAGATGAAAATCGACATTCTCAGTTAATAAATCAACTTAACAAAGATATTCCCGAGGCGGTAAAAAAAGATGTATTCGAATTGTGTGCCGAGTTTGCAGATATATTCGCTTTAAAAACTGATAAAATAACGGTAAACAATTTTTACACACAGAAGCTAAAACTGTGCGATAATAAACCCGTATACATAAAAACTATAGAACTCCACGTGTACATAAAGAAGAAATAAATCGCCAAATCCAAACAATGTTAGACAATGATATTATAGAGCCGTCGGTCTCAGAATACAACAGTCCTCTACTATTAGTGCCAAAAAAGTCCACCAATGGCCAAAAGGCATGGAGATTAGTCGTTGATTTTAGGCAATTGAATAAAAAATTAATAGCAGACAAATTCCCGTTACCCCGTATAGATGAAATTTTGGATGAACTAGGTAGAGCCAAATGGTTTTCGGTAGTTGATTTAATTTCGGGTTTTCATCAAATAGCCTTAGAGGAGAACTCTCGCGATTTAACTTCTTTTAGTGCGAATGCAGGTTCGTTTAGATTTACACGTTTACCTTTTGGTTTATCGGTTAGTCCTAACAGTTTTCAGCGCATGAAGTCAATAGCTTTCGCGGGCATTACTCCGGAAAAAGCATTTTTATACATGGATGATTTAATCGTAATTGGCTGTTCAGAAAAACACCATTTAAATAACTTAAAAAAAGGTTTTCCAAGTTTGTGGTAAATATAATTAGAAGCTAAACCCTGAAAAATGCAATTTCTTTAGGAAAGAAGTGACTTACCTAGGTCACAAAATTACGGACAAAGGTATTTTACCTGACGAATCGAAATATGATGTTATAAACAAATACCCGGCGCCGCAACAGCTGACGAGGTCAGGCGTTTTGTTGCTTTCTGTAATTTTTATCGTCGATTTATACCACATTTTGCGTCGCTCGCCCAACCGCTCAATAAACTTATACGAAAAAACGTAGAATTTGTTTGGTCTGAGGAATGTCAAAATTCATTTAATATTCTTAAAAACTCACTAAAAAGTCCGCAAATTTTGCAATACCCAGATTTTTCTAAAATTTTTATTCTTACAACGGACGCATCTAATAGTGCTTGTGGGGCAGTTCTTGCTCAAGATTTTGAGGGACAGGAGTTACCTATTGCGTATGCATCTCGATCCTTCACGAAGGGAGAATTAAATAAACCAACTATTTTAAAAGAACTAACTGCAATTCACTGGGCTATTCAGTACTTTCGTTGTTACTTATATGGAAAAAATTTTATTGTAAAGACAGACCACAGGCCACTCGTATATCTTTTTTCTATGAAAGATCCAACGTCAAAACTAACTAGAATGCGATTAGACTTAGAAGAATTTGATTTTGATATTTTATACATCAAAGGCAAGGACAATGTAATAAGTGACGCATTATCAAGAATAAATATCAGTAACTTAAAGCAAATGCACCACGATTCATCCCAAATATTTGCAATTACTAGATCTATGTCAAAAACTACACCAAACGAAAATCAGGATCCTCCAACTCCGACTAAGGTGTTGCCAACACCGAAAGTTTACGAAACATTAAATAACTATGAAGTATTAAAAATACCTTTCTTAAAATTTAAAATTGAATCTGACTATATAGAAATACAGATTTACTATCGAAGAAAATTGAGCGCTCAAACTAAACTTCCGATTGTCAATGGTAATATAGCGTTAGCGCAAATATTATCTCAGCTCGAAATAATGGCTGACAAGAAAAAGTTTAGGAACTTAAAATTAAATATGAATGATTCTATATTCAGTAGGTATACCATTAATGATTTTAAACAAGCGGGATATGACATGCTTAAAAATACTGCAATCATACTTTTTTCTTTGCCAGAATTAATTACAAATAGAGAGAAGAAAAATGAATTAATAGAAAAATTTCATAACGATCCCTTATTAGGTGGTCATTGTGGCCAAAAAAGGCTACTTAAAAAACTAAAAGCATTTTATAGGTGGAAAAATATGTCAAGAGATGTTGCTAAATACGTTAGTACTTGTCATAAATGCCAAACAAATAAAGCTCAAGCTAAACATATTGAACCTTTGACTTTAACTCCCACCCCGCAGAGAGCTTTCGATATTGTATGCATTGTTACAATAGGACCTTTTCAGAAAACAAACCAAGGAAATATTTATGCGGTAACTATGCAATGTGAGCTTACTAAGTACTTACTAAATAAAGAGGCATTGACAATAGCTAAAGCAATTGTTGAAAATTTCGTACTAATTTATGGCCCTTTTAAAGAAGTCAGAACCGATAGGGGTACGGAATACGTCAATGAAGTTTTTACTAATGTCTCAAAATTGTTGAAAACAGAGCACAAAATATCAACTGCCTATCACAGTCAAACTATTGGTGCATGTGAAAGGAACCACCGCGTTCTAAATGAATTTGTACGTATGTACATAAATGAAACGCGTTCAGACTGGGATAACTGGCTAAAGTATTTTACGTTCTGCTACAATACGACCCCAAACACTTATCATAATTACACGCCTTATGAACTTGTTTTTGCAAGAAAACCTGAACTTCCCGAAATTTTCAAACGACCTAATGTGGAACCACTATACAATATTGATGCGTACGGCCAGGAAATTCGATATCGTTTACAACTAGCACATAAGCAAGCTAGAGATTACTTGGAAAAGTAAAAAAAAAGACCGAAAAACTAAATTCGATATTCAATCTAAGGTAATGAAATTAAATCCAGGCGACTTAGTGTTAGTGAGTAAGGAATATCGCGGTAAACTAGATGCTTGGTGGGAAGGACCATATCCGGTAATTAGAGTCGAAAGTCCTAACTGTATTGTTAAAGATAACAGAGGCAAAAAATAAATTATCCCGCAATTGCGAAATGTATCAAAAATACCACGACCACATGAACGAATATTTAGATCTTGGACATATGGAAAAAATATCCCACCCTGATAACTGCTCACATTCCAAATGTTATTATATCCCTCATTTTGCTGTGTTGAAACCTGAAAGCGCCACAACTAAATTAAGAGTTGTTTTCAACGCCTCCGCTAAGTTGCCTGGTCAGCATTCTCTCAATGATCATTTGTTGGCAGACCCCAAGCTACAAAGTGATATATCTGCCATTTTATTAAAATTCCGCCTTTATTATTACGTTTTAACATGTGACAGAAAACAAATGTACAGACAAATCCTTCTATCGCCCTCTCAATGCGATTATCAGCGGATAGTTTGGAGGAATTCCCCACAGGAAGACATTCATGATTTTCGTTTACTGACTGTTAGTTTCGGCATTAGTTCCGCACTCTATTTGGCTATAAAAACTTTACTGCAGCTTGCTATTGATGAAGGAAATAAATTTCCATTAGCTGCCGAAGCTATCCGAAAAAATACATATATTGACGATATTGTTATCAGTTGTCCTACGTTGGAAACAGTTCAACAGCTCAAGAAAGAGTTGATTTTATTATTAAACGCTGGAGGTTTCGAACTGAGAAAGTGGTCCAGCAATTCAGATGCTGTCCTTTCCTCTTTGCCCCCCCCCAACATTTATGTAAAGAGTCCCTAAGGTTTCAAGATGCTTCTTAACAAAGTGATACATTGATCATTTTAGGCCTTAAGTGGTCACCCTCGCACGACTCTTTCTTTTTTTCGTTGAATAATATCAATTCGCTTGGTACTAAACGCCACATGCTTTCCGAACTTGCTCAGGTAATCGACCCACTAGGTTTTCTTTCTCCCATCACATTTCTCCTAAAATACCTTATTCAAAAGTTACGGAGTATGAAAATGAATTGGGACGATCCGCCACCACCCGAAGTCTTACGTCAATGGTGTCAGTATAAAAATGAATTATCCTATGAAGTGGCACAATCCCAACGGATCCACCAAAATTAACAATACACAGAGAATTAGGTAACTGGGGTTACGGGTGTAGTTTACTTCATTTTTATTTTAGAAAACAAAAACGCGGTGTCATTTGCTTTTATTACTCTTTCTCAAAGTAAAACAGGCTAGGGCGCAACCCTACGGGTTTTTTATCCATTATTTGCGAATATAAATAGGCTTACCCCGGTGTGTTCCTAGGTAAGACCATAATGGCTGAAATTATTAAAGTTAGTTTAACATTATTGTGTTCCTAGTTCTGTTTTAGCACTAAATTAAGAAACCTCTGTAACCAATGTGATTAGAGTATCTCTTCCAAATTTAATAAACTTGGTTTTGGATTTCATTTGGTTTAATGAATATGGAGTCACCTCGGTCGACTGAACCATAATCCTGACAGAGTCTCGCCCGGAAAACCTACGTTCCAGCTCACCTACCTCTCTGAGTTTTACATTCCTCGACATTTTGATTTTTCTACTTTACAACCTGTCGACGTTCATGGCTTCTGTGATAGTAGCGAACGAGGCTACGCTGCCGTAATTTATATTCGTTATAAAAAAGGCAAAAATTTTAAAACAGTTTTCGTGTATTCTAAAACGAAAGTGGCTCCTTTGAAGAAGGTCGCGATTCCCCGCTTGGAACTCTGTGGTGCTGTATTGCTGGCCAAGATATTTTCCTATATTTTGGAAGTTTAGAAGTTTTTATGCTTGGTCAGATTCCCAGATTGTTTTAGCTTGGGTGTCCTCTTCTCCCAGTCGCTGGAAAACTTTCATTTCCAATAGAGTAGCCTTTATCCAAGAAAAGATACCGAATGTGTCTTGGCACTACGTTGAATCAAAAAATAAACCCGCAGATATCGCTTCTAGAGGTGCTCTTCCTTCAATTTTTTTGCAAAATTATTGTTGGATCAACGGGCCAGAATTCCTGAAATCTCCGATAAATTTTCAAGGTAATAATGGTGGTGAGAAAATTAGCTCTTGTAACAAAGAAATTTTGGTTTCTGGGGAGAAAAAAGTTACCTTCCTAGCAGTTGAACCTAATTTATTAGCTGACATGTTGCAGAATTTTTCGTGTTTCTCGCATCTGCAACGTGTTGTCGCTTATTTACTTCGTTTTATTCATAATTGCCGTAGAACACCGCCTAAGTTTTCATTTGCTTTATCCGTTGGCGAACTGCAAAAAGCCCTGTTAGTTCTTGTCAAATTCACTCAACGCTCATGATTTCTTGAGGAATTTAAAAATAATTCATTTGGCCAAAAGTTTCGTAAACTTAACCCATTTCTCGACGACGATGGCATCCTGAGAGTAGGGGGTCGTTTGCAGCAGGCTTCTCTTCCTTTCGGAAAGAAATTTCTAATGATTCTTCCGCAACGAAGTCGTTTAACAATTCTCCTTATTGACTTTTTTCACAAAAAAAACTACTTCACGCAAGTTTATGCACAACGCAAGCTCATTTGAGTGAGCATTTTTGGATACTGTCCCCTCGTAGAGCTATCAAATCCGTTCTATCAAGATACCTAAACTGTTGGCGGACAAATCTTTCTGCTTTTCAACCTTCTATGGGTAATTTGCCAGTTCAACGAATTGCCACATTAAAACCCTTTTTTCATACTGGAGTAGATTTTGGAGGACCCTTTGCTATTGTTATGCACCGGTATCGAGGGGTAAAGTCAATTAAAGTTTACTTGTGTTTATTTGTCTGTATGGCTTCGAAAGCCCTTCATCTTGAGCTTTATTCAGATTTAACTTCCGAATCATTTTTAGCCGCGCTGCGGCGCTTTCTTGCTAGACGAGGTCGTTGTCAACATTTTTACAGCGATTGCGGCACCAACTTCGTAGGTGCTTTTAAACCATTAAAAAACTATTTTCTGACGCATGCACTGAGGAACACATCCAATGGCATTTTAATCCTCCTTCTGCACCTCACTTCGGAGGGTTGTGGGAGTCGGGCATCAAGGCGGTGAAAACCCATTTGTAACCTATGAAGAGTTTAACACTCTTGTCATTTTGATAGAGTCTATACTGAATTCGCGGCCTCTGACACCCCTTAGTAGCGACCCTACTGATTTGGCCGTACTTACTCCGGCTCATTTTCTGACGTTGGCTCCGCTTTCTCCTTTACCCGCACCTGACCTCACTGTTGAACCAATAAATCGCCTCTCTCGTTGGAATCTCATCGTGAGAATGCAACAACATTTTTGGAAGCGCTTTAATAGTGAATACCTCAATAGTCACACTCCATCCCGGAACTGACGGTGTTAATCGAGTTGCTACGGTTCACACTACCAGCGGTGATTTTTTGCGGCCTCTTGTAAAGTTGTGCCCGCTTCCTGTAGAATCTTAATATCTATGCAAATTTTCCATCTTTTCTATATGTTCATTTTTTGTTAACTACATATAACTTTTACACACCAATTTGGTCTTTAATTTGAAAACGCTTCTTAGGCGCGTTTTGAGGGGGCGGAAAATGTTCAGTACTGGCGTTTTTAGTTATTTATTTTATATTAAATATATAAAAAAAGAGGGCTTGGCTGCAAAAATGTTGGTATTCTCCAAATTATGAACTAGCCGAAAAGGCCACCAGAATACCAGAAAGTTTCACATTGTTAATACTGTAGAGGCTTAAGGCGGTAACCATCTTAAGAATTATACTTTAATATTTAGGTTGCTTATTCAAAAATTATTTATGTTTGGATTACTTGGCATTATTGCTATATTTGTAAAATGTAGAATATTGAACTCAATATACTTAAGAATTTGACGGTGAATACTGTCTCCTTTAATCGGCCCTACTTTCAACCATTACATGGCGACCCTGCCAAAAGTCTAAATCCTGTAAAAGGGGTTGGAAAGAGAACTGCCGAAGAAGAAGGAAAAATGGTTTATAAATAATAATAAAATGGAATGGAAACTGAAATATAAATGGTTCTGGTAAATTAAGTAGCAGTAACATGGGAAAGTCACAGTCAAAAGAAATGGAATTAAACGAAAATGGTGTGGTAAACTCGAATTTCATCATACAAGAAAAGGAATACCATTTATCCAAAGACGTCAAGATAATACTGTATTTAATATTGGCAGTTTTGGTAATACGTTTGGCTGTTTGGATGTATCAACAGCACACGAAGCGCATGGAGACTACGATGAGAAGAAATTTGGCGATCTCTCTGGCCAACATGCAAGCTGTTTAGACCATTAACTATATATTTTTTCTTTTCAGCTGTTTCTGCTAAGAAAACCCGTATAAGTGCAGTGAAGTGTCTAGTTATAAGTTCTGTTTTAGGTCCATTAGGTGTAATATAAAAGGTACTACCGGGTTTTGCCTACTTTTGGTACACCCTGCTTAGGAAGCACATGTAAATTAGTAATATCGATGTCTCTGTCAAGTTAAAAACATTGCAAGCTGAAACTTATAAGCAAGCAAAGCGAGTTTTAAAAAAGGAATTTCCATAATCAGAGGTAGTTCAAATTGAAATTAGGGACAACTTAACCAGGCTATTCAATGAAATTACTAAAACCCTAGCGGATTCATGGGATTCTCTGGACGAATTGGATAAACAGGTGGGTAAACAAATTTTTCTTAAAGTCAGAGATAAGGTAATAAAATCATTTCAAACTTTAAAAGTTAAATATAAAATACCGAGTTCTTGTGTTGGCAAAATAGACCCTCGGGTAGTTGAGGAATTTTCGGAAGATTCTGACGATAGTAGTTCCGACACTATGGCTATGAACGCGGCAGAATTTTTTAGTTTAGCCAGCAAAATAGTGCCTAACCAATTCGACGGGTGTGTTGACAAGTTAACATCATTTTTAGATGCACTAGAACTGCTAAAACAAAATGCAAATACCGAAAAAGCTAGGTTGATGGTTGAGGCCGGTACTTTAATTCAGTGCAGGAGGTTATCGCTAAATTTGTTAACACCAATGCCCAACTGCCTCCATCAAAAGTTTTATATTTCAGTCCAAATAGAAACTTTCATAACTACAGGGGTAATCGTCGTGGAGGAAGATTTCAAAATAACGGTTACCACAATAATCAAAACCTGGATTATTCAAATTTTAACAGGCATAGAGGACTGCAAAACAGAGGCAACGGCGGTAGAGGTACACGTGGTTATGTTCCTAGTATCACAACAATAATCAATCATACAGGGGTCAGTCCGTAAGATTTTGTACTACATCCGGTGAAAGTCCGGGAAACGGGGAAACCCCCCAACAGATCCGTTTGGGAGAAATCATGCAATAAAAGTTTACATTTTAAATTTAACACTTTCGAATTTTGTTATCATTAAGACAGACATGTCAGATTCTGTAAGTCCATTTCTATTAGACACAGGAGCGGATATTTCCCTTTTTAAAGAAACACAAATTAGGCCATTCCAAAATATAGATATTTCAAGAGTAAGTCACATACAGGGAGTAACAGATGAAATTATTGAATCTAAAGGGATAGCTGAAACTACTATTTATGCTAAAAATATTAAACTAAAACACACGTTTCATGTTGTGGGTGAGAACTTTCCTATTCCTGCTGATGGTATTTTGGGCAGAGATTTTTTCATAAAATATCACTCTAATATTGATTATGACACCTGGACTTTAACTATATGACCCAGTCATGGAATTAAAGTTGTTGTACCTGTTTACTCAAGCCCAGATGAAAATTCCATTTACATCCCACCTCGATGTGAGGTAGTAAGAGAAAACTGCTTAAAAGAAATCAACCAGGAATCAGTGGTAGTAAATAAATAATTAAAACCAGGAGTATTCATTGCTAGAACTATAGTTTCTAAAGAAAATTCATTAGTTAAAATTATAAACACAACTTTCGAAAGTGTGAATTTAAAATTACCTTCTCTTGAAACAATTCCTTTGAGTCAATTTAAAATTTATAATATAGAAATTGAAAATAAAAATAGGGAAGCACAGTTGTTAAAACAATTGAACATGGACATACCCGAATTTGTAAAATCAGATGTTCTTATCCTTTGCAATGACTTTTCTGATATTTTTGCGTTAAAAACCGACAAAATAACAGTTAATAATTTCTATGAACAAAAATTAAAATTACGAGATAACGCACCGGTTTACACTAAAAATTAAAGAACACCAAAAATGCACAAAGCAGATATAAATAGACAAGTAGAAAACATGTTAGAAAATAAAATTATTGAACCTTCAATATCTGAATATAATAGCCCAGTTTTGTTGGTGCCCAAAAAGTCACTTCCTCGAATTGATGACACACTAGATCAATTGGGTAGAGCTAGATGGTTCTCTGTTATCGATTTGATCTCAGGATTTCACCAAATCCCGTTAGATGAGGAATCACGAGACCTTACTTCATTTAGTGTAGATTCAGGCTCATTTCGTTTCACTCGGTTGCCCTTTGGATTGTCGGTTAGCCCTAACAGCTTCCAAAGAATGATTTCTTTAGCCTTTGCAGGCATCACTCCAGAAAAAGCATTTTTGTATATGGATGATATAATTGTTATTGGTTGCTCCGAAAAACATCATTTAAATAATTTAAAATCAGTATTTGAAACTTGCAGAAAATACAATTTAAAATTAAATCCTACTAAATGCAATTTCTTCAGAAAGGAGGTCACTTATCTAGGCCATAAAATTGCCGACAAAGGAATTTTGCCCGACGAGTCAAAATACAATGTTATAAATAATTACCGAATACCCCAAAATGCCATTGAGGTCAGAAGGTTTACAGCATTTTGCAATTTCTATAGACGTTTTATTCCGCAATTTGCAATGGTAGCTAATCCCTTAAATAAATTAATAAGGAAAAATACTAAATTTATATGGTCAGATGAGTGTCAAAATTCTTTCCTTTACTTAAAAAAGGCATTACTTAGCCCAAAAATTTTGCAATATCCAGATTACTCTAAACAATTCATTCTTACCACGGATGCATCAAATGATGGATGTGGAGCTGTTCTTTCACAAGATTTTGATATTCGTGAACTTCCAATAGCATTTGCATCCAAGAATTTTACTAAAGGAGAGTTACACAAACCTACTATTCTAAAAGAACTAACCGCTATTCAGAAAACCAAACTACTCAAAATACACAAAATAAAACGGAAACGTTACAACCAAAAGTCTATGAAGCAATTAATAATTACGAAAATTTAAAAGTACCATTACTCAAATTTATATTAAGCCCTACAAATATTACAAATTATATTATAAATAAAAGGAAATTGAGCGCTCAAAGTAAGATTGCTATTGTGAATGGTAATATTCCGTTAGTCGAAATATTATCTCAGCTAAAAAATATGGCTCGCAAAGTTCTCCTTACTAAATTAAAATTAAATTTGCATGATGATATATTTAAAAGGTGCACCATAAATAAATTTAAGGAATTGGGACAAAATCAATTACAACAAGTTGTAATTGAACTCTATGGTAATCGTAAATTAATTACAAACAAAAATGAAAAATTGGACTTAATAAAAAATTTTCATAATAACCCCATTTTTGGAGGTCATGTAGGTCAAAAACGTCTTTTAAAGAAACTAAAAGCTTATTACCAATGGAAAAACATGTCTCGAGATGTTTCAAATTACACAAAAAAATTTCATAATTGCCAAACAAATAAAAGGAACCTGGGACATATGATAATAACACCTACACCACAAAAAGCATTCGATATTGTCTGTATTGACACAGTGGGTCCTTTTCCAAAAGCCAATAAAGGCAATTCGTATGCAGTTACATTGCAGTGTGATTTAAGTAAATACGTAGTCATAATACCAATACCAAACAAAGAAGCTATAACTGTAGCAAAAGCAATTTTTGAGAATTTTGTTCTTATATATGGACCAATGAAAGAGGTCAGAACCGATATGGGTACAGAATATAAGAACGAGGTTTTTACAAACTTGTCAAGACTACTCGATGTTGAACACAAAGTATCTACAGCTTATCATAGTCAATCGATATGGGGGTGTGAGCGTAATCATCGTGTCTTAAATGAGTTTATTCGCATGTACGTGAACGAAACACATTCCGATTGGGATACATGGACTAAATACTTTTCGTTTTGCTACAACACAACCGCAAGTAGTTATCATAACTACACTCCCTTCGAGTTAATCTTTGCAAAGAAAGCAGATCTTCCAGAATTTCTCAAAGGGTCACAAATAGATCCTCTATACAATATTGATGCCTACTAACAGGAATTTCGGTATAGGTTGCAATTTGCCCAGAATAGAGTCAGAGAAACCCTTGAAAAGGCTAAAGGGGAGCGTCAACTACTGCATGATAAGAAATCAAACATAGTTGATTTGCATCCTGGAGATCTTGTCTTGATTTCAAATGAAAATCGTCATAAGTTCGATTCGTGGTTCGAGGGACCTTTTCCCGTCCTATCACAGGATAGGGTGAATTGTACGGTGTTAGATAACCATGGTAAGCAATACACGGTACACAAAAACCGTATAAAAAAGTACTTTCATGGTGATTAAATTAAATTATCTGGTTAGTTATAAGTTATTAAGTAGTTACAAGTTTACGTGAATTTTGTGTGTTATTGTATTTTCATATATATCTTGTTATTGTATTTTAATATATACAGGGTGTCCCGAAATTAGCCTGCCATAATTTACCAGCGCGTTCTGCGACCCAAAAAAATTAAAAAAGTTTCTATAAACATGACCTCAAAAATGCCCCCTAAGGGGGCTATAGCCCCCGAAAGGGGCAGTTCCGCAAACGGGTATTTCTAAATATCTCCAGAACGAGCAAAGATAAAATTTTGAAACTTGGTATGTGATATACCTGTGAGATTTGACATTTACCGAGGTAGAGATAGTTTGACATTCTTCAACATAGGCGTCCCAAATGGGGGGGTCAAGGGGTTAAAAATACCCTAATTTTTGTGTGTGTGCCTTTTTTCATCATTTATTTCAAAATTATGAAATTTCAGTGTCTTATACAAAAGAAAGGTGCTCTTGTGAAACTTCGATAACATGCACCATTTTCGAGTAAAACCGTTTTGAATTTTTTTTTGCAATTTGCCACAAAAATGCAAATTAGAAATTAGCCTGCGATGATTTACCAGCGCGTTTCGCGACCCAAAAAAATCTAAAAAGTTCTTATAAACATGACCTCAAAAATGCCCCCTAAGGGGGCTATAGCCCCCGAAAGGGGCAATTTCGCAAACGAATATTTTTAAATATCTCCAGAACGTGCAAAGATAAAATTTTGAAATTTGGTATGTGATATACCTGTGAGATTTGACATTTACCGAGGTAGAGATAGTTTGACATTCTTCATCATAGGCGTCCCAAATGGGAGGTCAAATGGCTAAAATTCGCAAAAAAATTTTGTTTGTGCTTTTTCAGGATTTATTGCAAAATTATGAAATCTCAGGATATTTTACGAAAAAAGGTGCTTTTGTTAAATTTTGATATCATGCATCGTTCTCGAGTAAATCGATTTGAAATTTTCTTTGCAGTGATGGAATGCATATTATAAAATATTGAAAAAAAGGAATCATAGCAGCTAATGGCTATGGAAGACATTTCAAATAGGAAGGTCTTTATGTTCGTGGCAGTACCTTGGCAAAATTTTTAACAAGAAGTTTCACTTTTCTAAAACAAACAAAACAGGACGTACCTACCTATTAAAATAATTTAATCATCACATTTTCAAAAACGAAGCAATAACAATACATTCTGACAAGAACAATTTAAATTCGAGTCCGTCCACTTATGATAACAGCTGTTCAAAATGATTTCCATTTTGTTCGATACAAATTATCGCACGACGCCTTATAGCGCTTGATGCTCGCAAAATGTGAAACTGGGGTCTCTTCTTATTTCATTGCCAGCCAACTGAATTCTCTGCCGTAGTTCTTCAATGTATCAACTTCAGTTGCATAAACTAAATTGTTTAGGTAAATGACCCCATAAATATTAATCAAGGGGATTAAGATCCGGTGATCGCGGTGGCCAAGGTATGGGACCGCCCCTACCAATCCACCTACCAGGAAAATTCTCATTCAACCAGACCCTAACATTTCGTCCGAAATGAGCAAGCGCCCCGTCGTGCTGGTAGTACATATTAACCCTTGCATTTATAGGGACATCTTCCAAAAGTTGGCCCAGATTATTTTGGAGAAAATTAAGGTATTCATTAGCGTTAAGACGGTAGGGTAATTCTATGGTACCAATTAACTGATCTATAATACCTGCCCAATTTTTTGCGAATTTTAGCCATTTGACCTCCCATTTGGGACGCCTATGATGAAGAATGTAAAACTATCTCTACCTTGGTAAATGTCAAATCTCACAGGTATGTATATCACATACCAAATTTCAAAATTTTATCTTTGCACGTTCTGGAGATATTTAGAAATACCCGTTTGCGAAACTACCCCTTTCGGGGGCTGTAGCCCCCTTAGGGGGCATTTTTGAGCTCATGTTTATAGGAACTTTTTACATTTTTTTGGGTCGCGGAACGCGCTGGTAAATCATCGCAGGCTAATTTCTAATTTGCATTTTTGTGGCAAATTGCAAAAAAAAATTCAAAACGGTTTTACTCGAAAATGGTGCATGTTATCGAAGTTTCACAAGAGCACCTTTCTTTTGTATAAGACACTGAAATTTCATAATTTTGAAATAAATTGTGAAAAAAGGCACACACAAAAAAATTAGGGTATTTTTAACCCCTTGACCCCCCATTTGGGACGCCTATGTTGAAAAATGTCAAACTATCTCTACCTCGGTAAATGTCAAATCTCACAGGTATATCACATACCAAATTTAAAAATTTTATCTTTGCTCGTTCTGGAGATATTTAGAAATACCCGTTTGCGAAACTGCCCCTTTCGGGGGCTATAGCCCCCTTAGGGGGCATTTTTGAGGTCATGTTTATAGAAACTTTTTTCATTTTTTTGGGTCGCAGAACGCGCTGGTAAATTATGGCAGGCTAATTTCGGGACACCCTGTATTGTATACTTTTAGAAAAATTAAAATACTTTGGTATATTTTATTTTCCAGGAATGTCACTCACAAGTGGCCATAGTGAGTGCCATTCTTTTGGAAAGGGAGGTGTAGAGGCTTAAGGCAGTAACCCTCTTAAGAATTATACTTTAATATTTAGGTTGCTTATTCAACAATTATTTATGTTTGGATTACTTGGCATTATTGCTATATTTGTAAAATGTAGAATATTGAACTCAATATACTTAAGAATTCCAAGGTGAATGAATACTGTCTCCTTTAATCGGCCCTACTTTCAACCATTACAATACGACGTCTGAAAAAAAAAGTAACGTCAGTTCCGTCAAGATATTTTTTTCTGAGAGAAGCTCAAATTTTCATTTGAGGAGATTTTTGAATTTAAATACACACCCGCCGCCACGTCCAAATCAAAAAGGTAGGCGATTAAGCTATTTTTATATTTTGGTTAATCCAACATTATATAAGTATTCTTCTCTTATAATAATAATAGGCCTCCTATGCCAAAACTAACCCCTATGTCCGGCGTACAGACAATTGTACCAAAAACTAGAACTACCAACACCAATTTTAGACAAAAGCCTTACTGAAGAAATTTCTAATATCGAACTTGATACCGATCAACACGATTTTAAAAATCACGTCGATTTTCAAACTGACTTACCACAACACGAAACTCAATATGACGCTTATGAAACCGATTATGACGAACAATTGTATGAAATCGAATCAGACCCAAATTTTCGCCCAACTCGAGAACAAAACATAGACATACATATAATGCAGTAAAATAGTATTTTTGGTAGGAAAGTTTTGGGGTAGTTTTGATTTTCTCCATTCTTTATGTTTTTTGGGGTGCTGAATCCGAATCTGAGGTTTGCTAACAAAATTTCGTGACGCAACATTGAAAAAAAAGCAAAGAAATGTAAAAAAGGTAATTTTGGCAGTTTTTTGCTTATAACTTGAAAACTATCAATTTTTTGGAAAAAACACCTCTATTGTAAATGAAAGTATATAAAATTTCCTTCAAATGTAATCCTTTCTTTATTTTTCTCCGACGAACCATTCGGGCTCAATCGGTAGTTGAAAAGTGGTGTGTTTTATCTATTTCCACAAAAACCCATTTTTATATGCCAAAATCTAATTTATTATCAAATATCATTATATTCACCACTTTATTTATGTGTTGAGGTTGAGGCTCTTCGATGGCAGAAGGTTCTTGCTGAGGCTCCTCGATGGCGGAAGATCTTGGCAGAGGATCTGGTTCTTCCACAAACAGTATAGGATATTGAGCTGGAAAAAAAGAGAAATCGTGAAAAAACATTAACTTGTGATTTTGCGACCTTCCACATCGTGTGATTGTTCTTCTTGGTCTCTTTCTTCGGCCCTTTCTTCGACTATCTCAACGCTGTCCTCCGGGCGCTTGACGTTTTCACAAAACCCGTTGCATGTTGTGCATATTGGAGAGCAATAAAGCCCTGTTTTCCTGCATCCACAATTTCGCTGGAAGCCTTTCTTGCATTTACAAGAAACGCGCTGAAGTATTGAGTCCGGTGCTGGTTTGGACTTGGTTGTAACGGGTACAAGACCACTCTTGTTTTTTTCCATCCCCACTCGTTCGGATCTCTTTGCGGTTCATTGAATATGGTTTGTCCAGATAACCACTGCTGCACCTGAAAGTAAACTCGCAGTGAATGTTCTCGTGGGGAAGCTTCAGTGGGAGGTAGTGCGGCAATGTTGGGTTTGCTTTTGTAAGATGACGATATATAGTGCCTGTATATCTCAAATCGTTTAAACCATAATACTCTCGGCCTTTCCCATACGAAGCCATGAGAAACATGTTGCCTGCTTGGGCAATCTCGTCCTGGTGAGCTCGAGGGTCTTTGAAAGCCTCAATAACTGGTACCAAATCATTGTTCTTTTGCAGGACTTAAATAATAATTAGATCAAAGTCCACCCGCCGACTCGGCAGAATCTGCGGGTATAAGTATAGCTTAGTTTCCAAGCTAGGTATCAGTGGATCCCGCTTTTCAGCAGCCACTAGATCGCCAACCACCCCCGAGCTAAAACACATAATAAAAACTTTAGAAAACCTTTATTCTCCAGAACAATTAATTTTTTCTTTAAATTCAGATATTCATCGATATTATGATGTTCTAAATATGGAATCTTATTACTCAGACTCAAGAATAGTTTTTGTGATATTTGTATATTTTCCGATAATATTTCCCGACAAATTTTCATATTTTCTATTCCCACAAAAAATTCCACGACCATAATTCCCAAAAATACCTATCTGATCATGAACGAGAATTTCTACCAATACGTATCGCTTCCTTGTATCAATCTGCATCCCGGATACTACTGTCCCAAAAATGCCCTGATCAAAGGAATAAACAAAGAAAATTGCATCTTTCAATTACTACAACTATCATCTACTCCGAAGAACTGCCAACTCATCACTGTGCAAGTAAACGAAGAATTTATATAAGAAATCGATGATTCCCACTATATCGGAATTTTTACAAATATAACAAAAATTCAAACTCTCTGCGAAACCACAGACTTTATTACCTTGAATGGAAACTACCTAACAAATATTCCTCCCGGATGTTGCTTGAAGTTTAAACATTATAATTTCGTAAATGAGAAATCTAGAAGTCAAGGCCAACCCCTACTTTTACCAGCAATAAAAATCGCTACTACGGAAATCTCAAGAAAAATACCGACCCTTAAACTACATGAGATACGGTTGGACGAAATACACAAATTACAAATGGATCAGAAACGACTTACACCGATCGAAGAAGAAAAAAACACGAATTATACAAATTTATGGACTTTTCCAATTTAAGGATTGATACTGATTGTAATAATTCTATACTTAATTAGTAATAGAACAGTATTTTATTAGTTTCTCAAAATACAAAATTATGTCAATGCTGACAAATATATGTTATTATATTTCTAGGCGATGGCCAGGTATAGGTAAGTATTATTAGTAGGTACAGAAGGTACTTAACTAATATCACACGCCCTTCTTTTCAAAGGTTAAGTCTTTCAGGCTTCTTTACTTCTCTTGCACTTCTTCTTCGTTTCTCTCCCAGTCTTGATCGTTGGAGCTTGATACTTCGTCTTCAATGACATTGCTCTTCTCTTGCACTTCTTCTTGTTTATTTTCACAATGGTAGTCTGAAGACTTCAGAAGCTGGCAAAATGAAAAATCATCGTCATTTTGAAAATTGTTAGTTAAGATTTCTTGATTATCTTTTACTATTTTAAGAACTTGTCTATTTCTTCTAAATCTTCTTCCATATTCATCTTCAATAATATAATCACGATGATTTAAGCATTTTATAATAACGGCATTACTGCATTCTTTATTTTCGTTTTGCATTAATATTTTTTGTCCCGCATGAAGGTCTTTAAGGTTTTTTGTATTTTTATCAAAATAATATTTTTGGACGTTTTGATTATGTTTCAAAGTAGTTTTTATTTGTTCTAGGTTTATAGGAATAGGATGTAAAAGTTCAACTGGTAAGATAGTACTGGTTCTTCTTCCAAATATTATTTCAGCTGGTGCAGGTAAATTTGATCTTGGATAATGGGGGCTTGAAGTAGTTAGTTCTAGATTATAATATTTTGCAAACGTTTTAAAATCGTGGGATATAAATGGTTGTCCATTGTCAGAAAAAATTTCACTAGGAAGTCCAAAAGAACAAAAAATATTTTTCAGTGTAGATATTACGACAGAAGATGATTTATTAGGAATTTTGTTACAATAAAATTTATTCCATTAAAAAATTTGAAATCGATTCCAATTTTTTGCCAAGGATATTCTGGTATTTCATGAGAAAGCATTGGTTGCTTAGGGTTACTTTTAAAATATGACAATGAAAATACAAACTTTTCTATATCTGCCATCATTTTTGGCCAATAAAAAGCATCTCTCGCAATGTTTTGACATGAATTTACTCCTTGGTGGGCTTTATGTATAAGTTCCAAAAACTCTTGTCTCATAGCGGTCGGAATAATGAAACGTTTTTTAAAATAAAGTAAATTATTTGATTCAAAAATGTCATGACGTATTGTCCAATAATCCTTAAGTTCTGAATTAATTTTTAATTTGTGTTCTGGCCAATTATTTAAAACAAAATATTTTATTTGCTTTAAAACATTATCGTTCGAAGTTGCCTCTGTTATGCGTTTGATATTATCATCAGATGTAATTATTATTGAATGAACAATTAAATTATACTCTAAATCTTCTGTGTCAAAAGAGTCATTATTTGGCTCTCTACTTAAAGTATCTGCAATTTGCATTTTTTTCCAGGAACATAATTCAAATGAATGTCATAACGTAATAAATGCATCATAAGCCTTTGAATCCGTGGCGATAAGTCTTTTATTGGTTTTCTTAACTATGCCAAGTAAAGGCTGATGATCCGTTTGGACAGAAAAAGTACGACCAAATAAATAATAATTAAAACGTTTGCAGCCAAATACAATAGCTAAAAGCTCTTTCTCAATTTGGCTATACTTTTTCTGTGCACTGTTAAGCGAAACAGAAGCAAACTCCACTGGATGATCATCCTGTAGAATTACTGCTCCCATTCCATATTCGCTAGAATCTACAGTTAAAATAATGTCTTTATTTCGATTGTAATATGATAAAACAGGAGTTTTAGTTACAAGTTCTTTTAAATATACAAAACAACTTTCTTGTTCAAAATCCCAAATCCACTCATTTTTATCACTCAGAAACTTTCTCAAGGGATATGTTAATTGTGAAAGGTTTGAAATAAATTTTGCTAAATAATTAATCATACCCAAAAATCTCTGTATTTTTTTTTATTTTTTGGGTTATCCATTAATGTTATAGCCTTTATTTTATTTTTATCAGCTTTTATGCCCTTAGCATTTATAATATGCCCCAAAAATTTTACCTCTTGTAATCCAAATTTAGATTTTTCCTTATTTATTGTTATACCTTCATCGGATAACCTTTTTAGCACTTTTTCTAAATTGGTATTGTGATCACTCTCATTTTTTCCAAAAACTAGTATATCATCGAAATATACTATTACGCCAGTCATATTTTCTAAAATGGATAAAATAATTCTTTGAAAAACTTCTGGTGCATGAGAAATACCAAAAGGCATTCTTAAATATTTATACCTACCAAAAGGAGTGGCTATTGTGCAAAGATCTGAACTGTTCTTATCCAGAGGAATTTGAGAAAAAGCTGAAGAACAATCCAAATTTGAATAAAATTTTGAGTTATTTAATTTAGAGAATAGATTATTAAAATCAGGAATTTGATAATATTCTCGAATAATATATTTATTTAAAGGTCTAGGATCCATACAAACTCTAATATCACCATTCGATTTGTTAATAATTATTACTATAGGATGCACCCATTCTGTAGGTTTTATAATTTTTTTGATTATTCCTTGAGATTCAATTTCATCTAGTTTTTGTTTTAATTTATCTTTAATTGAATATGGAATTTTACGGGCTGAACTTATTTTTGGAGTAGCATTTTCAGATAAACTAATTTTACATTTCCAATTTTTTACTCTTCCTAAACCTTCAAACATGTGTTTATATTGCATTATAATTTGGGTTAATTTTTCGTTTTCTGATAATTCAACATCATGAATTTGATTTGGTTTAATTACACCTAATTCAATTGCACCTTTAAGACTCAAAATAGATTGTGAGTGATCATTTTCCAATATAAAAAATGGTAAATTATTGTCAACACCTCTATATATGCAATATAAATCTAAAAATCCCATTGTTGGAATATTGTGACCAGAATACGATATTAACATTGCTAAACTATTTTTTGGAGTGCTTTTGTAAGACAATTTATTAAAATCAGTATGATTTAATATATTAACGTCACTACCTGTGTCTACTTTTAATTTAATGGACGTACCATTTATGAAAACATCTATTTGCCATGTTACTGCATGTATATTTTGTCTTACAACTGTCCAGACAATACCACTAATATTATTATATTCCTCATCATTTTTATATACATTTACTGAACATATCTGTTTACGTTTATTTTGATTGTTATCATTGATAACAAGAACTTGATTTTCTTGTTCATTAACTTCATGAATCTGTATTCGTTTTTTACAAAAATTATAAAAATGTCCTCTCTGTCCGCAATTATTACAGAATTTCATAAAAGCTGGACAACAATTAGATATATGTAATTTTCCACAATTGAGACAACTAATGTTTGATTGAGGTAAATGTCGAGATACTTTTGGCCTAAAATTATTAATATTCGATTTGGAAAATATGAAGACTTAACAGTGGAAGATACATTTGATTTAAAACTGTTGCCTTTTTTATGAAAATTTTGATTAGAAATGGTACATATACTATGCAAATCATCATTTATAATTTTTTTGTGTTCTTTGGCTAATTTCTAAATTTCTATAAATATCAATGGATTCTATCAAAGAGAGATTAGGTTTTTGTAACAATGAAGCTTGTACTTTCCTATCATAAATACCTAATATGATCCTATCTCTCAAAAGTATATCATTATCTTTAAATTCACAAGGTAAAATTAAAGTTTTAAGATCTGTCAAAAATTCGTCAAACGTTTCTGAAGAGGATTGATTCCTGCTGAAAAATTTGAAATGTAAAAGAACACTATTTTTAACCGGTGTGCAAAATGATGAAAATTTTTTGAAAATTACCTCGAACTTTTTAGCATCTTCCAAATTATCATACTCAAAGGTATTATAGATCCTCAAGCCCTCATCCCCAATCAGGATCAATAACATCGCAATTTTAACTTCATCTTCTTTTTTACCAGCACCACTGGCTTTTATAAAAATATCAAATTTCTGGCTCCACAGTTTCCAATTTTCTGCCACATTATCTTGGAAATTCATCGGAGGAGGTTCTCTTGCTCCATGTGAGCTATCCATATTTAATCAATGCGCGGTTCGCCGTACGCTGCCACCATGTAATAATTCTATACTTTATTAGTAATAGAACAGTATTTTATTAGTTTCTCAAAATACAAAATTATGTCAATGCTGACAAATATATGTTATTATATTTCTAGGCGATGGCCAGGTATAGGTAAGTATTATTAGTAGGTACAGAAGGTACTAAACTAATATCACACTGATTGTCGTAGTTTATGCGATCATTGTGAAAATCAAGAAAACCAGAAATAGACGACGCTCTGCGGACGCCACACGTAGCCAACCGGAAGAAGACGCATCTCAAACCAGCCCTCGTATATTTTTGAAAAATATACTTCAATTTGGCAATGGAGGAGTTATAACATTAAAAAATATAGTAAAATATAATATGTAAAATTCACTATTCAGCATATCATTTGTCGCATGTATGCCTTTTTACTTGTTAATCGTATTCAGTCTCGACATAGCCGTTGTACGGGTTACATCCTTGTAATAAAAAGAAAATAAACGTTTTTAAAAAGCAGTCCAGAGAACTTAACTTGCGCCAACTTACTAGCTATCCACCAACAAAATCAATTTTAAAGTTAGATACGATTATGAAATTACATACAAAAAAGGAAAAGCTAATACTAATGCCGATTCATTATCTGGTATTCAACTAAAAGAAAGTGACTTCCATTAATTTCTTATTTTATGATATTGATAAAGAATACTAAGAATTTAAAAAAATGAAGAAAGTAATAATAATAAATCCGTTTAATTTTTAATTGGGTTTTTCGCCACCAAACTGATTGAAAGACAACTTTTTCAAGTTGCCTGGAAAATTCATAAATTCTTAACACTAAATGAACGAAACTTTAAACGTGTAACTCAAAAAATAACTTCAACAAATTTGTTTTCTGAGCTTTCGGAGGATAAATCTTCCTCCTTTCTCAAAGATCATGTCACGTCAAAGTGAAGTGACAGATTAATAAATTTCAGGTTAAAATGTCATGACAACAGAAACAATAGCCTAGCCACCTGCCTGATATTGAACCCTGTGTTTTATCTAATTATCTATACTAACTTCTCTTTGAATAAGTGGTAATAATATTTTACTGAATTCCACTGAACACTCAGCAACACAGTTGCCCGTATTTCTTAGAATAAATGCAGATTCTTTAATTTTTCGTCTATTTCCTACTTCTTCTTTTAGAATTGGTTTGGAACTATCCCACAATATCCTATGATTGTTATTAAAGGAATGTTCACATATTTTTGACTTCGAAATTTGATTTTGCCTGATATAATTTTTATGTTCTTTTAAACGAACGTTAAATGGCCTACAAGTCTCCCCAACATAGAACTTTCCACATTCACAAGGAATTTTATAAATGCAATTTTTTGAACTTTGAAACTCATTAAATGGTTTTGTTTTAACTAGCATCGATCTTAATGTATTTTTGGTTTTAAATACTGTTCTCACATTAAAACGATTGCCTATACGCTTTAGCTTATCTGACAGTCCAAGAAAGCTCAGAAAACAAATTTGTTGAAGTTATTTTTTGAGTTACACGTTTAAAGTTTCGTTCATTTAGTGTTAAGAATTTATGAATTTTCGAGGCAACTTGAAAAAGTTGTCTTTCAATCAGTTTGATGGCGAAAAACCCAATTAAAAATTAAATGGATCTGTTTGCGCCACAAATAAATTTTAGAAAATATCTAGAACAAAGGTATGGGCTTAACGTTTGCAATAATTTCAGATTATTATAGAAGAAGTTTTTCAAATTATCTAACGCGAAAAATGGATTGACATATTTATGTAAATGTAGACAAGCCGATATTATACCAAAATTATTACGCCTAAAAGAACCTTTTACTAGTAGGAAATGCAGCAAAATATTGTTCAGATGTAGTATGATGCTGATAAGAGAAAGAATAAGAACCAAAGAAGTAACATAAACAAATTATGGGGGGATATAAATGAAATACAGGAAAATGTTAGGGAAAGTGTATCTTTCTATGATTTTAATTATATATCAAATTGTATCAGCATAAGCTATAATAGGCATTTTGATAGAGTCAAACTTAGACAGATTAACAAATTCCGAAGATTAGTTGAGGAAAAGCATAGTGAGGAATTCAATCAAATAGACAATGATTTTGTCAACAGAACAGTAATTAATTTATCTAACAGAGAACTTACCATTTCAGAAAAGTTAGTTTTGGCAAAAGGGTTAAATTATTTTGTTGTTGACAACAAAATTTCTAAGCTTGACATAGTAGCATCGGTAGAGGAAACAGCTCAAGCATTACCTCAGGAATTAGGTCAAGAATTTAGAGTCAGGTCAAAAATAATCTTATAAAAAGATTTTAAACCAAGGTCAAATATTTCAAAGGAAGAAAAAGTAGCAATTAGATCACTTAAATCAGATAGGATAATTAAAATATTACCAGAAGATAAAGGAAATGCAACTGTTATTTTAGAAAAAACTGTATATGATAATAAATTAAATCATTTATTAAATGAAGGAACTTACAAGAAGATAAACAAAGACCCTACAACTTCAATAGAAACTAAAATATACAAAACACTGTATAAATACCGCGAACAAATGACACAGAGACAAAGGACACTCTTAACTCCGCATCATTCAAAACCTCCACACTTATACGGATTACCAAAAATACACAAAACTAACATTCCTCTTCGCCCCATTGTAAGTTCAATAAATTCGCCATGTCATTCGTTAGCAAAATATTTACTTAAAATTGTTAATCCGTTAGTAGGAAACTCAAATTCATTTATCAGAAACAGTAATCATTTTCTAGAAAAAATTAGGGAACATCAATTTCCGGATAATTATATATTAGGTAGTTTTGATGTGGTTAGTCTTTTTACAAATATCCCTGTTGACAAATCATTGAATATTTTACGCAGAAAGTTAGAAAGTGATCAGACTTTAGTAGAAAGGACAAATTTGAATATAGATGCAATATTAGAACTAACAACACTATGTGTTAAAACCACTTATTTTCAACTAGGAAATGAATTTTACCAGCAGGAATTTGGAATGGCTATGGGGTCTCCTTTATCACCATTCATAAGCAATTTATTCATGGAAGATTTTGAACAAAATGAATTGACTAGATATGTTCACCAACCTAATGTTTGGTGGCGATATGTAGATGACATATCGTGGGTCCAATATTATATTGTTCTATCAGCAGATTTGGCGCTAAATGAGTTTTTGACGTTATGATGTAAATTTAAGCATACTGTTCTATCTGAACCAGAATTGCTGTGAAAATATGGCACAGAAGTACGACAAACAATAATATTATTATGTTCTATGTACGTAATTCAAAAATCATTTAATATTATAATGTTCTAACAAACCCACCAATCAGGTCTCAGAATGTCGAGCTGTTAGAACAATATAATACTTTCCAGCTGCAGTGCTTCCAGAAGTGCGTCGTCTGTGATTGTTTATCGTTTAAGTGATTACTTCACCCATTTCATTCAAAAATGAGTGACACTGAGATCCCGTAAGTAACATAATACTATATTACTATAAAATAATTATAAAATATCCAAAGGATACCTAATTTTTGAAGTAGTTTGTGTCCTAACCTCAAAATTCGTTCTAATAGAATATTATAATACTAATCGATTTCTACAACTCTGTTGCATTAATATGCAGTACTAAACATGCTTTTAGAACTCTTTCTCAAGAAATATTTTTTTTTAGTTACACACCTCTTTCTCTATTTCTAGCTGCTGCTCAACAAGCTTGGACATTTCAAATCAGATGGAATACATTGAAGATAGTGACGACTATGTGCCTTCAGATTCAGAACATGCAAATTATGAAACAGGTATGTCCTACACTGTTTTCTATAATACGGGGGAAAATGTATTGATTATTCCGTCTTTCTTAGACCTGGGTATCGAGATATCTACCGAAGTACATGAAGATGAAACAGGAGAAATTGCTGACGAAGAAAACACTAATCAAGAACGCCAGGGAAACATGGATGTAGCAACAACTACTGACAACGGTCAAAAGCTAACTAGGAAGCGGAAACGAAAATCCGAAACATGGAAGATGAATGTTAATAAGGTGTTATGTCAATCAGGCAAAGAATATCGAGATGTGAAAGGTTATATTCGAAAGCAAAGATGCTTAAAAACTCTTAAAAATTGTGAGGCAAACTGTAAATTTTTATGCTCAAAAAAAATCAGTCAGCATGAAAGAGAAGAGATTTTCAAAGGATTTTGGGCATTGACGAATAACTCTAAATTGCATTTTTATGCAAAAAATACAGAAAGATTCACCAAACTTCGTACACAGACTTCTAAAGAACACTCTCGTAGGAAATATTCCTTCAAATATTATTTTCACATCGCTGATGCAAAGATACGTGTTTGTAAGATATTTTTTTTTGTCGACGCTGGATATTAGTCAACAAAGAATAAACTATTTTCATGATAAAAAGAAGGATAGTGTAACAGGAATTCCATTGACATCTCAACAAGGTCGTCACCCTAAGAAAACAATAAGTGCCATAAGTAAGGATGTTGTTCGCTTACACATCAGCCAAATCCCAAGAGTCGAATCGCACTACTGTAGGGTAGACACAAAAAAAGAGTATGTTGATGGAGTCCTGAACATGAACAGACTATATTCACTCTATACTGAGTTTTGTGCAGAGAAAGGAGTAGAACCAGTTAAGAAACATATTTATAGCAATATTTTTAACTACGAATATAACATTGAATTTTTAAAGCCAAAGAAAGACCGCTGTGATGTTTGTGAAGAGCATGGCTTGAAAGAAAAAAGTGGTATATTAAGCAGTGATGAACAGCGCAGCTGGGAAAAGCACGAACTGGGGAAACAAGCAGCAAAACAAAATCGTGATGTAGATATAAGATGCAGTGAAGATCAAGAAACTGCTATTATATGTTTTGACCTTGAAAACGTTTTTGCATTACCACGATCTAATATTTCGTGTTTTTTTTATAGCAGGAAACTGAATGCTTATAACCTAACTGCACACCGCAGTTTACAAAAACAGGCATACTGTTGTATTTGGAGTGAAGGAACACACGGCAGGCAAGGGAGCGATATAGCTTCAGGTTTAATAAAAATATTAAATAGGGTACTTGTTGACTTTCCTCAAGTTAGAAAGATTATCCTCTGGTCGGATTCATGTGTTCCGCAGAATAAAAATTCGATAATGAGTTTGGCATTAATGAAATTCTTGGAACAGCATCCAACCATCGTAGAGATAATACAAAAATTTGGAGAACCTGGTCATAGCAGCATACAAGAGGTGGATAATTTGCACAGCCAAATTGAAAG
This sequence comes from Pseudeuparius sepicola, assembly GCA_963920635.1. NCBI lineage: Eukaryota > Metazoa > Arthropoda > Insecta > Coleoptera > Anthribidae > Pseudeuparius > Pseudeuparius sepicola. The sequence goes on from OY987305.1 coordinate 39,017,613, forward strand.
AAGATTCGCTGGATTAGATATATTCAGTCCCTTAGGTCTTTTGCGCTTATTACCGGCTGTAAATCAGAAAAAGCCATTCAAAGTATTTCACATGAGATATACTGATTTCAAGTTATACAAAGAAGCATCTCAAATATTCAACTTCAAAAAAGTGCCATATGCAAGTTTAAAGCAAATAAAATATTGCAGTAAAAATCCAATGAAACTGTTTTACAAACTTACTCATTATGATGAGTCGTACACTGAAGTACCAATATTTCCTACAAGTAAAACCAGACTAAGTTCTGTTTTGTCTTCGGTATTGTTACCAGATATTCGCACTGCACCTGAGCCAAAAACATGTCTCCTGCCTTTTGCTAAAGTTGCTGATCTTACAAAATTATTTAAGTTCATGCCACCTGTTGATGTGACTTTCATTAAAACAATGTTCAAACAATTTAATGATGCTGTAATATTCAAAAAAGAGCAGAAAAAGTCGACAAAGGGAAAATAATTAGTTGTGTAGTTGAGTTGGAAAAATGCTCTTGTTTGTTTTTGTTGAATTATGGAAGGTTTATTTTAGTCTTAAAGAAAGTCTATTCTGTTAGAACATTTTTGGAACATATTGTTAAGTTTACCGAAATAACTAAATAAAAATGTTCTATTAGCAATTGGTTGTTTATTATTTAATAACCTTCGAGAAACTTTGTTTGAAACAAAATGCTAACATTTAATACTGAAAGAAAATAAAACAGATTACACGAGTCAAGCACAAAATAACTTTACAAAATGTCAATAAAATCGCATTGTGAATTTTAAAAACACAATTTCTCAAAAGATAGTTTTATTCTGTTAGAACACTGTAATACTCGACCCACGATATTTGTTATATGGGAACATGGAGTAGATGAGTTAAATTCATTATTAAATTTTATAAACTCTCAAGAACCTTCTATTAAATTTACCTTAGAAATTGAAAATAATAATGAATTACCTTTCTTAGATGTTTCTATACTGAAATCAGATAATATAGAAACTAGTGTCTATAGAAAACCAACACATACTAATAGATATCTCAATTTCAACTCCAATCATCATATTAGTGTTAAAAAAGGAGTAATTAAAAGTTTGTATGACAGGGCTAGAACGATTTGTTCTAATAACACAAAATTTGAGGAGGAAATTAAACATATAAAACATGTTCTTGAGAAGAATAGTTATCCTATTGAATTTGTTGAGCGAGTTTTTCAGGATTGCCAACAAAATAACAATGCTAATAGAATTAGAGAAATAAATCTGGTGGACCGACCAGTAAATTTAATAATTCCCTATATTCTTGGACTGTCAGATAAGCTAAAACGTATAGGAAATCCTTTTAATGTGAGAACAGTATTTAAAACCAAAAATACATTAAGATCGATGCTAGTTAAAACAAAACCATTTAATGAGTTACAAAGTTCAAAAAATTGCATTTATAAAATTCCTTGTGAATGTGGAAAGTTCTATGTTGGGGAGACTTGTAGGCCATTTAACGTTCGTTTAAAAGAACATAAAAATTATATCAGGCAAAATCAAATTTCGAAGTCAAAAATATGTGAACATTCCTTTAATAACAATCATAAGATATTGTGGGATAGTTCCAAACCAATTCTAAAAGAAGAAGTAGGAAATAGACGAAAAATTAAAGAATCTGCATTTATTCTAGGAAATACGGGCAACTGTGTTGCTGAATGTTCAGTGGAATTCAGTAAAATATTATTGGCACTTATTCAAAGAGAAGTTAGTATAGATAATTAGATAAAACACAGGGTACAATATCAGGCAGGTGGCTAGGCTATTGTTTCTGGTGTCATGACATTTTAACCTGAAATTTATTAATCTGTCACTTCACTTTGACGTGACATGATCTTTGAGAAAGGAGGAAGATTTATCCTCCGAAAGCTCAGAAAACAAATTTGTTGAAGTTATTTTTTGAGTTACACGTTTAAAGTTTCGTTCATTTAGTGTTAAGAATTTATGGATTTTCGAGGCAACTTGAAAAAGTTGTCTTTCAATCAGTTTGGTGGCGAAAAACCCAATTAAAAATTAAATGGATCTGTTTGCGCCACAAATAAATTTTAGAAAATATAATAATAATAAAGTTATAGAAGTTCAGATGAATTTATTTGAGATGCCCGAGAGGTCCTCTTTGGCACATTGTGTATCATCTGGTTTTAAAATGAGAGCTGGAATTGCTGCAAAATTTAAAGAAACATATAATGTTAAATGTTTGAAGAACCAAAATAAGTAAGTAGGTGAAGTGGCAGTTTTAAATGATAAAGAACGTTTTATTTACTATTTAATAACGAAAAAGGTATTTTTATGAGAAACCTACCATAGTGTTTTTAATTGTTTGAGAAATTTAAGGGACAATATAATTAAAAATAATGTACAATATTTAACTATGTCAAAAATTAGTCGTTGACTTGATCAATTAGATTGGAAAATGATTAATTTTATTTTAAAATTTGTACAAGTCGAAACAGTTATTTGCTATATAGATAACGAAGTTAACGCTATTGAAAATCAATCAGTTATAGGAAACGCCGGAGATATCTATAATGATATAAATCAATCTTTAATCCTGATTTAGTAGATTTTGATTATTTGCAACAAGTCGACAACTTAAATCCTCAAGAAATAATTATTACTTATGAAATGATTGATGAAAATTTAGAAAATGAAAATCAAAATATTCCCAACATTAAAATAATTTCAGATTTAAAGATTTTAGATTAAAAGTCACAGAAAAAATTGAAGCGCTTACTGAAGATGGAAATGAAATCTAAACTATTCATTCTGCTAGAGAAAACCCAATTTTAAGTATCCCAATTACCCAAAATAATTTAACTACGCAAATTATATTCAAGATTGTGGAAGATACCATGTTATTAAAACACACCCTTTTGCACCCAAAACTAGACTAACTGTCACTTTAACAACAAAAAATTACGCTTATGAATTAATTACATTTTTTCAAAGAATATTTATATCCCAAAACTTACTATTGTATAAGAAAAGCGAAAATGACCTAAAACCAAGAATTTGTTATTTATTAGCACAGACATTTAAAAATCATGCTTATAAATTAATATTTTCCAATATATTTCTAACGGACAACACTGAAAAATATCGCCAAGAAGAACTTTTAGTTTATCACCATGAAAAGAAAACGTGTCATAGAGGTATTAACAAAACACTAATGGCTTTAAAGAAAGTATACTATTGGATAAATATGAAAAATGACAACATAATATATAAATAAATGCGAAATATGTAATAAATAATAAATTCGATAGAAACCCACCAAAAATTAAATTTGCATTTGCGCCTACTCCCTCGCAACCTTCCGACTCAGTGTAAATGGATATATTTCAAGCATTGGGAAAGAAATTTTTACAATAATCGACGTTTTTTCAAAATGTGCACAAGCTCATTTCTTAGTTGTCGGAAAATTTAGAAAAGGAAAATTTTAAGGAAACTGTGGTGCAAGAGATAACGGTTTAGAAATTAGGTGTTAGGAAAAAGAGAGGCTAGGAGAAACTATTAAAGGGTGAAGAAAAATTCCATCCAAAAATGGAGGTAAGTAGGCAAGAAAATTAGGACTTATTTTTATTAAAGAATTTTAAAATGTCAAACGAACAAGTGGAGGCAATGGCAGCGGCAAACGGCACGGAAGGTGAGGTAAGAGGGGAAGTAGTAGTAGTAGACATGTACCAGGTACGGCCATAAAAATGTTCATAGACGCGAGGCAGAGATACGGGGAAAGCTGTCGCCAATTTTTGACTAGGCTTAAAATTTTAGGAAACAGGACCGTAAAGTTTGTAGATGACCCGGCAAAAACTCAAGTGCTGTAAGAAAAATTAGAACAAATTCAAGCGAGGAAAAGCTAAAAGATTTAATAAAGGAATACGTAGATATTTTTAGGGCACCTAGCGCAAAGTTGACGTGTACAACCAAGGTCAAGCATCGCATAATCACGGAAGACGTCCCACCAATTTCCAAAAGGCCGTATGGAGTTCCACATCATAGGAAGGGAATTCTAAAGAAGGAAATTCAAGAACTGTTAGACAACGAAATAATCGTGGAAAGTCAATCTCCATGAAGTTTTCCAGCCCTTCTGGTGGAAAAGTCTTTACACCCAGGAGAAGAGCCTCAATTTAGGTTATGCATTGACTACAGGGAATTAAATGCAATAAAAAAACAGATTTCTTTCCCTTACCAAGGTTACAGGACAACATTGACTTATTTATTACATGGCTGCAGTATTTTCAACGATGGATTTGGCTAGTGGATATTTCCAGGTGGAATTAGACGAGCGAGACAGAGAAAAAAGTGCTTTTTCTACACAGGAAAACCACTACGAGTTTAAACGTATGAGTATGGGGTTAAAAAAATACGCCCTCGACTTGGCAAAGATTAATGCACAATGTGTTTGCCACCCTAACTTGCAAGGAGTGCTTAATATTGTCACACAAGTTTACGTGGGAGACGCGTGGTGCAGCTTGAAGACTGCGCGCCTCCACCACGTGTCACAACAGAGTGCCTCCACACGGAGCCTTTACCATGTGGCGCACTACTTGTGTGTGCCGGAGGGTTGGATTAACCCTCAGAGCTTGCCGGGATCACTGGGTGCGGGAGTCGCGAAGCGCAGAAGAAAGACAGCAGGTACAAACTAGAATGATGTTTATTTTGCACTCACAGATATGCCTCTAACAGTATCTGGACCATGGCGGGGGTAGCGCGGACTGTGGACCGACGCGACCGATAGTACGTGGAAGTGACCGGGACGCGAGCTGCGCCCTTGACCCGACGGCGCGGTGCCGCTGTTGACCCACTGACGACTTCAACAGTGCCCAGGGGCGCTGTCGTCTGCCCCTCGGAGCCCGACCTGAACAAGGAGGCTACTTAAGCGGGATCCATTGCCAGGTCAGACCACCGAGGGTGGTCAGTGATCAAGTAGCTGCTAATAAGCGGGGCTTACTGATGCCCAGCCTGTGGCTGGTGCGGGATTTATACTCGCAGATTTTGCCGACTCGGCGATTGGACTTTGATTTATCTAATGTTTATCTTATCGAGTAATCCTCGTATATTTTGTTATTGATTGCCTCCCGTATTTGTATAATGCTATCTTTATTTGTTATGATTCAGTAGAAGTAAGTTTGAATGGTTTGGTCATCGGTCCACAGATGTCACTTTGTTGACACATGCCCCCCTCCGGAAAGCCTTGGTCCCCAAGGCCAAGATACTGTCATATTACAAAATAAGTTTTTTACAATAAATTCAATAATAAAAGAGAAAAATACAACTTTTTGTGATTTTTTAAATGAAGCTTACAATCTAGAACCCGAAACACTCACTATCACGATTTTCTGGAGTCCATCAGCCCTACTGGTACAGTTCCTCAACACAATTTTCCACCATTTTCCGGCCATGTCCATTTTTCTGGCTCTCCTGGTACATCTGGCATTGTTTTGGGCTGATGTTCCTCGTGTAGTGGGTTGTTTTGTAAACATGAAACATAAAACAAAAATAATAAGAAACTTGTTTGGATTATTCTATACTATCATTGCTTATATTACGGGGTCGGAAAAATTTTTCCCGTGTGTGTGCATCACTATGAAGCGTAAGTATTCATTTAATATATTTATTATTATCAAATTTTTCCCGAAATTTTTTCAGCACATCAGGAAAAACTGTTCTGCTGTTCTGTCTTGCTCATTTTTCTCTGGGAATAACCCTGACTACTACATGGTAAGTTAAAAAATATCCTATAACTTATATGATTCTATCATTTTTCCTATTTTTTAGGCTTGACCAAGATTGTGCTTCATTTGGCCGGAATTCATCCTACATTCCTATTTTTTAGGATTTATTTTAGCGATTGGGTACGTTGCCCTGTAATACATATTTATTTTCTCTACTTCTCTCTGACTTATTGGAGCCAGTTCTGACAAATTTTAATTATTAATTAATTATGCCCTAGATAGGCGATATATTTATAAATTCCTGCTAGTAGTAATATTTCAATAACCTAATTCCTAATTAATTCATTTATTAGTTACCTTTAGGAAGTACTGGGAAAAAAAAGTTTTATGCTGTGAATTTACTTGCAAGAAACATTTCTTAGTAACCTAATGGCCATCTCAGTTACTCAGACCTGTCTCTAGTAAGTCGTTTTTATTTATTTAACCTAATCCGGTCCTGCAAAAAGAAATAATAATTGGGTTTCCTTCCTTTCGGTCTACTCTTCCCTAAAAACGAACTTAGTTACCCTGGTACCATCTTATAATCTAGAAACCCTATACTAAAAAAATCTTAAAGTGCACTACTAAAAATAAAAAATAAAAAATGTTCTACAAACTGTTTTCTACGGACTATACAAAATCCTCGGGTGATGCCCTCGCCTCTAGCGTCACTGCAAGCTCAGCAGTTTTCGCCGTGGCCTCGTTGTCGCTTTTGCCGTCGGCCCGTAGTACTGCGCTCGGGATTCGGACGACATACTCGCGTTCTCGTAGGACATCTGGTGCTGGGGCTACCATCTCGGGGTTGCTGGCTTCCTCCCTGGCTGTGCGTCGCCTTCGAAGGTATCCTGTGACTGTTTTCCACAGAGTGTACAGGATAATCGCCGCAAAAACAGAGTAGGTGAGATCAAATAAAGCGTTATGGGGGGTGTGTTTTCGTTACAGGCTCTCACTGCCTGTGCAAAAATTGGGAAGGCTGGTGCTTGCCTATGGAAACTGTGGACTTCAGGGCTGGTCTGCGGTGTAGGTTGTGTCTGTACGGCTGAGAGTGATGCTGCTTGTCATACGTGGTAGTGCTCTGCTATTATTTTTTTGGTGTAAGTGAAAAATCGTCGAACCATGTACAGGTGAGTCCCGAACAAATGTTGTGAAATTTTTCTTCATCTCTGTCTCTCTTTTTTCTCTAGGTGTATGTCACTTGATTGATACTTGGTGACAACCAAATGCTACTTGTTCCAAAATGTCAATTGCTTGAATGCGATTTATGATATAGGTGAGTTGATACTTAAATATTATATTATTATGATTTCCTTCTGTCTTGTTTTTCCATTTAGTGGTCTTTTGAGGGTCTAATGTACTTTTTCTATCTTTTCCAGGTTATAGTTTCGTGGCTTCTGAACTTCTGATTTGGATAGCTCTCTTCTGTCGTGCTGACCTTGAACTGGACTACTGTATTGCTGTATTAATTTTTGTAAGTGCTTTTCTTTTTAAGAGTTACTATAATTTTGACTGAGAAATTTTTTCTCTCTTCTCTAGGTTATCTTCCTATCTGGCTGCGTGATGTGCTGAGATGTGGGCCCCTCCTCGAGTTACGTAGTACAATCTGTTGCTCGACCAACTGGATGTTTTTGGACTTTAGGTAATTATGCTTTTTATATTTAAATGTTTCAAAATACATGTGTACTGGCCTATTACTTGACATTCCTTTCTTCCTCATTTTTAATTATTTTATTTACTTTAATTATCTTCACTTTGACTCATTTGGTCATTGTCTTCCGTATCTTCCGTTCCAGCCGGCTCAATAGGCTCTGTTGCTGTCCACGGGTCGTTGTAGGGTAGGATCCTACTTACGTGGACTACGTCTTTCTTCTTCCCGTTAATTTTTTTCACTTCGTAGTCCACTTCTCCTATCTTTTTTATTACTTCGTATGGGCCGAACCATCGAAGCAAGAGTTTTTCGCTCCTTCCCACTTTTTTAATGGGGATAAAAATCTTCACTCTGTCCCCTGGGTTGAATTCCAAATCCCTGTGGGTTCTGTCGAACCTTTTCTTGTCTGCCTGTTGCCTTTTTCTTATATTATCGACTGCTAAGGCTCTTACGGCTAGCGCTTTATTTCTTATATCTATTGCCGTCGTGTTGCATTCTATTGATTGTAATGCTGCTTCTGACGGTAAGACTGCTTCTCTAGCGAACATCAACATAAAAGGGTTGAACCTTGTTGTGTCCTGTACTGCGGTATTATATGCGAATGTCACATAAGGCAAATAGGTGCACCAATCTCTTTGCTCGGTATTGCAATACATTGACAACATGTTCGCTAGGGTTTTATTGAATCGTTCTGTTAGACCATTGCAACAGGGGTGATATGCAGTGGTAAATTGGCTGTGACTGCCCATCAATTTGACTAGTTCCTGCACTAGTTCGGACTGAAAAACTTTTCCTCTATCGCTTAAAATTTTCTTTGGGACTCCATAAATTAAAAATACTCTCTCTAATAAAAATTTAGCCACGGCTTCGGCTTTGCCGTTTCGTAACGCAGCTGTTATCGTATATCTGGATGCGTAGTCCGTCGCAACTACTATTGTTGTTTTCCCTTTCTTGCTTTTCCTAAAAGGTCCCAATAAGTCAATTCCTATTCTATCCATTATTGTTCCCACTGGCATGGGTTGTAACATCCCAGGCTTTTTCAGGTACGGCTGTCCTTTCCTTGCCTGGCAGTCTGGGCATCCCTTGACGAATTTTTCAATGTCTTTGTCCATTTGAGTACAGTAAAATCTATCCCTTATTTTCTTCGTCGTTTTTGCGAGTCCCAAATGACCACTTGTTGGGGAGGAATGTAAGTTCCATAGTACTTCATCTACCAGTGCCCTTGGAACCACTACCACGTTCTTTATCGTATTTTGTATGCTTGCCGTTTTGTACAATATGCCATTTATTATTCTGAAGTTCTTTGCTCTTCGTCTATCCCCAATTGTGGCGTTCTCTGAGTTTTGATTTTTTATAATGTTAATTATTGCCTCAATGTCTTTGTCTTTGTCTTGTTGCTCTCTTAAGTGTTTATTTAGCCGGTTATTCGTGGTCTCATCTTCGCTTACAGAGTTTACTTGGTTTGCCAGCAAGAAGGTCGGGACTTCGTCGTTCTCTTCTGTGTTTTCTGCTTCAAAAACTGGATTGCGCGACATGCAATCGGCGTCGCTATGGAGTGTTCCTTTCTTGTACACTATGCGGTAGTCATATTCCTGTAGTTGGATTGCCCATCTTGCCAATCTGCGGGAGTGATCCTTCATGTTGTCTATCCAACAGAGCCGTCACTATTGTCACTGGTTTCCCATGTGACGAAGGCACTTTAGGCTCCAGAGTACTGCCAGGAGCTCTAGCTCACTTATAGCGTAGTTTTTTCTGCCTTTGAGAGACTTCTGCTAATATACGCTATTGGGTGGTTTATTCCTTCTTCGTTTTCTTGTAAGAGCACTGCTCCTATCCCCGTTGTGCTGGCGTCCGTGTGTAGCGTCGTTCCTTTGTGCGGGTTAAAATGTTGCAGAACTGGGGCTGTTGTCAGTGCTTTTTTGAGCTGGTCAAAGGCGTTCTGTTCTTTCTTTCCCCAGATTTTTCTTTGTTATTTCGTGTAATGGTCGTGCTATTGTAGCGAATCCTTCGACAAATTTTCTATAAAAGTTGCATAGTCCTAAAAAACTTTGTACATTTTTTACAGATTTTGGTGTAGGAAATTTATTCACCGCCTCCAATTTTCCTTCATCTGGTAGTGTTCCCGTAGAATTTACCTTATAACCCAAAATCTTTGTCTCTTCTTTTAGGTAGACGCATTTATTTGGTTTTAGTGTTAGGTTGGCTTCCCTTAATCGAATAAATACTTTCTCTAATTTTTCGAGGTGTTCCTCTACTGTTTTGGAAAAAATTATAACGTCGTCCAGATAAATCAATATATCTTTCCATTTTAAGTCCCAGAAAACCTTGTCTGCTAGTTCCCGGAATGTTGCCGGGGCGTTGCACAGGCCGAAACTTAAGACGTTGAACTCAAAACTTCCTTTTCCTTGTGCCACGAATGCTGTGTACGGCTTAGCTTTCTCTGCCACGGGTACTTGCCAGTATCCCGACAGTAAGTCCAGTGAGGAGAAATATTTTGCTCCCCCAAGATCAAAATGTCGTCAATCTGTGGCAGCGGGTAGCTTGATTTTTTAGTGACTCCTGTAGTCCACGCAGAATCTTGTGCTCCCGTCTGTCTTTTTAACCAGTACCACCGGACTTGCCCAGGGAGAGTGGCAAGGCCGGATGACGTCACATTCTAACATTTCATCTATTTGCTCGTCTATTACGTCTCTTTCTTTTTGCGAGACTCTGTAAGGTTTGCTTTTGATTGGGTCCTTGTTTTCCACGCAAATCTTATGTTCAGCCCAAGTTGTTCTTCCCATGTGCTTGGGGTGTTTCGCCAAAACATCGTTGTATTTCCTAAGTAGGTTTGCTATTTTGGTTCTGGTTTTTTCGTCGAGTATATTGTCTAGGTTATGGTCGCTTGGCGTTACTAAGTCATCTCTGGTGGTCGCTAGACAATAAGCCGCCCTATTTCTTGTGGGTTTACTACTTTTTTGTTCCGTGAAACTACTGCACTGGCCTATCTTAGTGAATTTATGTAGTTGGCTGTTTCCTTTACCTGTCCTTTGTATGTCGATAAACAACTTGTTTCTTCGGGTGTAGAGATGTGATGCGGGTAGCCATCCATTTTTATTAGGAGATTTTCGCTTATGTTAAATATTAGTGGTTGCTCGTTGGGCATTGACTCAGGTGCCTTGATTTCTATAGAGGTGACTCCTTCGGTTGATAGTCCCTTGCTGCACCCAGTTTGTATATTGGGGGCTCCTTTTGCAATTCTATACTCATGAACTCCGTTGCTACGTGCTTAGTTGATGGTTTTCTCATCTGTGGTTTCCAATTACATATCCTAATTTTGATGTCCGTGCCCTTGAAAATGTGGTAAATCATCGCCTTTACCGTGACCCAGTTAAGCTTATCTAGTCCGCAACCGATTCGCGGCATTGCGATGCTCTTGTGTTTATTGTTTATTAGTTCTGTTTTTAATGTGCTAATTGACCTGAATAGGTCTCGGTAAGTAGGTTTCTGGTCGTGTTTACTTTTTGTGACTAGATAAAATATGTTTCGTTTTCCAACTATTAATTTGGCTACTTCTCCTGGCTTCTTGTTTTGTTGTAATAACTCCTCTACTCTACCAAATTTTCTCCTGAATTTGTCGGCTATACCTTTCTTCATTGTAAAGTCCTTTGACACACAGTGTGCCAGGGGAGTAGGGGTTTTTACGTTGAACAAGTCGCGGTTTTCTTCTGTTATTGTATGAGTCATGCTCTCTTTCGTTATTGTTTCAATTGAATTTTCGAATTCTGCGTATTCTTTATTCATATCATTGTCTTCTTTTATTTTGTTACATATTAGTTGGATTTCCCGTAGGTCCTGTTCGTATTTATTTTTTGTTTGCCTTCCTGTGTTTAGTCGGATCGACGTGAATACCTGGCTTACTTCTTCTTTGTCCTGTCTTCTTTTTCCGTGACACCTAAGTCACGGAATACACTTAAGATACCTATCTTAAGTGTATTCTGAATCTTTCTTTAAATGTAACATGTCTTTTTGGGATGTTTATGACCGCTCTGTGCCTCTGTAAGAAGTCCATACCGAATGTCAGTGGGTATAGAATTGTACTACTGCTCCGCTTATTTTGCAGAAGTATGATCCATTTTGGCATGGGATTTCCATATCTTGTCTCGCGTTTCCTATCACCGGTATGTGGTGTTTATCTGCGGTTACCAGCGTACTTTTGGTAGCTTCCTTTTGAACCTGTTGAGCGACATCTGCCCTTATGATACTATACTGTATCTACTATAGCTTGCTGCTTTTTACCATTAATTTTAACTCTAATTTTTGCTGTTGTTGTCCTAAATTTGTGGCGACCTTGGGTGAGGACGACAGGTCGTCTTAGATTTGTCGTCCTTGGCCGTTTGGGTACACCTTTTGGCTGTCTCTGTAGTTTTGATGTGCCCTATTGTTTTCCTGTGGATACCAGTAGATATACTATGAGAGTTCTGGGCCACTTGCCCCATGTTAATCTCCATAAGGCCAGAAATGCGTGCATTTTGGCTACGTCACAGCCGAGGTCACGTGACATCACAGCTTGACCACACTTGACCTTAACGTGTGATGATTCTTGGAAGCCGGCCCCCACCCCTGACCCCACTCTTGCCGCTGTACGGCCCCCACTCTTGCCGCCGGTGGAGGGGTGACGCCTATATGTTTGATGGAGCGCAGTTCCTGCACCATTCTTAACCCACTTGCAGTAAAAAAAAACAATTCCTCATAAAACCACAAATGCCTGCATTTTTGCTACAGGGTGATCCCACTTGACGTTTAGACCGCCTGTCACCCCTAGTTCACCTCTACATCCTACGATATTTCTAGACAACGACCACCGTGTAAATCTCATACATGACAGGAACACGTGTGACCCCCAGTTGACCCCTAGATCCTGAGAGAGTTCTAAGTCAGTCCCCCATGTAAATCTCCATAAGGCCAAAATAGCTGCATTTTGACAGGTGGTCTGCAAGATTTTCTCAAAGTATGTCATTTTTAAAGTGACAGGTCACTGTCGTTAGCCACGAATTTCTGAGCCACTTGGCCGCCGCCTTTCGAGCGTGATTAGACCTGCGTGGGAGTTGTTCCGACACGACTTAAAATTCTTAGAAGTCATCGCCGACACGTGTGACCCCCAGTCGACCCCTACATCCCGAGAGAGTTCTAATTCAGATCCCCAAAATTTTTTAGACCACTCGCATGGCATCCATCGTCCTAACAAAGAATTTCTAGGAAATCGCCATGATGCAATAAAATACAACAGTAGTAATAACGCACGCGGAAAAAACATCCGAGAGTCGCCTTGAAACGACCGACGGATCTGCGTGCGTGGCTATTCCATAGAACAATGGGTGTACACATTTCAATAGAAATACTAAAATATCTCCAAAAATCTGAGAAAATCCTCAACGCAAACGATTTTGATAAAAAAAAAACAGACAACGTAGTTTATTTAAGGTACCTCAACGGCTAACAAAAATCTAATTTCTTTGTATTAGTGCATATAAAATTTTGCCTTAAGGTAAAATCAGACGCAAAAAAAATGTCAACCTACTTTGCCCTGAAAATCGAAAATTTTTTAATCATTAAAGTAATGAAATATTTTAGACACACTTTGAAAATAGTATGGCATAAGTCATGAAATTTTGATAATATGAAACTAAAAAAGCTTGTAAAATATAAATTAACACACCGGGTGAGATTTCGATTCTGCAGTTTATTTAACGTACACGGCTTTAACTGCTGCAAAAAAAAATCTGAGAAATTTCTATGTATATTAGCCAGGTGTCTCAAAAAAATTCGACTTCACCTTGGAAAATCGAACATTTATTTAACTGTATACTACCTCATGGATGATAAAAAATCTAAGATATTTCTGTATATTATCCTGGTGCAAAAAATTCGTTTTCGGGTAACTAAATGAAAACAAAAACATTTCAAATGTTGGTAAGTGTTGGGGGTGGGGGAAGGTTAGCGACTATAAGAAGGGTCACGCTAACTGCTCTTGACACACTTTGGAAGTCAAACTTGAATAATAAAGAAAATGGAGTCGGTTAACCACAGAGTTGATCAACTGCGATCCCAAATATTTTATTCACAATTAAAACCTGAGGAGGTACAAATGGGATTTCGTGAATGTGTGATGTGTGATTATGAAAATTGCAAACACGCTAATAAACAAATCCAAAATAACTTCTGAAAAACAACATCTAACTACTGTCCTAGCTCAAGTTTGCAGTTTTAAACGAATGTTTAAGGCCCTACAAGTTGTGGGAAGTGGATCTAGAAAGGAAACTGCATACCAGCGTGTCAAGTGGGTCGATATGCACTCTGCATTTAAGGGTAGGATTCGTACTGGATTATTTGTCAATTTGAAGCACAAGATAGACGTCAAAGCATTTTTTAAAGATTGTTCAGTCCTTTTCAGTAGGAGAATAAAAAATAGTATAAAAAGAAATGAGATGATCAAGGTCAATACAATGTTCTCTGGATTGTTTGAACGTGGTACAAAAGAGATGGTCATCGAAGAGCTTAAATATTTCAACACTAAAAATGAGATTATTTCTCATCATATGAACATGGTACAGTGGTTTCGGGATAACGTGGATGATCCTATATGTAACGATCTGGATGAATTTGAGCATAGAGACTATGGCTGGACTCTGAAGGCTATTGTAAATTTACAAATAAATACTAACAAGTTAGAGTTTTTTAGGGGACAACACCCAAAAATTTCTATTGAAAACGCTTCGGAAGATTACTAATGATATGAATTCACATTTTTTAGAATATGTAGGATTATATTACTTACAGTTAAATCATTGTACCTATCGTGTTTAAATATATCTTGAATGCTTCGTCGCACTCTACGAAGATTTTTTCTCCGTACTGCGTGTTCACCTTGTCCACCATCTTTATTTGAAATTTTTCACCCACTTCCAAATTCTGCAAACTCTCGAATCTATTCAAGACCAAATTCTTGTTCAAACTTTCCACGAACGACTGCATGTTGTGGCTTAGGAATTTTTACTGCAAGTGGCTTAAGAATGGTGCAGGAACTGCGCTCCATCAAATATATAGGCGTCACCCCTCCACCGGCGGCAAGAGTGGGGTCAGGGATGGGGGCCGGCTTCCAAGAATCGTCACACGTAAAGGTCAAGTGAGGTCAAGCTGTGACGTCACGTGACCTCGGCTGTGACGTAGCCAAAATGCACGCATTTCTGGCCTTATGGAGATTAACATGGGGCAAGTGGCCCAGAACTCTCATAGTATATCTACTGATACCTGCTTTGTCTTTGTGCGCCATTCCGCTGGTTCCTACATACCGTTGCGAAATGTCCTGCCTTGTTGCAGATGTAGTCGATTGTTTACTGCCTGTAACTTGGCATTCCTGTCAGGCGTGGAGGTTGTCTTGCACCTTGAGGTGTCTGGTAGGTCGGTCCTATTTCCATCTGCCGGGTTCCTTGGTACTGTGGCCTCGGCTCTGGTGGATGGTAACTCTGTCTTGCACCCCTGCAAACTGCTGCAAAATGTCCCTGTTTTCCGCAGTATAGGCATGTTGGTCTTGGTTTTGACCATTCGTGGTTCTCATTGTATCTATCATTCGTTGGCTCTTGCCTGCGTGGTGCCGTTTGCGGCTCTTCTTCCGGAGGGTTGTATCTTTGTTGCTGCGGGTTGAAAGTCGGTTCTTCCCGTTTTGCTGGTGCCTTATCCATAGTCACCACCAATTTTTTCAATTCTTACATGTTTTCTGGTTCACGGTTTGGTGCATTCGTCATCCAGAAATAATGGTAGTAATTTTCTTGTGTTAGCCCCTTTTTAAAAATTTTTCTGAATTCTTTAAAATCCATATCTGCCTTATAATCATTATACAGTACCTGAAGGTCGTACAGGAAGTTTCTTACCGACTCTGTCGACTGTCTCTTTTTCTCCAGTTGTGCCCTCCGTGCCTCGTCTGTCTCGAAATTATCGAATTCTTTTTGAAAAGCCTTGCATATGTCTTCCCACGTGCTTTCTCTATTTTCTTCTTTGTACCTCGTGAACCACAGGCTAGCAGCTCCATCTAAAAACGTTCCGCAATATACGATTTTAAGGGTGTCGTCCCACCCATTAGCTATGGCCGTTCGCTCATAGCCTTTAACAAACTGTTCCACCGATCCTTTTGCATGGTGGTACGTTGGGGGATTAATAAACTGGGGGAGTGCGGGTTTTTTGGCCGCTTGTGTAGCTTCCCAAATCGTTGTGTTTGGCATTATTGACCTCTTTTCTTTTTCTTCTTCTCTAATGCTTTCTTCCCCTTGTTCAATTCTTTGTTTTGTTGCTGGTTCTTTTTCTTCTTCCTGTGCCTTCCTTTCTGGCACGTTAATAATCTCGTTGTGCTCCTCCGGCACTTTTTGGCTATTTGGTTCTGCCATCCTTAGTGCCGCTATTACTTCCGGACCTCCTGGCCTCGTCTGGACTGTCGTTGCAATGAACACTACGTCGTCCTCCTTTTCGGATCTCGTCGGAGACCTTGTTAGGCTTCTAGACGGATGGAAAGGTGAGTCTTCGCTCCCAATCTCCGTACTCCGGTGGCGCGGTTTGAACGTGGCCGACCGTAACTCGTAGGGGCGGGACATGGACTTATCCCTACCCTCTCTTTCCTTCTCTCCTGTACCTTTCTTCCTGGTACGTCTTCTTACACCTGGTGCTCCTTTGGCACTCGCCGCGTAGGTCTTTCCTCAGTACCTCGCCGAATCACACCTTATTTCTAACACTTCCCCACTAACCTGTACTCTCTCTTTACAGCTTCTGCCTCGGCCTGCTCCGGAACTTCCCTCCTACAGCTGGGGTTCCATGACCATCGGCGATGCTCCAACGGCGTCCCAGGACGGCGCCTCCACCACGTGTCACACAAGTTTACGTGGGAGACGCGTGGTGCAGCTTGAAGACTGCGCGCCTCCACCACGTGTCACAACAGAGTGCCTCCACACGGAGCCTTTACCATGTGGCGCACTACTTGTGTGTGCCGGAGGGTTGGATTAACCCTCACAGCTTGCCGGGATCACTGGGTGCGGGAGTCGCGAAGCGCAGAAGAAAGACAGCAGGTACAAACTAGGGTGATGTTTATTCTTGCACTCACAGATATGCCTCTAACAGTATCTGGACCATGGCTGGGGTAGCGCGGACTGTGGACCGACGCGACCGATAGTACGTGGAAGTGACCGGGACGCGAGCTGCGCCCTTGACCCGACGGCGCGGTGCCGCTGTTGACCCACTGACGACTTCAATAGTGCCCAGGGGCGCTGTCGTCTGCCCCTCGGAGCCCGACCTGAACAAGGAGGCTACTTAAGCGGGATCCATTGCCAGGTCAGACCACCGAGGGTGGTCAGTGATCAAGTAGCTGCTAATAAGCGGGGCTTACTGATGCCCAGCCTGTGGCTGGTGCGGGATTTATACTCGCAGATTTTGCCAACTCGGCGATTGGACTTTGATTTATCTAATGTTTATCTTATCGAGTAATCCTCGTATATTTTGTTATTGATTGTCCCCCGTATTTAGTATACTTGTGCAATTTGCTCGAAACCATACACCATGCGCCTTTAAGTCTTAAAAACCAAATTTAACGTGCAATATTGAGCTGAAAATATAGTTAAACACTAGAAGAGCCAACAGAAACCGCAGTGAGTAATATGTGATATAAATTGACGCTAGACACCCAGAAATAGTCATAGTATTTGCTCGTCGAAGTTCCTTGGATACAGAACTGTCATTTTTTCTGGGCTTTTTTGGTGCCTCTGGTCAGTCGGGCCAGGTAAATCTGCACGAAGTGGATATATATAGCCGATAATTTGTGCTTCTAATAAATATTATCAATAATATGAATGACAACGACGTCACTATAAAAGACGTATATTTTCTTCTGCAGACAATAAACACAAACTTAACCCAGAAGATCGAAGGCGTCGAGAGAGAAGTGAAAGAACTCTCTAATAAGCTAAATAATGAAGTAGCAGAAATTAAAGAAGAAATCATACACTTGAAGGAACAAAACGATGAATTAAAAGAAAGAATCAAAACTACAGAGCGTCGTCTAAAGAAAAACAACCTAGTGTTTTATGGAATAAGGGAAAATCCTGAAGAGGTAGTTAGTAGTTTAGTAAACTCAATTCTTAGAATTCTCGAAGATAAGCTTTCAATTATTTTAACTATTGCTGATATCTCGAGTTGCTTTAGACTAGAAAAAAGAAAAGAAAATAATGGAAGACCAGTTTTGGTAGAGCTAATTTCGAACATCAACAAACGTGAGATTCTATCAAGGAGATCCAGATTAAAGGGATCTAATATTTTTGTGAATGAAGATTTAATATCTCAAGATCTCTACGAACAAAAAATATTGTATGCAGTATTGAAAGATGCAAAATCTCACAAACTTAATGCTTATATAAAAGGAAATAAGCTTATAATTGATAACGAAACGTTCACATATAAAGACGTCCAGGAGAGAAGAAAGTTACCGGAAATACTACTGGGAGACAGTCAAACACCCAACTCAACAAGAAAAGTTCGCAGCGAATCGGACACCCCTTCTGCTCAGTCGGAAATCCAATTTGAGAAACAAATATCACAGCCAACAGTCCAAGCAATTGAAGCTAAAGGAAAACATCTAGAATTGCGGGCCCAAGGGCCGCCACTGAAGAGAAAATCCGAAAGCACTCCAGTTAAAGCTCAAATTCCAAAGAAATTTATGCCATATACTACACGTTCTAGTCAGAAGCCAACCTAGTCTTTTTTGTTTCTATTTTGCCTTTTGTTTATTTTTGTGTCTTAACTACTTTTAAATTGTTGATTGTCTGTTTATTGCACTTGTTGTACCTACATATTTGTCAATGTATTACTCTGCTTGCTTTTACTCATAAAAAATGGATCCATTTATTGAGCATTTTGAAGTTGAAGAGATTAAAACGGAGATTGTTAAGGATGTTACTAAATATTTACTGTTTGGGAGACAGGATTGTTTAAGCTTGATGGGTATACTCACTTTTATAACGAAGGTCAAATCAATCGCAATTATGGGGTAATTATTTACATCCGAGAAAACATACAGTGTCTATGTAAAGTCGAAATGATGGGTGACATTAGGGTATTGAGGGCGAGTATTGCTCTAGATAAACAATCTGTTGATGTTCTGGCGATCTACAGATCGCCAAACTCGTGTCCAAAATTATTTAACACAAACCTGCTGGATTATCTCGGGAGTTTGGGTGGCAGTCATACCTGTATACTGACTGGAGATATCAATATTGATTTGCTTAAGAGCAATGACTATGTGGAACAGTACAAAAACATTCTCGCCACTTTTCGGTTTGTTTCTTACATAAATGGCATTACCAGACCTGGAAGTGGGAGTTGCTTAGATCATGCTTTTATAAAAAATACAAACATTGCAAACTTAAATAAATATAAATCATGTATCTTCAAATATAGTATCACAGACCACTTTCCGATAGGTGTAATATTATATGCAGATAAAGAATCAAAAAATCACTTACCCAAGAAAATTCCTTTACAAAAAAAGTATATAAATTATGATAAATTAAAACATATGCTAAAAATCGAAAGTTGGCGGGCAGTATTCTCCACAAATGACGTGAATTTAATGACTGAAAACTTTATATATCGTTTACAGAAATATATTGAGAACTCCACCGTCGAAATTAAAATGCAAACAAACGGAAATAATAATTTTAACAGGCCCTGGATTACAAAGGAAATAAAAACTCTGATAAACAAAAAAAATAGACTATATAAGAAATACATGGAAAATCTAAGCAACTCAACCAAACAAAAATATAATGAACTAAAAAACACTGTAGATAAACTACTTACCAGATCAAAAAAACAATATTCGCAAAAAATTATTGATAGAAACAGAGGGTCATCCAAGCATCTTTGGGAGCATATAAATAGTCTCTGCAATAAATCTCAACCGAAAACAGAAATTCAAAATATAAGAACTGTTAAAGGGATTTTGGATGACAGGGGTGATATTTGCAATGCTTTTAATGAATATTTTAGCAATCCAGGAAGAGAATATGCTGAAAAGATTACGGAGGTAAGAAATTTTCAAGAGAACATTGGTGATATTGAAAATACAATGTATTTGTTTCCAACTAGTGATAGGGAGTGGGATAGTGATATTAAATGCTATATATCAATTAAAAAGTGGAAAATCACCTGGACAGGACACTATTCGTTCTGAAACTTTAAAGAATATTGCGGACGAAATTACCAAACCACTGACCCAGATTGTAAATAGCTGTTTTAGTACGGGATGCTTTCCAAAATGCTTAAAGGTAGGGGTAATAAAGCCGTTATATAAGAAGGGTGATAGACAGAAAATGGAAAATTACAGGCCAGTTACGTTAATTTCGAATATATCGAAAATTGTGGAGAAGATTATCAAATTTAGAATAAATAACTTTTTTGGGAAATTCGGCGTTCTGTCGGAATATCAATATGGTTTCTGTGAGGGAAAGTCTACTGAAGATGCAATATGATGCAATACTTATACGAAGCACTTGATAAAAAAATTCCAACTATATCTATATTTCTTGATCTTTCGAAAGCTTTCGATACAGTATGTCATACCCAACTGCTGAATAGGCTTCAGAAATACGGCATCCGTGGAAATGTTTATAAACTAATTGAAAGCTATTTGACAGAAAGAGCACAATTTGTAAATATCGCTGAACATAAAAGCGAGAAAAGGGAAGTATCATATGGGGTTCCGCAGGGTACTGTTTTGGGGCCATTGCTTTTCAAAATTTATTTAGATGGTTTGATTTCTTCGAATAGTGAAACACGAAAAATTATTGGTTTTGCTGATGACATTGTTGTCATGTATAAAGATACCTCATGGGATAGACTGAAAACATATGCGGAGGCAGATTTTAAATATTTGAGTGACTGGTTAAAGTATAACAAATTAACATTAAGTCCCGAAAAAACTGTATACTTACCTTCTACTTCCTATGCAAACAAGTTACCAGACTTTGGTACACTTCACATTAATGAATCCGTAACGATCCCAGAGGCCGAATCTGTTAAATATCTTGGGGTGGTAGTAGACAGACATTTAAGATGGGACCTACAAATAAAAAATATAATTAAAAAAATAAGACCTATAATATCTAGATTCTATTACTTGAGGTCGTTTCTGGATAAACACCACCTGAAAATGTTATACCTAGCATTAATACAGTCTCATTTATCGTATGGGATATTAGGCTGGGGAGGGGTGAGCGACTGCCACTTGAATGATCTCGAGGTACTTCAAAAATGGTTTTTAAAAATAATCGAAAACGAACCCTTAATCTGTCCCACAGAACAAATTTATAGAAAGAGTATGGCTTTTGATATTCGGCAATGTTATTCTTTTAGCGTTTTAATGGCAATAAAGAAAGAAAAAATAAAATTACATAATGTAAACCACAATTACCAGACAAGAAGTTTTGACAGCCGTGCCGCCCTGACATCGTGTCGAAAAACAATTGGACAACGTTGTTATACATTCTTGGCTCCCAGAGTGTACAATGCAATCCCTGAACACCTGAAAAGGGAGAAAAAAATAAAAACGTTCAAACGTAAAATAAAACAATGGATACTTACCTCAAGTAGGTCTCTCTTCCATGAGATAATAAACAGTAAGTTATAAATTCTTTATTGTGTCATAATGCGGCTATTATTATAGTGATGGATTGTGATGATATGCTCTGTGCTTTTTCTTTTCTCTATGCTCTGTTTTTCATCTTTTAATGTTATATTAGTAGATTGAGATGATAATAATATGCTCTATTCTTTTTATGTTTTTATCTTTTTATCTGTTTATGTTTTTATGTATTATTATAAGTATAACTATTAACAATGTATTAGTATGGAATAAATTTAGGTACATTGCGAACAAGCTTAGATTACAGCTTCTGCAAAGTTCTATTTATTTGCCTGTTAATTTAAAATTATAGAACCACTACTAGAAATTGTACGTTTTGGTAAATAAATATTAATATTATTATTATTATTTGTATAATGCTATCTTTATTTGTTATGATTCAGTAGAAGTAAGTTTGAATGGTTTGGTCATCGGTCCACAGATGTCAGTTTGTTGACAATATATCTAGATGATATTATAGTTTTTAGTGCGGGAGGCGCAGAAGAACGCCTTAAACGCCTCAGACATGTGTTTGATACAATGAGAGAGAGTAATTTAAAGTTCAAACCCACTAAATGTCATTTTATGAAAGAAGAAATTGAATATTTAGGGCACATAATAAATTCCAGCGGTTACAAAGCGCACCCTGAGAAAATCGAGGTAGTAAAGACCTATCCAGTTCCAAAGACAGTAAAGAAAATTAGAGCGTTCATAGGCTTGGCATCGTACTACCGGTCCATGGTGAAGGAATTTTTAAAAATATCACAACCATTAACAGAGTTGACCAAGAAAGATGTACCCTTCAAGTGGACGGAAAAACAACAAGAATCTTTTGAAACCTTGAAAAGTGCACTAATTACAAGCCCAATATTAAAGTTCCCCGACTTTGGTAAACCTCTCATAGTAGTAACAGATGCTAACGCCGCAGCGATCGGAGCTATGCTCTGTCAGAAGTACGATAACTTGAAGCACCCTGTATTCTATGCTAGTCGAGGTCTAAATAACGCGGAGCGCAGGTATTCTACGATCGAGAGGGAGTATTTAGGGGTCGTATATGCAATCAGGAAGTGGCACATAATAAATTCCAGCGGTTACAAAGCGCACCCTGAGAAAATCGAGGTAGTAAAGACCTATCCAGTCCCAAAGACAGTAAAGAAAATTAGAGCGTTCATAGGCTTGGCATCGTACTACCGGTCCATGGTGAAGGAATTTTTAAAAATATCACAACCATTAACAGAGTTGACCAAGAAAGATGTACCCTTCAAGTGGACGGAAAAACAACAAGAATATTTTGAAACCTTGAAAAGTGCACTAATTACAAGCCCAATATTAAAGTTCCCCGACTTTGGTAAACCTTTCATAGTAGTAACAGATGCTAACGCCACAGCGATCGGAGCTATGCTCTGTCAGAAGTACGATAACTTGAAGCACCCTGTATTCTATGCTAGTCGAGGTCTAAATAACGCGGAGCGCAGGTATTCTACGATCGAGAGGGAGTATTTAGGGGTCGTATATGCAATCAGGAAGTGGCGAGAATACTTAACTGGGACACATTTTCTAATTTTTACGGACTATCGACCTTTAAAGTATTTATTAACCATCAAGGACCCAAGTTCAAGGTTAGCAAAACGGGCTATGTTTTTAATGGAGTACTCCTTTAGTATTGAGTATAGGCCCGGGAAGTTGAATACCAATGTGGATAGTCTCACGAGATTACGAGAAGAATGCCAGTACCCTCAATAGTATTTGGAAGAATTGCGTTAGATATTGTCGGACCATTAAATGGGACTAGGAATGGAAACAAGTATATTTTGACCTGCATCGATTTCTTGACGAGATATTCTGTTTGTATACCGCTTCCAGACATAAACGCGGAAACTGTGGCTGAAGCCTTTGTCATAAACGTCGTCACACAATTTGGCATCCCAAGAGAATTGATTACTGATCAAGGATCACAATTTCTGTCAAAACTTTTTAAAGAAATTAAAAAGAAACGTCCCGCGTACCAAATTTGAGTCCTCGTCGCCACTGTTGTGTCTAGCAATTACCGGCGGGTTCGTTAAATAAAGCGTTTGTTTAATTTGTCTTCTACCACTTATATATTAATATCACAGGTACTGATCACCATTACAGAATTAGGAGCCATGCTTCCATAAAGAGAGGTCGGTGTAGACTGCCGCCTCGCTTTCCGTTTTCCCCGACCGGGGACGCACGCCGTCTTGTGACGTCATATCCTTTATTAATATGGCGGCAATTCAAATATTGGCGCCATATATCACAGATTCCCTTCGCCCTATGGCTTATAGAAATAATGCAACATAGCGCAACAAAAGAGACGCCATTTTTCTTAATGTTTGGACGAGATATAAAGCTGTCACAGCATCTTACCATAAGAGATAGAAGAGCGAAGTATGACTTGGACGAAAATTATGCCACGGAAATGTTATCAAGAATGCAGCTACCTCACGAACACGCGAAGGAAAACATAGAAAAATCTGTAGAAATTAGGTGCCAGAAATTTAATGCCAAAAAGACAAAGAAATATTCAAAATAGGCGATAGGGTGTACCTAAATACACCAGTAATACCCGGAAATAAATTGTCAAAGAAGTTCCAAGTCAAATGGACGGGACCGTACCGTGTAATTCAAAAGAAGGGGCCTGTAACATTGCAAATAAAGGAAATCGGCGTAAGAAAGGAACAAGTGGTACACTCAAGTAGGTTAAAAATGTTCCATGGAGCATTGGTAGGTGACAAAAACATAAGGGACCTGAAAAAGAAGTACCCGTTGACAAGGAAGAAGAAGAAATGTGGGAAGAAATACCACCAGGACAAACGCCGCCACCACAGATAGATGAGGGAGATCTCAGCAGCGAATCCGACGGAGAAAACACCGAGAGCAGTGAGAGAGACCAGGATGAACCTCGCCGCGCACCACAGGCCGACGCGAGACGCGCACGTGGGCAGGGCCGAGACGAGAGAGAAATAAACCATTATAATGTAACCGCAGCCGAGCAAGGTCCTCCGCAAGAGCCACCGGTTGGGAATGAAAACAATGACCGACCGGAGCATACACATCACACGCGTTCGAGGGGGCCGATTGAAGAACAACATCCTTGGGTTCTGAGAAAAGCGATTTAAGTTTTAAGAAATAATAAGTAGTATATAGGCTAATTAAGTTATTTAGAACCAGTACTTATAATGGGAGAGGATACAAGACTGCACTTAGTATTTTGTTACAATATTGCTAGTTGTCCTGTTGGGAACAGCACTAATAGAAATAATGGCGACCAGCCTCATCGCGTATGATTGCCGAAATGCCGCCACAAACATATCTGCCATATAGTTACGAGATGTCACACCGTGTCCAAACCCGGAAACAAATTATGAAACAACAAATAAGATGTCATCAGAATGTACATGTAAGAAACTGTCTTATCGAAGTAACAAGACAAATCATGCATTGCTGAATGTTGTCGCATAATTCCATTGTGGCAGATGGATTACTTACATATGTGAGTAGTAAGTGAGCCACTTCAGAGCACTTTGACCTTTGACCTCTGACCCTTGACCTTTGACTTTGACCTAGGTCAAGGTCAAGGTCATGACCTTGAGATCTCAAGGTCGTATGATCAAGGCCATTGAGGGTCAAGGTCATTGAAGGTCAAGGTCAACCCCTTGACCTTCCCTTTTAGGTATATTATTGTATTTTGACGAGCTCATAATGTTCAAAAAATATTTTTTCTTTTTGTAATGTTCCGAAGCGAAATAAATCAAATCAAAATAAAAAAAACCTATATCATGAACCCCGAACCCCTTGACCCGCACCCGCCCCCTTGACCTAGGAACCTTGACCTAGGGGCCTTGACCTAGGGCCCCCTTGGCCTAGGTCATGAACTTGGCTTAGGTCATGAACTTGACCTAGGTCGGGGTCAAGGTCATCAACCCCTTGACCTAGGTCATGAACCTTGACCTATGGGCCTTGACCTAGGTCATGAACCCCGCCCCCTTGAGGTCATGAACCTTGACCTAGGGACCTTGACCTAGGGCCCCCTTGACCTAGGTCATAAACTTGGCCTAGGTCATGAACTTGGCCTAGGTCATTAACTTGACCTAGGTCATGAACTTGGCCCCCCCTAGGCCCCCGCCCAGGGTTCCGCCCCCCGGCCCCGCCCCAGAAAATTACTATTAAAAAAGACCCCCCGCCCCCCGCCCAGGGTTCCGCCCCTGGCCCCGCCCCAGAAAATTGCTATTAAAAAAAATTACCAGGATTCGGACCTAACATTCCAAAGCCAACATATAAAATTCAATGCAGTGGGGGGCAATACGACCTGTTGCTGGCGCAGGCCCCGCAGGCCCCGTAACGTGTCTTAGGTCCAGAGGCTGAAGTTCATTGCCGAGGCTGTGACGTCATTCTAGAAACTTACACAACATTTTTCTTGGAAATTTCTAGAAACTTCTACTGATTTAATACTTTTAAACAGTTACAAGAAATTGGTAAATTTAATGTAAAAAATTGGAGTAATTTTCAGTAAATTTTTTAGATTTTCGTCTCAATTTATATGACTTTGCTCCTACGTCATTTTTGCTGACAGATTTTTCTAGAAAATTCAAGCGGTTGAATATTGTAATGTCAGCATTTTCCTGGGAAATATGTGGCTGATGTCAGCATTTTCATTTCTGGGAAATACGGTATAATTTTCAAAATCACGATCCGGCAGGGTCAGCATTTTCCTGAGAAATACGGTATAATTTTCAAAAGCACGTTCCGGGAAAAAACCCTGATGATTCAACATCCGGTCATTTACACCGAAAATTCTAAAAAAGTGTTGCAATCATGTTCTCGACCCACTGAAAAAAGATCGCAATTCTAATTATTTGTCCTATATTATTTAACTAGAAGTCGTCGATCGTATTAACACCAAAGTCATGCGTTATTTTTCATGCTCTCGGCTTTGATATGCAACCAAATGCTTGTGCCGGGGAGGGGTGGCAATTACTATTATTTTATCTTCGTTGCCAGTTGAGGCTAGGGCCGACTTTTACCGATGGAGCTAGGATCGCATTCGCTCAAGTAATATGGAAAACCTTAGAAAACCATAGGAATTACAGTGAGTGTAGGACAATTAGTAAATCACACAGATAAAGCTATTAAAGAGCAATACCGTGAATCTACATTTTGTCCAGCGCTCTTGATCATAAGCGGTGCTTTTCTATAAAGACATAAATACACATGTGCTTCACCATCGAACCAAGATCGACGACAGAAAAACATGCAGTCCAAAATAATTATACCAAATTTTCCAGTCTATTTTTTGTTGTTTGTGTTATACAGGGTGTAACTAAACGGATGGTCAAAAATGAAACCACGTATTCTTGGAGGCAAAATAAGGGCACTTCACATATTTTTTCTCATACGGGCCATAGCTTTTTTTACACAGAGCGTAGAAGTTTAGAGAAAAATACACATATTTCTTAGCATCTCTAGAGATATACGAGATATTTTCTTCAAACTTGGCGTGGCACACGTTCGGATGAGCCGTCAAACTTAAGGTTGATATGAAGCTTCTGAGGCCCCCAATTGCGGAGATACTGGTTGTTATTAAAATTAGTTAGTTTAGAAAAATATGAATAACCCGTATAATCCCATTTTTTTACATTTGTTTTGAGTGGTAACTTCAATGGTTAACAAAAAGTATCTCTTAGTATTTTTTCATATTCGCAACCGTTTCTTAATTCTGAGAATATTACAAAATAGCAGAATAGATGTCATATCTCCTTAGTCAGCAGTTTTTACATTCACATTTCCTATAATTTTCTAGAAAGTAAAAAGAAATATTCTTGTATTAACCTTGGAATAAGCTTTTTATAAATCTTAAAGGGAACCTCTAATTAAAAATAGCTTAGTAAAGACTTTTTCGAGAGATCATTTTTTCACTCTAATTTTTAATGTTTTGGGTAGGAATAATAGAAAAACAATTTTAATTTTTTACAATTTATTAATATTTATATAAGTAGTAATAATTTCCTTTAATATATAATAATAAATAATATCTCCTCATCTACGGTTCATTTTCATCTGAATCTACAACAATCAATTCTTCTTCTGAATCTATAGCAATAACTTCATGTTCTGGATCTGTAGCAATTCCTTCATCTTCCTCAAACACATCTGTAACAAGAAAAAATAATAACTATATATCCCTCTATTTCCCATTTGTTTATCTATGCATCTATTTGTCTAACTAGCACTTCTATGCATAAGAAAATATAAAAAAATGTCATAAATTTTTTAAATATTATTTTCCTGTAGCAAACATGAAAAATGTTTAACTTCCTATTTAGCTATCACTTCTATGATAATAAGAAGAATGAAAAAAAATCAAGAATTTAACAATTTAGGTTATAAAATATTTTTAAAAAACTTACCATTGTGTTCAATAAACATGCAGAACCAATAAAGATTAATTTTCACTTTTAGGGTAAACTGACGTCCTAAGATGTTCCCCTGATATATTAATGAAAAATCATCTGGTGCTTGTGAATTATCAAGAGGGAATATTATCATTGTCGGCCAACACTGTAACAATAAATTAAATAATAAATATTGTATGAGTTTTCACTCTTTTTTTTTCCAAACGCATTATTTCAAAAAAAGCCATTTTTGTCTTGATGTAAGAATGAGAGTTAGCACTGGACTGTCTGGTCAACGGTGAAGTTTTCATATTTAAAAACGTTTTTTTGCTGATCTCAGGAGAATAAAATATACAATTTCATCTATAAGCCACTGTTTTATATCCGTACTGATATGTCGATCACCAAAAACGTGTTCAAATTGTATACAAGTTTTCACTGAAATGCTACCTACATTCATATAATTGTTACTTCCATCAGCTACTCTAAAGAGAATTAATAAATAGAAACGTTTCTTGATCAATAATATTTACAATAAAATAAAAGTGCTTCCTTTCAGCGGGCTGGCATCAAAGCATCCGAGGCAACAGAACACGTACGTGATCGGGATCAATAATACAAAGAGTTAAAATTTGAGATCTTTTCGGTGCGACTATTAATATCAGTTACAACACTTCTAGAGAGAACAAAAATTCTTGATTTCCTACAAATGAATGCAATATGACATTGCAATATTCAACCGCTTGAATTTGCTTTCAGAAAAAATGACGTATGTGTAAATTTCTATATAAATGTCACAGATCTCAGAATTTTTTATTGTGACTGACAGCAAGCAAGAAGATGGAACCTGTTGAATATTTAAACAAATGTTCCAAGGTAAAACCTTTTGCAAGGAGTGTTTATTTGCCAATAAAACATATATTTAAAGTAGAGAATATCTGGAGACAAAAATACTAATTTCGACTCAAGAATCATTGTTGAATTAGAGGAGAACAAGGTGACCCTACCTGCAAGATTTGATATTCTTTTCACGGAAGAATTTTTACAACATATACAAAAAGAAATTGAAGCAGGTCAGATTTATCGGCAAAAATATATCAATTAATTAAGTAGATTATTAATATTCATAGGTTCGACACATGAGACTACCCGCAAGAAAACGTGTATGACATCCCTCAAGTTAACAAAAAAAGTTCTATGTCTTATGAAACATGAGAGCAACGGTCAAATTATGAATTTGTTTGAAAAATGTATGCTAGAAAGGTGCAGGGGAAAGTCACCAAAAAAATTAAAGGTGTTACCAAAGCGGCAGTACGCAAAATATTGTTGATTTTGTGAACTCTCTGCTAAAAACACGTATATTTGTACACAGTTGCTTTTTCAATCACGTAAACATGAGGTTAGAACCATTAAACAATCCAAACTAGCTCTATCTGGTAATGCGCATGCTCATAGGAGATAGCACGGTTACCCTTCCGTGGGGATATAAATTGATGTGTCCAACTTGAATCATTCTTTGTGAACGATCATGTTACTACAAGAGCTGCAGTTCGAGTTATTCACTCGTTCGAAATATGTTTATGAACACTATTTGAAACGGTCAGTTACTGAGCGTGATTTGAAAACAGTTGATTACATTCTGAAAATTATTGTGCTTCCAGAGACAATGCTCGAATTTACCGTGGATCGTAACGTGCATAATATCGAAGTTTTAAGATTATTTGTAGAAAAACATTTACAGTGTGACAATTTTATAGAAGAGTTGACAAGTATTTTAAAACAAAAATTATTTTCCCTAATATCGATTCCTGAGCTGTTTTCTGTATTGGATGCTCATTTCCCGAAAGTCAGCAAGTACTATTGGTTCTACGTTTCCACACTCCTAACCAACTCTAGCTCCCACACCACTGAATATTTCGAGTCACATAACATAGCGAAGCATCACGTACGTACACCAGATGTGATAGAGAAAGTCTTTCTGAGAGCTGCCTATTTGGCTCGTCCTATATACGCAAGAAATTTAGCTGCCGCTCTTCACCACTATCAAATCAAATGGGGCTTTGATCCTACTAACAACATGAAGCATGCCGAGGTCTTGAAATGGCTGCATGAAAATATCGAGCGAGGAAGAAACCAGCATCCGGTTGGATGGCAGTGCGGACCAGATAGCGCAGAATGGCCTTCAAATAAACTCTTAGACTATGAAAATATACTTAGAGTTATGGAAAGTTTGACTGTTGAACAAAGTGTGTAATTGAAAAAATGTAATTTTTTTTAGTTTGCAAAAATGTCATGCTATGGTTTCATTTAAATAAAACAATTGTCTGCAAAATTATGTATTTATTGAGAAATTACACCAGTAACTATACAATAAATCTACATTTTCATTAGCACACCTATAGCTAAAATCATGATTATTACAGTGTTGATTTTTATAAAACATATGACCAAGTTTTTCTAAATTGGGAAAATTAAATGTATCTAAATTTATTACAGTGCAATTAGGAAAAACAGATTTTAACCACGTTTCTTTTTTGACTGCCTTTTACAAAAAAATTGGGACAGTGTGTCCCAATACAAGTTCTCAAAAAATAACCTAAATTACAGAATTCTAAACCTGGCTTGTCCCATTCCAACCCATGTAGGTGAGATGTTTGCCACTGGATTTTCTTTCGTAGACAAGCATCCAAATAATCCAAAGCAACTGGAGCGCCAATTATTTCATGCCAGCGTTGTTTGGTGTTTAAGTTTAAAATGGCTATTTCTTTGCACACGAATCCAAAATTTTTGTACTGGAATCCTTGAAGATCAATTATGAACATGTTTAGAGAATTTTCACGGCGTTTGTTAGCACAATAATGCAGTACGCGGAAGTATTCTGGGGGATATTCTTGTTGGTTTCAAACTCGATGCGAATGTCTACAGCTCCAGATTTGAGTATTTCGTTCTGACAAGAACAGTCATTGATTACGAGTGGAGCGGTGTCCTTGAATTTATATGCCAAGAAGAGAGGTTCGGGTCTGCGCAGATAGTAGAATTGTTGAAAACGCGCATACATTTCATATAGTGTCGCCCAATGACTCATGTCAAAGTTCAAATTTAGACTGTCATATGGATACAATTCTGAATTTAAGTAAACTCTAAAGTTGGTTAAATTGCAGTGATCAAATTTGCTCATGTCTTTTTCTTGGTTGTTTTTGCGATCCGTCTGGAATCCGAAAATTATAAAGCGTGGTGTTTCTATTGCCGAAGCAGATTTGACGTTCCATGATTGACGTTGAGTTTCTTGCAAAAGAGGATACTCGTGAAACTCCCAGCTTCTGAACGGGACTTCCAACTCCACATCTTTTTCGAGATACTTTAACAATTGTAGACGTTCAAAGTCAGAGACAGTTATGTGGGGCACACGCCACAAAAGTTTGTTTAGTTTTACTTTGACAACATCATAGCATTGATATCATTGTTGCTTCTGACCAGAACTAGCTCTTTCTTCTGAAAATCTTCTGCAAACCCAAGCAACACCTTGAGTGGTATGCAAAAACTGAAATTACCATCTTTGTCAACTAGAACATCATCAGTTTCAGATGTCCAGCGTGCGTTTTGGAGTCGTTTGCAGTCACCAGGTGTAAGAGAACAGTAAACTTTCATGGTTGTCGTGATACATGGATTGCGGACTCTATCAATTACTGTACCTGCCATTTCGAATCTGATTTCATCGAAAAGAAACGCCATACCATTATTAACAAACTTAGCTGCTGATGAGGTCCCATCTGATTTTGTTAGCTTTCCTTCCATGTACAAGACACTGTCACCAGGTAAAGTATAGATGTCTTGCTGTTGAATGGGTATACGGATTTCATCGTTGTTATTTAAACTGGTGGCTGAGTAAGGCTGGTGTGTATGTAACTCCACATTTATAATGGAATTATCAAACTCAGCTTTTTCTCTAACATTTAATACATCCATTTTTGAATAAAATTACAATTTTTTTTTGCAAGTAAGATTTCACACGAAAGCCCAACCACTATAGGAACTGTTCGTTCTCAACTGTTAGGAGATACTTCTGAGGTTGCGGTGCTGTTGGCTTGTTTATATACTCTCTGGCCCGATTAAATCTAAGACCCATTGTGAAGTTTCTTCAAATGCAATCTGACGGTTATTTCTTCTCCACGAAAATTTATAAGCTGTCCTGATTGTTCCACTACTTTGACAGCAATGTCACTTATGCGGTGATGTCTCACGGGTAAATAAATTACATTCGAGGGATTTTCAACTATTTTATAACCTGGCGCGATAGTGGGAAAGAAAGTATGCAGGATGTGAACTGCTGTGTTGTTGCTATAAGAGTCTGATATTAAATTGCATTCCACGTTGATAGCGTTAATTTTCTGAATTTTAATTGGATGATCTGAGACGTGATGCTTGAATTCAGCGAGTTTGCGTGGTTCGGAACCCAGCAGACTCCCCAAAGAGTCTTTTAGAGTAAAGTCTATATCGTTATTACACTTAATGTCACATTTAAGAGTGTTGTTATTGGCGGTAATAGAAAGCAATATATCATTTTCACTGACAGTGTATACTTCATTGGAAGTAACTATTGGATCATCAGTAAATTTATTTGCTTTCAACTGTTTCTGCAGATAGTTGTTAATGTGCTCAATTTCATAGGAGCCCTCTGGGATTTCGATATAGCGGTCGCTATCGAAATGGAGCCTATTATTGGAACGGTCAACGTTTGGGATCGAATTGTAGCTCTCAAAGTTGATGAGTCCCAAGACGTACTCTCCATTTTCCAAGTCTATAGGTGGGTATAAACTTGCTGACAATATTGACGTGTTGCCTGTTAACGTGAAAGTGTAAGACATTTTTTTTGCAACTGAGTTTGTTCTAAGCGGTGTGCGCTTATATACTTCCATACAACCACGCGAGGCACAAGTGACCGCAGTTTACGGTGTCATAAGACTGGAATTTCTGATGATTGTACATAACTTGACATTTGCCTCTTGAACACTACCTCCTTAGGCGGCCGGAGGTTGCCAAAGCTATCAAAATATTCGGCATGGTTCCTATATTTCTTATATGCCATCCAGTGCGTTCCCGGGCCAGCGTTATCATCCATATTAATTACACCACACTCAATTCTGTGCACTCCATCCTTTGGTAATGTGTCACGCATGAAGACTCATAAATTATTAAGTTTTAATTGTCGAGCATATTTTTCAATATCTCCATTGGTTAATGCTCTTTTGGGTAAATCTATTGGAAGTTTTTTTTTTGCGGATTCTTAAGAAAAAGCCCGAGACCATTTTTTCTTTGTTTCAAGTACAGTCCTTTACCCAGAGCGATAGCTTCCATAGAGCGATTATGTCTCTTGCTTTCCTCTAGCTCTTTTGCCGCATCCTTAGCACTTGAAATAGCTTTTGCTATACCTGCTGCGCCACCAGAGAGCGCTCCTAGTGCACTAAGGCCTGCAAAAATAGGAATCAGAGGCAGCACACCTCCTCTCTTTGGTATAGGTATAGTTCTTGCTCGGGTGCGGATCTTGCGTCGATTTACTTTCTTAACGGTGGTCATAGCCATTTTAATTGCATCCTGCACAGAAGCAGGGTTACCATTCTTTAAAACACCACGCACTTGATCGGTTACTTGGCGAAATGTCAAACCCTTCCCTCTGCAGTCTTTTTTTACTTTCAGATAGGTAAGAAATCACCTTACGTTACTTTCAACGAAGCGATTTCAACGAAATGGTCAACATGTCTTCTTTTATTACTTACAGTGTTCCACAACTTTTTGGAAATAAAATTAAACCAACTGTGATAAGTGGAAGTAGAAGGAGTGGGGGTCGTTGAAATCGCTTCGTTCAAAGTAACGTAAGGTGATTTCTTACCTATATGAAGTTACCACTCAAAACAAATGTAAAAAAATGGGATTATACGGGTTATTCATATTTTTCTGAACTAATTAATTTTAATAACAACCAGTATCTCCGCAATTGGGGGCCTCAGAAGCTTCATATCAACCTTAAGTTTGACGGCTCATCCGAACGTGTGCCACGCCAAGTTTGAAGAAAATATCTCGTATATTTCTAGAGATACTAAGAAATATGTGTATTTTTCTCTAAACTTCTACGCTCTGTGTAAAAAAAGCTATGGCCCGTATGAGAAAAAATATGTGAAGTGCCCTTATTTTGCCTCCAAGAATACGTGGTTTCATTTTTGACCATCCGTTTAGTTACACCCTGTATAACACAAACAACAAAAAATAGACTGGAAAATGTGGTATAATTATTTTGGACTGCATGTTTTTCTGTCGTCGATCTTGGTTCGATGGTGAAGCACATGTGTATTTATGTCTTTATAGAAAAGCACCGCTTATGACCAAGAGCGCTGGACAAAATGTAGATTCACGGTATTGCTCTTTAATAGCTTTATCTGTGTGATTTACTAATTGTCCTACACTCACTGTAATTACTATGGTTTTCTAAGGTTTTCCATATTACTTGAGCGAATGCGATCCTAGCTCCATCGGTAAAAGTCGGCCCTAGCCTCAACTGGCAACGAAGACAAAATAATAGTAATTGCCACCCCTCCCCGGCACAAGCATTTGGTTGCTTCTGGGGGGGGGGTACTCTTAGTTTAGAGTATTGTGAGTGTGAGGATTATTATTATTATTTTTACAAAAACTTTTAACGACTGCTTGCGGCTACTCTTATAAAAAAAACCAATTTCATAAACCTATATGCCAAAACCTTCTACTCACATACTCATTATGCTAAACTTTCCCGTAGAGGTCATGTTCAAATATGTAAACAAATTTTCTGCTGAAATCCGAAATGCTACCTCCATTCAGATGAACTTTTAACAGCCATCGGCTAAGGAAAAATAATAAATACATGTTTCGTGTTCATTCCAATAATATTTACACTAAAATAAAAGTAATTTCTTTTTGCGGGCGCATATCAAAGTCGACAGCATGAAAAATAACACGTATGACTTTGGTGTGAATACGATCGACGACTTCTAGTTAGGAGAAATAATTAGAATTGCGATCTTTTTTCAGTGGGTCGAGAACATGATTGCAACACTTTTTTAGAATTTTCGGTGTAAATGACCGGATGTTGAATCATCAGGGTTTTTTCCCGGAACGTGCTTTTGAAAATTATACCGTATTTCTCAGGAAAATGCTGACCCAGCCGGAACGTGATTTTGAAAATTATACCGTATTTCCCAGAAATGAAAATGCTGACATTACAATATTCAACCGCTTGAATTTTCTAGAAAAATCTGTTAGCAAAAATGACGTAGGAGCAAAGTCATATAAATTGAGACGAAAATCTAAAAAATTTAATTGTTACTGACATCACCTAGCAACAAGATGGAATCTGTTGAATATTTAAACAAGTGTTCAAAGATAAAAACCTTTGCAAGGTGTGTTGATTTGCCGCTAAATCAACCTCTTAAAGTGATAAATATCTGGAGGCAAGGTACCAAGTTCGGTTCAAGAATACTCATTGAGCTGGAGGAGAACTTTACCTGCAAGGTTTCATATTCTTTTCACCGACGGGTTTTTGCAACATATACAGCAGGGCGTTGAAGCCGGTCAGATTTATATAAAGGTGACGGAGAATTTTGGAGAAACAGTGAATGTGGAGTTTATTTATGAGAATGAAACCTTCTAGTGCAGTTGAATGTTATAAAGAAAAATTAAACAATTACTTGTGTGAGTTACAACGTTTAAAGGAACAAATAAATTTGCATGAATTAAGACTTCAGCTGCAGACCCTCAGTTTGGAAAAGGAAAATAACAAAAAAAATGAAACGTGTGCGCTTTGTTCGCAGAAACTGTAGATATTCGAGAAATTTCACAATGGGTTAGGAAAGGACCATGGATGCAACATGCGCTTGACCGTCATAGATTTCAAAAACGCTTTCAAGAATGTTCAACATATCTAAATATTGTTCTTGCAAATACAAAGAATATTTAAATATGTGTAAAAATAATAATGAATAAACCTATGCAAAACAATAAATTTGTTTTCTTTCTTACATCAATTTGTTTACATTAAATTTGCCAACACTTTTCTTGTACCTGTTAAAATATATTAAATTGTAGAAATTTCTAGAAAATTACTCCAATTTGTTTACATTAAATTTGCCAATTTCTTGTAACTGTTTAAAAGTATTAAATCAGTAGAAGTTTCTACAAATTTCCAAGAAAAATGTTGTGTAAGTTTCTAGAATGACGTCACAGCCTCGGCAATGAACTTCAGCCTCTGGACCTTGTGCCGCGCCCGACCTAAGGATCCCTAATCGTTATTTTTAGTTTATAGTTATAGTTTAGTGGGTTGTTATTTGTGGATAAAACCTAGTTCTAGATAGTAAATAGATATTAGTGGTGGTGCGGAGTGCCCAGCCACAGATGTGGTAGTGCGGAGTGCCCAGAAGGGCGGATGTTTTCGGCCGCTTTGGACGAAACCAACGGAGCGACCGGGGGAGGTCGGGGACAGTCGGAGCGAGGCGGCCGGGCAAGGAAGTGAGTGCCTGTGGGCGCACCGCGGGCGATCGCGACATCGCGACAGCGGAAATCTAGTGGAGCCTGACTGGTACCGACTACCGACTGATTCTTCGTGACAGTATAGTGTGTGGCCGGCGTGGCCGCTGTAAGGGATTCCAGAGCGTTGGCTGGCAGGAACCTCGACGGTGAAGACGAGAACGAAGTCAACTGAAGCAGTAATCCGAATGCGCCAAGGCTGTTGGTGCATCTCACAGTATTTGGGAGTGTTTTGGCAGTGGCCTAGCGGGGAACAGACAGTATACCTATTGCCAGGTTGAAGGAGAGTTTGGGGTCGTAAAGATCTCCACACACGGACCGCGTTTGGCTAGGGTATTAACCCCCGCCCAGGACTTATGGTGAGGTCTTTCTGATGGGGTTAAACAATTTTATAACTGGACAATTCATGACTAGTCGTAAATAAATGCTTAAATTTGATTACGCTTTTTCAATTTGCGCTCGCAGCTGGAATCCACGCTAGTCGGGTACGCTACAGTTCCCGCTCTACAACTGTAGTCGCGTGCAACCTAAGACACGTTACGGGGCCTGCGGCGCCTGCGGGGCCTGCGCCAGCAACAGGTCGTATTGCCCCCCACTGCATTGAATTTTACATGTTGGCTTTGGAATGTTAGGTCCGAATCCTGGTAATTTTTTTTTAATAGCAATTTTCTGGGGCGGGGCCAGGGTCGGAACCCTGGGCGGGGGGCGAGGGGGCTTTTTTAATAGTAATTTTCTGGGGCGGGGCCGGGGGCGGAACCCTGGGCGGGGGCCTAGGGGCTGGGGGGGGCAAGTTCATGACCTAGGTCAAGTTCATGACCTAGGCCGAGTTCATGACCTAGGTCAAGGGGGGGGCTAGGTCAAAGTCCCTAGGTCAAGGTTCATGACCTCAAGGGGGCGGGGTTCATGACCTAGGTCAAGGCCCATAGGTCAAGGTTCATGACCTAGGTCAAGGGGGCGGGTGCGGGTCAAGGGGGGCGGGGTTCATGATCTAGGTCAAGGGGTTGACCTTGACCTTCAATGACCTTGACCCTCAATGACCTTGATCATATGACCTTGAGATCTCAAGGTCATGACCTTGACCTTGATATATTTACTTTTCTGTTTACGTTGAACTGATCTTTTACACATCTATCTGAGTACCTTTCTAAGCTTGTCTACGAAAATTATCCCTTCCCAATCTACATTACCTTACGTATGACCTGATTATCCTTATTACTTGATTAAATTTACGTCTTACTTATTTTCGTGATCCTATCTTAATTCTGTTACACTATCATACTATTTTCTGGATCGGAACACTACACATTCACGATTTCCGCACTTTGTTTTTTTTTCTCTGGTCCACTCAGTCACCGCCTTCCTCGTCCTCCTCTTTTAGGTGGATGTGGCTCAACATGTGCTCCCTCGGCCCTTGGTTTAAAACCAAGGGCGGATCCGGTTTCCTTAAAATGTCTTCTAAGCCACGATCGTCTTCCGGAGCAGGATCGGGTTGTATGTTTGTGGGGACGACTGGTGACCTTCTGGGTGGCTGACTCCTTGGTGTAACTCTGCGCAGCCTGAGCCGCAGGGGCGGTTGACAGAGATCCTTTTCAGGGGGATCGTTCGGTGCGGCCGGTCCTGCCGCGGCCGACTGGGCCATACCTGTCGCATGCGATGCTTCTGCTTCTTCTGCGGATCGTGGTTCCCTGGGGGCGCACCTAGATTCTGGCGCAGCCCTCCCTGTCGCTTCTTCTGTTTCATTTGCAGGTGCGTTGAAAATTCCAGGCCACACAACCGGTGGGGGTGGTCCATCTAGCCCCGATCGTCGCCAGTCGTCTACATAGAGGCACCATCTACATGTACAAGTCAGGGGATCTGTCTCGGACAACACGGTATACTAGATGTGGTATAGCGTCGCCCAGATCCATACCAGAGCCTGGGTATTGGCATGCGGTGCCGGTGTCATCTGTTCGGTGTATATCAAGGCCGGAAACCAAGACATTATTCGAAGTAATAAGTCAGCTGCAACCGCTCGTGGTAGTCGTAGGATTGATCTCAGTGCTAGGTCCATGTTGAGACGCTGGCTGTTCACACTATACTGGCCCAATATCCCAGACACCTCGATTTTATCAACTTTAATTATTCTAAACTGCCACTATTAGTCTTTCATGAATAGCTCTTCTTTCAAAAGGGATGGATTTCTGTTTATCTTGAGCCAATTTTTAGGTAATAAAATTTCGCGATACTGTTTATAATTCGTGCCTATAATACGAGACCAGAATAATATCATTTGGCCCAGCCAATACTTTATTAGACGCTATTATTAAAAACAAAAGAAAACTCTCTTAAATCAAACTATTATTATTGTATTTTGAAACAGTTTTATAAACATTTTTTACTAAGATTATAATTAGAAAACTAGATATATGCTTAGGCACTAAATTAAATAATGTAACAATGAGACATTTCAATTGGCCCAATGACCATATTGGGGAATCAAAGATTTTACCATTGTGTAACATCTCCTTTTTGGTGTCACGTCAACTGGACGCGGGAAATAGGACGCGCGACAACTGGACGCGGATAATTGGACGCGCGACAATTGGACGTGTGCGACATTTGGACGCGCGAAAATTGGACGAATATGACAATTGAACGCGTACGACAATTGGACGCGACAATTAGTAGGTTTCTTTCTGAAAAAAAAAATTCAAGTTCAAATAAACACGAAATTGGCAAGTCAAATAAATGGCGAATTATCATCAAACAATGGTTTATTCGGCTAATACAAAAATATTTGTTTAAATTCTTTTGATTGAAGTAATCAATTTTGTCAGTTATAAATATGCATTTGTTTTAATATAATAACATATTATAATAGCACATACATAATAATTTTTATACATATTATTAGGTATGTTGGAATTGAAAACTATATGCGATACCCCGTAAATACTCTAACACTGGTCTATTTGCGTAATCCGCCATCACTGTTTGTATTTTCTGAGCCGTGTCACGATAAACTTTCTTTCTGGGTTGTTCCTGTCCTGCGATGGATTGTTCAATTTTCATGTGTCGCCTGAACAATGGAAGAAAAGCTGTTATGCCAACCTTCAACTGCATTATTTGTTCGTGGGATATCCTCCAGGGCCAGATCATAGACGTTCCACAAACTGATGGCAAACAGTGGTGATCTTCGACGGTTTCGCCTGTCCGTACGGCCTATCCAAGTACCTTCAAAGTAATTAATAACTGGCAACAATAGTTCCTCGTTCTCTAAGTAAAATTGGCTTTCGACGACGTCATAAAAAGCTCCGATGACATCATTTGGAGGAACGAAGGCCAGCGCTGCCAATAATCTTAATTGCAATGCAAATTCCGGTTCTTCACTATATCTTCTCTGGAGCCCAGATTGTTGTATCTGTCTCCATATAGACTGCGTAAAATGAAAGAAGCAACCACGAACGGCGGTCTGGGGAAATTCTTCAGAAAAGGCATTTATGGCCGCCCTTTCAAAATCAACCATAACTGAAGAGGGTCGGAGTCCTGGTTGTAGCGATTTCAATGCTTGAAGAAGACGGCTATAGGTGCTCTGAGTCTTGTTCGGCAGAAGGGCATACACAGTTGGTATAACATTGTTGTACTGAACCCCGTGAATGGTATAAAGTTGTGCAAACAAAGCAGGTGACGAAGAAAATGTCCCGTCGGCATACCAGTGGTTACAGTGACCCATGTATTCTAAATTTTGTGTTCTTGAAAATAGGAGAATCCGATCATCACTTGGACCACTGTCAAATAGCAGAAAGGATTCACCATTGATGGTAATATAATCACTGGGAAGGCTGAGTTCTGTTAGCGAACGTGGATTTGGCGGGACATTTTCCGCTCTGTTCCGCACGCGTTGAACAGTTCTCTTTAAACTAACAACGGGAGGCAATTGTGCTGAGACTGCAGGTGATACATTCTCGGATATACTGGCAATTACTGCTTGTGTAGATAGATCAACCTGCTTTGCCATTTCCTTCATTTCGGTAACTGCAGTTTTCGCTTGAACTCTGGCAGCATCGGCAACATGGAGATGATGGGTGCTGTGGACTATTTCTTGGTTAATCGTGTGTACTCTTCCTCGGCAGTGATTTTTGTTGTAGTCGGAACATTTCCAAATAATCTTTTCGCCTATTGTTCGCTCTCTCTTGTGAAGATAACCATTGTGCAACAACATGGGGTTTCCCCTTTCGCTCGTCACAAACTGGAGAACCATCTTTACTTTGCACAGGATGCGAAGGTTTTAATGCCAAAGGGGTAGGTTACCTCAGTTTTATATAAAAAAATATAGGGATTACCGAAAAGATAGGATTAATTTAAAATATTATTTACCTACCTACCACTCGACACTATGAATAATAAAGGGATTACCGAAAAGATAGGATTAATTTAAAATATTATTTACCTACCTACCACTCGACACTATGAATAATAAAGGGATTACCGAAGAGAAAGGATTAATTTAAAATATTATTTACCTACCTACCATTTGAGCCTTTTCACAAATCATTTGGAAATTATTCTCGGCCAATTAAGATACTTTATTATTATATTAACATAATTGTTTTTCGTAAATCCAAGAATCTTGCGTCCGGATCTCGTCGCGTCCAATTGTTATACACGCCCAATTGTCGTACACGTCCAATTCTCGCGCGTCCAAATGTCGCACGCGTCCAATTGTCGCGCGTCCAATTATCCGCGTCCAGTTGTCGCGCGTCCTATTTCCCGCGTCCAGTTGTCGTATATCCCTCCTTTTTGATTCAGAACTGCTTGAATTCGCTTTGGCATAGTGTCTACTAACTTTCTACAGTCTTCAGCAGTAAACGAGTTCCACATTTGAGTTAGTCTTTCTTTTAATTCAGAAACAGGTTTAGTACGTAATCTTTTTTTCATAATATGGGTAATAAGGGTTTCAATTGTTGAGAGATCAGGGCTGCTGGATACCCAATCCAAAATCGGAATATCATTTTGCAACATCCATTCCTTTACCGTTTTAGCAGTATGGCATGCAGCACCATCTTGTTGGAATATGTACTGATTTTCTGTTGTTTTTAATGTTTCAATGGATGGCATTAAACTGTCTTTAAGGGTGTTAATGTACTTAACAGCATTAACAGTCCCGTCTATGATGTGCAACTTTCCAACCCCTTGGGCCGACATGCACCCCCAAATCATTACGGAAGCCGGAAATTTCACTTTTTGGCGCAAACAGTCTGGATGATAAGGTTCGTTTTTGGTCCTCAATACCCTACCTCGGTAATCCCCAACACATACCTCAAACCTTGACTCGTCACTCCAAATATCACTATCCCATTGCATTTGTGACCAGTTCTGATGATTTTTTGCCCATATTAGCCTATTTTTCTTCTGTCTTACAGTTAACAAAGGTTTTTCT
Source organism: Pseudeuparius sepicola (assembly GCA_963920635.1). NCBI lineage: Eukaryota > Metazoa > Arthropoda > Insecta > Coleoptera > Anthribidae > Pseudeuparius > Pseudeuparius sepicola. The sequence continues at coordinate 39,059,101 of OY987305.1, forward strand.
TTTGCCTACGAATTAAAAATTCTCCACTATTGAGTTTGTACGAAGACAATTCTACAAAAAACTTACTTTGTAGAATTTATATCCCAATTTTTTGATAGCTCTAACACAGGTTGACCGTGAAAAACATTTATCGGTTGCTCTATTCCATTCTACACTTAATTCACCACAATTGGCACGACGGTTTTGTTTCAAAATACGACGTAAGGCTCTCATATTGGTCGGGGTTATTGTTTAAGTTCTACCCAAATTTGGCTTTTCTTGAACAGTTCCTGTCGTTTTATATAATTTGACGATATTTCGTACAGTATAGCGTGATAATAGCAGTTGGTTGGCAATTGTACCACAAGAATTACCAGCATTGTGTAAATTAACAATAACTTTTCTTAAATCGGTAGACAAAGCTTTACCCCGCACCATTTTTTAAAGTTAATATTGACAAATAACTCCTGGTGTGTCACTAACAACATCCAAGAACTGGCAAATGTTTTGATTTAACTCAAGGCTAATATGATGATAAAAAAGCTATACTTATTTCATGGGCAAAATGAAATGATTCATTGTTACATTATTTAATTTAGTGTCCTAAGCATATATCTAGTTTTCTAATTATAATCTTAGTAAAAATTGTTTATAAAAATGTCTCAAATTACATTAATAATAGTTTGATTTAATAGAGTTTTCTTTTGTTTTTAATAATAGTGTCTAAAATAAAATCAAAAATAAAATATTGGCTGGGCCAAATGATATGATTCTGGTCTCGTATATACTACTCTAGAGTTTGGCTTGCTATCTTGTATCCTATGACCTAATTCCCATCCAGCGATGGTGCGAACGGCTAACCGACTTAGGTTATAGAGAGCTGGATACAAAGCGATCTTTGTTTCAGCCACCGAGTGTGTGGGCGCAGTTGGATTCGCGGTTCGTGACATTTTTTCGTTGTGTTCTCACTGTATGATGTCATTTGATTTTCATTTACTCTTTGATTTTTATTTTCCTTTGGACCTGAGGCAGAGTTTTGCCGTAATATGATAAAATACGTTAAAGTCGTCCAACAACTGGCAATAATCTGATAGTTACAACCCGTGGCATGGTGCAGTGCCATTCCGTTAATAAATGTAGAAACTAAAAATGTTATTATCCTAAAGTTATTATCCTATGAACCCACTTGTCCACTCACCTAATACTAAAATATTCATAAAACTTTCTTAGAGCGGAAGAAGCTAATTTCTGAATTTCCTCGAGGTTAAATAATGAGAGGTTGAAAAACCCTTGCGATCCTACAAACTATTATATTAGATACTGCTTTTCTTTCTTGACGAAACATTATTGATTCTTGCGCTAGCCTTATTTCTTCATTTGTGTAAATTCTCCCTTTATTTCGTGAAATTGGTACTTATCTTCATTATCTACTCCTAATTGCGTGGATTTAATGGGAATAATATGATTTGGACCGAATCCTACCCAGTTTTTATTTAATACGAATAAAGAAGGTATTAATGTGTTGCATTCGATTTCTTCCCCGTATTCTTGTATTACATGCGTGAAAGGCGCCATAAAGTAACTAGTATTGTATGCAGTGATAGGTAATTCATTATAACAAAGTTTCGTTTCCCTCCTAACTTTCACTAATATCGGTAAACATTTCATTACATACAGTACTTCACCGGCTATTTTAGCAACATACATATCATAGTTATCTAATTTATTGATTTTCCATACTGATTCACCTGCTAACGAATCCATGCCATATCCTTCCAGGAATGGACAAACGATTCCTTCCGCTAATTTTATTTCATTATTGTCTTATTTTGTGCTGGCAGTAGTCCCGTACAGTAGTTTATACTGAGGCAGTGACGATCACCTCGTGCTATTGCCTTCCATGGTCGTAATAACTAGTACCTTCGCACGTACCATCGCTATCTAATCTTCCCGCTAATGTCAGGCTAGTAGTAAGCGAACTATTTGGTTTAATTCCTGATATGATATTTCCGGCTAATCCTCTATATTCATGGAATTCATGAATTTTAGTACAATCCTCCTTTCATGTTTCATGCACATAAGTAGTAAGTGAGCCACTTCAGAGCACTTTGACCTTGACCTAGGTCAAGGTCATGACCTTTGACATTGACCTAGGTCAAGGTCAAAGTGCTCTGAAGTGGCTCACTTACTACTTATGTGCATGAAACATGAAAGGAGGATTGTACTAAAATTCATGAATTCCATGAATATAGAGGATTAGCCGGAAATATCATATCAGGAATTAAACCAAATAGTTCGCTTACTACTAGCCTGACATTAGCGGGAAGATTAGATAGCGATGGTACGTGCGAAGGTACTAGTTATTACGACCATGGAAGGCAATAGCACGAGGTGATCGTCACTGCCTCAGTATAAACTACTGTACGGGACTACTGCCAGCACAAAATAAGACAATAATGAAATAAAATTAGCGGAAGGAATCGTTTGTCCATTCCTGGAAGGATATGGCATGGATTCGTTAGCAGGTGAATCAGTATGGAAAATCAATAAATTAGATAACTATGATATGTATGTTGCTAAAATAGCCGGTGAAGTACTGTATGTAATGAAATGTTTACCGATATTAGTGAAAGTTAGGAGGGAAACGAAACTTTGTTATAATGAATTACCTATCACTGCATACAATACTAGTTACTTTATGGCGCCTTTCACGCATGTAATACAAGAATACGGGGAAGAAATCGAATGCAACACATTAATACCTTCTTTATTCGTATTAAATAAAAACTGGGTAGGATTCGGTCCAAATCATATTATTCCCATTAAATCCACGCAATTAGGAGTAGATAATGAAGATAAGTACCAATTTCACGAAATAAAGGGAGAATTTACACAAATGAAGAAATAAGGCTAGCGCAAGAATCAATAATGTTTCGTCAAGAAAGAAAAGCAGTATCTAATATAATAGTTTGTAGGATCGCAAGGGTTTTTCAACCTCTCATTATTTAACCTCGAGGAAATTCAGAAATTAGCTTCTTCCGCTCTAAGAAAGTTTTATGAATATTTTAGTATTAGGTGAGTGGACAAGTGGGTTCATAGGATAATAACTTTAGGATAATAACATTTTTAGTTTCTACATTTATTAACGGAATGGCACTGCACCATGCCACGGGTTGTAACTATCAGATTATTGCCAGTTGTTGGACGACTTTAACGTATTTTATCATATTACGGCAAAACTCTGCCTCAGGTCCAAAGGAAAATAAAAATCAAAGAGTAAATGAAAATCAAATGACATCATACAGTGAGAACACAACGAAAAAATGTCACGAACCGCGAATCCAACTGCGCCCACACACTCGGTGGCTGAAACAAAGATCGCTTTGTATCCAGCTCTCTATAACCTAAGTCGGTTAGCCGTTCGCACCATCGCTGGATGGGAATTAGGTCATAGGATACAAGATAGCAAGCCAAACTCTAGAGTAGTATATACGAGACCAGAATCATATCATTTGGCCCAGCCAATATTTTATTTTTGATTTTATTTTAGACACTATTATTAAAAACAAAAGAAAACTCTATTAAATCAAACTATTATTAATGTAATTTGAGACATTTTTATAAACAATTTTTACTAAGATTATAATTAGAAAACTAGATATATGCTTAGGACACTAAATTAAATAATGTAACAATGAATCATTTCATTTTGCCCATGAAATAAGTATAGCTTTTTTATCATCATATTAGCCTTGAGTTAAATCAAAACATTTGCCAGTTCTTGGATGTTGTTAGTGACACACCAGGAGTTATTTGTCAATATTAACTTTAAAAAATGGTGCGGGGTAAAGCTTTGTCTACCGATTTAAGAAAAGTTATTGTTAATTTACACAATGCTGGTAATTCTTGTGGTACAATTGCCAACCAACTGCTATTATCACGCTATACTGTACGAAATATCGTCAAATTATATAAAACGACAGGAACTGTTCAAGAAAAGCCAAATTTGGGTAGAACTTAAACAATAACCCCGACCAATATGAGAGCCTTACGTCGTATTTTGAAACAAAACCGTCGTGCCAATTGTGGTGAATTAAGTGTAGAATGGAATAGAGCAACCGATAAATGTTTTTCACGGTCAACCTGTGTTAGAGCTATCAAAAAATTGGGATATAAATTCTACAAAGTAAGTTTTTTGTAGAATTGTCTTCGTACAAACTCAATAGTGGAGAATTTTTAATTCGTAGGCAAAAGAAAAACCTTTGTTAACTGTAAGACAGAAGAAAAATAGGCTAATATGGGCAAAAAATCATCAGAACTGGTCACAAATGCAATGGGATAGTGATATTTGGAGTGACGAGTCAAGGTTTGAGGTATGTGTTGGGGATTACCGAGGTAGGGTATTGAGGACCAAAAACGAACCTTATCATCCAGACTGTTTGCGCCAAAAAGTGAAATTTCCGGCTTCCGTAATGATTTGGGGGTGCATGTCGGCCCAAGGGGTTGGAAAGTTGCACATCATAGACGGGACTGTTAATGCTGTTAAGTACATTAACACCCTTAAAGACAGTTTAATGCCATCCATTGAAACATTAAAAACAACAGAAAATCAGTACATATTCCAACAAGATGGTGCTGCATGCCATACTGCTAAAACGGTAAAGGAATGGATGTTGCAAAATGATATTCCGATTTTGGATTGGGTATCCAGCAGCCCTGATCTCTCAACAATTGAAACCCTTATTACCCATATTATGAAAAAAAGATTACGTACTAAACCTGTTTCTGAATTAAAAGAAAGACTAACTCAAATGTGGAACTCGTTTACTGCTGAAGACTGTAGAAAGTTAGTAGACACTATGCCAAAGCGAATTCAAGCAGTTCTGAATCAAAAAGGAGGGATATACGACAACTGGACGCGGGAAATAGGACGCGCGACAACTGGACGCGGATAATTGGACGCGCGACAATTGGACGCGTGCGACATTTGGACGCGCGAGAATTGGACGTGTACGACAATTGGGCGTGTATAACAATTGGACGCGACGAGATCCGGACGCAAGATTCTTGGATTTACGAAAAACAATTATGTTAATATAATAATAAAGTATCTTAATTGGCCGAGAATAATTTCCAAATGATTTGTGAAAAGGCTCAAATGGTAGGTAGGTAAATAATATTTTAAATTAATCCTTTCTCTTCGGTAATCCCTTTATTATTCATAGTGTCGAGTGGTAGGTAGGTAAATAATATTTTAAATTAATCCTATCTTTTCGGTAATCCCTTTATTATTCATAGTGTCGAGTGGTAGGTAGGTAAATAATATTTTAAATTAATCCTATCTTTTCGGTAATCCCTATATTTTTTTATATAAAACTGAGGTAACCTACCCCTTTGGCATTAAAACCTTCGCATCCTGTGCAAAGTAAAGATGGTTCTCCAGTTTGTGACGAGCGAAAGGGGAAACCCCATGTTGTTGCACAATGGTTATCTTCACAAGAGAGAGCGAACAATAGGCGAAAAGATTATTTGGAAATGTTCCGACTACAACAAAAATCACTGCCGAGGAAGAGTACACACGATTAACCAAGAAATAGTCCACAGCACCCATCATCTCCATGTTGCCGATGCTGCCAGAGTTCAAGCGAAAACTGCAGTTACCGAAATGAAGGAAATGGCAAAGCAGGTTGATCTATCTACACAAGCAGTAATTGCCAGTATATCCGAGAATGTATCACCTGCAGTCTCAGCACAATTGCCTCCCGTTGTTAGTTTAAAGAGAACTGTTCAACGCGTGCGGAACAGAGCGGAAAATGTCCCGCCAAATCCACGTTCGCTAACAGAACTCAGCCTTCCCAGTGATTATATTACCATCAATGGTGAATCCTTTCTGCTATTTGACAGTGGTCCAAGTGATGATCGGATTCTCCTATTTTCAAGAACACAAAATTTAGAATACATGGGTCACTGTAACCACTGGTATGCCGACGGGACATTTTCTTCGTCACCTGCTTTGTTTGCACAACTTTATACCATTCACGGGGTTCAGTACAACAATGTTATACCAACTGTGTATGCCCTTCTGCCGAACAAGACTCAGAGCACCTATAGCCGTCTTCTTCAAGCATTGAAATCGCTACAACCAGGACTCCGACCCTCTTCAGTTATGGTTGATTTTGAAAGGGCGGCCATAAATGCCTTTTCTGAAGAATTTCCCCAGACCGCCGTTCGTGGTTGCTTCTTTCATTTTACGCAGTCTATATGGAGACAGATACAACAATCTGGGCTCCAGAGAAGATATAGTGAAGAACCGGAATTTGCATTGCAATTAAGATTATTGGCAGCGCTGGCCTTCGTTCCTCCAAATGATGTCATCGGAGCTTTTTATGACGTCGTCGAAAGCCAATTTTACTTAGAGAACGAGGAACTATTGTTGCCAGTTATTAATTACTTTGAAGGTACTTGGATAGGCCGTACGGACAGGCGAAACCGTCGAAGATCACCACTGTTTGCCATCAGTTTGTGGAACGTCTATGATCTGGCCCTGGAGGATATCCCACGAACAAATAATGCAGTTGAAGGTTGGCATAACAGCTTTTCTTCCATTGTTCAGGCGACACATGAAAATTGAACAATCCATCGCAGGACAGGAACAACCCAGAAAGAAAGTTTATCGTGACACGGCTCAGAAAATACAAACAGTGATGGCGGATTACGCAAATAGACCAGTGTTAGAGTATTTACGGGGTATCGCATATAGTTTTCAATTCCAACATACCTAATAATATGTATAAAAATTATTATGTATGTGCTATTATAATATGTTATTATATTAAAACAAATGCATATTTATAACTGACAAAATTGATTACTTCAATCAAAAGAATTTAAACAAATATTTTTGTATTAGCCGAATAAACCATTGTTTGATGATAATTCGCCATTTATTTGACTTGCCAATTTCGTGTTTATTTGAACTTGAATTTTTTTT